>CM053771.1:440103021-440185172 GCA_028658325.1 Potorous gilbertii | reverse complement strand
GGTGGATTCCTTGAATTCTTATTTTGCCCTCTGGTTCTAGAATATCAGGGCAGTTTTCCTTGATAATTTCATGAAGGATGATGTCTAGGCTCTTTTTTTTTATCATGGCTTTCAGGTAGTCCCATAATTTTTAAATTGTCTCTCCTGGATCTATTTTCCAGGTCAGTTGTTTTTCCAATGAGATATTTCACATTATCTTCTATTTTTTCATTCTTTTGGTTCTGTTTTGTGATTTCTTGGTTTCTCAAAAAGTCACTGACCTCCATCTGTTCCATTCTAATTTTGAGAGAACTATTTTCTTCAATGAGCTTTTGCAGCTCTTTTTCTACTTGGCCAATTCTGCTTTTGAAAGCATTCTTCTCCTCATTGGCTTTTTGAACCTCTTTTGCCAATTGAGTTAGCCTATTTTACAAGCTGTTATTTTCTTCAGCATTTTTTTGGGTTTCCTTTATTAAGGTATTGACCCATTTTTCATCCTTTTTTTGCATCTCTCTCATTTCTTTTCCCAGTTTTTCCTCCACCTCTCTAACTTGATTTGCAAAATCCTTTTTGACCTCTTCCATGGGCTGAGCCCATTGGATATCTATTTCAGATGTTTGGGATTCAGAGGCCTTGACTCTTATGTCTTTACTTGGTGGTAAGCTGTTTTCTTCCTCGTCAGAGAGGAAGGTTGGAATCATCTGGTCCCCAAGAATTATCCTTTTATGATCTTATTTTTTTCCCTTTTCTGAGCTTTTTCCCAGCCAGTTACTAGACTTCTGAGAGCCCTCTTCACCCCCACCTAGGTAAGCCCAGCTAGTGCTTGGGGTATGAGATTCAAATGCTGCTCCCCAGCCTCAGGGCTTTCGATTGCAAGCCTGGCTGCTATTTAGGGTAAGATTAAATTAGGTTCTCAGGTCGTGGCAGGGCTATCTCCCAGGCTCAGTTCCCTCAGGGGGTTATGCAGAGACCTTCTCTAATTGAGCTGCTGCCGAGCTCCTCCCTGCTCTGGGAGCCCCTGGCTGCCGGCTGCCTCTGTTGCTGCCTCCTGAGGGGGGCCCGAGTTACAGAGACACCCCGCTCCCCTCTCAGCCCGTCCAGATGTCTCTCTCACTGACCTATGTGTCTGTGGGTGGAGGGACCTTAGTGGTCACTGGAGCTTCTGTCCCTGAAGCCTTCTCGGATCTGCCTGCTCCTCTCAGAGCCACGGCTATGGCAGGGCAGTGCATGTCTCCGCTCCTGTTTGGTGCGCCATGAACCTTTGGGGTCGGTTCTTCAGGGCTCTCTGTAACGGAAATCTCATTCAATGTGTTGCTGTGTAACTTCTACTGGTACAGAATTTGTTGCGAGTTCTTTTTAGAGGAAATCCATGGGCTGTGGGTTTGGAGGTAGCATATGTGATTCTTTCTACTCTGCCACCTTGGCTCCACCCGTAAGAAATTTTTTCTAAGGAATTTTTGTTGAATACTGAGCCCATATGCCTGTGGTAAGTTTCTTTGGGTTGATACAACATTATTGTCATATTCCACAATTTTTTGGTCCCTTATCTTATGTTTCCCACTGTTGTACTTATTTTCCACTTCAAATCATAATTAAATTATTTTGAAATTAGTAATCTGTAGTTTAATTTGAGATATGATAATGCTAGGAACTTTTATTTTCCACTTTTTTCATTATTTCACATAACAATTATGACCTCCTGCTAATTAGGATCAATTCCATTATTTTCTTTAAAACTGGCCCACATAACAGATAAGATTATACAGTGAAGATGTTTCCAGATTAGGTGTAGACTAAAAGTGGAAAAATGGGCTCTGGCATAGACAGAGGTCAAAAGCAGATCCACTGTAGTCCACTGCTTAATGTAATGAAGAAGTTTCATTGACTCCGCTGTACTACTAATGGTTTAATACCCACTCAATTCATAATAAGTATTCATAAAGGGGTGTCTGGAGGACCATGTGATGATATTGCTGCATGATATTTTCTTTCTGATAACATTAGAATGGAAAAATTACCTTACTAGCTCCCATTAAAGGGAGACTTAAGAGGCCTCTCATTACATAAAGATTTGTCACTTGCAACTAAAAGGAGATTTCCCGGAATGAGAATATCCTAGATGATCGACCAGAGACCAACGAGTGGAAGGTGGTTCAGTACATTTTTCCCAGGTTGATGTTGAGTTGTCATTCTCTTTTCCATGATTTGGTGTTCCTAGAACTGCTTCTACTTATGATTACCTCTTTATATTAAGAGAGCCTCTGTGAAGAGGAAAAGCAAATTAGCATCATCTAATTTATGGATCTGATCTTTTGTACCTGTTAACCCCTCAAAAGGTAGCAAGGGAGTGAGGTTCAGCAGAATGGTAATAGAGTGAAGAATAGAGTAGTGAGCAAAGCCATTGCTTTAAATGACGTTCAATGATCTCTCATGTTCATTCATTGCTTCACAGAGCTGTTAACATTTTTTTGTTAATATCTCTAACATAGTGCTTCACTTAATGCTGCTTGGTAAGACAGGTGGTTCTGATACTTTGCCATGGTTTAGTAGTACTTGGGCTCAGCTATAATTCTGACAGCACACTGCTTTGACCTTTTGGAAAGAACTGAAACCCATTCTATTCAGAACAAACAGTAACTTGGGTCCACTGTGGACAAATTTCTGAGGAAGAGCCCAACTCCAGCTACCAGACTAGCTACTCATCTCATTTGACTTTACTTAATTTTATTCCAAGGGTGGGCTATTTAAAATCTCAGTATTTTAGTTCCACCATTGCTAATGGAATGATAGGTGAGAGAGAAAGATATTTCCCCTGTAAGGTACAAGAGAAAAGGTAAAGAGCAAAGTCAATGTGTAGTCCTTCTTTCAAATCTGAAGTTATAAGGGTTGGGGGTAGGATTGACAGCTATGTAGTTATTCTGGGGTGGCTGTTGTGTCATAGTTTAGGTTTGATCTTGCAAGAAAATGAAACATTATTAGATAATTCAAAAAGTAACAAAAAGATATTCATCTAGCCACCCAAGGAAAATACCTTCAAGATACTCAAATTGATTCATCATAGCAAAAATCTCTCAAGTTACTCTCATTATCTGTCAAGTATCATAAAGTTTCCCAATCTTGTCTTTTGATCACCTGAGTAGAAAACAATTA
This sequence comes from Potorous gilbertii, assembly GCA_028658325.1. Classification (NCBI taxonomy): domain Eukaryota; kingdom Metazoa; phylum Chordata; class Mammalia; order Diprotodontia; family Potoroidae; genus Potorous; species Potorous gilbertii. The sequence continues at coordinate 440,182,043 of CM053771.1, read as the reverse complement.
CAAGGAGTTGAGGACCATAAAGGCCAGCGGTAACTAGATTCACCAGTATTCACTTTGACTTCTCCTTCTTGTTTTATCTGATGACAGAAAATGGTATAAATGATGAATGTTTGGACCTTTTCCCTCTGAAGCTAACATGTAGTCTTGTACAATATAAATAAAGTCTTTGCCTCTGCATCTGCTCTTTTTCACATTTTTAATTTTCACTTTATATGAATAAATTGGAGAATGTAGCACTCATTGTACCAATTTTGCCGTCATCTCAGCATTAATGGTTGCACTAAGGAACCAGTAATGATCTGGAAGAGAAAATGTCCTGTTGAGAAGAGCACTCACCTGGTAGTGACTCCAGATATGAACTTAGCTGAACCAGTTCTGTGTCGGAACTGAGCTAATTCACGGAAACTCTCAAGAGAAGCAGGTTGTATAAAAGAAAGTTTTGTCCCTGAGAGTTGGGTAAAAATTGCTTTTTCTTGGTACATCATTGGAGTAAACACCTTTTCGTAAATTTTAATTTCTGGTAAGTGGTTAAGTGGAACTAGGGCAACACTCATTGGAACCTCGCTATGGTGAAAATGTTGTGTACAAGAACCAATAAATGTTTGAGTGTTTATTGTTGAGTCATCACTTGAGAATATTTTTCAGTCATTTCAGCCATGTCTAACTGTGATTTCATGTGGGGGTTTCTTCACAGAGATACTGCAATGATATTGCCATTTCTTTTCTCGTTCATTTTACAGATGAGGAAACTGGGACAAACATGGTAAAGTTGCTTGCATAGGTTAGCATAGGTAGTAAGTGTCAGAGGTCAGATTTGAATTCAGAAATATGAGTCTTCCTGATTCCAAGGCTGGCATACTATACACTGAACCATGGAATGGCCCCCATGGAAAATATAAACTTGAGACAATGAGAAAAAATTTCCATGTGAATAGCATTTGAATGAACCATTTTACCTATAAAATTTGTCATTTCAAAACACCTGCTTTGCAATTTGGTAGGGGGTTAACCCCCCACACCCACACACACATACACACACTCACACACACACACAGACATACACTCCTGATTCCAAAGTAATATTGATCTATACCTCCAGAAGAATCTTGTTACCCTAATACTTGATTTTTGTGTCAGATTTTTCGTTTATATAAATATAGACACATGTGCTATACCTAAAGTAGCTAAAATGTAACCTAAGAGATTAGATTGATAGTTAGATAGATAGATAGATAGATAGATAGATAGATAGATAGATGTGTATTTGGGCATACATATGCATATATGCAAATGTATGTGATTGTGTATGTGTGTGAAGTTTGCTAGGTTTCTGTTTCTATTGTCATCTCAGGGTCTATCTCTAACTCCGTATCTATATTTGTTTTAATCAAAAGTATGTAATAATTGTTTAATATGTGCAATCAACTATTTAATTACATATTCCAACTAAAAGATTAAATAACAAGCCGAGAGTGTAGTTCCTAAGGTAGTTGATATGTCAGTTGTATAATTTTCTATGTAAGTATTATGCAAGGCATAATATACTGAAGGTAAAGAAGTTTAAGTCAAAAATTTCATGAGGACAAATCAATCAATCATTCAACAAGAAGTTATTCAGGAACTATGCTAGAGTAGGGGCAACATAATGAAAAAACAAATCTGTGTTGTCATAAAGCATGTGATCTATCAAATATTCTATTCAATCCATATTTTCTCCCAATACTTAACAAGTTCAATACCCAGAAAACACTTTTTTTTACTTAAGAGGCAATATGTGTTATTAAAAGATATATCATAGCAGAGATAGTATTTTCATCTTGAATAATCACTGAAGACTTCTTGATGAAGTTGTACTTGAGTGGCATCTTAAATAAAAGGAAGGATTTTGAGGAGTTAACTACAAGGATAGGAGGAGAAAATAGGAGGGAGATTATAAAAAAAAAGATATAATACAGGAAAAATGTAAGTCAATAATAAAGTGCCATGAAAACTTAAGTTTTGATTAAATAAGAATTTCATGTTAAATAAGTCATAAAGAGCGATTAGAAATAGATTATGAAGGACCTTAAATGATGAGCTAAGCAATTTAGCTCTGTTTCAAGTAAATAGAAGGGGATGCCTATTTTTAAAATGTCTAAATATAGAAGCAGAATGATCTAGGAATACAAATGAAGATTATCTGGCCTGTCATGGTTGTGAAGGATAAATTGGGGAGGAGAGCTTTAGAACATCAAAGAAACAGTTACAATACTATAATAACATTCCCTTTAAAATCATTGGAACTAGAGTGCTTGATGCAGACATGGGCAGAGAGCAAGTATGTGAAGTCTATTATAGAAGTATAATTGAAAATACTTGACAACTAATAGCTGGTTTTTTTCATGTGGAGATAGAAAAATGAGATGGCTCTAAGCTTTCAAGGCTAGATTACCAAGAAGATAGCTGTGGAGTTAAGAAATAAAGATAAATTAGAACAGGGGAGAGGTTTTAGAAGAAGATTAATGTATTTATATATTCTATATAATTGCAGTGAGGGAATAAGATGGCATAATCTGTAGAGTGTCACACTAATAATAAGGAAGATTTGGGTAGAAAATCTTCCTGCGACAGTTCCTAACTTGTGACTCTGAGAAGTCACTTTAATCTATTTTATCCTCAATATTTTGAAGTGAAATAATTACAATATCTACCTTATCTTTTTTGCTAAGATGAATATATTATGTGTGAAATAAATTGGAAATATTAAGGAGCTATAGCACTATTATTTGCTATCCTGATCTTCATCATTGCGAAGATGTATCCAGTAGATATCTATAGAATTTGTAAGTTAGAGTTTTCCCAGATTGGTGCTAAAAATGCAATTGTTTGAGTAGGTTATGTAAGACAATAGGTGAAGCCAAAGAAGATGGCAAGGTTACAAATAAAAATAATGTAAAATTGAAGACAATAGGGCCAAGGACAGATCTAATTCTTAAGAATTTGGGGATGGGGGAAAAGAGAGGAAATGAAGAGAATAGGTATTTCTATAATGCTTATTATATATACTAAGCACTATGCAAACACTTTAAAAATATCTCATTTGATCCTCACAACAGTGTTGTCAGATAGGTGCTATTATTATTCGCATTTTACAGCTCAGGAAACTGAGGCAAGTAGCAGTCAAGTTACTTGCCATGGATTACATACGTAGTAACAGTATGATGCTGGACTTGAATTAGAATTTTAAGAAACAGCAAAAGAGAAAATTAATAATTAGTCAATCTATGTTAATCAATCCATTTGTAATTCTTACATGTGTATTAAGCAGTTATTCTGTTGCAAGTATCACAAATACAAAAGGTCCTTTCCTCCAGGCAATTTCATTCTAAAAAGAGGGCAGGATATACACGTAAGTGTAATTGGAGTCTCAAATGGCATTTACCTAAGACTTTCTGCATTGTTGGAAACTGGCTATTCTATACCCTGAGACAGCCTGTATGAAAAGTGGACTTAGTGAGAACTAGAAAGGAAAGAGATCTTGATCTTGTGGCTTTCACCTTCAAAAGAGAAGAACCATGGCTCCAAACTTTTTTCATGTTCATGAAGGGATACAAATACAACATATACAGGACTTAGGACTGTGTTCCCAGCCAACTATGCAGTATGCTTCTAGGAATTTCCCCTGGGATTAGATGTATGACACTCTCTTGTTTGAGTCAAGTTGAAAACCTCATGTACTCTCTATATTGTCTGGTATGTATCATCTTAGGTATACTTATTTCCCTACCTTCTTTCCTTCCTTTCTTCCTTCATTTCTTCCTTCTTTCCTTTCTATCCTCCTTCCTATTTTCCATCCTTCCTACCTTTTTCTTTCTTTCATTCTTTCATTTTTTTTTTTTACAAAGCAAACTAATTATAGTGAAATACAGTGATTAGGGCAGCTGGGGGCGCAGTAGACTTTCGACCTGGAATCATGAGTACTTGAGTTCAAATATGGCCTCAGACACTTGACATTAGCTGTGTGAACTGGGGCAAGTCACCTAACCCCAATGGCCTCCAATAAATGTATATGGTTATCAAGTATAAATGTTTAAGTTCAAGCACCTATTGATATAACCAATCTCCATTGTTCATTTTTACCCAATTAATAGCATTTTTCCCAATTACATGTAAAGATAGATTTAAACATGCACTTTTATAAGATTTTGAGTTCTAGAATTTTTCTTCCTCTTTCTCCTCTTCTCTATCCTTCCCCCTCCTCAAGATGGCAGGAAATCTGTTATAGGCTAAACATGGACAATCATATTAAACATATTTCAGCATGTCATGTTGTGAAAAAGGAATCAGAACAAAAGAGAACAAAAATGAGAAAAAAAAAGTGAAAATACTATGGCTCCATCTGCATTCAAATTCCATAGTTCTTTCTCATTATCTATCATGAGTCCTTGGAAATTTTCTTTAATTAATGTGTTTTTGAGAAAAATTAAGTCTATGATAGCTGATCATTGTCCATTGTGGTTTCTGTGTACAATGACCCCTGGTTCTGCTCACTTTACTCAACATTGGTTCATGTAAATCTTTCCAGGTTTTTCTGAAATCTGCCTGCTCATAATTCGTAAAGAAGAGTAGTATCTTATTACATTCACATACCACAACTTGTTTATCCATTCCCCAATATATGGATATTCTCTAAAATTTCCAATTCTTGGTTACCACAAAAAAGAGATAACATAAATATCTTTGAAGATACAAGACCTTTCCTCCTTGTTAGGATTTTTTTTTTGGATACAGACTTAGTAGTGTTATTGCTGAATCACAGGGTACGTATGGTTTTATAGCCCTTTGGGCAGAGTTCCAAGTTGCTCTCCAGAATGTTTGGATCAGTTCACAATTGCATTAGTGTTCAATTTTCCCACATTCCTCCAATGTTTATCAGGTTTCATTTGTGTTATATTAGTCAATCTGTTAGGTGTGAGATGGTGTCACAGAGTTGTTTCTTTTTTTCTTAATATTTGCATTTCTCTATCCAATAGTGATTTCAAGCACTTTTTTCATATGACCAGAGATAGTATTAATTTCTTCATCTTCAAAGTGCCTGCTTGAATCCTTTGATTATTTATTGACTGGGGAATAGCTCGCATTCTTACAAATTTGACCCAGTTTCTATATATTTTAGAAATGAGGACTTCTACAGAAACACTGGCTTTAAGAAATTTTTTCTCACTTTTCTACTTTCTATCTATTGGTTGCATTGACTTTGGTTGTGTAAAAGCTTCCTAGGTATACTTTCTCTTATTACACTTAGCTATCTTTTGGATAAATAGGTAGGTAACTTAAACCTCAAGTCCTCAGCAAACTGGATAGTGTCAAGGGTTCTAAAAGTATTTGTGCATATGTCTCTCTTGATAAATGTAAAAAATGATTAAGTATTTGTTGTGGTTATTGTGTAAAAAATTAAGTATTAATTAAACTACAATTAATGATATGTAAAAATTATGTATAAAACCTTATTTATTCAAGGTTTAAAGAGACAAAAATATTGTAATAAATAAACTTATTAGAATGAAATAGATATATTATGCCATATATTTTTGCTAGTTTGTTCATAAAAGGTTTCCAAGTGGAAGAATTTATAATTGAGTAAAAGCCTCTAATAATCTTCCTAAAAATTATGTTTGTACAGTGATACCACATGATAATAAATTATATTTTCCTCAAATCCCACTAGATGGAGCTATTCATTAAACATACTAAAATTTGTTTTGTTTATTTTGCTTTACTTCAACTGTAATTTGGAAGACATTTTAGCATCACTTTATTACATTTGTTACTATAAAACAGGGTGCTGGCATTATACGACTCAGAGTTTTTGACCATATTTATGAATATTCTTTATGGAAAGATATGAGGAATAACCAATGAAGGCGCTAAATGGAAAATCACCAAAGCTATCATTATAACGTTATTTAATGTTATTTAGTGAGATCTTATCAAATTTGTCATGGTTCATGTTAACTGAAAAATGTCATCTTCTACCCATGATGATTATTGAGGAGGGTTTCGTAAAGTTCATATAAGTTTGGTTCTTTAAAACAGTAGAAATTATTCATCTAGCTTAAGTGTTCATATAAAATTAATCATGTAGACCGTAAAAACTATATAGATATAGTTTTAAATATCTTCGAAATGTTTGTTATATAAAATTAAGTGTATAATGATGTCAAAAAGTACAGGTTACAGATAAAACTTCAGAAAATAATAAAACAGCCAATATTCATCATTAAACAGAGATTTCTGGATATGTGTGTCAGATATTTGTTTTGTATGGTTTTGTTTTATTTTAATTTTCACATCACCTAAACTTAGTGACATTAATTAAAAAATATATATTTTCATTTGTAATTACTAGGATAATTTCGAATCAATAGTCAAATAGTTCTAATCATGAGATATTGAAGAATTTTACAAAATAAAACAGTGAGGAACCTATTTTGACACGTACATTTAACGTTTCATATGTGAACTTTCATTATAATTTGAATACTCTGAAGAGGTAAATTGGATTTTTCTTACTTTGGTGATTGTTTTACCTTATTACATGTATTTCATTGACAATGAATGAATATTTCATATTTATGTTGTACAAGTTCTGTGATTTCAGCAAGATAGATTCTTAACCATCGATGCTGATCCCAAACTGTTTAAACGATATTAGTCTTTCAATTTATTGGGGAAAAACAACATCAATATAACATTTATTATATGACGGGCATTGTGGCAAACACCAATGAGGAATAAAAGGAATTAAAAAAAACAAATACCCAGGACAGAAAATATGTAAGTAATAACATATATCCAAATATATAGAACAATCATTTGAAGTGGTGTGAGAAGGGAAGCAGTTTTAGATTTAAGAGAAGACTGGGAGAGGCCTATGGCAAAGAAGCATTTTATCTGAATCTTGACAGAAGTGAAGGAAACCTGCAAGACTAACTGAGAAGGATGAGCGCTACAGACATGGTCTAGGGAATGGAAATCATTGAGAAGTCATGGATTCTAGAAGTGAACAACAGAGAGCTGCATTGAAGGGACAGATATTGCAGGATAAGGTAAGTAGAGACTAATATAATATGAAGTGACTGGAAACAGAGAAAAGGACTTGTTTGTGAAAAAGCTTTAAATGCCAAGTAAAACTGGAAGTCATTCAGTAGCTACTGGTGGTAAAGAATAGGGAAGTGAAATAGTAGTCAGACTTAAGACTTTTGGAAAATAATTTCGACCGCAGAATGAGAGAAAACAAGAGTTGGGAGATATTTGAGGCAAGAATAACAGTTAGAAGACTACTGATGACCTCTGTGTTCATCCTTGATTTTGAAAAAAGAACATGACATCAGAGAAATGATGACATGAACAAAGATGGCAAATCAGAGAAGCATTTACATGAATTCTCTCAAATTTTACTCTAAACAACTCTAAAAGAATGCCTGAAATTGAATTCTGAAAAGGAAGACCTAACAACAAGATGAAATAATTTTCCAGTTCAAAACAACTTAGGAGTCTGTCAGAAAAGTTCTGTCTCACTGGGATGCTTCTTGGCCTCTGGAGCTTAGAGTAAGCAGCATAGGTTATACCTTGAGGACAGTTACATCAGAGGCAGCAGGAGCATCAGGAGCTTTTAAAAAACATATTGGAGGGGGATAGGGTTGAATAAGTGCTCAGAAGGACAAAGAATCACTGTGAGTAGAACTGGCGACCAAACTGGAAGTCTGAAAATGCCTACTTAAACAACAAAACTTTTTCCTCTTTCTTCCTTCCTTCCTTCCTTCCTTTCTTTCTTTCTTTCTTTCCTTCCTTCCTTTTTTCTCTTTCCTTTTTCTCTTCTTTCTCTTTTTTCCTCTTCCCCTTCCCTCTATACACATAGGGTACCACACCATTACCTGTGTGTGCTCTGCCTCAATGCCATGTAAATTTTAATCTCCAAAATCTTTTTTCTTTAAAGATCATCCTTAGTCCTAAGTCACTCTGGCTCTCATTGATACACCAAAAGTGGGTCCCAAGTCAAGTTCTGCTTGTAATGGTTTAGACCCTGATTGGCTCAGAATGAATGCCAATAGCAATTGAATTATTTCTTATTTGGCAGAAACCCTAAAGGCCTTCCCTCACAGATTTTTTGCTGAAGTATAAAGGTCATTCTCTGCCTCATTTTATTAAGTCTTAATCACTGATTGGACATTGCCTCAGTCAACCCAAGGCCTGTTAAAGACTTTACCTTGAAGAGGACAAGGTCCTCCACTGCATCCTGGGCTTTCTTCAGTTGTCCTCATCTATATCTGGCCACAAAGGTGATACATTATGATCAGGTGACCTTTATAGCAACATGCAAATGTTGGTTCAATATGTAAGAAAACTATGAGTATAAATGGCCATAACAATAACAAAACCCACAAAAATCATATGATAATTTCAATAGATGCAGAAATAGCTTTTGACCAAATATGATGCTCAGTCCCGAAAAACAAACAAACAAACAAAAATTCTTTAGGAAGCATAAGATTAAATGGAGTTTATCTTGAAATGAAAGGTAGTAGTTAGGTAAAACCATCAGCAAGACTTATATGTGATAGTAATAAAAACTAGAAGCCTTCTGAATTAGATCAGGGTGAATCAAGAATGCCCATTAGCACCCCTATTATTCAATATTGTATTAGAAATGTAATAAGAGAAGGAAAAGAAATTACGATATTAGACTAGGCCTCTAGGAAACAAACTTATCACTCTTTGTAGATGATATGATAATACTTAGAGATTACTAGAGATTCAAGAAAAATGCTAGTTGAAATAATTAACAACTACAGGAAAGTTGTAGGATATAAAATGAAACGACATAAATCACCAGCATTTCTATATATTAACAACAAAGTTCAACAGGAAGACATAGAAAAGGAAATTAAATTTAAAATAACTCTAGACCATTTAAAACTTTAGGGAATCTACCTGCCCAGCCAAACCCAGGCATTATGTGAACACAAATACAAAATACTTTTCACACAAATAACATCAAATCTAAATAATTTAAAAAAATTATTCCTCACAGGCAGGCCAAGTCAATATGATAAAAATGACTGTTGTATTTAAATTAATTTACTTTTTCAGTGCCACAATCATATTTCCAACATTTTATTTTGTGGAGGTAGAAAAAACAGCAAAATTAATCTGATTGAATGAAAGACCAAGAACGTCAAGGAAATCGGTGAAAAATACTTTGAAAAAAGTTCCCTTAGCAGAACCACATGTCATACTGTATTCCAAAGTGACATTCATCAAAACAATCTGTTACTGGACATTAAAGAATGGGGGATGAGAGGAATAGATTAGGTATACATCATACACAAGTAAATAACCATAATAACCTAATGTTTGATAAATCCAGAAATCCAAAATTTTGCAATAAGAAATCACTATTTGAGAGAAATTGCATAGAAACTGGAAAGAAGTTTGGCAGAAATTAGGTAGACACCAACATCTCACACCATATACTGAGATAAACTCATAACTACTACATGATTTAAACATAAAAGATTGTTTAGTGTAAGTAAATGTGGGGAGCATGGAAAATTTTACCTGTCAAATTTACAGATAAGGAAAGAATATCTGACCCAACAAGAGGAAGAGGTCAATATGGAATATCAAATGGATATTTTTTCATTACATGCTTGTCTTTATTGACTGCTTGTCCTTCTCATTAGAATTTGAATCTTTGAGAACTGTACTGTTTTTTTACCTTTTTTTTTATCTGTGATGCATAACAATCGTTATTCAGTCAATAAGCATTTATTAAGAATCTGCTACATATCTGGTACTCTGCTGAGTTTTAGGAATACAAATAAAGGCAAAAGACAGACGTTACCTTGAAGGAATTCATAGTTTATTGGAGATACAACATTTAAGCAACTATGTACAAACATACAGGTTAAGTTGTAGATAATCAACCCAGTAAAGAGACTAGAATTATGCGGGAGTTTGGAAAGAGGTAAGACTGATATAAAGACTTCTTTTAAGAGGTGTGATTTTAGTTGAGATTAAATTGGGGAATTCTGGAGGCAGAAATGAGGGAGGAAGATTTCTAGGCATGAGTTGAAAATGTTTAGAATTATTATTTGGAATACACTGTGTGTGTCAGAATGAAGTTTATTTGGAGGTATAATATATAAACAGACTGGAGAAGTGAAAGGGGATAGGTTATTAAAGTAGGACTTTGAATATAAAACAGATTATTTGCTATTTGATTCTGAAAGTGACAGGTAGCTACTAGTGCTTTTTGTTTTGTTTTGTTTTTAGTAAAATAATAATATCTTAAGATTCATCCTTAAGGAGGATCACTTTAGTAAATCAGTGGTGTTAGGAACAGAATGGAGAGAGACATGGGTCTTGTCCCTGGCATATCAGAAGGGCTTAAAGTATATACTTTACTGACTATTGACTGAATATGGATCAAAGTTACCATATTCCTTTTTTAAAGGTGATTTAATTGAAGAGATGTTAACTTTTCAGGTATTCTAGATCTCTTTGGCAGTTGGGTGATGTATCAAACATGAACCTTTTTTTTTTAATGTGGTTTAAACTCCTTTGAATGATGTTTTAAATGCAAAAGTAATACAAAGGATTTCAAAATAAATCATAAATTGATGACAATAAAGGTGAATTTTCCCTTCCAACTTTATGGACTCCATGAATGCTTTCTATAGACCTCCAGGTTTAGAACTTTTCATCTAATAAAACCTCTTCATTTTCTGATGAAATAAGTGAAACCAAGAGAATTTAAATGACCATCTTAATGTTATATTAGTGTGTCCTTCAACTACTTCATATTTGTTAAAGAAAATAACTAATAATTTGGGATTCAGATAGTACTCGTTTCCTTAGACAAATCAAGGATGACTTCAACTTAAATACTTTGAACAAGTAGTTGAAAAGTTAAAAGCGTGAAAAACTTGCCTGGTACAATACATACTAAACAAGGAATTTGTATGACTTCCTATTATGCTCCACTGAAGAATGGGCAATTGAAATGAAACAGAAAACTGCTTTGTGTATGTGTATATAGCTATGGACAGACCGGCTACTTGTTTACTATACTCTTAATCCTTAGAAACAAAATCATACTTACTTCAAAACTAATATTCATATTTAAATTAAGCTTATTAGAGCTACGCATTCTATCAAATGAAATAGTTAATGCTCCTTTAGTTTTTGTACACTTTCTTCATGGTGACACCTGTTCCATTAAATTATTAATACTGTCATCATACTTCTCATAAAAAGATTGATATGATCTAATGTTTATTAATGTTTTTCATCAATAAGCTTACCTTAAGCCATGGTTCTCATTGTTAAAGCAAAGTTGCATAGGAGAATCCTCTAAAAACCCTATTTAAACCTTTCTTCATATTAAAACAAAGCTCAAGAAAACAGAAATGATCAATATGAATTCATCCTTCAATAATTATATCCGTTCAAATACAAATTATTTCAGCTTTTGAATTCATGTAACATTGAACTTTTCATTTAAATCATTTATATCAAAAAAGTCATTCATATCAAAATGTCTCCAAAAAATCCTAAGAAGAGTTTGTAAATTCTACTTCTCAATGTTATTTCTACCTACAATTATTAAGATGAGGTTAGAAATTTTAGGTACTATCTGTCCTTCATTAAAGAAATAATTTCTCTTAAGACTTGAAAGATTCTACCCTTCACCTTAGAAAAATAACACACAAAACCATACAATTTTCAGATTATTTAATGATAGCACTTGATGATGAAGTTTATAATATTATCAGTGATCACTTCCTAGAGCACATGCTGCATTCTCCAAATACTTTGTTAAGATCTTTTTAATGAAACTTTCTGTGGAACTTCAGTATTCCTATTTTTCACGTTCAGTGGTAATTGTTGCATCTTTGGTTTACTTTGAAGAGTAAGTAATACCTTATCTCCATGATGAAAGAGCTGTTATTATTTTTAAAGGAAACAATTTATCCTGCAGGGTTCTGACACATTAATGGAATGTTGCTGATGACTTGCAAACATGTGTCTTAATTATTTAGAATTTAAACTATACACTTTCACCTAAAATAGTGCTAGTTTTTCAATATAAGGTAAGTTAATGGAACACAAAAAAGGTTAGGTGATGGGCAGTAATGGCAGGGTCTAAAAACGGTAACAAAGGTTTTAAAGATTAACTTGACAAGATTTTGAGACATTGTATTCTTAAGTACTTATTATGCAGATGACTATAATTTGCATGGAATTCAGTTTAAAGGAATTGAAATTAAATGACATTCTGTTAATAAAATTTCCAAGTGTTTGAATGTGTTTAAGAATTTCCAAATTTCTCTCTACAATGCAATAAATTGTGTGAAATATTTCACCTTTTAGCTCTACTTATGGAAGACTACAAAAAAAGTCCAAATTAGCATTGGCATCGTAAACCAATTCCATATGTGCATTCTTCAATTTCTTTCTTCTCTTATATAGTTTTCCATTACTTGACATAAGCTGAAAGTTCCTTTAGAGTATATCTGATCACTAAAATGCTAATGAAACCGAATAGATGATAGACTTTTAGAGATAGCTTAAGATCGTAGATCTTGCCTTGTTTTCAGGAAAATGAGAGATAAAAACTAATTCATTGTGGAGTCATAGACAAGTCATTTGATCTATCTAGTGCCTTAGCTCTCTAAGACTAATGGAATTTCATATGTGCATCAGCATCATTGAGTTTATACAATGGTCATTCCTCACATAAATAAAATCAAAACCTTGAAAGCAACAATATTCTGAGCAAGTTGTTGTGCTCATCCTTTGTTTTCAAAAAAGATCATGTCATCAGAGAAATGATGACATGACTTGCACTTCACTTTGTTTTGAGGGAAGGAGGGCTGTATAAGGTCTTCAGCCTCAGTTTCACCTCCTGAGTCACTTGGATCCAGTGACCACCTATCCATCAGGATGACTGGAGATAGCCTAGGATGCAATGGCTGACCTTGGCCCTTTTAGGCTATGGTCCTTTCATGTGTTCACTTTGAGGAAGATAACACCCATTCAGTGAGTAAGTCTCTTTAAGAAATACTCAGAGAATGGACCCTTTAATGAGCAAAAGATAAAAAAAACTAAATCAAGCTGGAAAGGGAAACAGTTACTATTGATAAACACTCTAAACCAGGAAGGTAGAGAGAAGTCATTAAATGTAGCTGAGTTACCCAGCTATCTGTATCCCCACTAAGGCAGCTTGGTCTACTCACTGGTTGTGTTTGTCCTTCGTTTTTGAAGAAAACTGTGACACCAGAGTAACGATGACATGACTTGTAATAGATTTTGTTTTGAGAGAGACGCCAGCCTCACTTTCTCCTCCTGGGCCACCTGGATCCAGTGACCAGATATTTATGTTGATGACTGGAGATGACCCAGTCTGAGCACGTCATACTTTCCAAAGATATTGCAGTGTTATAGTAGAAAAGCAAGTTTAAATTCTATTGAAAAGAAAGTGATGGAAGAAGAAACCTATTTCAACTCTATAAACAAAAACAAAATAGAAAATTGAGAAAGTATATAGAAAACACGCAAGGAAAAACTTTCACATGAAAAGTATACATCTTATTTACATGGGTAAATAAAATATAATTATATAGTATTTGTTTAAAGTAACTATTCATGTCTCTTTTTAAAGTAAAATATATTTGTGGTAAACAGACACAACTTGAGATTGTTAATTGACACTGTATGTCTTTCATTCAAGATAGACAAGATAATTTGTCAATAAAAGTAACTTTTCGAATTTAGGAATATGAAAACTATCTTCAGGTTATTATTTATTGAGTTTTTTCCTTGAACATGAATAAATAATGCTTCGTCAAAACAGATGTTAATGTGCCTCTCAATATTTTTTTTTGGAAACTAAAATAACTCTTTGAAAGACAGTTATTGAAGACAAAATAAAGCAAATATATCAGTGTTATTTTAACCTTCATTAGTGACAATTATTGAACACAAAATAAAGCAAATATATTAGTGTTATTATAACCTCCATTAGTGACATCTATGGAACCATGGGGAATCGAATTCATGTCAGGACTGTAAACAAGGAGCTCCAGTTTGCAAAATTAAAGAAAATGATTTGGCCATACAACAGTTTAGTAAGTGTAATATTAAAACCATTGTTGAATGAATCATTCAATGAATAATATGCAAGCAACTGGAAAAGATAATGTTCATCACTATGAGTCAGCAGAATATTATTAGTCATTTATGTTGGATATTTCATTTCCAGGTTATATCATGTACATTGAGAAGATTGTCAAACATAAAAAAAACCCTGAATTTCATGGAAAGATTTGGCAAAGTATATCATGATTTCACATAGAAGAGGTAGCAGATTTGATTGACTTGGTTCCATAGGGTGAGAAAATAAATGGAAGATTCAAATATGCAAATACAGGCTCAATGACAGTGGAGGAAAACAAAATAAAAATAAAAGTATGACTGAAAAAGCAAAATTTCTATGGAAAGTATATCTGACCAAAAGTAAAATGGGTCTGGGTCATCACAGGAACTGAGATTTCTCCACTTGGTAATCCTTAAACACCACCCTGAATGACTGCTTTTTTCATACAGAAGAGGTTTAAATAGTTCAAAGAAAATATTGCTTATGCCATGCAGGGAATGGAAATGCCATGCAGATGGAAAAGTTATAGTGGAGAGTGTGATAAAAGTTATCCACCAGAGAAGAATATGTCAAACCACAAAAGTATCTTGTACAAGAAAATCTCAATGGCATTACTGATATGATAACAGAGATGACACCACAAATGAACCCCTCAGGTCAGAAGCTGTTCAACACGTTATTGGGGAAGAGCAAATTACAGCTACAAGTAACTTGAGTACTACTGAAGCATCTGGGCAAAAGCTCAAAGTAAGCTAAAGTGTGGATGAACCTTATGATGAAAGGAAAGTCCAATGCAGTAACAATATCGCATAGGAACTTAGAATTAAGATCAATAAATCAAAGTAAGCTGGATATGATCAGATAGAAGATAAAAAGAATAAACATGAATATGTTGGGGTTTTGAGGACTTAAATCAATAGGAATGAATGAATTTAATTCAGATGAAACTGTATATACTACTACGGGAAAGAACCCCTTAGAAGAAACAGAGTAGGTCTCAAAGTCAATAAAAAAGTGAGAAAAGCAGTACAAAGGCGTAATTTTGAAAACAAAATGGCTGGGGCAGGTATGTGGCATAAGGAATAAAGAATAAGCCCTGGAATCAGAAGGATTAGAGTTCAAAGTCAGCCTCAAAACCCTTGATGTTTACAAAGGTAAGTTATTTAACCTCAACTGCCTCTTTAAAAAATGACTACATGATATCAGGCTGAATCCAAAACAAGCAATTCAACAGTAAAGCAATACAAGTCTATGCTCCTGTCACTGATGCCAAAGTGACCGATGTTGATCAGTTCTGAGAACTATATCTTCTAGAAATAACACACACACACACACACACACACACATCCACAAAGTCATTCGTCATAGAACACTGGAATGGTAAAGTAGGAAATCAAAAGATAATTGAAATCACATGTAAATTTGGTCTTGGAGTACCAATTAAATCAGGGCAGAGTTTTGTCAAGATAACTCAGTGGTCATAGCAAACTGTCTTTTTCAAAAATATTAAAGGCCACTCTACTCATGGATTCAAATCTACTCATTTGCAAATATTAAAATCAGATTGAATATATTGTGTGCACCCATAGTTGGATAAACCCTATACAGTCACTTAAAACAAGATGTAGAACTCACTGGCTCAGTTGTGAGATTTCTATTGTGAAATTCAGATTTAAATTCAAGAAAGCCATGAGTCCATAGAGATATAACTTAAAATCTTTTATGAGTGTGAAGCAGAAGTTATGAATATATTCAAATGGTTCAATCTGTCTGAAAAACTATAGAATAAGACTCACAAATTGTACAGGTGACATGTGCAACAACTACAATAATCCCATATGAAAAGAACAAGACAGAAAGATGGTTAGTTTAGTTAGCTTAACAAATAACTGAAGAGGGAAGAAAAGTGAAAGGTAAAGGAGATAGGAAAAGATACACTCGTCTGAATACAATATTCTATAGAACAGCAAGAAGAAATAAAATTTTCTTAAATGATAATGGGAAGAAATAGAAAAATAAATTGAACGGGAGAAAAAACAATTACATCAAGAAAGCTTGAGTAATGAAGGGAAAGTTTCATGCAAAAACATAGGCATTATAAAAGACAAAAATGATACAGATTTAAGAGGAAAAGAATACATATGAAGAGGTAACAAAAATACATAAAAGAACCATATAAGAATGACTTGTACATCACTGAAAACCATGTTATTTGAATGGGCAGGCTACACCAGTGCAAAATCAGCCATAGAAGATTAGGAACAGGCCTGGCCAGTCTCAGTCACCAGCTGGACAGCCAATTCTAATTCCCAAACATTCCAGCACAGAACAGGAGTTGGGTGGAGCTGGGTGAGAGAGAATCCTGGGACAATAAGAGCAGATGCTCCTGGGGTTATCAACCTACAGACTTAATGGTTGAAAGTCACCTACTTGAACTTCCAGAAAACAAGTTGGCATAGTAAACCACAAGTACTCTCATTCTCCCTTGCTGACCTTGAAAATCCCAGAGAATATTGACCCAAGTAAAATTCAGGAATAGTGGAGGCAGCAGAGAGGTTACAACAGTCTTTTAGCTAGAGAAGATAGGGAGATCAATGGGAAGAGCCCTTGTGGTGGCTGTAGGGGAATGATGCAGAATTGAAAATGTTACAGCAAACCTTACTTCAGTGCACTAGCAGGAGATCCTGAATCCCAGGGGAGTGTAGCCAGTAACAATCAACAGCAGAATCCCAGGTATGTCTTACCGCAACAAGAGGAAATGGACAGACACTAGCACAGATGAGGTTCATCAGCCACTGAGACTGCACATGCTGTTGCTCAGTCCTAGGGGAGGAAGAGACTTCCAGCCTCCAGATAACCTCTCCCCCACACCTCACTCCATGAACTTCACTGTTGCCCCAGGGAAATTCAGATAGTCCTCACCTGACCTTGGCCTTGGCACACACCAGACATATCAGCACTAGGTAAGTTGCAGCATTATATAGTTTCTAGGTAAAAGAATCAGAGACCACAGCATACAAAGCCAATACAAAGCCAGGCTCCTAGCTCCAAGTACAAGAAACGTGGGAAAGAGTCTCTGTGCCCTAGATGTAGAGAGCCACTTTCAAAGCAAGGCAAAAGGAAATCACTCATGAGCTAGAAGTAAATTAGAAAAACAAAGATCACAGAAGTTTATTATGAGGACAATGAAGACCAAAATGTAAATTTAAGGACCTGCTCTAGAACTCCTGCAATAAAATTACTCTTAAAATGATTCCAAACAAATTCTAAAGCAGTAGAAGTCAGAAAATGACATATTGAAACATGTTTCCAGCCCAATACAGCCAGGAAGGCTGACAGGAAAGGTTTATTGCACCAAGCACAGAGAAGAGTGCAGTCCAGCTTGGGTTGCACAGCACAGACAGGTTTGAAGCAAACTTCAGGGCCCTTAAACACAGGTACTTTCTGGGGATTCCAGAATTCTCAAACTACAAACGACAGAGAGCTTTAAAGGTCCGTAAGATAGCAGTTTTAACTGGGTAAGTGGGGAGCATTTTCTGGCCCCAGGGCAGCAGCAGCCACTGTGATAATAACCTCTTCTTTTGGAGCCCTGACCTAAAGACTATGGGGGAATCAAGAACCTGATCCAGGTCTCATTCCTGAGTGGTGGTGCTTGAATGAGGGGGAACAATGCTGTGGCAGGGCTGGTGGTGGCTGTAAAGAGGGAATCCTGTTCACAGAAGCAAGACAGGAAAGAGAGCTTTTCCTTGCTCACAGAAGAGGGTGCAGACTAGGACAGAAGCAAATTCTGGTCCATTGAATGTGCGACTTTAGATGAAATGAGAACTTACAGGTCCCTAGAGATTTCTCAAAAAACAGGTGCACAGAACCTCTGAACCTTAGAGAATCATAACTTCCATTTGATGCTAGGACTCAAAAATCAGGTAGCTGGAGGGGAAAAACAGGGACTATAGAAGGATACTTTCTTGGTGAAAAGGTATTTTCCACCATGTTTCCAGATGAAGAATAGCAAAGCATACAATCAGAGGAAGACAGGAAGTTCAAGACTTCTACATCCAAAGTCTCCAAAAAACCAAACCAAACAAACAAACAAAGCAAAACTATGTAACGATCTCAGACCATGGAAGGGCTTTAAAGAAGATTTTGAAAATCAAGTTAAGAGAGAGGGTGGAGAAGACAATGGGAAAGGAAATGAGAGTGATACAAGAAAATTATGAAAAGAGAGCAAACAACTTGGTAAAGGAGATCCAAAAATGCTGAAGAAAATAACAACATTAGAAATAAACTGACCTAAATGGCAATAAATGTCCTAAAAGCCAGTGAGGAGAAGATTGCTTTAAAAATAAGAACTTGCCAAATGGAAAATGAGGTTAAAAAGCTCACTGAATAAAACAGTTTTTTAAAATTAGAAGAGAGCAGATGAATGCTAATGATTTTATGAGAAAACAAGATATTATAAAACAAATCCAAAGAATTAAAAATATAGGAGACAATGCAAAATATCTCAACAAAAAAAACAACTGACCTAGAAAAAAATTTGAGGAGATACAACATAAAAATTACTGGTGTACCTGAAAAAAATGAACAAACAAAAAGACTAGAAATCATCTTGCAAGAAATTTTCAAAGAAAAATGCCCTGATAATTTAGAATCAGAGGGTAACTTAGAATTGGAAAGAATTTACTGATCACCTCCTTAAAGAGATCTCTAAGAGAAAACTCCTGGGAATATTGTAGCCAAATTCCAGCATTCCCAGGTAAAGGCGTAAATATTACAAGCAGCCAGAAATAAGGAATTCAAGGATTGTGCAGATACACTCAAGTTAACAGAGGATTTAGTTGGGGCGGATCCAAGATGGTGGAATAGAAAGACTCACATATGCTAGCTCTGAACCCACAGCCCATGAATTTCCTCTAAAAAGAACTCACAACAAATTTTGGAACAGTGGAAGCCGTGAAGCAACACAGTCAAGGAGATTTTCATTCCAGAGAGCCCTGAAAAACTGATCACTAAGGTCCATCACACACAGGATGGGAGCAGAGCCCTGCTGTGCCCTGGCCATGGCACTGAGAGGAGCAAGCAGATCCGAGCAGGCCTTCAGGGACGGATTCTCCAGCAGCCGCGAAGGTACCTCCCACCCACAGACGCACAGGTCAGTGGGAGAGACATCTGGACGGGCTGAGAGAAGAGCAGGGTGTCTCCATAACTCAGGCTCCCTCGGGAGGGAGCAGCAGAGGCAACAGGTGGCCAGAGGCTCCCAGAGAAGGCAGGAATTTGGCAGTAGCTCCATTACAGAAGGTCTCAGCATAAATCCCCTGAGGGAACTGAGCATGGGAGGCGGCCTGGCCCCCACCTGAAAACCTGACTTAATCTTACCCTGAAGCAACCAGGCCTGCATCTGAAAGCCCTGAGGCTGGGGAACAGCATTTGAATCTCAGACCCTAAGCACTAACTGGGCGGATCTAGGCGGGGATGGAGAGCACTCTCAGAAGTCAAGTAACTTGCTGGAAAAATGCCCAGAAAAGGGAAAAAAATAAGACCATAGAAGGTTATTTTCTTGGTGAAAAAATGATTCCAACCTTCCTCTCTGACTAGGAAGAAAACAGCTTACCATCAGGGAAAGACATAAGAGTCAAGGCCTCTGTATCCCAAATATCTGAAATAGATATCTAGTGGGCTCAGGCCATGGAAGAGCTCAAAAAGGATTTTGAAAAACAAGTTAGACAGGTGGAGGAAAATCTGGGAGAAGGAATGAGAGAGATGTAAGGACAGCATGAAAAACGGTTCAATACTTTAATGAAGGAGAACCAAAGAAATGCTGAAAAAAATAACAGCTTGAAAAATAGGCTAACTCAATTGGCAAAAGAGGTTCAAAAAGCCAATGAGGAGAGGAATGCTTTCAAAAGCAAAATTAGCCAAGTGGAAAAAGAGGTGCAAAAGTTTACTGAAGAAAATAGTTCTCTCAAAATTAGAATGGAACATATGGAGGCTAATGACTTTCTGAGAAACCAAGAAATCACAAAACAAAACCAAAAGAATGACAAAATGGAAGATAATGTGAAATAACTCATGAGAAAAACAACTGACTTAGAAAATAGACCCAGGAGAGACAATTTAAAAATTATGGGACTACCTGAAAACCATCATCATCAAAAAGAGAGTCTAGACATCATTCTTCATGAAATTATCAAGGAAAACTGCCCTGATATCTAGAACCAGAGGGCAAAATAAGTATTCAAGGAATCCACTGAATCACCACCTGAAAGAGAACCAAAAAGAGAAACTCCCAGGAACATTGTGGTCAAATTCCAGAATTCCCATATCAAGGAAAAAATATTACAAGCAGCTAGAAAGAAACAATTTCGGTATTTTGGAAATAGAATCAGGATAACACAAGATCTAGCAGATTTTACATTAAGGGATCAAAGGGCATGGAATACGATATTCCAAAATTCAAAGGAACTAGGTCTAAAACCAAGAATAACCCACCCAGCAAAACTGTGCATAATACTGCAGGGGAAAATACGGTCTTTCAATGAAATAGAGGACTTTCAAGCATTGTTGATGAATAGACCAGAGCTGAAAAGGAAAACTGACTTTCAAATACAAGAATGAGAAGACGCATGAAAAAATAAACAGCAAAGAGAAGTCATAAGGGACTTACCAAAGTTGAACTGTTTACATCCCTATATAGAAAGACAATATTTGTAACTCCTGAAATTTTACAGTATCTGGGGAGTTGATGGGACTACACACACATACACACACACACGTACACGCGTGTGTGAACACACACATACACACAGGCATGAACAGACAGAGACAGAGAGCACAGAGTGAATTGAATAGGATGGGATCATGTCTTAAAAGAAATCAAGGTAAACGGCAAGAGAGAAATGGAGTGGGAGGAGAGAGGGTCAAATGGAATTGGGTAAATTTTCTCTTATAGAAGAGGCAAACAGGAGAATTCTTAGTGGAGGGAAAAAGAGGAGAGCTGAGAAAAATAAAAAAAAATGAAGTCTACTCTCATGACATTCGACTAAGGGAAGGAATAAAATGTACATTCATTTTGTTATGAAAACCTATCTTCCAATACAGGAAAGTGGGGGAGAAGGAGATAAGCAGGATTGGGGCGGGGGATGATGGAAGGGAGGGCAATGAGACGAGGGAACAATTTGAAGTCAACACTCGTAGAGTGACAGGATCAAAAGAGAGAATAGCAACAATGGGGGGCAGGATAGGATGGAGGGTAATATTGTTAGTCTTATACAACACGACTATTATGGAAGTCACTTGCAAAAGTACACAGATATGGCCTATATTGAATTGCCTGCTTTCCCAAAGAGACTGGGAGGGGAGGGAGGGATGGGGAGAAATTGAAACTCAAAGTTTTAAGGAACAACTGTTTAATATTGTTCTTGATACTAGGAAATAAGAAATACAGGTAATGGGGAATAGAAAATTATCTGCCCCTACAGTACAAAAGAGAAGATGTGGACAAGAGAAGGGAGGGATGATAGAAGAGAGGGCAAATTGGTGATAGAGGAAATTAGAATGCTCAGTGTATTGGGGTAGGGGAGGGAACAAAATGGGAGAAAATTTTAGAACCCAAAATCTTGTGAAAATGAATGTAAAAAGTTAAATAAATAAATTTATATTAAAAAAAAAACGCAGAGGATTTAGCAGGTTCAACACAAAGGGAAGACTTGGCTTGGAACATGATATAATAGAGGTCAAAGGAGATAGGATTAATACCAAGAATGAACATGATATAACAGAGTTCAAAGGAGATAGGATTAAAACTAAAACTCACCTAACCACAAAAGTAAGTATAATAAGTCAGCAGGAAAAATGGAATTTCATTTCAATAGAGTACTTCCAAGAATTTTTGTTGAAAAGACGAAAGTTGAATAGAAAATTTGACTTTGAAATAAAAGAATCAAGAGAAACACAAATTGGTAAATAGGAAAGAGAAGCCTAAAGGAACTCACTAAAATTGAACTATTTACATTGCTCCATAGAAAGATATTATTTCTAAATTATGAGACCTTTTTCAGTATTTGGGTAGTTAGAGGGAATACATACATACATACTTTTAGAAGTGTATGTATATGTATGTACACACATATATACACATGCTTATGTATATGTATGTGTACATATAAATGTAAACATATGTTTGTGTGCGTGGGCAAAAAATATGTATGTAAAAACTATATATGTACGCATATGCATATGTACCTGTATACTTGTATGTTAATGTATAAAAATACAATTTTATATGCACATGCATGTGTGTGCACACACGAAGGCACCTGTACTTACACATATGTACATGTGTGCATGCATGTGCGCGTACACATGCACATACATGCATAGGTTTGTGTTTAAAAAGTTATGGCACATCTGGATAGCTTCTGAAGAAGCCAGGATATCATGTTGCTGACAAAGGTTTGCATAGTCACAGCTATGGTTTTTCAAATACCAATGTAGAGCTGTGAGAGTTAGACTATTAGGAAAGCTGAGTGCTGCAAAATCAATAATTTGAATTTTGGTGCTTGAGAAAACTCTGGACAGTCTTATAGACAGCAAGTAGATGAAATCAGTGAATCCTTAAAGAGGTAAATTCTGGCTATTCACTGAAAGGTCAAATACTAAAGTTGATGCTTAAATACTTTGGACACATAATGAGATGACTCTTCGTGGAAAAATGGTTGAGAAAGATTCAAGTAAAAATAAGCAACGGGGAATTGCAGAAGATGTGATAGATATGTAGTATCATGGAAACAGGAAAATGAACTTGGTCAGACATTGAGAAACAGTAAGAGATTTAAGAGCTAGGCATGCTGTGGTGCAGCGGATCCCAGAGTCAGACGTGACTGAAATAATGAACAACAAAAAAGTTTTCAAACACAATGTACATTACTGCTTTTCAGATATGCTAAGGAATCCATTTGGGGTTATATTGAATTAGATGACCGATCAGATCAATTGTAACTCTTAAATTCTGTCTTTCTGTAAAGAGATATGGCTACACAACAGATGGTGTAGTTAGATACATTTAGAACTACTTTTACAACTAAGTTCAGACATAATTTTGAGGAGCTCTAGGTTATAATATTTTAGATACTTGTGAGAAAAATAAAGAAATGAGATGTGATTGCAATGTTTGCATATTGCATGAGACAGAGAGAGATAGAATCACTGTAAGGCTTCAAATACATGATGGACAATATGTATGGGATACTGAATAGGTGACTGATATTTCCGGATTTTTGTGCAGAGCAATATACACATATATGTATAGAAAGTTGTCATATGCGATTGGAATGGAGCACTATTGTTCTATGAGAAATAATGAAGGGAGTAGTTTAAGAAAAAAATAATAAAAACATGGTAATATCTTTATGATCTGATTCAAAGTGGAGAAAATAGAGCCAGGAATTATTTTATGTAGTAATAGCAGTACTGTAATGATGATTAACCTGGAAGGACTTGACTATCCTGATAAACATAATGACTGAAGCAATTTCAAACAACTTTGATAAAAAGAATAATGTTATCCATGTCCAGAGAAAGAATTTATAAACTTTGAGTGCAAATTGAAGAATAATTTTCTTATTTTCATTATTTTCTTTCGCTTTTTTGATGTGGCCAATATGTAAATTTGCTTTGCATGATTTCACATGTATAATTGATATAATATTCTTTGCTTTCTCAATTGGATGGATGAAAATTTGGAAATCAAAATTAAAAAAAAGAGTTAAAAATAAATGAGAAATTAAAAAAAATAGTTCACAAGAGTTCGAAAATTGTGTGGCTTCAAGTATCTTACCACGTTTATAAAGGTAGAAATCATATAAAGATGAAATACAGCAGTACCTAATATCATTCAAGTGGTTCTAAATAAGAAATTTCTTTTTCTTACAGTAAACCACGAGATTGTAGCAACTACGTTGATGGAAATGCATTATAGAATGATTTCCATATCAATTTCTTGTGCACATGATTATTTCTATAATAAAAACACAGTACAGCAGGAACAAGCACATCTGTCCACAGTATTTTTTGACTCAAAGAACCAATTTTTGGTCCACGCATAATTTTTAACTTCAGATAACCCTGAGATTTTAAAAACTGGAAAAAAATATGTAAACTATTGATATAAACACAGACATGCAAACATATCTTCTGTGTGTTTGTCTCTATCCATTTGTATACATATGCACATGTATATATATATATATATATATATATATATATATATATATATATGTAGATATATGTAGATATGTATATACACATCTATATATATGTACATTTATGTGTATATGTATATATTGTAATAATAGTTTAAAAGAGAAAGATCTTTCACATTAATTAATAGGTTCATACTATCTGCTTAAATAGATTGGAAGCCTGGGTCACTTGTTTCTACATGTGTTGGGAGGAGCTTGCTGAAGAGGCAGAACAGAAAGGGTGGGGCAGAACCAAGAGGAAGTGAGTGAGTGGGATCAGATTAGAAGGGAAAGAACACAGGCCAGTTGACATATTGTGACAGTTGATAGAGAGAAGATCCTGGTTAAGGGAGGGGAGATTTGAAAATGGCTTTCCCCTCTGCTGTGATCATGTTTATTAATTTCTTGGTCACCTTGACAGATTTTGTTTTCTGGTTGTGGGATTTGCCTTCCTGGTGCTTAAATAAATGTTTTTCTTCTACCTTCTATGTGGAAAGTTTTTTACATTTTGCAATTGAGAGCTGTGCTGGCTTATTCATAATTACCATCAGAGCAGGGAATATCACCTTGACGATATATTGCATGTCACAACCAAGATTGCCAAGTGAAATATCTGTATTTGGAGGCAGACATGAGGTAGAGGAAGGCATTAATATTCCAGGATGGCATACTTTGTTGTATTCCTCACTAGCAAGGGAATGGGCAAAAATCACTGGATCACATGAAAACTAGGAAGGAAAGTTACAGGAGGGGGAGCCTGAAAATTTGGAAAGGTGTTTACAAGGAATACCAATAAGACCAGGGAACGAGTTGACAGGGATAAGTAGGAGAGGCTGGATTTTAGTAATGACTTACTATATTATGTGTTGAAATAGAGATGAGCTGCTTAAAGAAAAAATTCAGATGGGAAAAGAATACAAAAGCAATCTGGGTGGAAGGAAAGGCTGCTCACTTAGCTCAGAAGAAGCTGAAGGCTAACAAAAGAAATGTGCATCAAACCTTTATGCAGGTCCAGTCTAGTTGCCACAGTGACAAAGGAAGTGAAATAGTTTTAGAGGAAGAAGTTCCTCAGTAAGAAGCACACTGAATAGTGAGGCTGAAACAGGAGAACCAAGAAGACAACTCAGTGATTAGGGAAAGAATAATTGAGGATTATACGCAGAAGGAGGTCACAGAAATTTTGAGTAAATTCACCCACATGATGGGAGAAATGCTAATATCTTGGATGGTGAGAATTAGTGATGACAGATCTGGAAGAAGAGCTATTGATCCCATCAACTGCCTGTAATTTATAGGCATTAGTCAGAATCCTTTTGTACAGCAAACATTTAGAGATTACAATATGCAAGGAGGTAACAATCAACTAATTTGTCAACTTTGGTTGCAGAAGGCTGCAGTAGTCTGTATCCTACTGAATCTATATGGCCTAGCTGAGACAGACCTTAGTATTCATTTAGGGACAGAAAAAGAAAGTTACAGGAGGAGGTAATGAAGACTTCCATAAGTATCAGAAATGCAGATGCATACTTTGCAGTTTGTCATAGGAATATAAAAGTTACAAGCTTTTTATTTTTACTCTAACAATTGGGGAAATAGGGCACACTCTTTGAGAGGTGCTGAACAGGATTTCACAGATAGGTGATTTAGAAGATGGGGGAAAAGACAACATTGGTAGACAGAAAAGTGTAAATAGCCAGCACATCAAAATCAGAATAAGGAGAGAACTATTAAGTGCTCTATTGAGATCAAGGGTAGATTTTAGAAGCATAGATGATATTCCAACTAATGAACTCTACAGAGCTATACAAAATGGCCCAAGAAAAGGGACTTGACACTAGACTAAATAGAGAAGTAAGATATTCTCCTGCAGATCCTGCTGAATCCTTGTATTTAAGTTTGTCACACCCTCAGGGAGAACTGAAAGCTGACCAAAAGTCAGTTTAGATCAAGATTAGCAGCTTGAGGAAGACATGTACTGACTGAAGTGATAGATAGTAATTCTCAAGGAGAAATTATTGTGTAATATCCCAAAATTTAGGTGATGGACCCATACAGTTTTGTAAAAATGATAGAACAGGAGAGGCAGAGTCAAGATGGTGGAGTAGAAAGACACACATATGCAAGCTCTCCCCACACAGCCCATAAAATACCTGTAGAGAGGGACTCTGAACAAATTTTGGAGCAGCAGAAATGGCGAACAACGGAATGGAAAAAATTTTCAGCCCAGGATGATGAGAAAGGCCCACAGGAAACATTGCACCAGGCAAAGAGCAGAACAAAACTCAGCCTTGGCGTGACACCTGGCTCGAGAACAGCCCTGAGGGGCGAAATCTCCAGTTGCGGAATCCCCAGTCCCAGTAGCAGCAGTTTGAAGATGCCTCAATATACAGATGCTAAAGGTCAGTGACAGGGTTTTTATCAGCTGATTGAGAAGGGAAAAGGGATTTCCCATTGCTCTGGCCTTAGGCAACACCTGCAGAGGCCACACTGGGTAGGATGCAACAGTTCTTGCAGCAGCCCATACCCCAATCCACATTCATTTCGGATTATAAAATCCCTAGGGGCACTGAGGAGCTGATTATTACCTCATCCTGCGTAGAGGCCTTGAGGGAGTTGATTTTTATCTCACACTAAATAGGGGCCTTGCCCATGCAGCTTTTCTGAAAATCAGCCCCCAGTGCTGGCTTGGTGGAACCAGAGGCCAGGTGGCTGTGGAGAGGAAACTCTGCTAAGATTCTGGACACAAAAATCTCTCCTTGCTCCAAGACCAATGTACATGCTTGATTGTGCCACCTTGGAGGAAAGAAGTGAGAGCTTACAGATTCCCAGAGTATAACCTACTCTTGGCAAAGGACCCAAAAGTCAAGAAACTGGTTGGGAAAATGCCCAAAAAAAGGGAAAAAAATAAAATTGTAGAGGGTTACTTTCTTGGTGAACAGATATCTTCTGCCATCCTTTAGGATGAGGAAAAACAATGTTTACCATCAGGGAAAGATATAAAAGTCAAGACTTCTGTATACTAAACATGCAAATTAAATATTCAATGGTCTCAGGGCATGGAAGACCTCAAAAAGAATTTTGAAAATCAAGTAAGAGAGGTGGAGGAAAAATTGAGAAGAGAAATGAGAGAGATGCAAGAAAAAGCATGAAAAGTGGGTCAACACCTTGCTAAAGGAGACCCCCCCAAAAAAAAATGCTGAAGAAAGTTATAACTTTAAAAATAAGCTAACTCAATTGGCAAAAGAGATCCAAAAAGCCAATGAGGAGAACAATGTTTTAAAAAGCAGAGTTAGCCAAATAGAAAAGGAGATTCAAAAACTCAATGAAGAAAATAGTTCATTAAATTTAGAATGGAACAGATGGAGGCTAATGACTTTTTGAGAAACCAAGAAATCATAAACAAAACCAAAAGAATGAAAAAATGGAAGATAATGTGAAATATCTCATTGGAAAAACAACCAACCTGGGAAATAGATCCAGGAGAGACAATTTAAAAATTATGGGACTACCTGAAAGCCATGATCAAAAAAAAGCACCTACACATCATCTATCATTAAATTATCATGGAAAACTGCCCTGATATTCTAGAACCAAGGGGCAAAATAAATACTGAAAGAACCCACCAATCACCTCCTGTAAGAGATCCAAAAAGAGAAGGTCCTACGAACATTGTGGCAAAATTCCAGAGTTCCCAGATCAAAGAGAAATTATTGCCAACAGCAAGAAAGAAACAATTCAAGTCCTATGGAAATACAATCAGGATAACACAAGATCTAGCACTTTCTACATTAAGAGAAGGAAGGACATGGAATAGGATATTCCAGAAGTCAAAGGAAGTAGGATTAAAACCAAGAATCACCTACACAGAAAAACTGATCCTTCAGGGAAAAAAATAGTCTTTCAATGAAATAGAAGACTTTCAAGCATTCTTGATGAAAAGACCAGAGCTGAAATGAAAATTTGACTTTCAAACACAAGAATCAAGAGTAGCATGAAAAGGTAAACAAGAAAGAGAAATCATAAAAGACTTTCTACACTTGAACTATTTACATTACTACATGGAAAGACAATATTTGTAACTCTCGAAACTTCTTTCAGTATGTGGATAGTTGGTAGGATTTCACACACACACACACACACACACACACACACACACAAATGGAGCACAGAGTGAGTTGAATAGGATGGGATGATATCTAAAAAAAATAAAATTAAGTGGTGAGAGAGAAATATATTGGGAGGAGAAAGGGAGAAATGGAATGGGGCAAATTAAAAAAGAAGCAAGGAAAAGACATTTCCAAAGAGGAAAAAGGTGGGAGGTGAGAGAAAAAATATGAAGCTTACTCTCATTATATTCAACTAAAGGAATGAATAAAATGCACACTCATTTTGGTATGAAAACCTATCTTGCAATACAGGAAAGTGAGGCAGAAGGGGATAAGCAGGGTGGGAGGGATGATGGAAGGGAGGTAATTGGGAGGAAGTAGCAATTAGAAGTCAACACTTTTGAGGAGGGATAGGATCAAAAGAGAGAATAGTAACAATGGGGGGGGCAGAATAGGATGGAGGGAAATATCGTTAGTCTTACACAAGACTCTTATGGAAGTCATTTGCAAAACTTCACAGATATGACCTATATTAAATTGCTTGCCTTCACAAAGGGAGATTGTGGGGAGGGAGGAATGAAGGGAAGTTGGAACTCGAAGTTTTACGAACCACTGTTCAATGTTGTTCTTGCAACTAGATAATAAGAAATACAGGTAATGGGGTATAAAAAGTTATCTTGCCCTACAGGACAAAAGGGAAGATGAGGAAAAAGGAAAGGAAGGATGTTAGAAGAGAGGGCAGATGGGTGATAGAGTTAAGTAGAATACTCTGCGTTTTGGAATGAAGGAGGGGAGAAATGAGAATATTTTGAAACCAAAATTTTGTGGAAATGAATGTTGAAAACTTAAATAAATAAATTTAAATACAAAAAAATTGCTAGAATAGATCAAGTGATTACAATTCAAGGTGAAGTAAGACCACTGGTGAAAACTTACCCTCTTTCTGAAATAAGCAACAGAGTAACTGTTGGATTGGGTTCTACTAATAGAATAAAATCGGGAGGTAAGTATGGGTAAAATGAAAACCAGATGACATTCCAAAGCCTGCAGAAATTGTAGAACATGGGAAAGATAATACCATAACTGTTGTTTATTTAGGAGAGGATGATTATCAAATAGTATTCTTAACTCATATATTCTACCTTGAATAAGTCTGTAATATTGGGTTTATGGACTCCAGAATGAGAGTTGATCATATATTTACCTTGCTTCTGGTTAATTTTCCCTTGTTTTGTTTGTTTTTTTGTCTTTGCATCTGTTAAACTTGTTTCCTAGATTTGTTTCCTGTAATCTTAGTACCTTCCTCCTGCAGATGTCTGATCACTTAAACTGGATGTCACCTCCTATCCATGACGGTGATGTGTCATCTCTAGACCTGAAGTTGACCAAACTCCATATTCCATCTAAAGAACTGATCTCTCAAATGGTACCTCTTGGGGCAGGTGCAGCTCTACGTCCAATATAAGCATGAAGAAGTTGTGAAAAAAGACACCTTCTCCACCTACCCCAAAATTTTGGACCTTGTTTATTGAGGCGGAATGATGAGGTGTTTGTAATACCATTTGCTCCACCTACTTATAAATGAATATGAGAGATCTTGTGGCAGAATGTAATAATAAAGTATAAAGATCTTTGTCATTAATTTGTAGGCTCATATGATCTGTTTAAATTGCCTGGAAGCCTGGGTTACATATGGTAGGATAACCTTGCTGAAAAGGCAGAACAGGAACGGTGGAGCAGAACCAGAAGGAACTGAGTGAGTA
Source organism: Potorous gilbertii (assembly GCA_028658325.1). Classification (NCBI taxonomy): domain Eukaryota; kingdom Metazoa; phylum Chordata; class Mammalia; order Diprotodontia; family Potoroidae; genus Potorous; species Potorous gilbertii. The sequence continues at coordinate 440,151,733 of CM053771.1, read as the reverse complement.
GGGTCAGGTCACAGGGGAAAGAACACAGGCCAACTGAAACAGGTCAACTGACACATTGTGACAACTGATAGAAGACAATGTCTGAGGGAGGGGAGGTTTGAGACTGACACATAATGAGAAGGCCCTGGCTGAGGACAGGGAGGGGGGGATATTTGATAATGACTTTGCCCTCTCCTGTGATCATGTTTATTAACTTCTTCATCACCATGACAGATTTTGCTTTCTGGTTGTGGGATTTGTCTTTCTAGTGTTTAAATAAATGTTTCTTTCTGCCTTCTGTATGAAGAGTGTTTTATATTTTGCGACTGAGAACTATGCTGTCATATCCATAGTCACTACCAGTGCTGGGAATATTACTTTGGAGATACATGTATCTATATGTAATGATTCTCTCCAATGATTCATTACACATGCAATTTATGCTATATATTCTTTTCAAAAAAGAAAAAAAAATTATAAACTATTTTCTGGATAATTTTAAAGGAAAATAAATACTTAATATAATTTTCCCTGCCTTTCCCCCTCTCCCATTCACAAATTATTACTTATTCCCTAATTCCTCCAGATCAGTGGGACTTAATTTTGATTCTTTAATACTCAAAAAAAGTCTGATAATGTATTTCAATATAATGGTTTTCTTTGTAATACTATGTGTTTAATTTTGCTTTTTAAAGATATTATCCTGAGAAATTCATGGGTTTCCTCAGACTCCCTATGACATTCATGACACATACAAAATCAGTTTGTCTTAGGACCATTGCTCTAGGATAAAACACAAACTAAAATACATCACATGTCTTCTGGTTCTTCTGTCTGAGAATTCATGCGTCCCACCATTTGACTCTCACCTAACTTTTGATTCATTTCCTCCAATTCCCATTTAATGCATTGACTTGTTAGTCACCTAGTATTATGTTTATTTCCTCTGCAAAATTTCAGACATTATACGTCACATTAGGAATTTTTTCTCCCCTCATTTCCACTTCAAAAATATCGTAAGTAACTTCATAGGACAATTTTGATTCCAACTACTACCCAAGGCCTTCATGATCTCCCTCACTCTATCATTATAGTACAATATCCATCTTGAAGAGTGTGTAATATACATACATACATACATACATACATCAGACCTTCAAAACAGAATTATATTCTAAGGTGAGAGGAGAGTTGAATTGTAAAAAGGAAAACTTTGATTAATTTAAGTATTTGCTGTATAAGTAAAACGAAGACCAGAGGGAATGAAGAAACTAAGGGAGAAATACATCTTATGGATAACCTCACACATAGAATGTGATTGAGTCAGAATATCATTGTGATTCAGGAAATGATGTGCTGGTGGATTTAGAAAAATGTGGAAAGACTTGAACTTATGAAGGAAGATGATATCCACCTTCAGAGAAAGAAATGACAAGGGGATATAAGCATAATAATTTTTATAAATATGTTTGTTTTTATATGTATATATGTGTGTGTTTATATATCTCTATGTGTGTATATCTATGCTTAATTGTAAATTTCGGGAGAGGGAGGGAAGAAAAGGAAAAATAAAGTAAAAAGTGCCCAATGGAGTACAAAAGAAAACATGCAAGTAAGCAAAGATGGACAGCTTTGGAAATATTGTGTAGTATTCCTTATATAGGCTTTCTTGAAATGGAATTATTTTTCTTCTTCCTTTCTCCTGCCAACATTATAATTAAGCACAGATAAGCACACACACACACACACACACACACACATACACACACACACAGAAATATAGTTATACCTAAACATTCACATATACACAATATGTGCTCAAACATATATTCTTAAGACTGTATTATGCTTATTTCTACTTGTCATCTGTTCTTTTTTCTCCCTCTGAGGGTGGACAGTATCTTCCTTCCTAAGTTCAAGGTGTTCCATATTTTTTTTCTAAATCCATCAGCTCAGCATTTCCTGCACCATAAAATCATTCAGGCCCTCTCATATTCTATTGAGGAAATTATATATGAGAGGTTTTATCCCCCAAATTTTCTATATTCCCTCTATTATTGGCCACATGGGTTTTATTTTTACAGGAAAGTTTTAAGTTCAAATAATCAAAATTGTCCCTTTTACAATTCAACCTTTTTCTCACCTTATAATATGATATAACGTCTCAACCTATTGAATCTCGTTCTTCACATATTTTTCCTCGGATTTTCTTGAAATTTTTCATCTTTAGCTTTTCTAAATGAACCCTATTATTACTTTTTTCTGATTCGGTAAAATACTGTTTAGCAATTTAATGGGGATGTCATCACATCAATAGATTATGTAAAATTGTATTTTTTTATTATATTACCTTTACCTGCCACTGGATAATAATTATTACTTCAATGATTTAGACACAACTTTGTTTGTATAAAAGATATATTATGTGAGTTCCTGTGTCTGTTTCGTGAGTACACTATCATTATTCTTTATATTGTCTTCTTTTTAGATAGTCTAAAAATATTAAGTTGAAAGTTTCCCTACTTTTCTCTTTTGATTCAATCTCATTTTAGTTGATCAAACTCATTTTCTGAAATCATGATTTCTATCCCTAATTTTTTACATAATAAAGTCTACTCATGATCTTTATTTTGTTTGTGTGTGTATACATGTCTCATTTTATAGAACTTCCTGAAAGCAACATATTGTTGAATTCAAATTTTAATGTGCTATCAATTACCATTTTGAATGTAAGTTCATCCTATTCACTAGTATATTTTCTTCCTTCCTATTTTCCTCCCTATCCTTCCCACTCTATTCATACTCCTCTTCACTTCTCTTCTTTACTTCTACTTACTACACCCCCTTCCTATTACTTGACACACATCCCTTCCAAGAATCTCTCCCATTTTCTTCTCCGTACACTCTATCCCATTGCTCTCGTTTCTTAATGAATTTAAAAGGTTTTTATACCATTCCATATATTTTGTTTCTTCTTTATCCTATTCCTGTTGATCTACATACCCATCTATAAACACCAATTTACCTTATTCTCTACCACTCTCTTTTCCTTACCCCTCCCTTTCTTCTTACCTTCCGATTTTTATCTGAATTTAAAAAACTATTATGCACATATGTATGCATGTGTATATATACATATATGTATTCAGGTGTCTATATATGTGTTGTTCCCACCTTAACCCATGCCTGATGAGAACAAGGTTCCAGAACTACTCATTCTTCTCCCCTATAAAATTCCTATGTATTAGTTCTTCTTGAACTTCACTTGTATGAGGTAATTAGCATTCTTACCTTTTTGTATGTCATTTTGATTTTTAGAATCAACTCATACTCAGTTGTTCCCCAATCTTTATTTTGAACTACCTAATTACTAATGACAATTTTAGATACACAATTTACATTTCCACCTATAAAAAGGGAACAATTTGTTCTCAACGATTCCCTTGTAATTAGTCTTTGATATTTGCCTTTCATTTCTCTTGAATATTGCATGTCAAATTTTCTATTAAGTTCTGGTCTTTTGGAAACAAAATCTTAAAAGTCTGACAATTTATCAAATATATATATTTTTTTGTTCACTCAGGATTATATATAACTATGTCTGGCATGATATTTTTGTCTAAAACTACAGTTCTTTTGCTCTTCCATGTACAGTGTCCAAGACCATTAAATATAAATGGTGCTAATTCTTATGTAATTCTAGTTGTGTACTCACATTATTCATTCATTTATTCATTCATTCATTTAATTTTTGTTTGTTTGTATTTATTTGCTAATTTGTTCATTCATTCATTTGTTAATTCATTGCTTATCCAATTTCCTCCTTTACTTTAGGGATTTGGAATTACACTATAATGTTCCTGTAGGTTTCCTCTGAGGATATCTTTTATGTAGTGACTGGTGATTTTTTTTTTCTTTCCTCTGTATTCCCATCTTATTCTAACACTTCAAGACAATGGTCTTTAATTATTTTGATGCTATTGGATTATTTTTTTTTAGCTTTCAGGTAGTTCAGTTTTTCTTATGTTTTCCCTTCAGTTCCCTAGATCAGTTATTTATGATATGCATATTTTTCTAGTTTTTCATTCTTTGTTCATACTTCTATGCCACTATTTCTTGGTCTTCTATAAATTTACTGTCCTAAACTTTCCCAATTCTAATTTTTAGAATTTATTTATTTTCAATTATCAACATTCACTTGCACACAATTTTGAATTTCAAATATTATGCCCATGTCAGCCTTTCTCCCATTCCACAACAGTATGTATTCCGATTAACTTTTCCTCCAATATGCCCTCTCTTCTATCACTTATCCCCCTTCTTATGGTCTTCCCTTCCCATTTAATGTAGGGCAAGATAGATTTGTCTTGCCCACTACCCATATATCTTGTTTCTTAGTTTTATGTAAAAATCAATTTTAATATTCATTTCTAAAGCTCTTAGACCCATATTTTCTCCATTACCACTTCCCCATCCACCGTCATTGAGAAGTCAAGCAATTTGGTGTAGGATATACATATGAAGTCATGCAAAAGACTTACATGATGGTCATGTCGGGAAAGACTAATTATATTTCCCTCTATTCTGTCCTGTCCTTCATTTATTCCATTATCTCCTTTGACCTGGCCCTTTCCAAACTGTTTGCTTATGATTGCCCCTTCTGTGGTCCCTTCTATTATGCCTCCTCTCTTATACCCTTAGCTGCAGGTAATAAAACCTTCCATATCCAGAGGAGTCTGTATGTTATTCCCTCCTGAAATAAAATATGATGAAAGGAAGATTCACTTATTCTCTCTCACCTTCCCATTCCCCTAACCACCCCCCTGCCCCCCATGATAAAAAGCTCTTTCTTGGCTCTCTTTTGTGAGATGATTTACTATAATGTGCCTTTCCCTTTCTCTCAGTACAATCCTATAAACGTTAAATTTCCTTGTTTTTTTAGATATCATCCCTTCACAATCAGGTCACAATGAGCCCTCTGCCTCTGTCTTTCTCTGCCACTCTATTTCATTGAAGTCCTCTATTTCATTGAAGTTTCACTTTTTTTCTCCTGAAGTAATATACTCAGTTTTATTGGGAAAGTGATTCTTGGTTTTAAACCTTGCTCTTTTGATCTCTAGAATATCACATTCCAAATCTTGCAATCTCTTAGTGTAGAAGCTTCTAAAATGTCTGTGATAAATATCTGTAAAAATGACTCTAAACAAACTCTGGGGAGGAAGAACACAAAGAATGATGAGGTGAAGGAAATCTCCAGCCCAAGAGAGCCTGGAAGGTCACAGGGAAGTGTCTATACCATTCTTCAGGGGGCAGGGCATAGTGCAGCATGGGCTGTGGTGGCATACACAGGACCTGAGCAGGCCTTGGGGAGATGGATCCTCTCTTACCTGTGCCAGTTTTCAGAATTCAGGACCCTAAAACGCCAAGGACAAATTGGAATATGAGTGACAAAAACCTGTGGGACCAGTGTGGGAGAGCGGAGTGGTCCAATTCCAGCCCCAGAGCAGCAGAAGTGGAAGACAGAAGAGGAATCCACAGTAGCCACAGCAGCAGCATGAGTAGATATATCGACTGTTTCTGGAGGTCTAGGCCCACATATTGTGGGAGACTCGATTGACAGACAGTATGTTCTCGAAAGTCACAGGAGACAGAGGTTAACATAAACAAAGAGCTCAAAAAATCCAGTAAATGGCTGGAAATGAGTAAAACGGGAAAAAGAATCATACTGTAGAATGTTACTTTGGTGACAATGAAGACCAAAGCATGGAAACAGAAGAAACTAAAATCAAAGCTCCTCAATCCAAGGCCTACAAGAAAAATATGAATTGGTTTCAGACAATGAAAGAGACCAAAAATGATTTTGAAAATCAAGAAAGAGAAGTAGAGCAAAAAGTGGGAACAGAAATGAGAGTGATGCAAGGAAATTATGAAAAATGATTCAGCTGCTTACTAAAAGAAACCCAAGAAATGATGGGGAAAATATCAACTTAAAAATAGACTAACACAAACTGCAAGAGAAACGCAAACAGCCAATTAGGAAAAGAGTGCCCTAAGAAACAGAGTTGGCCAGATGAAAAAGGAGATTCAAAAGCTCACTGAAGAAAATAATTTCTTTTTTTTATTTTTATTGTTTAAATATAAATTTATTTATTTAACTTTTTACATTCATTTTCAAAAAATTTTGGGTTCCAAAATTTTCTCCCCATTTGTCCCCTCCCCCTAACCCAGTACACCGAGCATTCTATTTTCCCCTATAACAAATCTGCCCTCTCTTCTATCATCCCTCCCTTCTCTTGTCCCCATCTTCTTTTTTCTCCTGTAGGGCGAGATAACTTTCTATTTTCCATTACCTGTATTTCTTATTTCCTAGTAGCAAGAACAATACTCGATAGTTGTTCCTAAAACTAGATCTTGTGTTATACTGATTGTATTATCACAATACTGCAATTGCTTTTTCTAGCTGCTTGCAATATTTTCTCCTTGACCTGGGAACTCTGGAATTTGGACACAATTTTCCTAGGAGTTTCTCTTTTTGGATCTCTTTCAGGAGGTGATCAGTGGATTCTTGATTACTCATTTTACCCTCTGTTTCTAGAATATCAGGGCAGTTTTTCTTGATAATTTCATGAAGGATGATGTCTATGCTCTCTTTTTCATCATGGCTTTCAGGTAGTCCCATAATTTTTAAATTGTCTCTCCTGGATCTGTTTTCCAGGTCAGGTGTTTTTCCAATGAAATATTGCACATTTACTTCCATTTTTCCATTCTTTTGGTTTTGTTTTGTGATTTCTTGGTTTCTCAGAAAGTCATTGGCCTCCATCTGTTCCACTTTAATTTTGAGAGAACTATTTTCTTCAGTGAGCTTTTGAACCTCTTTTTCCACTTGGCTAGTTCTGCTTTTGAAAGCATTTTTCTCCTCATTGGCTTTTTGAACCTCTTTTGCAAATTAATTTAGCCTATTTTTCAAGGTGTTATTTTCTTCAGCATTTTTGTGGGTCTCCTTTAGCAAGGTATTGACCCATTTTTCATGCTTTTCTTGCATCTCCCTCATTTCTCTTCCCAGTTTTTCCACCACCTGTCTAAGTTATTTTCAAAATATTTTTGAGCTCTTCCATGGCCTGAGCCCATTGGATATCTATTTCATATGTTTGGCATACAGAGGCCTTGACTCCTATGTCTTTACCTGATAGTAAGCATTGTTCTTCCTCGTCAGAGAGGAAGGGTGGAATCATCTGGTCGCCAAGAAAGTACGCTTTTTGGTCTTATTTTTTTTTTCTATTTTCTGGGCATTTTCCCAGCCAGTTACTTAACTTCTGAGATTCCTGTCCACCCTTGCCTAAATCTGCTCAGCCAGTGCTTGGGGTCTGAGATTCAAATGCTGCTCCCCAGCCTCAGGGCTTTTGGCAGCAGGCCTGACTGCTATTCAAAGGGAGCTTATCTGCTGGTGCTCAGGTAAGGGCAGGGCCACCTCCCATGTTCAGTTCCCTCAGGGGGTTTATACAGAGACCCTCGATAATGGAGCTCTGCTGAGCTCCTGCCTGCTCAGGGAGCCTCTTGCCACCCGTTGCCTCTGCTACTTCCTCCTGAGGGGACCCGAGTCATGGAGACACCCCACTCCCCTTTCAGCTTCTCCAGAGATCTCTCTCACTGACCTGTGCGTCTGTGGGTGGAGGGACCTTCGCAGCCACTGGAGAGTCTGTCCCTGAAGCCTGCTCGGATCTGCTGGATCTGTTCCTCTCAGTGCCACACGGCCAGGGCAGGGCTGGGCTCGGCTCCCATCCTGTGCGCAATGGAGCTTTGGGATCGGTTTTTCAGGGCTCTCTGGAACAGAAAACTCCTTCACCCTGTTGCTTTGTGGCTTCTACTGTCCCAGCATGTGTTGGGAGTTCCTTTTATAGATAATTATGTGCTGTGGGTTTGGCGCTAGCCTATGTGAGTCTTTGTACTCCTCCATCATCGCTCCGCCCCCAGAAGATAATTTCTTAAAGTTTAAAAAGGCGTAGATAAAAGTTAATTACTGTATGAAAAATCAAGAATTTATAAAACAAAACCTAAGAGGTGAAAAAAAAATAGCAATGTGAAGTATCTCATTGGAAAAAGCAACAGAGTTGGAAAATAGATCCAGGAGAGGCAATTTAACAATTATGGGACTACAAGAAAGCCAGGATCAGAAAAAGAGCTTAGACATCATCTGTCATGAAATTGTCAAAGGAAATTTTCCTTATATTCTTGAACCATAAGATAAAATAAAAATTGAAGGAATCCTCCATCACCTTCCGAAAGAATTGAAAAATCCCTAGGAATGTTATAGTCCAATTCCAGAGCTCCCAGGTAAAGAAGAAAATATTACAAGCTGTCACAAATAATCATTTCAAGTATTGTGGAAATACAATTAGGATAAAACAAGACTTAGTAGCTTCTACATTGAGGCATCCAAAGGCTTGGAGTATGATATACCAGTCGTCAAAGGAGGTAGGATTAAAGTAATGATTTACCTACCTGGAAAAACTGAGCACAATACTTCAGGGGGAAAAATGGAATTTCAATGAAATAAAGGAATTCCAAGCTTTTTTTTCTGACAAGACCAAATCTGAATAGAAAAAGTGACTTTGAAATACAAGAACCAAGAGAGACATGAAAAAGTAAACAGGAAAGATAAATTATAAGGAACTTTCTAAAGTTTACCTGTTTACATTCCTACATGGAAAGGTAATATTTGTAACTTTTGACACTTTTCTCAGTACTTGGGTAGTTGGAGGGATTGTATCCCTATATACGTAGAACACGGGGAGTTAAATAGAAAGGGATGATATCTAAATAAGTAAAATTTAGGTGAGAGAGAGGAATATATTGGGAGGATAAAGGGAGGAATGGAATGGGGCAAATTATCTCTCAAAAAAGCGGCAAGAAAAAATTTTTTCAATGGAGGGTAAAGGGGGGAGGTGAGAGGGGAAAAGTGAAGCTTACTCTCATCACATTTGGCTTAAGGAGGGAATAAAATACACACTCAATATGGTATGAAAAATCTAACTTATACTACAGGAAAAGTAGGGGAGAAAAGGTTAAGTGGGTAATGAGAGGAATAAGAGAAAGTATGGCAAATGTGAAGAGGGGTACTTGGAAGAAAATACTTTAGGGGAGAGACAAGTCAAAAGAGAGAATAGAATAAATGGATGGAGAAAAATGTAGTTATTTGGTCAAAAAAAATGAATTTTGTGAAAGCCTTACCTAACTACACATATATCACCTATATTGAACTGTTTCCCTTCTCAGTGGGGATGGATGGGGAGGGAGGAAAGGAAAGAAGCTGGAACTCAAAGGTTTTTTTTTTCTTTTTCTTTTTGTTTAATGTTTTTTATTTACTTTTAGTTTTCAACATTAATTTCCACAAAGTTTTGAGTTCCAAATTTTCTCCTCATTTCTCCCCTCTCGAAATCCCCAAAACCTGTACCTTCTTATTACCACTTCCCCCAATCTGTCTTCACTTCTTTCACACCCTTCCATTTCATTATCCTCAACTTTTCTTTTGTCTTGTGGGGCAAGATAAATTTCTCTACCCTAATACTTTTATTTCTTATTTTCCAGTTGTATTCAAAAACATTTCTCAACATTTGCTCCTAAAGTTTGAGTTCCAATTTCTCTGTTCCTCCATACCCATCCATTCCCATGAGAAGGCAAGCAATTCAATACAGGCGATATACATGTAGTGTTGCAAACTACTTTTATAATGGTCAAGACTAACTGTATTTCCCTCCATCATAATGGACCCTCCATTTATTCTATTCTCTCTTTTGACCTTGTCTCTCTTCAAAAGTCTTTACTTCTAAATGCTCCCTCCTCCCATTTGCCCTCCCTTTCATTATATTCCCTAAGGCCCACTTATTCACTGCTCCTGTTCTTTCCTGCATAGTACTATAGATATTCATACCGAATTGAGTATGAATGTCATTCCTTCCTCAGGCTAAATGTGATGAGAGTATTGTTCACTTTTTCCCTCATATATATATATGTGTGTGTGTGTGTGTGTGTGTGTGTGTGTAATCCCTCCACCTAACCAAATACTGAGAAAACTTTCAAGCGTTGCCAATATTATCATTCCATGTAGGAATCTAGCAGTTCAACATCAGTAAGCCCCTTATGATTTCTCTTTCCTGTTTACCCGTCGTGCTTCTCTTGATTCTTCTGTATGAAAGTCAAATTTTTTTGAGCTCTTATCTTTTCATCAAGCGCACTTGAAATTCCTCTCTTTCATTGAATGACCATTTTTCCCCCGTGATTTATTGTACTCAGTTCTGATGGGTAAGTGATGCTCGATTTTAATCTTAGCTCCTTTGACTTATGGAATATCATATTCCTACTCCTTGAATCTCTTAATGAAGAAGCTGCTAGATGTTTTGCTTTCCTAATTGTATTTTCACAATACAAGAACTATTTTTTTCTGACTGTTCACAATATTTTCTCCTTGACCTGGGAAATCTGGAATTTGGCTACAATGTTCCTGGGAGTTTTTCTTTCTGGATCTCTTTTATAGGGGATCAGTGGATTCTCTCAATATTCATTTTGTCTTCTGGTTGTAGATTATTAGATCAATTTTTCTTGATAGTTCCATGAAAAATTATGTGTAGACTCTTTTTTTTTATTATTACTATGGCTCTTAGGTAGTTCAATGATTTTTAAATTGTCTGTCCTGGATCTATTTTCCAGGTCAGTTGTTTTTACAATGAGACAGTTCACATCATCTTCTAGTGTTTTCATTATTTTGGTTCTGTTTTGTAATTTCTTGGTTTCTTCTGAAGTAATTAGCTTCCTTCTGCTCCACTTTAATTTTTAGAGAACTATTTTCTTCTCTAAAAATCCATTTGGCTAATTTTGCTTTTGAAAGCATTCTCCTCATCATTGGCTTTTTGGACCTCTTTTTGACAATTGATTTAGGCTGTTTTTAAAGTTCTTAAATTCTTCTGCATTTTTTGGGTCAGCTTTAACAAGCTATTGACCTGCTTTTCTCAATTTTCTTGTATCGTTCTCATGTTTCTTCCAAATTTTTCCTCCACCTCCCTTACTTGATTTTCAAAATAATTTTTGAGCTCTTCTATGAGCTGAGATCATTACATACCTATTTTGGAGGTTTGGGATGTAGAAGCCTTGAATTTTCTGTTTTCCTCTGATGCTAAGCATTTTTCTTACTCACCTGAAAGGATGGAAGATAATACCTGTTTAGCCAGAAAGTAACCTTCTATAGTCTGATTTCTTTTTTCTTTTTGGGGCATTTTCCCAGTCAGTTACTTGACTTATGAGTCCTTTGTCAAGAGAGGGATATACTCTAGGGATCTGAAGTTCTCAGTAACTCAAAGATGGCATAATCAAGTGAGAGGATTTTATGCTCTCCTGGCCTGCACCGTGATCTGGGAGCTACCTGAACAGATTTCTGTCCAGTATTTGCAAGGAGAATTTTCTTTCCATAGCCTCTATCAGCTCCACCACACCAGACAGCACTCTTACTCACCCCAAGGCTGCCACTCAAGGCTAAGACCTAGATGAGCAGCTCAATTCCCCCAGGGGCTTTAGGCCAAGGGCCCTAAAATTGAAGCTGCTGCAGTATCCACTGTCTGAGGCCAGGGCTAGAGGGGGAGCCGGCTCCATTGTCCCCAAGGTGAAAAATCTTACTCACTGGCATTTTAAACTGTCTTTCATGTTTATGAACTGAGAGATCAGAGAACCACAATTACTGCTGGGGATTCTGCCCCAGAGGCCTGTTCCAGTCCTGCTCCTGTGAGTTCCATGTGTACAAGGGTGAGCTGGGCTCAATGATGTGCGCTCACCTGCATGCCTCCTGTGACAAACCTTTCTTATCAACCCTCCAGGAAAACTTGGGTAAGAAACCTCTTTCACTCTGTAGTTTTGTTCCTTCTGCTGCTCTAGAATTTGTTTAGAGTCATTATTTATAAATATTTTATGGACTGTGGGGGAAGAGATAGTGTAGGTATGTCTTTCTACTACATCATTTTGTATCTGTCCCTCCAGAATTCAGTGTCTTCAAAGGGAATGTTTAAAGTTGTTTTTATATGCAACTGGAAAATAAGAAATACATTTAGCTGGATATAAAATTCTATCTTGCACTACAAGAAAATAGAGGAGATGGAGATTAGGGAAGGGAAGAGTGTGACTGAAGGGAGAGCAGATTGGGGAAAGAGGCAATCAGAATGCAAGATTTTTTGTGATGGGGGAGGGGAGAGGGAGAGCTGGGTAGAAAATTTGTAACTCAAAATCTTGTGGAAAGGAATGTTAAAAACTATAAATTTACTTATTTAAAAATCAGTAAAAAACATAAAAATTCTGTTTTATTCTGATTGTGGTAACAAAATACTTGACTTGATTCTTTCTGGCTACTGGTAATACATTCTTCTTAAACTAGGAAGTTTGGAATTTGTGTGAATGATTCATAGGAGTTTTCATTTTGGGAAGAGTTTCAGAAGGTCATTGACGGAGTCTTTCTATTTCTATTTTAACTTCTGGTTCTTGAATATAGTAGCAGTTTTTCTGTTCTTTTTTAATATAAATTTATATAACATTTTACATTCATTTTCACATAATTTTGGGTTCCAAATTTTCTCCCCCTTTGTCCCCTCCCCCCACCCCAATACACCAAGCATTCTAATTACCCCTGTCACCAATCTGCCTTCCCTTCTATCATCCCTCCCTTCACTTGTCCCCATCTTCTCTTTTCTCCTGTAGGACCAGACAACGTTCTATTCACCATTACCTGTATTTCTTTTTTCCTAGTAGCAAGAACAGTACTCCACAGTTGTTCTTAAAACTTTGAATTCCAACTTATCCCCATCCCTCCCTCCCCACCCATTCCCTTTGGGAAGGCAGACAATTCAATATAGGCCATATCTGTGTAGTTTTGCAAATGACTTCCATAATAGTCATGTTGTGTAAGACTAACTATATTTCCCTCTATCCTATCCTGCCCCCAATAGTTATTATTCTCTCTTTTGATCTTGTCCCTCCCCAAGTGTTGACTTCAAATTGCTCCCTCCTCCCATTGCCCTCCCTTCCATCATCCCCCCCCCACCTTGCTTATCTCCTTCTCCCCGACTTTCTTGTATTGTAAGATAGGTTTTCATACCAAAATGAGTGTGCATTTTATTCCTTCCTTTAGTGGAATGTGATAAGAGCAAACTCCATGATTCCTTTTTTTTCTCACATCTCCTCTTTTTTCCTCCACCAAAAAGTCCCCTGCTTGCCTCTTCTATGAGAGATAATTTACCCTGTTCCATTTCAACTTCTCTCCTCCCAATACATTTCTCTCTCACCATTTACCTTGATTTCTTTTAAGATATGATCCCATCCTATTCAATTCACACTGTGCTCTCTGTCTCTCTGTGTGTGTGCATGTGTGTATGTGTGTGTGCGTGTGCACGTGTGTACATGAGTGTGTGTGTGTGTGTGTGTGTGTGTATGTGTGTGTGTGATCCAACCAAATACCCAGACACTGAAAAGTTTCAGTAGTTACAAATATTGTCTTTCCATGTAAGAATATAAACAGTTCAACTATGGTAAGTCCCTTATGACTTCTCTTTGTTGTTTACTTTCTTATGCTTCTTCTCATTCTTGTGTTTGAAAGTCACATTTTGTTTCCACGTCAGGCCTTTTCATCAAGAATGTTTGAAAGTCCTCTATTTCATTGAAAGACCAAATTTTCCCTGAAATATTATATTCGGTTTTCCTGGGTAGGTGATTCTTGGTTTTAGACCAAGTTCCTTTGACTTCTGGAATATCTTATTCCACACCCTTTGATCCCTTCATGTAGAAGCTGCTAGATCTTGTGTTATCCTTATTGTATTTCCACAATACTGGAATTGTTTCTTTCTACCTGCTTGTAATATTTTCTCCTTGACCTGAGAACTCTGGAATTTGACCACAATGTTCCTGGGAGTTTCTCTTTTTAGATCTCTTTCAGGTGGTGATTTGGTGGATTCCTTGAATACATATTTTGCCCTCTGGTTCTAGAATATCAGGGCAGTTTTCCTTGATAATATCATGAAGGATGATATCTAGGCTCTTTTTTTGATCATGGCTTTCAGGTAGTCCCATAATTTTTAAATTGTCTCTCCTGGATCTATTTTCCAGGTCAGTTGTTTTTGCAATGAGAGATTTCACATTATCTTCCATTTTTTCATTGTTTTTGTTTTTTTTTGTGATTTCTTGGTTTCTCACAAAGTCATTAGCCTCTGTCTATTCCATTCTAATTGTGAGAGAACTATTTTCTTCAGTGAGGTTTTGAACCTCTTTATCCACTTGGCTAGTTCTGCTTTTGAAAGCATTCTTCTCCTGATTGGCTTTTTGATCCTCTTTTGCCAATTGAGTTAGCCTGTTTTTCAAGGTGTTATTTTCTTCAGCACTTATTTGGGTCTCCTTTGTCAATGTATTGACCCATTTTACATGCTTTTATTTCATCTCTCTCAATTCTCTCCCCCGTTTTCCTCCACCTGTCTAACCTGATTTTCAAAATCCTTTTTGAGCTCTTCCATGGCCTGAGCCCATTTGATATCTCTTTCAGTTTCTTGTGGTACAGAGGTCTTGACTCCTATGTCTTCACCTGACAGTAAGTATTGTTCTTCCTCTTCAGAGAGTACGGGCAGAAATATCTGATCACCAAGAAAGTAACCTTCTATGGTCTTTTTTTTCCCTTTTCTGTGCGTTTTGCCAGCCAGTTACCTGACTTCTGAGATTCCTCTCCACCTCTGCCTAGATCTGCCCAGCTGGTGCTTGGTGTCTGAGGTTGAAATGCTGCTCCCCAGCCTCAGGGCTTTCGGTGGCAGGCCTGGCTGCTATTCAATGGGAGCTTAAGTTCTGGTGCTAAGTTGGGTTTAGGGTTGCCTCCCATGGTCAGTTCCCTCAGGGGGTTTATGCAGAGACCTTCTGTAACGGAGCTCCTGCTGAGCTCCTGCCTTCCTCCAAGTGCCTCTGGCCTCCCCCTCACTCTGCCGCTGCCTCCCGAGGGGCCCCGAGTCATGGAGACATCTCGCTCCCCTCTCAGCCTGTCCAGACAGCTTTCTCACTGACCTGTGTGTCTGTGGGTGGTGGGACCTTCGTGGCCGCTGGAGATTCCTTCTCTGAATCCTGCTCAGATTTGCTGGATCCTCTCAGTGCCGCACAGCCAGGGCAGGGCTGTGCTCCTCTCCCATCAGGTGCATGCCAGACCTTTGGAATCAGTTTTTCAAGGCTCTCTGGAACTGAAATCTCCTTCATCCCATTGCTGTGTGGCTTTCACTGTTCCAGAATTTGTTTGAAGTTCTTTCTATAGGTAATTATGGGTGGTTGCTTTGGAGCTAAGATATGTGAGTCTTTCTACTCTACCATCTTGGCTCCTCCGCCCATAGCAGTTTTTCTTGAGCATTTCTTAGAATATGGTGGCCAGGTACTTTTTTTTATCATTTTTTTCAGATTCTCCAGTAATTTTAAAATTACATTTTTTGGATCCATTTTTCAGTTCAGTTATTTTTCCCATGAGATACTTCACATCTTATCTTTTTTCATTCCTTTGGTTTTATTTTATAATTTTTGATTCCTCATAAAGTCATTAGCATCCCTTTAGTCCATTCTAATTTTTTATAGAGTTAGTTTCTTCACTGAGCTTGTGGAACCCTTTTCCCGGCTGACCCATTTTTTTCTTAAAGTTAGTCTTCTCCTCATTGTCTTTTTGGACCTATTTTTTTTCCATTTCAGTTAGACTAATTTGAAAGCTGTCATGTTCTTGAACATTTGGTGGGGGGGGCTTCCTTGAACAAACTACAGACTCATTTTTTCTTAATTTTCTTGCATCACTCAGTTTTCTTTTCCCAATTTTTCCTCTACTTCATTTACTTAATTTTCTAAATCTTCTTTGAGTTCTTCCATGGCCTGGGACCAATTCATATTTTTCTTGGATGCTTTGGCTTTCTTGTCTTCTCTCTGTATAATTTAATCTTCCTCGTCACCAACGTCAAAAGAATATACCTCTTCCTTGAGAAACTAAGAATGTATAGTCCATTTCTTTTTCCCTATTTTCTTATTTTCCTGCATAGTTCATTGGCTTTGAGTTATGTGAAGGCCTCCAGAGGCAGCCACCCAGTCAGTTACCTAACTTTTGAGCTTTTTTTAAATAAAGGACTCTAGAAGTAGCCTTTGCTTCAGCAGTAGCTGCCCCCACTTTAGCAATGGCTGCCATTACATTGGGGCTGGTTTCAGGACCGGTTCTAGGTCTGGGGTTAGATCACTCTCCCCTCTCAGACAAATGAGAGACCCTTCCCGCTATCCTTTTGAGGCTGACTTTGGCACTTGTGAGTTGAGATGTCTGAAAACAGCAGTAACCATAAGTGATTCAGTCCCCTAAATCCTGCTCCAGCTCCATCTACACCTGTATGGCCCTTGGGCTAGAAATTTCCTTCGTTCTGTCATTTTGTGTCTTCTGCTGCTCTAGAAGTTGTTTAGAGTCATTTATACAGGTTTTTTTGAGGGGTTCGTTTGGAGAGCTCTACGAAGTTCCTGCTTCCTGCCTTACCACCATCTCGCCCCCTTCACTTCATTCTAATTTTCAAGGAATCATTTTCTCCTTCTAAATTCAGGATCCCCTTTTCCAGTTGGTTGGCTTTGTTTCATAAGATTCTTGTGATTTTTTTTCTTATTCTTACTGAAAAAAAAATCCTCAGTCTCTCTTATTTAATTTTTGATGTCTTTTTTTTTACTTTCTTCAATGAATTCTTTTTGTTGAGTTAACTATTGACATTTTTTGTAGGAGAGAATTATTCTACTTCAATATAATCCAAGAAGATAAACCTGTCTTCTCAATTCCAATTGTAATTGTCTATGATAACTGTCTAAGTTTCTTTCTCTTTTGTCTGCTATTTTTTAAAATAGCTTAGTTTTATCATAACTTCTAATTCTGGAATTAAGGTCATTTGGCCTTAACTCCTTCTTGGTCTTGTTTTTTGAACTTTGACCTTGGTCCAGAAACTGCTCTCCTTTCCTTCTTCAATCACAGCTATTTCCCCTCCCATCCACAAACACTATGCTTTAAATGCTCTTAATCCCTGAGAATTGCAGGGTGGTTTATGACATTAATTTATCACCTTTGGCCTGGAACAGAGAGCAAGAAAATTTTCCTGTCATTACGCAGAGCCAGCAGTATCCTTGCCTTTCTGCTTTTGCACTCCATGTGCATCAGCTGGTTCTTTCTTGTCCAGGACTTCATCTAAGCAGCACAAGTAGCCCTGCTATCCCTTAACAAAAAAGGATCCCTCAATCTTCTTCCACTCTGACACCGAACTTGCCACACTTTCCTAAAGATGGAAATCCCTATGAGAGAGTTAGAGGCTACCTCCCAACCCAGTTGCTCCCTGAGCTCACTTCTAGCTGTTTAATGGGAGGTAATCATGAAGTGTTTAAAATTCATTCAGATTGAACTTCAGTCTTAGGGTTTTTCTTCAGATCTCCCCAAGAATGCCTAGGATGACCACTCATTTGTTTTTGCTCCTCGACATTGAGGCTAAGGGATTATTTTATCTTATGTGGATAAAATTTGGAAAACTTGGACTTTTTTGACCCACTCTTAAATATTCTCTGAATCCTTTCCTGCTTACTGCTGTTTAAATTTTGTTCTAAAGTTCTAATCTTATCACACATGAGGAATTGTTGCGATTCTTCTTATTATAAGTCATTATACTTTCTCA
This sequence comes from Potorous gilbertii, assembly GCA_028658325.1. NCBI lineage: Eukaryota > Metazoa > Chordata > Mammalia > Diprotodontia > Potoroidae > Potorous > Potorous gilbertii. Next base: position 440,134,040 of record CM053771.1, on the reverse strand, counting down.
ATTACCTAGTTCAGCCATTGGCATGAGTACTGTTTACAGAGTAGGTACTTTAGAAATGAGTGTTCAATTGAAAGAGTTATCTTTGAAGATGATGATGGTAATCATTTGTTTCCTGCTATGAAGTTAAATGAAAGACTTTACCGGCAAGATTTATTAAAAAAGTTAGGAGAATAGGAAAGAAGAATAATTAAGTTCCAAAAGTGTTGGTTGGCGGTCAGAGCATTTAGGTTTGAATTACACCTCTGAAAATTTTTCCTTGTACTGTTTTGGCAAATAACTGTGAGATCTATGTATTTTACCTGTAAAGTGAAGGGGAGTGCTAGCTTTAACTCTATCACTGTATCATTTTCCTCTTTCTTAAATATTACACTTATCCTCCTCTAGGCTTTGTTTATCAGACTTCCAAATTTCTCTTTCATAATTGAATCCAAACTGGTGGGGGGAGCAGTCTTATACTTCTATGGTATGATCAATAAGTAAAAAAAAAAGTTACCTCAATAAATACATTAATTGATTACACACACACACAGTCATATATACATACATACATATATATGTATATGCATATATATCCATACTTGTGTTAAAAATAATCGAATTGCTCAATAAACTGAGAATCTTAGCACCCATAGAAATTCCAAATTATTTCCTGAAATTTGCAGTAGAGTGATAGATTTTGAATTCATTTTGAATTTTTCCCTTCCTTTTTCAACACCCTGCATTCTTTCTTATCTTTTTCTTCCCTGACTATTGCCCTATCTTGTTTGGACATTTTAAATATTAGTATAAGCCTTCAAAGGTATTACCATTTCCTTTTCATTCATTGTCATCCTAGGATTTAATGAGAATGCCTTTTATTCTAGGTTCTCTGTCACTGATAACAATAATCAGTAATAGACTATGGGCACCTGCATGCACTACATTGGGAGATATGATAGCAGGTTGACTTTAATAACTACCCTTTAGCAAAATTGAAGCAGCAAAAGCAAAACAGGAAATTGTGCTGTTTTCTAAAGATTTGGGGTTGAAAGCTTCCTCTCTCCAAAGTGGCAAAATTTACAACTATTCCAATCATATTGAATATTGGTGATGTGATTATAAAGACAACCACAATAACAACAATGAGCCATTGTGAAGTGCTTTAAGGTCTGTTATTAAAGTCAGATTTTCAGCACATACACATGCACGCACACACACACACACACACACACACACACACACACATCTTTTCTGTAGTTTAAGCCTCCCAACTTCCCTCATCATTAAATCTCTGACTTTATAGATAAGAACAAATGTAGTGCTGATATGAAACTTAATGGTTATTGGATATGTGCCAAAGTATTATTTGGGATAATGTTGCTACTGAATATATTTTATTATGCTAGTAGAAGGAGAGATAAAGCTTAGAGAAAGATTAGTGTAACATTTATGGAATTGGAAAACCGTAGTCAGGGAGTTAGAGCTGGATAAATCCTAGGCAGTTATAATATCCAGTTCCCTTCATTTTACAAAGGGGGAAGTACAAGCCTCCCAACTTCCCCCATTATGGTTCCTGTGCCTTTACTGAAAAGACCATGTCCAATTAGAATATAAAACTAAGTGATCATTAAATACTTGCCCCATTTTGAGATAAAAAACACAGTAGCTCAGAAATGGAGAAATATACCAAATTCTGTTTAACATAATCACCACCTCTATGATGAAAGTATTTTAAAGAATTTTTATAATTTCAACTCCCATTTGGTTTGTAATCATAAAACTTTATTTTCTGTTCTCTAAATGCCTTTTTTGTAAGCATCATAAGATAACTAGAGTTGTGAAGGAGCAAACTATGTTTCATTAACCATTTTTTATTTATTCATTTTTATTCATTCACTAATTCATTCATTCATTCATGAAACATTTATTAACTACCGATTTCATGTTGTATATTGTGACAGGCATTTGGAATAAGCCTACTTTAAAACATAGATTCTCTCTCTCTCACTCTCTCTCTCTCTCTTCCCCGTGTTTGGGTATGTATTTCTGTGTGTGTGAGTGGGTGTGTGTAGTGTGTAGTATGAATAGTTTGTACATATCTGTGTGACTGTTTATATAATTGGGGGGGGGGATTGAAGACTGGGCAATGAAGGTCCAATCCTTAGACTTTGCAAATGATGCTCTTCCTGCTGCCGATTCACGACATGTCTTGTTAAATGAACTTAAAGACATTAATTACAATTTCATCCTGCCTCCTCCATCCCACTCCAGAGCACATTTATGTATCTGATAATTAGTTCATATAAAGTTATTTAGGGACAAATATCTTTCAATTATTGCTACACTAGTACTGAGTGAGCATGTACAAGTTTAGAATAAAAGAACTCCTCACTTTCCTGAAGAGAAGCAAGGCATTAACTTCTGTGGAGATGAATTTCCAGTCATGTGGTGTTGACTATATAATGCCTCAATCTCTTATTTTTGTTGGGTCTATTCTTTCCTAATATTAGGGGAATATATGTGGGACACATAAGGATCAGGTTTCAACTGTGTGATTTTGTGAAGCTCAAAAGAGCCATAAAATATTACCTCAAGAACCAGAGACAAAAGTAATAGGAGCTAGCTTTATGGAAGAGGAAGTCCTAAAGAAAAACATGTCTGTTCTTGCCCACCAGTCCATTAGTCCATTGTTTATTTTGCACCTAGAAGTAAATTTGATTAGAGAATATTTTGTAATAACTAATTTATATTTAAATCTGTTCTCCCCAGAGATCAAGTAGTCTACCAAATGGAGAGTATACTGCCAGTTTTCAAAGCTGTTTATTCCTTGCTATACTTTCTCAGGAAATACCTTTGAAAAGGCTAATGTTAACGATATTTGAGAGATATTGACAGGCGACCATATTATCAGGAATACACCAGGTGGGGTAAGTGAACTATTGTTCAAGAACCTTCCACCAACTCGTCTGAGGTACCCTTACAAGTCTGCATGGAGTAATAGTTAGGCTTGTTCTTGGGAAAAATGAGCCCCAGAGACTGTGGTCTATAAAGTTTTCAGTTATATACAGACACTGTTTATATTTAATTCCTTCTGGTCTCAAATGACAGCCTTTACAAAGTTTGAATTAGTTCTTCTACTAGAATGAAAAGTTAAAAAAATAGAGGAATAATCTTCTACTTTCTAAGTTATCAGGTAATATGAAATGATTATTGAATGATAGAAGAAATTTTAAAAAGAACATGAAAAAAAATTTAAAAGGCAGGAAGATTTTTATTTTGAATAAAAAGAGTAAGTATTAATTCCATAAGACAGTGTGCTGTGCACTGACCAATGAAAACACGATAGCAAATAAGAAAGTCCTATAAATAAAGGATCGTTATTGTGACAGAGCACAGGGAAGGGTACTTTGGTAAACACAAAATAATTTGAAGAAAAGGAGAGCCCTTATAGAAATGGAAAATAGAAATAGATTTCTATGGGAAGTTAAAGAACTGAGTCATGAAAAATTTTGATGAAATAGTTTGTAGTACTAATTTATTTGGACAATCGTGAGCAAATATGTTAAAAGCAAAGAATCATAGACGTGAGTTGCAAGAGAACTTGGAGGTTATGTTGTTCTACTTACTCATTTTATAGATGAGTAAACTGATTCCTAAAGTGGTGATATTATTTTATCAAATAGACATATACATAATAAAGAACAAGCTGTAAACTTTAATCTAGAAGTTCTGATTGAATCCATTATAACTTCTAATTCCTTTAGAGAGATAATTGAAGGAATTCTGAAAAGTCCTATCTTCTCTTAATAGTCTGAAGAAAAAAAGAGAAAAATGAGGAAAATCAATGAATTTTTTGAGTAATAGAGATTAATACTATAAAGGTTAGAGATTAGGGTATTTTTTTTTTATCTACAGAGGGAAGACTACCCCTCTGATGAGTAAATAGCATCTTGGATTCTGAGGAATGATGATGTTGGTCTATTGTTGTCATAAGTAAAGATAACAATTTTTACTTGCTAGAGAAAGAGTACTATGTGGGAGGGAATATTCAAGATGACAGGGAAAAGTCCATGTTCTCATATATCTCTATATTAAAATATGCAAAATAGATGATATAAATGAGATCAATTTCAAAAAATAGATAGCATAGAGCAATCTGTAACTATGTCCAAAGAGTTACAAACATGTTTATGCCATTTAATCTAGCAATATTGCTTCTAGGACTGTATCCCAAAGAAATCATTAAAAAAATCGAAAAGGGTCTCATGTGTGCAAAAATATTCATAGCATTCCTCTCTATTTTGGCCAAGAACTTGCAATTAAGCCAATGCCCATCAATTGTGTAATGGCTGAACAAAGTGAATGTAATGGAATACTATTGTGCTATAAGAAATGACAAACAAAAAGACTTCAGAGAAGACTAGAAGAACTTATATGAACTGATGCTGAGTGAAAGGAGCAGAAATGGAGATAAATATACATAGTAACAACCACATTGTGTGAGGAATTTTTCTGCTAGATTTAACCTTTCTCAGCAATGCACAGACCTAAAGCATTCCCAAAGAACTCTTGCGGCAAAATGCTATCCACATCTAGAGAAAGAAATATGGAGCTGGAATGAAGACTAAAGCAGAATTTTTTCTCTTGTGTTATGCTATGTTTTGGTCTTTCTCATGGTTTCTCCTATTCATTTTAATTCTTTTATGCAAAATGATTAATGTGAATATGTGTTTAACAAGAACGCATGTGTAAAACCTACATAAGATTGCATTGCATCTTAGGGAAGGATGGAGTAGGAAGGTGGAGAAAATCTACGACTTATGAAAGTGATTGTAGAAAACCAAAAAAAAAAATAAATTAAAAACAATAAAAAGAGATGGAGGGGATAAATGGATATCATATGAAAGGTCACATTTATACATCATGAAATCAGAGTAGGTAGATAATTCAGAGGTCATTTGGTTCAACCAGAGGTATATAACTATAAAAACTCTTTATAACATACACAAAAATATGGTCACTCTTTATTCAGAGTTGATAGCTGAGGGAGAGGGAGACTATCTCTCAAAATACCCACTGTATTTTGGTGCACCTCAACCTTAATTTTGCCTCTGCAGTTAGAAAGTATTCCCCCTAGTTCTACTCTCTGGAACCATGCAAAATAAGTCTAATCTCATTTTTTGACAGCCCATCAAATACTTGCAGACAGATCTCAAAATTTTCTTTTCTAAATAAACATCCTTAAGTTAAATTGTGTATGGTAGGAATAAAAGAAGTATAACAATAGAGTTTGCTATTTATTTCTCCTTTTTTTTATCCATGTCCCACCTGAAATATGAGGACATAACTGCACACAGTCAAGTCTGACCTGAGCAGATTATAGAAGTCACAAGAATTGGCACTGTCCACTTGATGTAATGTGAAATATTTTTTTTAATTGGCCTGAGATAGCAACTCTTTGGCTGAGATTGATTAATCTATTGTATTGGCTGAAAAGTGTACATTATTTAAACTATTTAGACTTAATTTGAAAATGATTGATTACCATTATAATTAAGAAATAATCATAAAATTAAATCCCGGACTTTTTAGGATTAACTGGGGAAATGAAAGCTATATTAATGTGATATTATGGCATAAACTCTGGAATTATTCTTCCAATACATGCACCAGCAGAAAGGATAATGAAAGAACAACTAGTACTTTTAATATCGGCATTTAGGGATAACTGAGCAATTGGGGTTTCTAATATTATTGATTATAATTCCACCAACGTTATTTTCAATATAATGTAAATAATTCCTCACCCTCAAAATCCACTAATCAATATAAATTCATCAAGTCAACATGAATTGTATTTTACAAGGTAATATTCACTGAGGAGATAGATCAACGGCCTGATAAGATCAATAGTCCCAATACCCTTCCTCCAAATGAAACTTATTTCTTTCATTAAATGTTGATGAGAGGTAGAAGAGAAACTAATACCCTACTCTGACTCTATTCAGTAACGAGTATCTAGGAGATAAAATAGAGAGGATAATACTTTAGTGAAAATTACCACTCCAAATCTAGTTCATAGAACATTATCTTCAGTTAAACTCACCTTGATAACATGAGAGGATCACCAGGAATAATAGGAGATGCACGCATGATTTGGATAGATTTTGTTTTAAAGAGTTCAGAGAAAAGAATAGTGGATCCTATGGTAGATAAAGTAAGTCAAAATAAGATGAAATAAATCTCAAGAACGTATTTCTGAAGAAACAAAATAAGAAATTCTGATGTGGCAAAAAGGTGGGAAAGGTGGAACTGCCTACAGAAACTGATATGTTTATATAACAAAAGCAATGATCAACTTATTTTCTAATGAGATACTTAGAAAATAAAAGCAAGAACATGCAACTGAAGTTGTTCCTTTGTAAATTAAATTTATTGTTAGACAATATCTATAGCAACAAAATGTAGAATTAACCAATTGATGATTACTAAGAATACTTTTAAAAATACTTTTGTAGTTATAGTATATGGATGACCAAAAAGAGATATGTTTTCTGCTTTTTAATGGATCATACAATGATATCAGACAAAGAATAAAGGACTAAGTTGCTGAAAACAAATCAGAACTGACATTCTGGTATAGACCTTGAACAGACTTGTAAGCATAATTAAGAATATGGTAAAGAACACACTCTGTGAAAATTGGTAAAAAAAAGAAATATAAGCATTTGATTTTGAGGAGAAACTTAATAGGAGTATGAGATCTGGCTTTAAGTTATTATAATATATTTCTCCATTACCTTGTTTTCTCTCCAATGTCTATTGAGAAATTTAGACTCCATAAATATTCCACAAAAGGAAAAAGAGAATAATGAGTGATACAAAGCCATAAATATGAGTGTCCCAAAGGTCTGAAATGTCAAGTAGAAGAACATTAAGTGAAGAACTTTATTGAAGTCAGATATCATCATATGAACATCAATTACATTATGTTTAATAAACTAGATGCTGAGGGGGTGGAGCCAGGATGTTGGGGTAGAATCAGGGACCTACCCGACCTTTCCCCCTAGGCCCCTCAAAATACCTTTAAAAATTGCTCTAAACAAATTATAGAGGAACAGAAGTCACAAAATGAGGAATGCAACTTATTTCCAGCCCCAAACAATCTGGAAGGCTAACATGATGGATGTATTTCACTGAGCTACTACTGGAGCACAGTATAGCATGGGTCATGCCAGTAGAATGGGACTAGAACAGTCCTCAGGGTGCTGAATCACTGGCAACTGTAGTCATTTGCAGAATTCTTAACCCACAATCAACAAATAATCCTTCAAAAGCATAGGAAAAGTTATTTTTCTTGGGTGAGATAGGAATATTGTCGATATTCAGCCCCGGCGAAAATCCCTTGGCCGCAGTATCCAATGTGACAAGCAGTTGCTTCTGGATCTTAAGGCCTGCAAAGAATAAACTGAGCAAGTGATCTGAGTTTCAGTACTGGATGGTGATCATGGTGCGAGAAGGCACACTAGCTTGGCACAGTGGGTGGGGGCAAGTAGGGATTCCTACTTGCAGTTACAGGGTAGAAAAAAAGTGCTTGTGGTTTCTCATAGACCACAGTGCAGTCTATGAAAGGCGAAACACCACCCTTTTGATAATATCATTTTGGAGAAACTGAGAATTTACAGGTGTCTAGAGATATCTCTGATAAAATCTGCACAAAACTCCTGAAACTTTGGGCAGTACACCCTCCACCTAACAAAGAGCTCAAAAGGCAAGTAGTTGACAGGAAAAATGAATAAAACGAGGAAAAATAAGACTATAAATGGTTAATTTCTTGGTGAAAAGATATTTTGCTATGACAAAGAAAATCAAAGAGCAAAACCAGAGGAAGATCAAAACATACAATTGGACGGAGACAGAAAGGTCAAGGATCCTACATCAAAACCTCAAAAAAAATATCAAATGGTCTCAGGCCATGGAAGAGCTCCAAAATAATTTTTAAAATCTAGTAAGAGAAGTTGAGGAAAAATTGAAAAGCAGAATGAGAGAGATGCAAGAAAATTATGAAAATATGTCAATAGGCTGCTAAAGGAAACCTGCAAAATGCTGAAGAAAATGACATCTTTAAAATAGATTAATCAAAATGGCAATAGAAGTCTAAAAAGCAAATAAGGAGAAGAATTCCTTAAAAAACAGAATTGACCAATTGGCAAAGGTGCTCCAAAATCACCCTGAAAAAAATAATTCGTTAAAAATTAGAATGGAGCAAATGGAAGAAATGTGAAAACAAAACCAAAAGAATGGAAAGAAAATAGAAGACAACGTGAAACATCTCATTGGAAAAACAACTGACATAGAAAATAGATGTAGGGGAGAAAATTTAAAAGTTATTAGAGGTTCTGAAAACCATGATTAAAAAAAGAGCCTAGACATTATCTTCCAAGAAATTATCAAACACAACTGTTCAGATATTCTAGAATCAGAGGGTAAAATTGAAATGGAAAGAATGTAGTGATCACCTTCTGAAAGGGATCCCAAAAGAAAAACTCATAGGAATATTATAACCAAATTCCAGAGTTCCTGCTTCAAGGAGAAAATACTACAAGTAGCCAGAAAGAAACAATTTATGTATTGTATAAACATAATCAGGGCAACAAAGGATTTAGCAGGCTCAACATTAAGGGATCAAAGGGTTTGGAATATGATTTTCCAGAGGTCACAGGAGATAGGATTAAAACCAAGAATTACCTACCCAGAAAAACTGAGCACAACAATGCAGGAGAGGAAATGGAATTTCAATGAAATAAAGGACTTCCAAGCATTCTTGTTGAGAAGACCAAATCTGAATGGGAAATTTGTATTTCAAATGCAAGAATCAAGAGAAACATGAAGAGATAAACAGAAAGGAGAAGCCAGAAAGCATTCATTAAAGTTGAACTGTTTAATTATCTACATGGAAAGATGATATTTGTAATTCGAGACATTTCTCAGTATTATGGTAGTTAGAGGGACTATACACACACACACATACATAGATGCATGCATAGATACATATGCACATATATGTATGTATTTATGTATGTATGTTTATTGTTTACATAATGTATACATATATATGTATAGGTGTGTGTATATGCATGTATGTGTATGTACATGTGGAGAGAGAGAGAGAGAGAAAGAGACAGAGACAGAGGGCACAGGGTGAGCTGAATTTGAAGGGAGGACATCTAAAAAATAAAATTATGTGTTGAAGGAATGTACTGGGAGCAAGAGAAAAGGAGAGGTGGAGTGAAGTAAATCATTTCACATAAAAGACTTAAGAAGTTGCTTTTACAATGGAGGGGAAGAAGTGGGAGGGAAAAGGGAATAAGTAAGCCTTACTCTCATTGGATTTGGCTGAAGGAGGAAATAACGCCTATTCAGTTGGGTATGGATATATATCGTACACCACAGGAAGACAGGGTGAAGGGAATGGGAGAGAGATAATAATAGAAGTGACTGCAGTTCAGGGAGAATGGTAATCAGAAGTATATGCTCTTGTGGGGTGAGCGGTTACAGGTCAAGAAAGAGAAAGAAAAATTGTAGGTAAAGCCACGATTGAGGTAAATGTGGTTAGTCTTTTACAATATGACTATTTTGGAAGTGTTTTGCATGATGACACTTGTATGATCGTTATAAAATTGGTTGCTTTCTCAAAGAAGATGGGTGAGGAGGAAGGAAGGGAAAAAATGTTGACTACAACGCTTTAAAAAAATGTTAAAATTGTTTTTGCATGCAAATGGAAAATGTCGTATATACAATGGGGTATAGTAATCTCTTTTGCCCTGTAGGAAAATAGAAGGGAATTGGCTGAGAGAAGGGAGAGGTGTATTAGAAGGGAGGGCAGATTGAGGAAAGGTGTGGTTGGGATGCACACAGGAAAGGGATGGGGAGAAAACTTGGAATTCAAAATGTTGTGGAAGTTAATGTTGAAAACTGAAAATAAATAAATTATATTTAAAAATTTAAAAATATAATCTAGATGATCACAGAATTCTGACTCTGAATCAGTCAGTAATATGAACGATGAAATGACAGAAAGGAATATAGAACAGTATACTATTCATGAAATAGGTAGAGAAAACAGATTCCATACTTTAGTATTGTAAATCCTGTTCTATTTCATCACCTAGATTTGTTTTGCTCCTGACTAATGAAGCTTTTACACTGCTATTTAGCACTGCCCTTTGAAACAACAGCATAGGATGAGTAGAGGAGAAAATTGGATATTTTCTGAGTAAATGTCCTCGAGTGGTTAGTACTACCTCTTTAAAAATTCTATCCTACATTCAAGTATCAGAGAGAGTGATTAAGTTTGGGCTGGTTTATAAAGCTGATCACCACTTTGTGACCAGTTAGTTACTTCATCCACTGAGACACACTGAACAACAAAACTTAAGGGGTCCAGGAGCAGGTCTTACTTTCATAGGAATCATATGTCATATGAGGTTTATTGTATGAACCAAAAATTAGTTTTGGCCTGTATTAGTTTTGGCCTCAGAAGTGAGAACTGAGAGTAATTACAGTACTGGGTTTAAACTAAGGGTAAAAACAAAGCAAACTGAGAACACCTTTCTAATAATGAGAGATAACCAAAACTTGAAAGCCTTGTTTCAGGAGTAGTTGCTTCCTCATCACAGGATATATTTAAATGAAGAGTTCCATGACTATGTCAGTCATAATAAGTATGACTATTTATGACAATTTATTAGTACTCTATTGGAGAAAACATGCATATTCATGTTTGAGGTGGTCCAGATGGAATCTATGATACCTTCCAACTCAGGAATTCTTTGCTTTTGTATTAATTAAACATTACTCACATTTATGTACTTCAAATATAATCCATTGTTGTAGCTTACATTTTCCAGGTATCATGATATTATCAATGACTTCTGAGTCTTTTGTTACACCAACTTCCACAGGTTGCATTGTTTCTACACATAGCTTACGCTGTTGAAACCTGGCTTAGATTCCGGTGATTAGAACCTAATGATGAAGTTTTCTAGCCATTTTAATTTCATCCTCCTTGAATCTCTCACAGTAATTTGTTGAACCACTGCTATGTACTTATTTAATGTAAGTTCCTTTATATTCACCTCTATACTATTCTGACTACTATTACTACTATAGACTATAAATTTCATGAGAATTATGCATTATTTCACATTTGTATTCCAAGTGATTAAACTGCCTTGCACTCAGATAGTCTTTACTCTTTGCATGATATTAATTGAAACTGGATACCATCAAACTATATATGGGTAAAAAGGAAAATGTTGAAAATTTTCACAAGTCACTAAACAATAAAGACATTTTTGCTCATTTCAAGGAAAAGTAGGATTTTTGACATGTATGTATTATGATATAGAGGAAATAATGCCAGATATAGAATCAGGGGAAAAAATTTAAATTTACTTTTGACAGATATTTGTTGCATAATATGGACATGTGGTATTTCTTCTGAGTTTCAGGGTTTTTTTTAGTTCTAAAACAGTGATAATACCTGCAATATATGTCTCATTTGATTGTTATATAATCAAATGAAACAGTGCATGTAAAGTGCTGTGTAAGCCTAGAAAAGTATACATAATTGTCAGCTATAATTATTGAATTCATTTACACGAAAGCTACTGAATAGAAAGTAGGACTACCTTTGTTTCAATATCTATATTCAGCTAAACACTTTTTCATAACTACACAACAAAGTAATGTTATGAGTGAAACTGTCTTGTCTAACTTCCTAGCATCTTCCTTCAATTTTTGTGACTGTGTGATAATCAGGGTTTTGGCATTACCTTTAGTGTTTCCCCAACGTCATCTGTGAAAATCTCTTCCATTTTCTTTTCTTTAAATGTCTCTGGATCTCTGGTGATATTTACAGTAATTAAAGTGGGAACCTACAAGTACAATTCTGAATCCAATCATCCAGTACATATCAATAGGTATTGGAAAGAATAATGATGAAAACGTAAATGAAATGGCTTAAAGATGGAATGGGTCAGAATTGATCTGAAAAATCAATTAATCCTGATTCATAAACCCTTCCTTCTTGTTCTTTTGTTTCCTCTAGATTAAGTCTTCATAATTATATTGCCACAGTCAAATATAATGACCCATGCAGGCTTTTCTCGTTGCCAGGACGATGATTACTTTTAATAATAAGTGAAGTTGACTAAACAAATAAACTCAGACTTCTGTTAAATGATACAACAGAAGCAAATTCTAATTAGTTTTTTCAGATAAAATAATGCAAAAGTAATTTACTGTTGTTTTTATTTTCTTCTCCCTGAGTAATTTATTTGATTTATGCAAACACACCCTTTTGTGATAATGCTTGTATAGGGTTCAGGGTATCTAAGGGAAACATGCAATATGCTACTGGATAAGGGAGACGGGAGTGTGACTTACAAATTTAACAAATAGACGGTTTGAAATTGTAACATTTATTTATTACACTGATATGTTAAACACAGGCTCTATGATGACATTTTAAGCACAGTTATTATTGTGTAAATAATATTTGTGACAACTATTAAAAAAAACCATTTGGTTCATCTAATTCTGAAAATGGTATGGAAAAAGCAAATAAAGACACCCATCCTATTTTAAACAATGACTAAGGAAAGATGTCTAATCTAATTATTATAGGCATTATAGATTATAACCTATGCAGTTTTTCCTACAATATCTCTCTATGTTATTGTGTCAAGCCTCTACAGAGGGATACTTAATGTTCTTTGTGCTTTATTCTAATTCTTTTAGTATATATTTATCTCTAAGCCATGCAAAACTAATATGCCTCTTTTTCTAGCAATGTATACTGCTATTTCTATCATGACACAAGTGAATTAAAAATTAATACTTAATATGTGTTAAGATCTGTCTTAATCTCATACCATAAAAATACAAAAATAATACAAAAATAATTCCTTCCATTATAAAATACAGCATTCCAATACCAGAGAGAACACACACAGAGGAGAAGAGGCCAGAGAAAGCTCAAGAGTTATATAGAAGGTGAATTAATTCTATGTGCTATTCAATTTATATGTCCATTCCAAAATCAATGGTAGTATTGATTTGACTGCTGTGCCAGAATATTGTTTTTCCACATAGTGGACCATGGGAAAGAGAAACCTCGTAGAAGGTAGCAAGTGGAAATAAGAACAAACTATATAATGCTGGTGGTGATTGAATTTGTGAAAGAGGTTTATGTGTAATTATCCAAGCACTGAGAAATATCATTCAGGTAGTACCTTGTCAGCAAGTTCTATTACCCAGTCTTCCCTGTCTTATCCTCTAGAGTCCTGGCAATTCCATAGAAAATCTTAGGACATCTTAATATTATCTCGAATTTTCTTTCCAGTTTCTTACTTTAGAATTCTCATCTCTGCCTCTGACATTTCTTATCTTTCAGTTTTCTTTTACTAAATCATGTCAGGTTCAAAGGGAATGTAGAGAGTCTAGAAGGAGCAGGAAAAACTTGTGAGTCCATTTAGTACAGAGTTCTTAATGAAAATAGCTTAAGGGATAAAAAATAGATTGACAGAATCACAGAATTGAAAGAACTTTCATAGGAAATCTAGTAAAGTCAAATATCTACACAAAGTATGGATTGTGCTGGCTCTCAGAGTAAATGAGCCACCACTATAAGTTCAAAGTTAAAAAGATGAGAACAGCTCCACCCCATTGTCTTGGCCTGTTGAACCATGTCATCAAGTTATCTCAGGGTTAGTGCTATGCTGGCTCTCTGAACAGAATATGTGGTGAAGGAAGGTGCATGGATTGAAAGGAATTCTTTATTGTCAAAGCAACTAAAAAAAACATACATTGCAATTGAGAGTGAATGAGCCAGTTCTTTGTGAGAATGTCTCCGTCTAGATGGTGAGACAGATCTTACAGAGGGAGTTTGAAAAGAATGGTCTAATAGAAGACATTTCAGGAATTTTAGAAGATTGAAACAGGAAATGAATTGAGTTAGTGAATACTCCAGCAAATGCAAACCAGCTTATCACCAGCTCTTCAAGAAGTCCCATGTAGGAAGTTCGGACCCAGTGTCAAGCAGACATAGACCAATAATTTAAGGTGGTTAAAAGCAATTACACTGGTTACATTTACTTGAATCAGGAATTTTCCATGTGTTTTTCTTAGTCTGTTTTAGAGAAATAATGTCCAGGAGATTAAAGTGGAAAGTAAAGTAACTAATACCAGGGTAACATCTCTGAAATATGTGAAGCAGTACAAAAGAAATATGAGATGCATAAATTTAGAGAATCCGCTGCAGATGTTCATATGAGCTGCTTGTATCCAACCTGTGACAGAGCATTCCGAGTTTACGCTAGTCTGATCAGGCATAGTCAAACGGAATGTAATTTGATTCCAACATAGTGATATAATTTCGGTCTTCTGAGAATGAAGGAAAGTAACTAGCACGTGGAAGGAAAAGCTTCCCAATGATGTATCGACTGATGACTCAATATCTCCTCAATTACCTCAATGACAATGAATTCACTAACTACTGCCTACAACCCCTTTTATTTCTGGACAACTTAGATTCTTAGAATTTTCCCCTTATTCTGAGTCAAAATTATACAATACAAAAAACGAAAGAAGAAAATTATCCAAATGTATGAAAATACTTACAGCAGCTCTTTTGTGGTAGCAAAGAATTGGAAAATAAGGGAATGAACATAAATTGAGGAATACATGACCAAATAAGAGTATATAAATATAATTGAATATTATTGTGCAATAAAAATTGTGAAGGATATGGTTTTGAAAAAATATGGGAAGACTTGTTGAGTAAAGTAAGCTAAAAGATCATACAATAACAAAATTATAAGGACAAATAACTCTGAATGTTTTAGGAATTCTGGTGATGAATCAGAATTATAGAGGACAAATAAAGATACATACACTCCCTCTCTAGATAAAATAATTATGGACTCATAGTGCAGTTTACAGCTTATATTCTCCTCCTCCTCCTCTTCCTTCTTGTACTTCTTTCCCCTCCTCTCTTTCTCCCCCATCCTCCCTCTCTCTTGCTCTGTCAACACTGCTAATGTAGAAATTTGCTTTGCATGCCTATATGTACTTTTAACGGACTTTGTGTTTCTTGGTTTCTAAGTATGTGAAGGACAGAAGTAGTGGATAACAATTTGCAAATGAAAATAAATCAAAATTTCAAAAAATAAATTGCCTTTACACATTGGATAGAAAGATACTAAATTTTACTTAGACAATTTTCTTCACGAATTTTTTTATATTTAAATTTTTTTGAAATAAATTTCAATTCTATAAAAAGGAGATGAATTCATAAATTTTAATAGGACTATAGTAGTATCATAGGTTTTGAACTGCTGTTTATGCTTTTGTAATAACCCAATCATATAATTTATGCATACAATTTCAAGAATATTATTTTCGTATGTGTCTCCATCCCAAACGGTCCAAATCTCCAGATTATATGGACCATTTTATTTTTCTCATGAAAAATAAGGGAGAACCAGTAAAGATACAAAATTACCTGAAAATAAAAATGAAGTGCCTATTATTTGAAATAACCTGAAAATAACTTTCAGAACTTATATGAGATAAAGTAACATAATAATAATTTTTCGTCAAGTACAAAAAAAGTTCTTTTATACATCTGTTCCATAGTCAGTTGAATATTACATATTTTTAAATGCCTGTTTGTTTCAATGCACCTTTTCTATCTAAAAGAGGCGAGGAGTATGTGATATGAAAATGGGCTTGTTAAACTTATTATATCAATACCTGATATTAAGTAGCTGATATTTAGGTAGTCAGCGTTTTTGGGTTAAGTAGGTTGTAGACATTGCACAAGTGAAACCATTCATTCCATTTTTCACATTTTTTGATAGCCTCTGCTTAAAGATATCCAAAGATGTACAGTGTCTTTCCATTTAAGGAAGTCTATTCCACTTTAACATAGCTATGATTGTTAGGAAGTCACTTTTACTCTGAAATAAAGTCTTAATTTACGTTTTTGTTTCTCTTCCTCATTGTTTCTGGATTCTTTGTTCTGGACTGATCAGAGCAAACATAATCCTTCTATTTGAAAGCCTGTCACCTACTTTCATAAGTTTTCTATAGAGATTTGTTAAATATACTATGGATGATTAACCTATCACATGCATACACACAGACACGTTCTCTCTCTCTGTCTCTCTTGGTACATACACCATATGATAAACATTGAAAGCTGTATGATATATATGTCTCTGTGTGTATATATATATATATATATATATATATATATATACACACACACACATATATATGTATGCATGCACATGCATATATACACGTATGTATGTGTATATATACACATGTATGCCGCTTTCAATGTTTATTATATGGTGTGTTTATGAAGAGAGTCAGAGACAGACAGACAAAGAGAGAGAGAGAGAGAGAAATATGTCTGTGTGTGTGTGTGTGTATGTGATAGGTTAACCATCCATAATGTATTTAACAAATCTCTAGAGAGTATATACTTCATACATTTTATATTGTCATTATCGTTTTATTTCAAATGCTTACAACATACCAATGCACTAAATTGTGCCACCGAAAACTGAATAAAATATTTGAAATGTGACCTAAAAAGGACTGAACATAAATTAATTGATACTTTATTTTTGAAAGCGATATCCAAGAACCTAGTAGTATCCAAGTGTATCATTTCCCTTTTCTTGTCAATTATTATTTTTTATTTTTAAATGTTCTACAATCACCTCCTTAAAATTAACATTTTATCCCCCCCACACCTTCCCGCCGCTACCCTCCTCACTCCCTATGACAGCATACAATTCTGTATAGGTTCTACATATACTTTCCTATTGAGCACATTTTCACTATAGTCATGCTATGTAGTCGCACTAAAATAAATGGAAGAAATCATATAACAAATCAAAACATAATAGGCTAAAACGCACACACACACACACACACACACACACAAACATTCTCTGCTACATTCTGCGAATGACTTCCATATTTCTTTCTCTGAGTGTAGAAGGCATTTTGCCTTAGAAAATAGTCATTGGGATTTTTTTTTCAGTAAGTTCTTGTGTTATTACAAAGTTCCAAGTCTGCCAGAAGAAACTCTCACACACTGTGGTCGTTGCTGTGCACAAAGTTCTTCTGGTTCTGCTCCTTTCGCTCAGCATCAGATCATATAAGTCCTTCCAGGCCTCCCTGAAGTCTTCTTGTTCATCCTTTCTTATGGCACAATAGTACTCCATTACATTCATATACCACAATTTATTAAGCCATTCCCCAATTGATGGGCATTTCCTTGATTTCCAGTTCTTGGCTGCCACAAAGAGTGGTGCTATAGATATTTTTGTACATGTGGGACCCTTTCCCATTTTTATAATCTCTTGGGGATACAGTCCTCCTAGTGTTATTGCTGGGTCAAAGGGTATATATATCACTGGGTCAAAGGGTATCCTTTTTTTCATACTTGTGCTGAAGTTGCAATTCAAACATAGATGTTTTAAAGCAAAATTACGGTATATTTCTCTCTCTTCCTGTTCTCATGAAACTGATATTTTATATCTAAATGCTAAATTTTACATTAATTCCTATGAAATTTAACCAATGATCTAGCCTTTCAAGAAGTTTTCAGATTTTTCCCTTATCATTCTGTGTGTTATTTAATCCTCCCAACTATCTACCATCTGTGGGTTTGCTAAGTCCTATATATATATATATATATATATATATATATATATATATATATATATATGTGTGTGTGTGTGTATGTATGTATGTATTTGGTCATCATTTATTAAACATATTAAATAAAATATTTAGATATTAAATTTTTTTAAAGACCAGAATCTAAGTGTACAGTGTGGGAGAGTGTCCATATTAGCAATGGACAATTAACAATTATTATTTTTATCAATGAAGTTTGAATACGTCTAATTTTACCAAATTTAGCCCACAACTATTCTAGCGCCCAGAATGTCATTACATATTTGATCAAATAACTAAAATCTAGATAACCTGCATCTAAAATGAAGAAATCATCTACTACTTTAGTAACCCTGTCAAAATGATTTTTAATAAACTAATCTGATTTGGTATACCTTGGATTTTATGAAGTTATTCATACAGGTTCTTTGAAATAAAATTTCCTTTCTAGATATTTACTTAATATTTCATTAATAATAATTCTAAATTTTTTCTTTTTAACATGTGAAACTCATTGGAACTTAGTTTATGGCCTCTCTTATCTTAACTTTAAAAAAGTGTGCATTTTTCCTCCAACCATGAACCTCCCCCAAACTCCATTCCTATGATCTTTTGAAAATCCTAGATAGCAGAACAACATTCACTACTGCCACTACTTAAATTCTCTGATATGTCATTACTTTGGGCCATTTCATCTGAATTTATCATAAATAAATTCTGACTAGTGTAAGTTTTTGAAAGCCTTTAAATGCCAAAATGAAAGGAATTACAGAAAACAAGAAGTCACTGAAGCTTGCTAAGCAAATCAATATCTTTTTTTCTTTCTAATTCTAAGTTGCTATTGAATCTTCTGTGCACCTACATGGGATCATTCTGATATTTTCCATTTCCTCCTTTTCACGGAACTTTTTCCTTCATTTTTTTTCTTTATAACTTAATGTTTCCTGTCCTTTCATAGCTACCTTCTCCTATAGTACTTAAATCCAACTTATATTGCTTGGAATTTTTATGAAAACTCTGAAATCTGTTCTACTCTAAATGAAATGAAATGTGCTCTGCAATAAACTGTGTGGGGGAGGGGTTGAAGAGAACAGCTTCCATCCAAGTTCCCCACATTTCTACTCCAGGAACTATCCCTTCTTATTTGTGAGAAAGAGATCTGGAATTTAATTTAATCTTCTTGGTTCTTCCAATAATTGACACTCGAAATTATCATGTAAAACAAATCATAGAGTTATTACTTAATTATGTTTTGGACAAAGGGAAAATGTCAACAGATATATAGGGAGCTGAAGTTTTCAAAAATATTTATAGTGTGATTTAAAGAGATATTTGTGTTTTGCTCTCAAAACTATTCATGTATTTCCTCCGCAAAATAAAAATATTGATTGTTTCTCTATCCCTTTATTTTATGAGCTTAGAGACAGCTATGTGGTGTAATGGATAGAATACTGGACTTACAGTTCTTATTTATATCCTATTTGAGACACTAGCTGTATGATCCTAGACTGTATGGTCCATTTAACTTCTGACTGCCCTGGTTATTTCACCTGTAAAATGAGAACACAATAATATTTGTCTTGAAGGAATGTTATGAGGAAGATTTGGGATAATATTTACAATATTTTGGAAAATTTAAGGCTCTATATAAATGCTAACTTTTATTTTAAGCCCCCCTAGTTCTCAAACACACTTCATCCTCTGAGTGTGTTTTTCTTCATATATATTTACCTTCTTAATATTCAATGTTAATCATCTAATACAATTTTTCTTCAGTAAGATATCTTTGTCAAGAGCTATATTCTAGGCATGAGTTTCATCATGTGAAGTCTCAGTTACTTGAGGTAAAATTTGTATCTTTCTTTGAAGACCTGTTTTTTCTGTATAATAGTAATGGTGAAAATAATGATACTGATGATGATGGTGATGATATTGACGTAGCGTTTACTTTGTGCTAGGCATTGTGCCAATTGTTCTACAATTAGTATCTTTTTTGGTGCCCACAAAATTCCTGAAAGATAGGGGTTATTATTATCTTCATTTTACAGATAAGGAAACTGAGGCAAACAGTGGTTAAGTGACTTTCTCAGGGTCACACAGCAATTACGTATATGAGACTGGTTTTGAACTCAGATATTCCTGATTCCAGGTCTTGAAATCTATTCATCAAGACACTTCACTGGCTGAAACTTTGTTCATTTAAATATAGAGAAATTTGAAGTCACGAATTTAATTAGAAACTCCTTTATTGAACTTTGTTTACCGTGAATTTCTCAATGTGTCAATATCTAGTCTTCTTGTGCTGGAATTTATTTTATGTTATCTTTCTTGGGTTTCCCCTTCCTATGCCCTCTGTTTAAAACTCTTTTCCCTGGATTTAAAAGACATCAGGCAAATATATTCTGATCATCCTTTGTTAGATACATTTCATTCTTAGCCAGAAGTCTCTCATAGTCCCTATTTTAAATGGAGGACTGGAATATAATAGTTTAGGAAGTGAAGAAAAATAAATTATATTTTTTATGCATCTTATGAACAATCTATATATGCCCCGATAAACTCTTCTCTATATATCTTCCCTTCACTTGGAGGCAGTTAGGAAAATACAGAACACGTATAAAAGCCAGTTTCTTGCATAAATCTTTTAAATCTTTGTCACAGTGGAGATAGTGTAGACTGAAATTAAAAGAGGACCCAGTACATAAACTCTGAAGGGGTACTCCTGCATTGGTTTCGGGAAAAGAACAATGATCCAAAAAAGAAGAATAATCAGTTAGAATATGGAGAAAACAACACCTCTCATGGGAACTAAGGAAAGATTATCTGTAAGAGGACAAAGTCAACACATTATGAGAAGAAATAATGGGGAATCAGAAAAGGTCATCAGATTTAGGAGTTCGGCTCTTCTATAGAGTTAGAGGAAGTTGTTTCAACAGAGAGGTGTAGTAGAGGGTAAGGTAATGGGGCAAGAAGAGAATATAACTTTCTAGGAGATTGGCAGTGAAAAGGAGTAAATCTAGAAGGATAAACTGACAAGACAAGATGTTCTCATGAAGACTTTGTAAGCCTTAGTTTACTTGGGAAGATTTTGAGGTTGAATGGATGATATGGGAGCAGGGGGAAACATAGAGGAGTTCATCTTTACAAGGAAAAGATATAACTGTTTCTTGGATATTGCAGCAAAATAGCGGATGACAAATAGAAATTCAAAATGCAGGGTAGGCAAAACAAAGTGCTTGTAACCTGTTGGTTTATATTTCCTTAGTAATGAGGGATATGAGCCTATTTACTGAGATCATATAAAGTTAATTGTAAAATCTCTGAATTTAAAATATAGTATTTGCAAAATCTTGTGAGGGGAATGGGATAGAAAGTCATTTGAGAATAAATAAATCCCCAGATGGAATTCGGAAATACTTTTTTTGAATCTTCTTGCAGTGATTCTATGGTTTTATTTGACTGTGTTGACTCTTCCAGGTTAAAAGCTGAGATAACAAAACTTGGGGGAGTTAAAGGTTGAATATTATTAGGGTATGAATAAGAGAATAGTAAGGAAGTAAGAACTTTAAGAGTGGAGAGAAGTACACAATTTATGAACAACGAAGAGTCAAGTCTTTCCTCAAGTGAAGAAAATGAGACTGAGCAAAGAGATTAGCAAAATAGAGCAAAAATAAAAGGTTCAGTGGAGATAAAGAATATATTACAGTGCAACATGGCAAACGTTGGATGAAAAATTATGACTGGGAGTTTTAAAAGTTCAAATTTTAAGTGATAGATAATGGTGAGATTCGTTAGATAGGCATTTCATGGAACTAACTGAGATAAAAATGTAGGTTAGTGATTTCAATCTCAAATGAAAATTGGGGCCACCGATTCATATTTAAGACGTTCTGAAGGTCTCATATTGATTTAGTTTTAGAATTTAATGTTATCTGTATGTTACTGCATTTTTATTTATTTTTTGGCAAATATTTCCTAATTACACTTTTATCTGCTTCAGGCTACACTCAGGAGTATTATGGGTCTCATGCAGGCTGCTTGTTGTAAGTTTGACTCCTTGGATGTAGGTCATGGAAGTTAAGTTGACTAACTAAAGTACCAGAGATATTGACTCTGAGGGGACTACCCTGATCAAGATCAGCTCACAACACTTGCTCCTTGAATGATTGCCAAATATTGTCAATTCTACTTCCACACTGTTCTCATAATTATTCCTTGTCTCTCTATTCACATTCACATAATCTTCTTCAGACTTTCTTCTTGAATAGTTGTAATAGCTTGCAAATCAGTTGATTTGCTTCCAATATTTCCATTCCAATGTATGCTTTGGAAAACTGTCAAAGAGTATTCCTAGAGGCAAAGTCTGCTCATGCTACTCTCCTGATCAAGAAAACTCTCTGGAAGCTATTGGAAGATATAAAGATGAAAAGTAACAAAATCTTACACTGGGTCACAACGGAATTAGGAATACCAGATAATTATTATATTATTTTTTAACGTGGCCACTGTGAGAAATGCATATATATATATATATATATATATATATATATATATATATATATATATATATATATATAAATTTATTTAATTTTTTCCATTTATTTTCACAAAATTTTGGGTTCCAAATTCTCTCTTCATTTGGCACCTTCCCCCGCCCCAGTACACTGAGCAGTCTAACTTCCCCTATTACCAATCTGCCCTCTCTTCTATCATCCCTCCCTTCTCTTGTCCCCATATTCTCTTTTCTCTTGTAGGGCCAGATAACTTTCAATTCCCCATTACTTGCATTTCTTATTTCCTAGTAGCAGGAACAATACTAAACGGTTGTTCCTTAAACTTTGAGTTCCAACTTCTACCCATCCGTCCCTCCCTCCCCACCCATTCCCTTGGGAAGGCAAGCAATTAAAAATAGGCCAAATCCTGTGTAGTTTTGCAAGTGACTTCCATAATACTCCTGTTGTGTAAGACTGACTATATTTACCTCCATCCTATCCTGCCTCCCATTGTTACTATTCTCTCTTTTGATCCTGTCCCTCCCCAAAAGTGTTGACTTCAAATTGCTCCCTCCTCCCATTGCCCTCCCTTCCATCATCCCCTCCTACCCTGCTTATCCCCTTCTCCCCTACTTACCTGTATTGTAGGGTAGGTTGTCATACCGAAATAAGTGTGCATTTTGTTCCTTCCTTTAGTTGAATGTGATGAGAGCAAACTTCATGGTTTTTTTTTCCCTCAGCTCTCGTCTTTGTCCCTCCACTAAAAAGTCTCCTGCTTGCCTCTTCTATGAGAGATAACCCCATTCCATTTCACGCTCTCTCCTCCCACTATATTTCTCTCTCACCATTTACCTTGATTTCTTTGAAGATATGATCTCATCCTATTCAATTAACTCTGTGCTCCCTGACTCTGTGTGCGCGTGCATGTGAGTATGTATATGTGTGTGTGTGTGTGTGTGTGTGTGTGTAATCCCACCAACTACCCAGATAATGAAAAAATTCAGGAGATACAAATATTGTCTTTCCATAAAGGAATGTAAACAGCTCAACTTTGGTAAATCCCTTATGACTTCTCTTTGCTGTTTACTTTTTCATGCTTCTTCTAAAACTTGTGTTTGAAAGTCAAGTTTTATTTTCAACTCTGGTCTTCTCATCAAAAATGCTTGAAAGTCATCTATTTCATTGAAAGACCACTTTTTCCCCTGAAGTATTATACTCAGATTTGCTGGGTAGGTGATTCTTGGTTTCAGGCCTAGTTCCTTTGACTTCTGGAATATCCTATTCCACTTCCTTTGATCCCTTAATATCGAAGGTGCAAGGTCTTGTATTATCCTGATTGTATTCCCACAATACTAGAATTGATTCTTTCTAAGTGCTTGCAATATTTTCTCCTTTGCCTGAGAACTCTGGAATTTGGCCACAATGTTCCTAGGAGTTTCTCTTTTTGGATCTCTTTCATGTGGTGATTCGGTGGATTACTTGAATATTTATTTTGCCCTCTGGTTCTAGAATATCAGGGCAGTTTTGCTTGATAATTTCATGAAAAATGGTGTCTAGGCTCTTTTTTTGATCATGGCTTTCAGTCCCATAATTTTTAAATTGTCTCTCTTGCATCTATTTTCCAGGTCAGTTGTTTTACCAATGACATATTTCACATTCTCTTTCATTTTGTCATTCTTTTGATTTTGTCTTGTGATTTCTTGGTTTCTCAGAAAGGCATTAGACTCTATCTGTTCCATTCTAATTTTGGGAGAACTATTTTCTTCGGTGAGCTTTTGAACCTGTGTTTCCACTTGTCTAATTCTGATTTTGAAAGCATTCTACTTCTCAATGGCTTTTTGAACCTCTTTTGCCAATTGAGTTAGCCTATTTTTCTTTTTACTTTTTTTTGAGGTAAGATTTCTTTTTTTTTTATTTTAATAAATTTATTTATTTAACTTTTTACATTCATTTTCCCAAGATTTTGGGGTCCAAAATTTTCTCCCCATTTGGCCCTCCCCCCTCCACAATTCACTGAACATTCTAATTACCCGTATCACCAATCTGCCCTCTCTTCTTTCATCCCTCTCTTCCCTTACCCCATATTCTCCTTTGTCCTGTAGGGCCAGATAACTTTCTATTCCCCATTGCCTTTATTTCTTGTTTCCTAGTAGCAAGAAAAATATTCAAAAGATGTTCCTAAAACTTTGAGTTCCAGCTTCTCCCCATGCCCCCCTCCCCACCCATTACCTTTGGGAAGGCAGGCAATTCAATATAGGCCATATCTGTGCAGTTTTGCAAATGACTTCCATAATAGTCGTGTTGTGTAAGACTAACTATATTTCCCTCCATCCTATCCTGCCCCCCATTGTTTCTATTCTCTCTTTTGATCCTGTCCCTCCCCGATTGTTGACTTCAAGTTGCTCCCTCCTCCCTTTGCCCTCTCTTCCATCATCCCCCCCTACCCTGCTTATCTCCTTCTCCCCCACTTTCCTGTATTGTAAGATACTTTTTCACACGAAATTGAGTGTGCATTTTATTCCATTCTTTAGTCGAAAGTGATGAGAGTAACCTTCATGTTTTTTTTTCTCAGCTCTCCTCTTTTTCCCTCCACTGAGAAGACTCCTGCCTGCCTCTTCTATGAGAGATAAATTATCCCATTCCATTTCACCCTCTCTCCTTAAACTACAATTCTTTCTCACTGTTTACCTTGATTCCTTTTAAGATATGATCCCATCCTATTCAATTCACTCTGTGCTCTCTGTCTCTGTGTGTGCATGCATGTGCGTATGTGTGTGCAAGGACGCCTGTACATGTGTGTGTGTATGTGTGTGTGTGTGTGTAATACCACGAACTACCCAGATACTGAAAAATTTCAGGAGTTACAAATATCGTCTTTCCATAAAGGAATGGAAACAGCTCAACTTTGGTAAGTCCTTTATGACTTCTCCTTGCTGTTTACATTTTCATGCTTCTTCTCATTCTTGTGTTTGAAAGTCAAATTTTCTTTTCAGCTCTGTTCTTTTCATCAAGAATGCTTGAAAGTCCTCAATGTCATTGAAAGGTCATATTTTCCTCTGAAGTATTATACTCAGTTTTGCTGGTTAGATGATTCTTGGTTTTAGACCTAGTTCCTTTCACTTCTGGAATATCCCATTCCATGCCCTTCGATCGCTTAATGTAGAAACTGCTAGACATGTGTTATCCTTATTGTATTTTCACAATACTGGAATTGGTTATTTCTAGCTGCTTGCAATATTTTTCCCTTCAACTGGGAACGCTGGAATTTGGCCACAATGTTCCTAGGAGTTTCTCTTTTTGGATCTCTGTCAGTCGGTGATCGGTGGATTCCTTGAATACTTATTTTGCACTCTTGTTCTAGAATATCAGGACAGTTTTCCTTGATAATTTCGTGTAGGAGGCTGTCTAGGCTCTTTTTTTGATCATGGCTTTCAGGTAGTCCCATAATTTTTAAATAGTCTCTCCTGGATCAATTTTCCAGGTCAGTTGTTTTTCCAATGAGATATTTCACATTATCTCCCATTTTTTCATTCTTTTGGTTTTGTTTTATAATTTCTTGCTTTCTCAGTAAGTCGTTAGCCCCCATCTGTTCCATTCTAATTTTGAGAGAACTATTTTCTTCAGTGATCTTTTGTACCTCTTTTTCTACTTGGCTAATTCTGCTTTTGAAAGCATTCTTCTCCTCATTGGCTTTTTGAACCTCTTTTGCCAATTGAGTTAGTTTATTTTTCAAGGTGTTATTTTCTTCAGTATTTTTTTGTGCCTCCTTTATTAAGGTATTGACCCGTTTTTCACGCTTTTCTTGCATCTCTCTCATTTCTTTTCCCAGTTTTTCCTCCATTTGTCTATCTTGATTTTCAAAATCCATTTTGAGCTTTTCCTTGGCCTGAGCCCATGGGATACCTATTGCAGATGTTTGGGATACAGAGGCCTTGACTCCTATGTCTTTACCTGATGGTAAGCAGTTTTCTTCTTCATCTTCAGAGATGAAGGTTGGAATCATTTTTGCAAGAAAATAACCTCCTATGGTCTTAGTATTTTTTTCCATTTTCTGGGCATTTTCCTAGCCAGTTACTTGACTTGTGAGAGTCCTCTCCATTCCTGGGCTACATCTGCCCAGCTAGTGCTTGTGGTCTGAGATTCAAATGCTGCTCCCCAGCCTCTGAGTTTTTGGCAGCAGGCCTGACTGCTATTCAGTGTAAGATTAAATCAGGTTCTCAGGTGGGGTCAGGGCCGCCTCCCAGGCCCAGTTCCCTCAGCGGGTTTATGCAGAGACCTTTTGTAATGGAGCTACTGCCGAGCTCCTGCCTGCTCTGGAAGCCTCTGGCCGCCTGCTCCGGGAGCCTCTGGCTGCCGCTGCCACTGCCTCCTGAAGGGGTCCGTGTCCCAGAGACACCACACTCCCCTCTCAGCCTGTCTAATTAACTTACCTGTGAGTCTCTGGTTGGAGGAACCTTCGTGGCCACTGGAGATTCTGTCCCTGAAGCCTGCTTGGATCTGCTTGCTCCTCTCAGTGCCATGCTGCCGGGGCAGGGGAGGGAAGGGCTTCGCTCCTGTCCGGGGTGCTATGGACCTTTGGGATCGGTTTTTCAGGGCTCTCTGGAACATAAATCTCCTTTGCTGTGTTGCTGCGTGGCTTCCACTGTTCCAGAATGTGTTGGGAGTTCTTTTTAGAGGAAATCCATGGGCTGTGGGTCTCGGACCTAGCATAGGTGAGTCTTTCTACTCTGCTATCTTGGCTCCGCCCCCCTTGAGTTAACCTATTTTTCAAGGTGTTATTTTCTTCAGCCTTTTTTGGGGTCTCTTGTAGCAAGGTATTGACCCGTTTTTCATGCTTTTCTTGCATCTCTCTCATTTTTCTTCCCAGTTTTTCCTCCACCTGTCTAACTTGAGTTTGAAAATCCTTTTTGAGATCTTACATCACCTGAGCCCATTGGATATCTATTTACTATGTTTTGGATACAGAGACCTTGACTCCTATGTCTTTCCCTGATGGTAAGCATTGTTCTTCCTCATCAGAGAGGAAGGGCAGATTCATCTCCTCACCAAGAAAGTAACCTTCTATGCTCTTTTCTTTTCCCCCTTTCCTGGGCATTTTTCCAGGCAGTTACTTGACTTCCAAGATTCCTGTCCACCCTTGCCTAGATCTGCCCAGCTAGTGCTTGGGGTCTGATATTCAAATGGTGCTCCCCAGCCTCAGGGCTTTCAGCAGCGGGCCTGGCTGCTATTAAATGGAAACTTAATTTCTGGTGCTCAGGTGGGGGCAGGGCCTCCTCCTAGGCTCAGTTCCCTCAGGTTGTTTCTGCAGAGACCTTCCTTAATGGAGCTGCTGCAGAACTCCTGCCTGCTCTTGGGAGCCTCTGGCCATCTGCTGCCTCTGCCATTGCCTTCTGAGCAGACCCGAGTCATGGAGACACCCCGCTCCCCTCTCAGCCTGTCCAGACATCTTTCTCACTGACCTGTGTGTCTGTGGGTGGAGGGACCTTCGCGGCTGCAGGAGATTTTGTCCCTGAAGCCTGATCAGATCTGCTTGCTCCTCTCAGTGCCATGTGGCCAGGTCAGGGCTGGGCTCTGCTCCTGTAGGTTGCGTGATGGACCTTTGGAGTTGGTTTTTCAGGGCTCTCTGAGACGGAAATCTCCTTCACCCCGTTGCTGTGTGGCTGCTACTTTTCCAGATTTTGGGGGGAGTTCTTTTTATAGGTAATTATGAGCTGTGGGTTCGGAGCTAGAATATTTCAGTCTTTCTACCCCGCCATCTTGGCTCCACTCTCCAACACCAGAAAATTATGAATTTTTTGTTTCTGGGAAATCCTTATCTTTCCTAATGTTTTCAGCAACTAAATTTAATGCTCCAAACCACACGCAAATCAGAGAAAACAAAACATTCGTGAAATGTTTTCTTCTATAAATTAATTGCTTTATTATCAAATGTCTCATTTAGATTTATATATAAATAAATCTATAGAAGAATGTCTAATAAAATCACAGAAATTGTCTAATGGAAGGAAAATAGTTAATAATATCTTTCTTCTTCCCCTGTCCTTATTTCATGGGTCTGTTTCTCAACAACCATTATTTTCTCATCACATGTTGTCTGGATCTTTCTGTTTTTCACAAGGTAAGATTTCTGTTATATTTTCATTCCAAAAAGTAAAAAAGTACTTTTATTATAAGTACCAAAGATTCAGTAGCTGTTCAGACAGAAAGAATCTACAGACTAAAGGCATATGTCCATCATTTAGGTTACAACAAGTACAGAATATAACTATATGTCCTTTACTTTGATGCCTTCCCCTGCTTTAATGGGGTCTCTGAATGTATTTTCAGCTTGACATATCTCAGCAGGCTGATGATACCTATTACTATAGTAGGAAACTCAAGGTTAAGCAAAAGAAAGAGGAATTTTCAGTATTTTAAAGCAAAGACTCAAGCACGAATAAGTCTTCCTAAGTTTATCGTTCAATGAAATATTAATTTACTGCAATTCTGTGTAAAGAAGAAAATATAATGTTGCAATCCAATAAAAAAAAATCCAACCCAAACCATTACTTCTTTAATATATATATATATGTATATATTTGATCCTTAGTCACTTCACATTCATAAATCTAAATAAAGGCCTAGCGATTTTAAGCATATAAAACTACAGTAGAATAAAAGTTTTGTTCATTTTGCATATCTGAAGTTATGAATTTTTGCCCAAAATTCTAACAAAAAATTTCAAAACTAATTTTAAAAGAAAACTAGAACATGCTTTTTAACTAATTTTTTATACTCTGTTATTTGTGTTTTACTCTTCATTTGGATTGAAGCATTACTTAAGAATTAATAGTAAAAGCTCAGTGTTGTTTTCCTTATCACGACACTCCCTTAGATATATCATTTCAGGGTAACAGTGCAGCATTCGTGTACTGATCTATTTATAAATGGATAGAATGATGAGGAGTAAAGCAACAGAGGGGAATCATTCTTCTGCTTCTCCTATATGACAGAATAAAACTAACTATATATCATCTTCCACAGAAAACTGAAAGGAAAAAGAACATACTTGGGACGGCAATCATAGAGGGGAAAGATGGCTTTGCATGTCATTGATTTATAGAGTACCTCCTGTGAGACTTCAGGGAAATTATCTTTAAATAAAGTCATAGATAGGACCTTGGTTGAGCAGAGGTACTTCACTAAGCAGAAAACTTCACTGTGTGTATTGCCAGATATAAGTACTTTTTATAACATCTCATATTTCTGTTTATTATCCCTTGATAGTTGAGTTTATTCACTATTCATTATCTTGTATTGTCTTTTGATTAACCAGAATTTGGTGGAAAGGAATTCTGTCCTTTGGATAAAAGTTTAGGGGACCACTTCCTTTTCAAGGGATAACAATCAGGAAAGTGAATTAAAGCTGAAAAGAAGTCTATTTTTCCTAAATTAGGAATACTCACAATGCAGGTCAATAATTCCAGTAACATATCTTCTTTCTGAGGAAAGTAAAGCAATCATGCCTGAGGAGCTCTTCTTTTTATTTCTTGCACGTTGTAGCAAGGAATCATAGTCTTTATTGAAAAAAAGAGTATATTAAATTTTGAGATATTTGTTATAGACTTACTACAATGTGAAGTTAGAAAAATGCATATGGACATACACATAATCAACATGAACAATGCACATCCTTTCATAGTAGTAGTGGTTAAGTTAACAATAAGTTAATTAACAATAAATAACAATTAACTATTTACTAGGCAGTAGGCACTGTGATCATTTTTGGGAATACAAAGAAAAAGTAAAAAAACAGCCACTGTCTCAAATATATTCCAATTGAGGGAGAGAGCTTATATGAATAAGAACAGATAAATACAAAGTTGGTGGAAGATAAGTTTAATAAATATTTGATGAATAAAATAAATTGAAATAATGAGGACTATATATCCAATAGGAATTTTCCTCATGATGTTATTTCCACTTCAATATTAATAATGACAAGTCTGTAAATATGTAAAATGTAAAATTTTTTATTTGAGTTTAATAAATATCATATTTTAATGAATATCAGAGCATTTGGAGCCTTCTTGCATCTGAAGTAGTAGGATGCGAAGGCTTGGATCAATCTTCTTCTGTAACCATATCCAGTGCATGACTTTTATTCAAATTAGAAATGTCAATAACAGCAGAAATGCCTGCTATATGCTCTATCTACTCCCATACTAAGAACATTTGTATTTACTATGAAGAAACAAAAGAAGTCATTTGAATTGAGTAGGAAGAATAAAATGCAGCAATCTTACAAAACTGCCACAAAATTACATAAGCAATACCATATATAAGTTCTTGCAACTATTACCTTCTCTAAATTTATTTTTTCCCTTTGAGAACTTATATCTAGAAAGGCCACATCATAAACGCACCAAGACGGAAAAGCACACCATAGCAAAATCACTCTATGTTGCCTTTGATGCCGTTCCTCAATTCCTTTGAATAAATTTTGGCCAATCTAAAAGAACTGTCTTTTCTTACATATGTCACTTTACTAAGTTTATAGAGATGGTGAATAACTTTATCCCCACTGAATTGTTGTTTAATTCCCCATTCTCTACTATTAATGAAGAATAATCTTTCATCTTCTTCAATTTGATCTAGATGAAAATGTCAGAAAATTTAAAATAGACAATAAACGTAACTGTATAGTCATGGACATAGATGCTGTATCCATAAGGACTGGAATTGAACTTCAATTCATTGCCTTTGGAAACAACTCAAAATCTAGGTTTTCAATTCACCTTT
>CM053771.1:440073395-440102521 GCA_028658325.1 Potorous gilbertii | reverse complement strand
TGGATCTAGAATATCAGGGCAATTCTCCTTGACAATTTCATGAAGGATGATGTCTAAGCTCTTTTTTTGATCATGGCTTTCAGGTAGTCCCATAATTTTTAATTTGTCTCTCCTGGATCTATTTTCCAGGTCAGTTGTTTTTCCAATGAGATATTTCACATTCTCTTCCATTTTGTCATTCTTTTGGTTTTGTTTTGTGATTTCTT
Organism: Potorous gilbertii; assembly: GCA_028658325.1. Taxonomy (NCBI): domain Eukaryota; kingdom Metazoa; phylum Chordata; class Mammalia; order Diprotodontia; family Potoroidae; genus Potorous; species Potorous gilbertii. The sequence continues at coordinate 440,102,315 of CM053771.1, read as the reverse complement.
GGTTTCTCAGAAAGTCATTGGCCTCCATCTGTTCCATTCTAATTTTGAGAGAACTATTTTCTTCAGTGAGCTTTTGCACCTCTTTTTTCACTTGGCTAATTCTGTTTTTGAAAACATTCTTCTCCTTATTGGCTTTTTGATCCTCTTTTGCCAGTTGAGTTAGCCTATTTTTCAAGTTGCTAGTTTCTTCAGCATTTTTTTGGGCTTCCTTTATTAAGGTATTGACCCGTTTTTCATGCTTTTCTTGCATCTCTCTCATTTCTTTTCCCAGTTTTTCCTCCACCTGTCTGACTTGATTTTCAAAATCCTTTTTGAGCTCCAACATGGCCTGAGCCCATGGGGTATCTCTTTGAGATATTTGGGATACAGAGGCTTCGACTCCCATGTCTTTACCTGATGGTAAGCAGACCTCCTCGTCGTCAGAGACAAATGGAGGAATGATCTTCTCAAGGAAATAACCATCTATCGTCTTAGTTTTTTTCCCTTTTCTGGGCATTTTCCCAGCCAGTTATTTGATTTCTGAGAGTCCTCTCCAACCCCGCCCAGATAAGCCCAGGAGTGCTTGGGGTCTTCGATTCAAATGCTGCTCCCCAGCCTCTGGGCTTTTGTCGGCAGGCTTGACTGCTCTTCAATGGGGACTTATCTGCTGGTTCTCAGGTGGGGGCAGGGCCGCCTTTCAGGCTCAGTTCCTTCAGGGGGTTTATACAGAGATCCTTTGTAGTGGAGCTGGGGTGGAGCTCCAGCCAGCTCTGGGAGTCTCTGGCTGAACTGCCTCTGCCTCTGTCCGAGCTGCCTCAACCTCTGCCGCATCGGCCGCTTCCCAGGGCGTCCGAGTCCCGGAGATGCCCCGCTCCCCTCCCAGCCCGTCTCTCTCACTGACCTGTGCGTCTGTGGGTGGAGGGACCTTCGCAGCCGCCCGGAGATTCAGGTCCCTGATGCCTGCTGGGCTCTGCTCGCTCCTCTCAGTGCCGCGTGGCCAGGGCAGTGGAGGGGAGCGCTCGGCAGGACAGGACTCCGCTCCCGTCTGGGGTACCTTTGTGGTCGTTTTTTCAGGACTCTCTGCAACGGAAATCTCCTTCACTGCGTTACTGCATGGCTTCCACTGTTCCAGAATTTGTCAGGAGTTCTTTTTACAGGAAATCTATGGGCTGTGGATTCGGAGCTAGCAAATGTGAATCTTTCTACTCCGCCATCTTGGCTCCGCCCCGAAATAAAATAAAATTTAAGAGATGAAGGAGGAAAATTCCTGGAAGAGAAAGGGAGAAATTAAATGGGGCAGGCTATAACTCTTAAAAGAGATAAGAAAAATCGTATTCAATGAAGAGATAAGGGAGAAAGGAACACGAGGGAAAAGTAAAGCTATTCTCTCCACATATGGCTGAAGGAGGTTATAACATGCTCAGTAGATTTGATATGAAAATTTATATCACATCACAGGAAAGAAGGAGAACAGGTGACAAGTGGGGTTAGCCGATTGTTAGAAAGGAGGGCAAATTGGAGAAGGGAGTCACTAGAAATAAAAATTTTTGAGAAAGGACAAGGTCAATCATAGGGGGAAAATAAGAGGGAATAGAACAGGACAGAGGGCAATATAATTAGTACTATACAACATGATTATTATGGAAGTCTTTAGCAAAACAACACATATTTAGTATGCACTGAATTGCTTTCCTTCTCAGTGGGGCTGGGAAAGGAGATGGGGTGGGAGAGAAGTTGGAATTCAAAGTATTAGAAATGAATTTTGAGAATTTTTATTGAATGTAATAGGCAAATAAGAACTACAGGGAATAGGGCATAGAAATGTATGTTGCCCTACAAGAAAAGAGAGAGGATGGGGATAAGGAAAAGGTGGGGTGTGATAAAAGGGAGGGTACACTGAGAGATGGAGTAATCAGAATGTAAGGTATTGGGAAGCAGGGGAGGCGAGTGATGGGGAGAAAAATTGGACATGTTACAAAGTGAGGCAAAAGCAATCATTTGACTGAATTAATTACCGAGAATAAATCAATGACATCTTTAGTTTGGGGAAAAGAATTCCAGTCTAAATTTCCTAGAGGAAGGTAGCCTTGGGTAAAATTTGGCATTGATGGTAAGGCTTTAACGGTAAATTTGATTTTATGATTGCTATTTAATCAGGAACTAGAACATGTATAAAAAGGCATGTAAGCCACTTAAGCCTTGCCTCAAAAGGTATTCCTCAGTCAAAGTGAAATTATAATCAAATTTGAAACCTGGTTATTGGAATTTGCCATTTTTTTGGATCCTATGGGACTATTAAGTGACTGTTCTTCTGAGTCTAACTCCAGGTATGGCTAGCAAGAAAGGCGATCTGAGCCTACAACCCATGATGTCAGTAAGCTGATGAAATGCTGGTATGAACTACAAAAGGTGATCTTATGGGAAGGGTGGCAGAGCGGCTGTTCAGCTTGAGCTGAGGTAGGATTCTCCTGACACAATTTTTCCACTGACACCTGGCAGACTTTAAGCCTGACTGAATGCAAGTGGATAATCTAATTGTGCCTGGAACTGACATGAAGTTTGGGAGACATGGTATCCTTGTAATTTCCCTCCTCTTGGTGGTAATTTCCTACAGTCAAAAGGTTTGCAAGCTTAAAACCAGATCCATTCAATTATAGACTATTGGTAGGGGAACATCCAAAGTTAAGTCTAAAATTAAGTTATTAGGGATAGGACTTTACACCAACAATAATATGTTAGAATCCTTTAATTCTTAGTAAGACTGTGGAGAAAATTAGGTAAAGAACTTTTGAAGTTGGCAACATAAATATTATTTGTGTCTCAGTTGGTTAATGTTTTAAAAAAACTTCTTTTGTGGTGCATATTGTAAATACTTTAAAAAGAAATATCACCTGACCAAAAATTTGAATTGTTTTGTCTGTTATAAATTGTGTTAAAAATTAAAAATAAAATTAAAAATATAATGAAATAAAATGATAATCATCTTAAAGAAAAGGACATATATATAATATATATATATATATATATATATATATATATATATATATATATATATATATATATAGTATTATGTTGAATTCTAGGTGCCCATTTTTAAAAGGTATTCACAAGAGGAGAACAACCAAAATTTAAATTAAATTTAATAAACATTTTTAAGTTCTTAAATATTCAAGGCACAAAGAAAAACACAACTAAAAAGTCTGTTTTTTTAAAGTGTTACTTCTATTAAGATGGTTATTTTCTAATACAAGTTATATATTTATTCAGAGAAGATGACTGGAGAATGGAGATGGGATAGAAAGCTAGTAGAATCAGGAAAACTTTTTCATTATAAATGGAACCTGATGTTGAAGGAAGGTACCTAGAGGAGGATACTTGAAGGAAGGATAGGAATCTAAGAAGAGGTTGTGCATTCCTAGCATGAATACAAGATTATGCAAAGGATACTGTTTGTCCGAATTTTGGAATAGCAAGTAGGCTAATTTTTCTCAATTACAGACTTTGTTAAAAGGAATAATATGACAAAAAATGCAAAGTTAGTTAGAATCATACTTTCAGTAATTTCAAATGCCACACAGAGGAGTTAAACACTTATCCTAGAGGCAATAGGGAGACATTAGAGCAGATTATTTTGAGAACATCACTTTGGCAATGACATAGAAGATGAATTTGAACAGACAAACGTTAGAAAGAAAGAAAACTATTAGGAGGCTATTGCAATAATGTAAATGAGAATTGATAAGGTTGAGAGTAGATGTGATGTGAATTTAAATAAATTACCAGAATTCTATCTGAAGACATAAAATCAGTAGTATTTAATTCATTCAACCAACAAAATTTATTCAGCACCCATTATCTATCAGCACAGTCCTATATTCTCTGGGGATTAAAAAAATCAAGAAACTTATTGTGTCACCACAATTTTTATCTATCAGTTCCAATTAAACATGGTAATATTATTATTATAATATATATATTATTGTGAATGGATTATGGATATAATATATATATATATTATTGTGAATATACATTCATTTATACGTAGATGTAGATAAGTAATAGCTAACATGTTTTCTAGGAGTATTATTATAATATATATATTATTGTGAATGGATTATGGATATAACATATATATTATTGTGAATATACATTCATTTATACGTAGATGTAGATAAGTAATAGCTAACGTTATCTAGGAGTATCATCATTTCAACAAGGCATAATTCTTATTTACTTAAGGCAAAGGATATGAATGGATATGAAGGTTAAAAAGCAAAACAAAACAAAAACTAATTGCAAGAATGCTTGTTTGGAGACTTTAAAAAGAGCCTATCTATTTATATGTAGTATTGACTGTATTCTTGTCTCAAAACACTTGACCCAATACTCATTTTCACAATTTCTTTATACTCCCTGCTCTCAGATTCTCCTTATAAACATTTTTAACAGTAGAGAAAAGCATGAATATTAAGTTTTTGTTTTCTTAGTGTGAATCTTCTTTAGAAAACTGAAATGCAAGCTTTTAGTTTCTATCAAACTAGAAAGAGTATTCTTTCACAGAACTATTGAACATTTGAATTGCCTTTAGCCTGAAAAATTAACTTTATGTTCTTTCAAAGATTGCCATTCAGAGAAAGTTATTCTTGCTAAGCTACAATTTTTTTCTGTTTTCTGCTGGAAGAAGTTACTTAGAATTTACTTAGGCCTTTCTTTTATAAACGAATTTAATGTGTTATTGTGTTGATTTATCATCAGTAATTTTCCTCCTGTTCCATTAAGAGTTTCCCTCCCCTCCTCTACATTCATTACAAGTCAGCCCCACTACTCCCTCCCTCCTCAAAATGGCATATAATTCTATATATCATCTACACATACTTTCCTATTGAATACATTTTCACTACAGTCGTGCTGTGTAGATGAAATAAAAGAAATGGATGAAGTCATATCACAAATCAAAACATAATACACACACACACACACAAATGATCTGCTACATTCTGCGAATGAATTCCATAGTTCTTTCTCTGTAGAAGGCATTTTGCCTTAAAAGACCATTGAGAATTTTTTATTTTAATTCTTACGTTGTTACAAAGTTCCAAATATACCAGAAAAAACTCCCGCACACTGTGGTCGTGGCTGTGCACAAAGTTCTCCTAGTTCTGCTTCTTTCACTCAGCATCAGATTATATAAGTCCTTCCAGGCCTCTCTGAAGTCTTCCTGTTCAACATTTCTTATGGCGCAATAGTACTCCATTACATTCATATACCATAATTTATTCAGCTATTCCCCAAATGATGGGCATCTCCTTGATTTCCACTTTTTGGCAACTATGACGATTGCCACTATAAATATTTTTGCACATGTTGGATGCTTTGCCATTCATATGATCTCTTGGGGATACAGTCCTAGAAGAAATATTTCTGGGTCAAAAGGTATGCACATTTTTGTAGCCCTTTGGGCATAATTCCAAACTGCTCTCCAGAATGGTTGGATGAACTCTCCGCTCCACCCACAATGAATTAGTGTTCCAACTCTCCCACATCCTCTCCAGCATTTATCATTTTCCTGTTCTGTCTTGTTTGCCAATCATTCATAGGTGTTATGTGGTACCTCAGAGTTGTTTTGATTTGCATCTCTCTAATCCAAAGTGATTTAGAGCATTTTTTCATATGATTATAGATAACTTTCCTTTCTTCCTCTGAAAATTGTCTGTTCGTATTCTTTGACCATTTATAAATTGGGGAATGTCATTTGACTCAGTTCTCTATATATTCTGGAAATGAGGCTTTTATCCCTGAGATTAGCTATAAAAATTCTTTCCCAATTTACTACATACCTCCAAATTGTGGTTGCAGTAGGTTTGCTTGTGCAAAACCTTCTCAGTTTGATGCAATTAAAATTACCAATCTTGCATTTCATAATGCTTTCTATATCTTCTTTAATCAAAAATTCTTCCCTTCTCCATAAATCTGATAAATACACTATTCCTTGCTCCTCCTGTTTGTCCAAGGTATCAATCTTTATACCTAGATCAGGTACCTATTTGCACTTTATTCATGTGTATAATGTCAGGCATGGGTTCAAGCCCAGTTCCTGCCACATCGCCAGTCAACCCTCCCAGCAATTTTTGTTCACACAGTGAGTTCTTATCCCAGAAGCTGGGGTCCTTGACTGTCAAACAGGAGGTTGCTATATTCCTTGCCCACTGTGCCTTGAGTGCCTGGTCTATTCCACTTCTCTAGCCTTCTGTTTCTTAGTTAGTACCAAGTGGTTTTGATAGTTGCTGGGTTATAGTGCAATACCGTTTGAGATCGGGTACCTTTAGGCCACCTTCCCTAGCATTTCTTTTCATTATTCCCTTTGATATTCTGATATTCTGTTTTGTTATTCCAGATGAATTCCCATATTATTTTATCCAGCTCTCAAAAACCATTATCTGATAGTTTAATTGGTATGGAACTAAATAAGGAAATAAATTTAGGTAATATTGTCATTTTTATTATATTAGCTCAGCCTACCCATGAGCAACTGACGTTTTTCCACTTACTTAGATCTGACTTTATTTGTACAAAAAGTGTTTTGTAATTGTGTTCATATAGTTCCTGGGTTGTTCTGGCAGGTAAACTCTCAACTATTTTGTAGTGTCTACCATAGCTTTAAATGGGATTTCTCTTTCTATCTCTTGCTGTTGGCCTTTGTTGCTAATATATAGGAATGGAGAAGATTTGTGCGGGTTTATTTTGTAACCTGGAACTTTGCCAAAGTTGTTTATTATTTCTAATAGTTTTTTACTTGAATCTCTGGGATTCTCTAAGTATATCATCATATCATTTGCAAACAGTGATAACTTAGTTTCTTCTTTACCTATTCTTATTCCTTCAATTTCTTTATCTTGTCTAATTGCTACAATTAACATTTCTAGAATCATATTGAATAATAGTAGTGATAATGGACATCCTTGTTTCACCCCTGATATTATTGGAAATGCATCTAGTTTATCTCCATTGCATATAATGCTTCCTGAAGGTATTAGGTAGATAATGTTTATTATTTCATGAAGTTCCCTTTATTCCTATGGTCTCCAGTGCTTTTAATAGGAATAGGGGTTGTATTTTGTCAAAAGTTTTTTCTGCATCTATTGAGATAATCATGTGGTTTTTGTGAGTTTTGTTGTCGATATGATCGACAATGCTAATACCTTTACTAATACTGAACCAGCCCTGCATTCCTGGTATGAATCCCACCTGATCATAATATATTACTCTCATGATAAAATTCTGTATTCACTTTGCTAAAATCTTATTTAAAATTTTAGCATCTGTATTCATTAGAGAAATTGGTCTACAACTTGCTTTCTCTGTTTTTTCTCTTCCTGGTTTAGGTATCAAAACCATGTTTCTATCATAGGAAGAATTTGAGAGGCCTAGTTCCTCAGTTTTCAAAATAGTCTATATAGTATTGGATTTAATTGTTCTTTAAATGTTTGATAAGAATTCACTTGTAAATTCATCTGGCCCTGGAGATTTTTTCCTAGGGAGTTCATTGATGGCTTGTTCAATTTCTCTTTCTGAACTGGGATCGTTTAAGTATTCAACTTCCTCTTCTGTTATTCTGGGCAATTTATGTTTTTTAAAATACTCATTCATCTCATTCACATTATCGAATTTGTGGGCATAAAGTTGGGCAAAGTAATTTCTAATTATCATTTAAATTTCCTCCTCATTGGAGGTGAGTTCACCCCTTTCATTTTTGATGTTAGTAATTTGATTTTCTTCTTTCTTTTTGTTAATCAAATTGACCAAAGGTTTATCAATTTTGTTAGCTTTTTCATAAAACCAACTATTGGTTTTATTCATTAATTCGATAATTTTCTTAATTTCAATGTTATTAACCTCTCCTTTGGTTTTCAGTATTTCTAATTTGGTATTTTCTTGAGTATTTTCAATTTGTTCTTTTTCTAGCTTTTTCAGCTGCATACTCAAGTCACTGATCATCTTTCTCTATTTTATTTATGTAGGCATTCAAAGATATAAAACTTCCCCTAAGAACTGCTTTTGCAGTATCCCATAATATTTGATAGGTTGTCTCAGTATTGTCATTCTCTTGAATGAAGTTGTTGATTATTTCTATTATTTCTTCTTTCACCTGCTACTTCTTTAGGATTAGGTTATTTAGTATCTAACTGATTTTTTGTTTGTCTTTCCATGGCCTTTTATCACGTCTAATATTTATTACATTATGATCTGAGAAAGACGCAGTGATTATCTATTATCTCTGCCTTTCTACACTGGATTGTGAGATTTTTATATCCTCGTACATGGCCAGGTTTTGTAAATGTGCCATGTACTGCTGAGAAGAAACGGTATATTCCTTTCTATTACCGTTCAGTTTTCTCAAGAGATCTATCATATCTACCTTATTCAGATTTTTATTTACCTCCTTAACCTCTTTCTCATTTATTTTGAGGTTAAATTTATAAAGTTCAGAGACAGGGAGTTTGAGATCCCCCACTGAAATAGTTTTGTTGTCAATTTCTTTCTTCAACTCCCCCAATTATGCCTATAAGAATCTGGATGCTATATCACTTGGAGCATACATGTTTGAAATGTTATGGCTTCATTGTCTTTGGTGTTTTTTTTAGCGGGATATAGTTTCCATCCTTATCACTTTTGATTAGATCTATTTCTGCTTTTGCTTTGCCAAGAATATATTATTGATGTTGCTTTTGCTACATTAGCTGAAGCTCAGTACATTCTGCTCCAACCTTTGACCTTTATCCTGTGTATATCCCCCCATTTTAAATGTGTTTCTTTTAAACAGCATATTTTTAGATTATGCCTTTTAATCCATTCTGCTATCCTTCTCCGTTTTATGGAAGAGTTCATTCCATTCACATTCACAATTATGGTTACAATCTGTATATTTCCCTCCATCCTCTTTCACATTTTTGTTTTTAGCTCTCCCGACTCCCTTCCCATGCTCAATAGTGTTCACTTTTCACCACTACCTCCTGCAGTCTTCCCTTTATTCTTTTGGCCCCCCTCCCTTTTACTCCTCTTTACCCTTACTGCTTCTTCCCTATCTTTTAGCTTTCCTCCCCGTTTTTCCATTTTCCCTTCCTACTACCTATAGAACTAGTTAGGATTATGTACTCAAGTCTATTGTTCCCTTCTTGAATCAAATCAGATGAGAGCACCTCTCAAACAAAGTTCATCTCCCTCTCCTCTTTCCATCTACTATAATTTTGTATTTCTTCCTGTGATGTATTTTACCATTTTCTGCTTCCTCCTTTTCACACCTCCTGTTACAATTCCTTTGCTGGCCTAAATCATATTTTTAACATGACGTCATTTACTTTATACCCATATCCTCTATGTATGTATGTATGTTCCTTTTATATTTCATAAAAGATGCACAATTCTCAAGATTAGCAGGCATCATCTTACCTTTATAGAGAGTTAAACAGTTTGCCTAAATTGCATAACAATTTTTTTGTTTGTTTTCTTTTATTCCCCCCTTTTTACCTTTTTGCCTCTCTTGGGACCTGAGTTTCAAGATCGAATTTTCTATTACATTCTGGTGTTTTTGTCAGGAAGCTCTGGAAATCCCTTACTTCATTGAATGACCTTCTCCTTGCCTGAAATGTTATGTTGAAGTTTCCTGGGTGGTTAATCCTTGATTGTAGTCCCAACTCCTTTGCTTTCCAGAATATTGGATTTCAATTCCTTCGATTTTTTTAATGTAAATGCTGCAAGGTCCTGTGTGAGCCTGAGTGTAACTCCTTGATATTTGAATGGTTTCTTTCTGGTTGCCTGTAGTATTTTCTTCTTCACTTGATAATTCTGGAATTTGGCAACGATATTTCTTTGGGTTTTGGGTTTGGGATCCCTTTTGGAAAGTGAACAATGTATTCTTTAATGACTATTTTGCTCTCTGGATCTAGCACTTCTGGGCAGTTTTCCTTGATTGTTTCCTGGAAGTCGTTGTCTAGACTCTTTTTTTCATCGTGGCTTTCTGGCAGGCCTTTAAATTTCTTAAATTTTCTCTCTTGGCTCTATTTTCTAAGTCAGTTGTTTTTCCAGTTAGATATTTTACACTTCTACCTTTTTGTTCTTTAGATTTTGTTTGACTTATTTTTGCTGTTTCATAGAATCATTAGTTTCTATTTGTCCAATTCTAATCTTTTCAAATTGTTTTCCTCAGTTAACTTTTGCATATCCTTTTCTATCTGTCCAAGTTTTCCCTTTTTTTTTTCTTTTTTGCTATTCAGGTAATAGACTTTATCATCAACTTACAGACAACCTGTAATATAAAACTGTATGTCTGTTAAGGATTAAATCACCCATATAACTGTTCAAATAACTTTATTAGTCTACATAAGCAAACAAGGTAAGGATTTCTACTATGGGACTGTATAAAAGCAATTATTTCTAAGATTCTCCTATTGCCTTACCTCTGAGTTTTTAAAAAAGACATGGTTTAAGCATTTCATATATTTCATATATGTCAAATAGTATGTTTACAAAATATAAACATTTCTTAGCACAATACTGTATAAAATTGTGTCTTTACATATATAAACAGTGTAATTCCATACATTTCAAAATATATTAACATCCAATAAGCTTTGCTCTTCACAGATTTGTAACACTTTCAGGGAATTTTTTTTCTCAATAAAATGACTTAGCTTAAGCACTTTGTGTTAGTCTATTAATTTCAGTTGCGAGGATAACATTTTTTGAGTTTTCTTTTCAAAAATATGTTTAGACTACAAAGACATGTTAAAATTCAAACTGTATAACTTTTTTAAAAAAATAGATTTGTATTACCCTCTGATACCAGCTATCTTTAATAGGCATCATATTTTAAGAGACTGTCTGTCTATCCTAATACTTTTGGGAATTTGTCCTTCTTAAGTAAATAAAAGGGTAAATGCATTTATGCAACTTCCATGAACACATTTACAATTTCATTTTCCTGCAACTCTTTGTAAAGCCCTCAAAAATACTGACAGATGTGATAACATCCTTGCTTACGTGCTGTTTGCTGCTGCAAGCAATATTCTTTTTAAAAACAGTTACTGTATCAGGTTGATAAAATTCACATTTAAACAAAGTATGCCAATTATGAGTCAGGTGTCTCATCATGAACTTACATCTCTATGGACCTGTTTCTCTTTGGAGATTCTTTGTCATTTTTTCTTGGTCATTGCCTCTTATCCAAAAGGCATCCAAACGAAGACAGATGGTCTTAAACATACATGTGCACAGGACAGGTGTTTAATATCTTTGCTGAACAAAACTTTTGGAATTGCAGGGAAATGCACATCAAGGAAGTGTGAACTTGTTTTTAATTCGAAGAAAACATGAGAGACAAAAATCCAGAAATGGTGACAGCCCTGATTCAACTTCATTAATCTTTCCATTTCAGAAAAATCTACCAAGTCATTTATATTTTGGTTGTGTATCTCCTAAGCTCTTCCTGATACTGGATAGAGCCCAGGTTATTTGCAGTTGTGGACATTGGTCAGGCTTTCACACCTCCTGTAGCAAACATTACAGCACCAGAAAAATTTGCATTTACACCTCTCCACCTGTCCGACTACGTGGATATTGTAACCTCTCCTACAGTATCTCCTAAGCTCTTCCTGATACTGGATAGAGCCCAGGTTATTTGCAGTTGTGGACACTGGTCAGGCTTTCACACCTCCTGTAGCAAACATAACAGCACCAGAAAAATTTGCATTTACACCTCTCCACCTGTCTGACTACATGGATATTGTAACCTCTCCTACAGCAAAGAAGATTAGATCCATCCCCTCCTTCTGAAAGTTAGTTGCACTCTCTGCCCTGCCTGCCAGAGATGCCTAATTTTTGATCCTCCAGGCAATAGTTGGGCGATTTGTTAACGTAGAGAACATCATCCTTGCACAATGAAGTCTTTCTCTGGTTTTTTCTCTCTTACGCATCTTTCTTTTCATTTTATCTGAGACTTGAACACTGTTTCCGTACTTATCTTTTAGAAAATGACCAATCTTCTGAAAAGGAGACATGGTGTTACAACACGTTTTCACAGGCCAGAAAACTGAAACTCAATGGCAACAACAGTCAATTGACATCAGATTGACTACTCCCTTTTCATGCTTCTCTTGATTCTTGATTTGAAAGTAAAATTTTCTTTTCAGCTCTGATCTTTTCATCAAGAATGCTTGAAAGTCCTCTATTTCATTGAAAGACCATTTTTTCCCCAAAAGTATTATGCTCAGTTTTGCTGGGTAGGTGATTCTTGGTTTTAGTCCTAGTTTCTCTGAGTTCTGGAATATCATATTCCACACCCTTCGATACCGTAATGTAAAAACTGCTAGATCTTGTGTTATCCTGATTGTATTTCCACAATACTGGAATTGTTTCTTTCTAGGTGCTTGCAATATTTTCTCCTTGACCTGGGAAATTTGGAATTTGGCCACAATGTTCCTAGGAGTTTCTCTTTTTGGATCTCTTTCAAGAGGTGATTAGTAGTTTCTTTCAATATTTATTTTGCCCCCTGGTTCTAGAATATCAGGGCAATTTTCCTTGATAATTTCATGAAAGATGATGTCTAGGCACGTTTTTTGATCATGGCTTTCAGGTAGTACCATAATTTTTAAACTGTCTCTTTGGATATATTTTCCCAGTCAGTTGTTTTTCCAATGAGATATTTCACATTATCTTCCATTTTTTCATTCTTTCTATTTTCATTATTTTTGTTTTGTGATTTCTTGGTTTCTCCTAAAGTCCTTAGCCTCCATCTGTTCCATTCTAATTTTTAAATAACTGTTTTCTTCAGTGAGTTTTTGCACCTCTTTTTCCATTTGGCTAGTTCTACTTTTGAAAGCATTCTTCTCCTCATTGACTTTTTGAACCTCTTTTGCCAATTGAGTTAGCCTATTTTTAAAGATGTTATATTCTTCAGCATTTTTTTGGGTCTCCTTTCGCAAGGTGTTGACCCTCTTTGGATGCTTTTCTTGCATCTCTCTCATTTCTTTTCCCAATTTTTCCTCCACCTGTCTCACTTGATTTTCAAAATCCTTTTTGAGCTCTTCCATGGCCTGAGACCATTGAATATTTATTTTGGATGTTTGGGATACAGAAGTTTTGACTTTTACATCTTTCCCTGAGAGGAGTCATTATTCTTCCTCCTCCTAAATGATGGAAGAACATATCTGTTCACCAGGAACGTAACCTTCTACAGTCTTATTTTTTCCCTGATTTTGAGCATTTTCCCAACCAGTTACTTGCCTTTTGGGTCCTTTCTCAAGGGTAGAGCATACTCTGGAAATCTGTAATATCTCAGTTCCTCCAAGGTGGCACATTAAAGTGTGTACACTGGTTTGGGAGCAGGGAGAGATTTATGTGCCCAGAATCATGCAGAGTTTCCTCTCCACAGGCACATGGCCTCCATTTCCATCAAGTCAGTGCTGGGGGCTCAGATTCAGATAAACTGCCTGGGCAGGGCCACCATACAATGTGAGAGAAAGATCAGCTCTCGCAGGGCCTCTATACAGGGCTGAGGTAGTAATCAGCTCCTCAGTACTCCAGGGGTTTTACGATCCAACAATGGATGTGGTGTGCTGTAGAGGCTGCTGTGGGATCTACAGTAGCCTGCCAGATGTGGCCTCTGTGGCCGCTGCCTCAGGCCAGAGCTATGTGAATGACCTTTACCCTTCTTAGCTAGCTGAAAAAACCCAGTCACTGACATTTGCCTCCTGTAGGTTGAACGATCTATGAACTGCTGCTACTGCTACTGGAGATTCCTCCCCCTAGGGCTGTTCCTCAAGGCTGAGCTGGGTTCTGCTCCATGTCCAGTGCAACAGACATTTTCCGTGGGCCTTTCATGTCACCCTGGATTGGAAATCTCCTTCACTCTGTTGTTCTCCATTTCTGTGCTCCAAAATTTGTTAAGAATTCCTCTCTACAGTTATTTGTTTCTACTTGCCCAATTCTAATCTTTATCGAATTGTTTTCTTCAGTTAACTTTTGCATGTCCTTTTCCATCTGTCCAATTTTTCCTTTTAAGGAGTTATTTTCTCTAATTAATTTTTGTACTTCCTTTTCCATTTGTTCAATTTTCCCAGTTATGTTTTGTGCTTTCTTTTCCATCTGTCCAATTGTTCCTTTTAAGGAGTTATTTTCTTCAGTTAATTTTTGTACTTCCTTTTCCATTTGTTCAATTTTCCTTTTCAAGGAGATATTCTCATCAGCGAATTTTTTCTTTATACTTTTGAAACCATTGGCCAGTTTTGTTTTTGTAATTGAGCAGTTCATAGTCCCTTCTGTATTTTCCAATGGTAGTACAGTCTCGCTACTGAACTCTTTGGTATTTGTGTTTTGTCCTTGTCCCCATGGAAATATACTATGTTTTTTCTCCCTTCTTTTACTTTTTCTTGTTCTTGTTCATGAGGTTGATTATGTGTTGTGGCTTCTGGTTCTTTCAGTTAGAAGCTGCGGAACTTGGTGTTCAGCTTACTTGTGTAAAAAAGCTAAGAGCAGGTTTTTGTTTTGTGTTTCCTGTATCAGCCCTGGGTTTAGCTTGTTAAGTGTGGGGGAGGGGTGGTCTGGTCAAAGGAGATCACCTCAGCTGAACTGAAGCACAGGCAAGCTCAGGAGATGGTGATCACTGCTGCCCTATTGTATTCCTATTTCCCCTGAAGTGCTGAGGAAGGCCTCGATCCTTGTAGGAATTTCCAACTCTCCTGGGGCTCGTCTCCTGATGCTGATGCTTGTCTGCATCCTAGTGCGAGCTTCCCCTGCTCTGGGGCCCATTCCTTCTGGTTTGCCTCTGCCATAGTGGGAGAACACCCCCTTAGCTATTTTCCTAGACTCAGGTATTATGAGACTTTTTGTCCCTCTGCTGTTCTCAGTGATCCAGGATTTTTCTGGGGAAATATTTTTTGGATCTTTCAAGGTTATCAAGGGGGGAGGAGAGAGTATTTATTGATCACTCGCTCTTCCTGGCTTCTGGAAGTTCAAGTAGGTGACTTACAGAGATTTAATTCTTGTGCTGAAGGTCTCAGGAGCTTCTGCACTGATTTCTGGTGCTCAGCTGCTGTAACTTGCTTGGCTCTTCTTGTATCTCACCCTGGCCTGGTGGTCTGCCTGTTCTGTCTGCTCTTGTCTCTGGTTTCCTGGGGCCCTCCCACTATGCTGCACTGTTTGCACGTGCTGGGCTGTGTTCTGTGGGCTCACCCCTGCAGAACAGATCTTTCCCGTTGACCTTCCAATCTGTCCTGGGCTTTGAATCTGCCACAGTCTGTCTCCTATTGTATTCTGCCACAAGATTATCTTAAGCGAGTTTTCAGGAATGATAGAGTAACATAATTCTGGAATGTTTAAAATAACTTGACTGGGAAAAATAATAACCCGACTTAATACTTAATTAATATGTACATCTATTCATACCTTGTATTAAGATATAGTCTACAAAGTATTTCTTTTAAACAGATCATTTATCAATCCTTGTATTATTTGAGTTTTGTTAAAACATACTGTGTTGTTTAGAAATAAAAAATTTTATCTTTTATTTATTGGGCGATGCAGTCCTATTCTTAAGTGTCATAAAGATCAGCAGCAGAGAAGGACAATGTTCAAAGAAGGTATGCCAGCAATGTGGAAAAAAGGAATAAGGATAAATGGGAAGCTTTTTCAAGTATTTCCTTTATCAATAATGTGAATAAGTTAAAAAACTAGGCCTCTAGAATATTGGGGAAATCGTTTGTAAAGGATTTACTAAAGGAAATGATTCTTATGATCTTTCCTTTTTTTTCTAATCTTCTTAAATATAATCCCCCTTCATACACTCTGCGAAACAGTCAGAGAGACTTACATGCTATTTCACAGTAGTACACTATCTCCACAAGCTGAGGACAGCTTTGCCCAGACTGTTCTAGATTTTTAGGTTTTATTCTTAGATTGCTCTGTCTCCTCATCTCTGTTCCTTAGAATGTTTTGCTTCTAAATTTATCTCTACATATGACGCATCTTCTGAGAAAAGCCTATCCCAGTGTTTGCAAGGATCTAGATACTACTCCTCTAGTTTCTGCTCTTCTATATCATATATGAATCTATGCATATGATTTCTCCCACCACTATACCTTAACCTCCTTGAGGAAAGGGGCTAATATTTTTCTTCATATCCCTAGTTGACTTTGTGCTACCTGGCATATAGTAAGCACTTTATGAATGATTATTGTTTCATTGATTGAAGAGACTACCTACTTCAGTGTGATACATTAAAGAATAAAAAAAAAATTGTAAACATTGTATCATTCACTTCAACTTCCCTTCAATTTCTTTTCTATTGTGCTTCTTGTAGATAATGAAAATTTTTTATTCTGCATTTTCCTAATAGCTGCCCTATCTGAGAGGTTTGTGGCAGCACATCTTTTGGTAGCCTGGTATAGATTACTTGAAATAAAAAGTGACAAGATTATAATTAAAAGTATGAAATGAGGTCTACAAGTCAAGGGTTTGAGACTAAATAGTCCAATTAGTCACAACCAGGAACTACAAATCTCCCTTACTCTGAGATTTGCTTGCTTTCTTCTCAGCATTGATGACTGCAACAAAATCCAACTGATTATTTTGGTTTGGATTAGTACTAACTCAAATCCCAAAGGTAACTCTCCTTCTGTTGATAAGCATTATGTATAGATGGGGCTTATAAAATTATTTCAAACATTTTACATCAATTGTGACAGGTGCACGTTACAGGGCTATACAGACAATTGAATATGACTCTCTTTTATTATATAGAACCTTAATGATATATTTATAGGATCAAGATTCATAGCCAGAGGGGACTTTTGTTGTCATTCTCAATGCCCTAATTTACTTGTGAAAAATTAGGTCTCAAGGAGGAAAGTAATATGCCCAAGTTTACATAAGTGTCAAAGTTGGGATTTACCCCCAAGTTCTCTTAAATACAAACTCAGCATTCTTTACACTAGCACTCACTATCTCTTACTTTTTTATTCTTCTAATAGATGGTAGCAAAAAACAAAACAAAACAAAAAAACTCCTCAAATTCCCAAGTAGCCACGATTAACTGGTTGACCTCAAAGTGATTCAGGGCCAAACTTGATAGTTTTACTTGTTACTTTAACAACTTCATGAATAAATTGGTCTTTTTATCCGAAGTAGAAATGATCCTATCCTCCTCAGACTCTATGATGAGTTTAATAATATTAAAACTTTTAGTTACTTGTTTGTATGTTTCTATCCCTTTGATAGATTTTAAATGTCTTTAGAAATCACTGTCATGCAAAATAAATATATTTGTTGAACTAAATTAATCTTGTTTAAAACAACAACAAAGATCCTTTAGTTTTTTAATTACCATTGTAATATAATATTATATATATATAAAACATATAACTGTAGATTTATTTTTTATCCATGTAAGATTGTTGTTGCCTCAAACTTACGTTGCTACAATCAGCAGATTTCATGAAATAAGTAGTTTAAAGCTCTCACTTATATGAGAACATTATCACCAAAATTCTTCCAGAGTGGTAGCTTGCAGAAAATTATGTCAAGAATTTTTATTGATACTCATAGACTACTGAATTGTTAAAGTATAAAGGCTATTCAGAATCACATTTTAAAATTCTTTCTTTTTTCTTCATTCCTTCTGCCTTTTCTTCCTTCCTTTCATTCATCCAGAGTACTGTGTTATAAGTAATCTCAATGATGAAATATGTTGTATTAATAGAGATTAGAAACTGTTCTGTAACTTATAATCTTAAAGATGGTCATGCGAGGTGCCATGACACTAAATGACTTAGTCAAGGTCGGACAGACATTATGCTTCAGAAGTATGATTAAACAGAAGTAATATTGGTGCCAAGGTAGTCTCTCTATCCAGTAGGTACCAAAACCTTGGAATTTCTTAAGTGTAATAAAGATTCATGACTAAATCACCATTTCAAATATTCAATACAATTGACATTAAGTATCTACCATTTGACTGGTACTATGCTAAATACTTAGAATACAAAAAGAAGAAAAAGACAGTCCCTACCATCAAAGAGTTTTTAGTCTATTAATGAAGACAACAGGCAAACAAATATATACAAAACAAGCTATATAGAATATAAAAAATAATAATCTAAAAAAGGGCATCACTGGAATTAAGAGTGTCTAAAGAAGACTTCTTACAGAAGGTGGAACTATAGTTTGAATTTAAAGAAACCAAGGGATTCCTTTAATCTGAGCTGAGGCAAGACAGTGTTCCAGGAATGGGGAGCAGTCAAAGAAAATGCCTAGAGTCAAGTACTATAAGAAATGATGAGTTGGGCAGACTTCAAAAAAATCTTGAAAGACTTCTGCTGAGTGAGAGAAACAGGACCAGGAGAACATTGTACACAGTTATAGCCACCTTACATGATGACTAACTTTGATAGACTTGGACTTTCTTATTAATGCAAGATTCTAAGACAGCTCCAAAAGGCTTGTGATGGAAAATGCTATCCCCATCCAGAGAAAGAATCACAGAGTCTAAATGAAGATCAGAGAATACAGTTTTCTTTCTCTCTCTTTTTTTTTTGTTTTTTTCTTGTGGTTCATTCCATTGCTTTTAACTTTTCTTTACAACATGACTAATGTGAAAATATGTTTAATATGAATATGTATGTAGAACCTACATCAGATTACAAACCATCTTGCGGAAAGGGGAGGGGAGAAAATTAGAAAGTCAAAAGTTTGTGGAACTGAATATTGGAAAGTAAAAATAAATTAATTATACTTAAAATAAAAACAAATAAAAATGTCTGGACTCAAGAGATAGAGTGTCTTGTTTATAGTGCAGCCAGGACTGTCACTAGATTTAAGAATACTTGTCAGAGAATAAAATAGAAGAAGAATGGACAGGTAGGAGGGCATGGGATTTGAAGGGTTTTAAATGCCACAAAAGGATATTTCATTTATATTCCTAGAGGTAATAAGAAACTTCTAGAGTATATGGGGTAGGAAGGTGGCATGAAAAGACCTGTGTTTTGGGAAAATCACCTTAGTGGCTGAGTGGAGAATGAATTGGATTGGAAGAAATTTAATGGAGGTAGTCCATGAGCAGATAATTGCAGAAATGAAAGTGTGAGATGACAAGGGTCTGCCCTAGAGTGGGAGCAGTCTCAGAGGAAGGAATCATTCTGAAGATCACGAAAAAGTGAAATATTACTGGATGGAGTGAAAAGCATCAGTTAGATATTAATGTTCAAATATGATGTCTGTTGATTTAATCATTTTTTCAATTGATTGAAATAACCTTAAAGTAACTAAACAATTTGTTTAATGTGTTTTAAATGCCCTTGTAATTGTTCCCTATGACAAACATCTAAAAAGTAATAGAAGAAACGTCTTACTTTGCAACAAATGTATTTAATTGTTAAATGTGAAGTGAGCAGCAGATGCTATGTCAGCACATTTTCATTTAATGCCGTTGCTGAATGTGCTGAGTTCAGAGAAAATGAGAAAGTAGCTACTATATAAAATGAAGTATTTTTCTATTAAGAATGGCGAGCACTCTATGGAACTTATCACTTTGTGTTGCATTTATAACAAGGAAAGTGGTTTGTAACATTTCCTTCAAGGTATGATGTGTAAACACTCTAATGATAACTTTATATTTTAGCCATATATTCCATGGATATTTGGGAAAAGGTGGGTGGAGGAAACCTATAGAATGAATAATTAAATACTCTGAACATGGAGGAATGACAGTTTTAGAAATGATAAAGGGATGAAATAATAAATGGTTTTCTAGCTACATAATGAAAATATATTATCTGATTACAATGAATTTTTAATGCATTGCTCATTTCACAGGGGGAAAAAAGCTTTCTCTTTAGAGTACACTGTCTTTCAAGGAAAATCAAAGTATATATGATGAAAAATTCATTTTAATTTAGTAATGCAACAGATATTTGTTGAACATTTACTGAATATAATATATGGTAATACATTGTAGAGGTTATAAAGAAGAACAGATAAAATCCTTCTCCTGAAGGACTTTGGAATCAATTTATAAGAGTAAATTGTGACTGTGCAAGTTAAGAAGAAGTTAGTTCATTAACAACTATACCAGAAATATATTAATATATTAAGCCTTGTTATATTGAATGTGGTTGTCTGAAAATGCAAGTTGTAAATAGAGCAATAGTTTCTTCTAAAATAAATTTAATCACTAAAATTATTCAAGAGTGTTCCCTAGAATGCTTGGATAATATTTGCAGATCATCAACGGGCAATATCTTAAAGATCATTGCCTTATGGATTAAAAAAAATAATGCAACTTCCAGAGTATCTTGCTTAATAATGAGTAATAATTCCACTTGGCAGCAAGAAAAATGGGACAGTTTTAACCAATTTAATTAAACATCTAAATCTTGAAGTTTGACCTGTCCTTAGATCATCTTGGCCAATACTCTTCTTTCTCTGGAACATGGAAATGTGGCAAATTTTCACTAGTTTAAAAAGGCAAAAAAAATTATAACAATCCATTTTCCTTTCTGTGTGTAAACTGAAGGATGCAATCTGCATTTCTTGATGATCAAAAAAGTACATGCTTGAGTACTAAACCTAAGTACAGAAAATAACTTGACACTGGAGCAACATAAAAATAGAAAAAGAGACTTGTCTTTATTTTTATGAAGATCACTGAAACCATAAACAGAAGTTATTGCCATTCATTTGTAGTAGTGTTCTACTAATCTTGAAATCTATATGATGGCATCATTCTACTGGCTAACATTTAGAATATAAGTAAATGAAACTTTACCTAAAATGATGCAATTGTAGAAGTCACTTCTCTCTTAAAATTTCAGCCTGATTTTTTTAGGTAATTTCTAGATTGGGACATGGAAATTGAACTTAAGGTTAAATTAGTAGTATTTCCTAGGGTTTACATAAATTCCTACCGTTTTAAATTTTTTGATGGCTTATATAAAGAGTATGGTCACTCGTGTCAATAGATTCCCTAAAGATATTTTAACCTCAGACATCCTCCCATTTATATAGTTGTAGTATCTCCCACATGTCAATACCTTTTATTCTTCATTCTTCATTTTTGTTTTTCCGTCAGTGTGATTTTCCTTCTTAATAGTGGGCTGACTGGGAAGAGATCAAGAGTAAAATCTCCTAAACTAGATAAAATAAAAATGTTTTCTAAAATGGGAACTCCCATTTCACTGTGAAAAAAATAATCAAATGTACCAATCATATCCAATAATCTAGTCTTATGTGCATGATGTACATGCACCAAAGTTAGTGGCATATGTATGTGCAATCTATGTGATTTAATGTATTTTTTTTTGTAAATTCTGCTTACTTCTTAAGCAAATGAAGTATGAGGAAAAGGAAGTACCCCATCTTTTGTTGGAAGAAATATCTTCTCAAAGAGTCAGGGAAAGCCAAGTGAGGAAGTTGTTTTTGGATGCATTCCTTACTGATTGGAGCAGTTGGGAGTGCTCTTATAGCATATGAACAAAACCTTTTTGTTCTCCTAGTGTTTTACAAATTTAATGTATTATTCATATGCATTACTGTGAATATTTCTCCATTTCCCTATGAGAGGTTAAAGTCAAAGTTCTAGCATTTCACTTTTGCTGAAGTTAATATTCTTCAAGGACTAAGTAGACTCCAAATAGAATTAAATATAGTATTACATTTATTAAATCTTTTAATTCATAGCAATCATTTTTTACTACAACCATTTCTGGTAACCTTTTCATCAGCTAATAGTGAGCTTGGTCAGGAGATAACTTCCACCACTTTAAACCAATTGTAGGAATCTACACAAAAGAAAACAATATAGTTACAAAAAAGAAATTTAATCATATGGCTTTCCCTCTGAAAGACCCATTAGATTAAATGTGAGTTATAGAAATTTTATACTTGATTTAAAATTAAAACAAAATTTGTGAATGCTTTGCTTTAATACTCTGGAGCTAAAGTTTGCTTTTTGAGTTATGGTTTTCAGGCAGTGTTCATACTAATGAGAAGCAATATCCATTATGCTTTTTCAAAAGTATTTTTAAAATCTAAAGTCTCATATTAATTTCACTTTTGAATTTGGAGGGAAAAAGACAGATGTGTAAGATGTGTATTCAACATGCAAAAGAAATAGTGAGAAAGTCTAGATAAAGAAATAATTTTTCATTCACCAAATAGTCATTTTTTCTTGATAAAAATAATGCAATTTGGCAGTCTTTTATTCTACTGTTACTTCTAATACTGAGTCACATTCTATAGGTTAATGCTAACTTTCCAAGATCTTAGTATGATTTTTCTCCTCTATCAAAATAATAAATTACTGGCTTCCAAGAATAATCTACTTAGTTTTAATTCAACTGTGATGTTTCCAGAAACACTATTACACTAATCCACATCTGCAACTGGCAGGGAAACACACACACACACACACACACACGCACACACACACGCACACACACATACACGAGAAAGTAGTGGATATATTTTGTGATTAGATTTCCGACATTACAATCTTGGCTTCACTTAGAAAAAGAGATTTCAAAGATGAGTCAGGTTCAGTTTTTATGGATTTAAAGGCAGGATATCAAAATTGTACACGATTGAAACTATATTCGTGATGGGATAGGATACTATGTTTGTATTATTTCCAATAAAAGAGCATTCGAATATATTTAAAAACACAGAAAATATTCTTTAAATAATAAATATCACTAAAATGTGATAATAAAACCTAGTTATCTGAGAGTATGTCAGTATCTATTGCTGAAGCTAAAATATTAAAATATATGGTAGGTAGTATTTGAAGAAATGACAGAAAGGATCTCTTTAACCATTTTCTATGAAAAACAAATACCTTTATCTTTTTTTCTTCTTCACCTGGAAATACAATTGCCCCTCTCCCTTTTTTTCTTCTGCTTAAAAGTTGCAGAAATAATATCAAACCTGCTTTTAATGTATTCAGTCTTATATGAATCTGATCAAGTATCTAACAGTCCCAGAGTCAGAATCAAAAATCTCCATTGTCCTTGAAATTCTCCACACTGAGGGTGTGTGGGGAACAGGTGAGGTTAACTCAGAGTTCACAGCCTGGGAGCCCTACCGAATGAAGAATTACTGAAAGATAACTCAATCTTCTTCTGTTTCCTCAAATTCTTCCTGTTTAAACTATGTAAGAAGAAAGTATATTCCTTATGCCACAGTGGAATCCTAAAAGTCTATGCTATTAGCAACTTGACATTTACCATCTTTAGATAATGACCTCTATAACATCATTAAATGTATTCTTCAATGAATATCAGCTACCATCTATTATTGGCAATAATCAAGAAAATAATTTAATTTGGGGTGCCATGGAATTTTGAAAATAGTAAAACATAAAATGTCATAGCATAGTACACATTCCTCTGAGTTTCTTAAATCCTGTGCCAGGAGATCTCAAAGACTATTATATGGGAATAAACTGGAAAGACTTCAAATATGAGATGTCACAAAATTTGTAGCTCAGTTTTAAATTTTAGAAGCTTAAAACTAAACTATGATTACTGGTTCACCCTCTTTAAACCTAGAAACAAACAACCTTACCTATTCTTGGAGGGTAAAGCTGGCTAAGACTGTAGAAGTTCTTCACCAAAGAACTGACCATAGTTATAAAAATCATAACTTGTGATAACAGTTATCATAACACTACTTTACTAAGTAAGTAGACAGGGAAATACACTGCTGGAATGATGAAATCTTGAAGTATTAGAGTAAGTAATTATTAAAAATTATATTAAACATGATATAAAATTATATAAAAATTAATTTATCTGAAAAGAAGCAGCAAGGAATATTGGGGCAAAAGATGATATGAAAGTCTCAAGATTAAATTGTAGTCTCGGTTTTTACACAAGCTTCCTATGTCATGTTGGTCTGTCATTTAGTGCCTTTGTTACAACAATTGTTTCATCTATAAAATGAAAAGCATTTTATAGGGAATCCTTAAAGTTCTTTTTCCACTTCTCACAGTTTATAAATAAATTTCAGTTTGTTACTTGTTCCTTGGCAAGACATTTGAAACATTAACTTTTAGATTTTGATACTGATGTATTTATGGGTTTTTCTGTTGTTTTAGTTTTCATTTTACACTTAAAAATATTTCTCTCATTTTTCCTGATTTTTTCTAACAAAAGTTTTAAATATCTTTGGACTCCTAGGGATATTGACATCTCAAAAATGAAAACTCAAGAATCCATTTCTAGATTTCTTAAAAGAAATTTCTAGGATTTCAAATTAACATTATTTTAACTCTTAAGTGAAAATGACATAAGGGTACGAATTTGTTTTTTCCATGGAAAAACTATTGTCAAGTTTTGAGCATTAAAATCCTCCATCAGTGTCACTTTTGAAAATCAGAAGCAGCTTTCACAATTTTACAACATAACCTTCTATCTCCCCTTTTCAGTTATAAGGAAATAGATTGGGTAATTAATTTATTGGTATTATCTGATTTCATAACTGTGAGAAATACAGATGCCTCTGAGTTAATTCATTTGAGATGGCTAATGAGTCCAATTGTTAATTTAAATGAATCTAATCATATGTTCAAATGTATCATTTGTTTCTGATATGTATAAAGGAAGTGGAAAACAAATTTATGGTAAAACAATTTATGGTATGACGTAGTAAGTGCATAGTGCACTTGAACAGAGTAAGAAGGAAACCTGGGTTTAGATCTTGCTTCTGTCACTTACTCTGTCATATTACATTGGTTAGTCACTTAATTTCTAAGTCCCAATTTCCTTATCTTAAAGTGGTCAAATATCAATGGAACTTAACATAAACAGTTGCTGTGTGATTCAAAAGAAAGCATGAACACCAATTCATATGCCAAATTTAAAGTGCTATACACAAGTCAGTTATAAAAATATTAAATTATCCATTTCTCTTCGTAGGAAGCATTCCATTCCCCCCACTTAAATTATCTAAATTATATTCTACATTCTCTACTTTATTTAGCTTACTTTGATGTGAACTATGCATTCATTAATTTTAAACTGAAGCTAATTATTAGAAAAGAGAAAGCATATCACAAAAATTCTATAACTTAGAGCAACATTTATTTTCTTACATGATTGCATGGAACATATATTTTCAATAAAGAAGGAATGACTTCATCTTCTTCCTACTTGGATACTTGCATCATTTTCCAAAATATTCACAGAACCCACTCAAACAGAAGGTCAATCATCTTTTTAAAACAGAGCACTTACCAGCTTCAGAAAGAAAAGAATCTGTAGTCTTAGTTGAATCTTTAATTGAACCATTACGCACTCAATTTTCAGTCAACAACATTCATCATATTTGTTTCATTATAATAATAATTTTCAATATCATTACTGTGTGTATGTATGGAAATAGGAGCGGAAATGAGGTGGGAAAAAATAGCAACATAGTTTACTTTCGTGGATCAAATGTAA
The DNA here is from genome assembly GCA_028658325.1 of Potorous gilbertii. Lineage (NCBI taxonomy): Eukaryota > Metazoa > Chordata > Mammalia > Diprotodontia > Potoroidae > Potorous > Potorous gilbertii. The sequence goes on along the minus strand of CM053771.1, from coordinate 440,076,852 downwards.
AAAGTGAACAAAATCAGGCAAGTTAAAATTTATGCATAAAAATGTGAGCTATAGTTTCTTTTTTTGTGTGTATTTATTAAGTACTTAAGTTTTCCCCAAGAACCTATAAACAATATTGAACGTTTGTTTTTAAAACTTTGAGTTCTAGCCCTAAAGATCTCAAAGGCACTGCGAGAGAAAGCCCCGCCCCCGCCCCTGTCTGTGTCCTTGTGTGGGGAGGGGGTGGGGGCTCTAGGCCCTCCCAGTTGCCTGGAAAACCGAGGTGAGAACGAGGTCCCTGTGTTGCTGTCCCAGCAGGAGGAAGAAGCACCATCCCTTACCGAAGTTGGCAATACGTTATGTGATCCTCAGTGGAGCCTCACCCAAGATGTCCAGGGACGATTCTCATCAGTCACAAGTTGAGTTTAGCAGAGTTCCTTCTGAATATTTCAGTGAGACTTTTGAGTCCTTCTCAGAGGAAGAGAAGGAATTAGAAGAAGGAACATGTCAACTGGCTGAAGGGAAGTCCCATAGCTCCTTGGTCTCCTCGGAAGAAGGCCTGACCAGATCCAGTGCCTCTGGGAGCTATCTTTTGGGAAAGAAGCTGATACCAAGCTTAAAGGATGTAGCAGTACCTTATGCAGTCCTTGGTGGAACCTCACCCAAGATGTGCAAGGATGAATCTCATCAGTCACAAGTGAAGTACAGCAGGACTCCCTCTGACTATTCCAGTGGGACCTTTGAGTCCTTCACAGAGGAGGAGGAGGAGGAAGTAGAAGAAGGAAAATGTCATCTGATTGAAGGGAAGTTCGCTGACACCTTGGTCTCTTCTGAAGAAGGACTGACCAGGTCTAGTGGTTCTGGGAGCTATCAGGTGGGCAAAAAGCTGATCCCAAGCTTAAAGGATCGAGATGAGTCATTGAACCAATTGGACTCTGCTGCTCTTGAAGAGAAATTGGCTCAAAAATGGATCCAGCTTCTCAAGGACAAAGAAAGCCACACTGAAGAGGCCCAGGCAGGCCCCATGTTCAAAGCAGACATTGTGGAGGCATCAAAAAGTGAACAGGATGCTCTGCAGGCTTTTTGTACCAGAAAAATAAAACTGATTTGTCATCAGCTGAACCCACAGGAGAAATATTTTGGCAGATGTCAGAAGCAGGAGCAAGTCTTGGATTCAGGGAAGTCAATGACAGATGAAGTGAAAAACTGTGTTGTTCCTCCTCGGCTGATAAAGAGAATCTTTCAGCAAAACCTGAGGGCAACATACAGTAAGGCATCAGCAATTGGAGAGCACATATGTTCCCAGTGCCTAGAGTGTGCTAAGAAAAGAGGAGAATTTTCCCAGCTGACCTTCCTGAGCCAGAAGAAGACTTTCCTTGAGTCCACTCTACTCCAAGAGAAAATGGAGGAGTATCCCCATACTAAAGACCTTCTCAGCTTCATTGGAGAAATCCACAAAAGACTCCCCAGGCTTTCAGATGACCCAGAGACCATCTGGACCAGATTAAATGCTGGAGGTCAGATTGAGTAGAGTGGGGTTCTCCTTGACCCAAGAGAAGGAGGATCTTTCAGGGTCCCTCATCACTATCCTCTGCCCCAAATAAAGCCCTTTGGTGCAGTCAGCTGTTAATAACAACAACACGATTAATAAAGAAACGTTTCTGTTAAAAAAAGTAATTAAAATTGTGAGTTATAAATTGTCTCCCTTCCTCCTTCCCCCTCCATTGAGAAGTCAACTAATTCCATATAGGTTATATGTGTGTACTCATGCAAAACATGCCCATAATAGTAATTTTATGAAAGAAAATAATACTAAAAACACACAGTGGAAAAAATGTTGCTTCAAACTTTATTCAGATACCATCAGTTTTTTTCTCTGGGAATGGATAGCATTTTTCATTTCAAGCACTTCAGAGTGGTCATGGATCATTGTATTGGTGAGAACAGCTATGTTATTCACAGCTGATCATTCTATAACATTGCTATTACTTTGTACACATTGCATTTCACTTTGCATCAACTCATATAAATCCTTCTATATTTTTCTTTTTTTGAGAGCATTTTGTTCATCCTATTTCAGAGTACAATGCTATTCCATCACAATTGCATACCACAATTCAGTCACTCCCAAATTCATTTGCATCCCCTCAATTTCTTCTTTTTTTAATATAAATTTATTATTTAACTTTTTACATTCATTTTCACAAAATTTGGGGTTCCAAAATTTTCTCCCCATTTGTCCCCTCCCCCCACCCAGTACACTACGCATTCTAATTTCCCCTATCATCAATCTGCCCTCTCTTCTATCATGCCTCCCTTCTCTTGTCCCCATCTTCTCTTTTATCCTATAGGGCCAGATAACTTTCTATTCCCATTACCTGTATTTCTTATTTCCTAGTAGCAAGAACAATACTCAACAGTTGTTCCTAAAACTTTGATTTCCAACTTCTCTGCATCCCTTCCTCCCCACCCATTCCCTTTGGGAAAGCAGGCCATTCAATATAGGCCATATCTGTGTAGTTTTGCAAATGACTTCCATAATAGCCATGTTGTGTAAGACTAACTATATTTCCTGCCATTCTATCCTGGCCTCAGTTGTTGCTATTCTTTCTTTTCATCCTGTCCCTCCCCGAGTGTTGAATTCAAATTGCTCCCTCCTTCCATTGCCCTCCCTTCCATCAGCGCCCCCCCCACCCTGCTTATCTCCTTTTCCCCGACTTTCCTGTATTGTAAGATAGGTTTTCATACCAAAATGAGTGTGCATTTTATTCCTTCCTTTAGTTGAATGTGATGAGAGTAAACTTCATATTTTTTTTCTCAGCTCTCCTCTTTTTCCCTCCACAAAACGGCTCCTGCTTGCCTCTTCTATGAGAGATAATTTACCTCATTCCATTTCACCCACTTATCTCCCACTACCTTTCTCCCTCACCGTTTACCTTGATTTCTTTTAAGATATGATACCATCCTATTCATTTCACTCTGTGCTCTCTGTCTGTGTGTGTTCCTGCATGTGTATTTGTATGTGTGCATACACGCTTGTGCATACGTGTGTGTGTGTGTGTGTGTGTGTGTGTATGTGTGTGTGTAATCCCAACAACTACCCAGACACTGAAAAATTTCAGGAGTTACAAATATTGTCTTTCCATGTAGGAATGTAAACAGTTTAACTTTGGTAAGTGTCTTATGACTTCTCTTTGATATTTACTTTTTCATGCTTGTTCTAATTCTTGTGTTTGAAAGTAAAATTTTCTTTTCACCTCTGGTCTTTTCATCAAGAATGCTTGAAAGTCCTCAATTTCGTTGAAAGACCATATTTTCCCCTGAAGTATTATACTCAGTTTTCCTGAGTAGGTGATTCTTGGTTTTAGTCCTAGTTCCTTTGACTTCTGGAATATCCTATTCCACACCCTTTGATCCCTTAATATAGAAGCTGCTAGATCTTGTGTTATCCTGGTTGTATTTCCACAATACTGGAATT
>CM053771.1:439978438-440072895 GCA_028658325.1 Potorous gilbertii | reverse complement strand
GAGAATAGAAACAATGGGGAGCAGGATAGGATGGAGGGAAATATAGTCAGTCTTACACAACACGACTATTATGGAAGTCATTTGCAAAACTACACAGATATGGCCTATTTTGAATTGTCTGCCTTCCCAAAGGGAATGGGTGGGGAGGGAGGGATGGGGAGAAGTTGGAACTCAAACTTTTAGGAATAACTGTCGAGTATTCCGCTTGCTACTAGGAAATAAGAAATACAGGTAATGGGGAATAGAAAGTTATCTGGCCCTACAGGACAAAAGAAAAGATGGGGACAAGAGAAGGGAGGGATGATAGAAGAGAGGGAAGATTGGTGACAGAGGAAATTAGAATGCTCAGTGTACTGGGGTAGGGGGAGGGGACAAATGGGGAGAAAATTTTGGAACCCAAAATTTTGTGAAAATGAATGTAAAAAGTTAAATAAGTCAATTTATATTAAAAAAATCCATTAAAGCTTAGTTGGTATGAAAATGTCCTTTAGTCATATGAATGCCCAAAGTATTACAACAAACCAAATTCATAATTATCACAGAATTCCTAGATAACACAAAATGCTTTAGTGAAAAATGTGCAATATATACTTTCACATTGATAAGAGTAAGAGACTGATTACAGAAAAACACTATTGCTTATAAAATTCTTTTAAACAATGGGGATATCGTAGGTGAGTCTGAAGTAGTTGACTTAGATTGCAGAAATTTAGATTTCCCATTAAAATTAAACAAAAGGGGCTCACATGTTTTGTTGGTCACTTGCTATTGATCATAGAAAACAGGGACCTGTGACATAGCAAATATGACAGAATAAATTATCCTTGACTTTGTTTGAATTCAGATAAGAGTAAATTTCTCCAGTTATGTAGTATCTGTTTCATAGCCAGACTCAGGAATAGTCAGGTGGGAAATATTCCCTTTGAGTAGGTTATTGTATTTCTCTCATATACTGTTTTAATGCAAACAACTGTACTCAAATTCAAACTCAAAACAAAAATAATTTGCATAAGCCAATCCAGTTTCTTTCTTAGGGCTGATGACTGTACCTACCGGAATGGTTTCCCAGGGGCCATAGCAATCTTACAAAATAAAGGCGATTAGTACCACACCCATGCCTGCCAACCCCCAAGCATACAGGAGGACTGCTCTGAATGGACTGATCTAAATACAGCTTTCATTCAATTCCTTTCTTTCTACGTACAGTAATCAATTAACAATTTTCGGTTTAGCATTGAAACAGTAACTCCAAATAAATTAACAATCTTACAACTTTTAAAATGATAAATAAATGATTTCTACTGAAACTTCTTTAGCAGACAAAGGTGAAAATACTTGGTTTTCTAAATGACAATTACGAAACCCAAAACATTTAAAATAACTGGTTTTACAGAATTTTCTCAACATCTTTTAGTTTCAACAAAATTCAGATTAAAAATTGGTTTTTCTAGCCCTGTCTCTGGATTGCAGCAGTTACTCAATTTTTACAATACATGACTATAACACTTTAAAAGCACAACAGTAACACAAATAGTGAACCTTTGGTGTCATTAATTACATTTCCAAACCATCACTATAAATATTATTAATTAGAAGACTGTGCTTACTAAATGTAGGGGCTGGTTGGCTTGTGATCTCATATTGTGGTGATCCAATCCTTACCCTAGGCAAGGGTAAATTAAGTTCCCTACTATTCTTTAGCGTTCTCTTCCCTTGATCTAATCTGGGATAATAAGAGTTACAGTTCACTGTAGTCCTAGCTGAATGATGAGTTGGGACTGCAGGGCAATAAAAAAATCTGAATAGTTCTAACCTCTCCTCAAGTAAATTTTACTTCTGTGTTCACTCTTTAAGAACTTCTTTGAAAGAGAGGACTTTTGAATCTATCAGCTGAAGTGAGGGAGACTTCTGGACAACTATCCAGAAGCACCAAGTCCCCTCTGTTCTACTGGAGAGTTCAAAAGTTTTATCTCGCTGCGGTGTCTTTTTCAGATCTATGCATTTTTCAAATTTGCCTTAGTGCCAAATAATATAACAAATTCTGACCTGGCTTAAACATCCAGTTAGGAGTGACATGTTTAACTTAAAGTATGATCAGAATAACTACTTTTTGGTCATTTCCCATTATACAAAAACTTCTCTTTTAGATGACACATGAGATAATTAAAATGCTAATCAACCTGCCTCTCCCGTATGAGGGAAAAAGCTTCCCTGATTTCTTCTTGTCTTTCTCTCCACCTTTACCACTTGGCCAGGATTAGAAGGTAGAAAGAAAGAGAATTTTACCATCAACTTTCCTAAACTTTTATGCTTTCCTTAAAACTCCATATGTGTTATTTCCTTGTATACTTTATCTGAAACTGCCTTTAACAATATAAGATTAGTTTCTCTCTTTCTACCATACTCCTCCCTGATGCTACAGTCATCAGAGAAAAGCGAAGAGGCAGTAGGAAAGAGAAAACATGGGAAAGAGATTAACACACAAACACACTCACACAGAATATAGAGACAGAATACATATACAGACAATAAGAATTAAAGAAAAGAAAAAAATGAGAAAAGGTTGTCAGAAATCCTCTGCATGAAATTAGTTCTTTGGCTTAACTTCTTTTACTTTGTTCCAAACATACTTTATGAAATTCAAATGTCCACATTAAGTAATCTCCTTCAAGAGTGGTTTTATCTAAATTACACCAACCAGTGGGGCATAGTGCTGTCTGAGAAATGCTGTCTAGAAGAGACTGAATGTAAGGATTATTTGGTCCATAATTGATTGGCCCTTGTATTAATTCCTTTAAAAATTTAAAAAATCCAGAGGGGTGAATTCTCTTGCAATTCCTCTTGGGTTAATGGGATCTGGGATTTCTGGAGGAGTATAGAATGGCAGGGGTTCTGTTCAACCTCTTCTTCCCCTTCTTCCTTCTCTGCAACCACCTCTACCTGAGAGTTTCTGCCTTTAAAAAGTATCTGACCCATTGTTAACCTCTTATGAACAGAATCTGCCCTCTCATTCTGTTAACACAGTAAACTGTCCCTGTAAGCCTGCAATTGCTGAGATTTTATTGTGCCTGCGTGAATCTCGCACAAAGTGAAATGCCCCGCAGGGGTTCTTCAAGGCTTCCCTTTACTTTAGTTACCTTGTCACAACTCGGAGCTACATTCTAGGGGGCCACTATCACCGAAAGACAAGTCCCTTTCCTGGATCATGTTCCTGTTAGGGCGCCATTTGTAGCTGACAGCCTGCATCCCTACAGAGCTCAGTGATGTGGTGAAGAAGAAAGACCAACTCTGTCTATTGATCTGAGGGTTCAGGTAGTTATAGACAGAAACTGCAAGCCTCCGTGACATTCTGCTTGTCTCCTGCCCTAAGGATTTAATCAGTCTTATCTTAAAGACTAAGCCTAGAGGGCATCTATTTTACATATCCCTTGTTTTCTATAATTCTCTTGTTTGTCTCATAGAGACATCAACATCTGGGAGGCATGGAGAGCCATTCCAGATGATAATGACAGTCTCAAAGAACAGTTTCCCCGAAGGTCTATCCTGATCTTGTCAACCATGCTCCAACCTGACTCTCCACAATGACTTCATCAAAAATTAAATTTGTTCTGTAATAAAGAAATTAATGGACATTTGCCTTTTGCATTCAAACTGTCTCAGAATTTAAGGTGATACAGAAACTTTCCCTATATTTCCACCTTTAGAATTTCCTAGCTTACTCCTCAAAATCTTTGCATCTCTGGTAGGCACATTAAAGCATAATGCCAAATCTTTGTTTCTGTATAGATATTGATGGAAGGATTAATCACTTCCACAGAGCATACATACACATATGTGTATATATGTACATATACATATATAAACACATATGACTATACACACTTATCTAAGTTTTTTAATCATTTTCCTTTACTTCTCTCTAAGCTGGGGTCTACAAATATTCAACACACACATATACATAGACACACACATCTATCTATATTCTTTACCTTCTTCTAAAGATTACCAAATGAGCTCAGACATCCCCTTTCTTCCAAATAAATGCTAATTCACTATAGTTATACAGGTATAGTTTCACCTCTTTCCTATTATTAGAAAGTCAGTAACAAAAATCCCTCTGTCTACAGTAATAGCAATTCAAATGAAAAGATCTTTCACATTCATTAATAGGCCCATGTGACCTGCTTGAATCACCAGGAGGCCTATGTCACATGTGATGAGAGGAACTTGCTGAATGGGTGGAATAGGAAGGGTGGAGCAGACCCAAGAAGAAAGGAGTGAGCATGGTTGGGGCAGAGGAAAGAAGATGCGGGCAGGCAGGCACAGCAAGCCTGAGGCCCTGAGTCTTTGCTTGTGAGATGGTCCCAGCAGAGTGATGAAGGCTTGGGAATGGCATTGCCCCCTGCAATCATGTTTATTGACTTCTTGATCACTATGACAGGTTTAGCCTTCTGTTTCTGGAATTTGACTTTCTGGTGTCTTAGTAAATGTTGTTCTTCTGCCTTCCATATGTGAATCTTTTATACTTTGCAATTGAGAATTATGCCAGCCTATTCATAGTCACCACCAGTGCTGTGAATATTGCTTTGGTGATACATCTACTCAGCCTGCTTTTGGAAAGAATTGTAGAAAAGGAAGCCTTCCCACTGAGGAAGAATGGAATCATCTTTACAGAATGTGTAGAGCTCTTTAAGAGATAAGTACCTCAAGACCCAGTTGAGAGAATTTAGGAATGAAAAAGAAGGGACTGAATGGTTTCACCTGGAATTATGTGGAAAGGCACTCCATTTTTATCATGTAAGTGTTCCTGGAGATTGGATCCAAGATGTTGCTGGATGAGAGAGCTTTTTCCCTTCTTTGAGTGGCATTCATTCAGAGTGGGATATTGTCCACCTGATCTAGGGTAGTCAAGTACATAATGCTAGAGCTATTGATTAGTAGATTCAAACCTTGCACTCAGAAGAAGTAAAGGGGGGTGATGTTTTGGCAGCCTGGGACAAGTTGGATATGTCTCATCTTAGTCACCAAAAACAGGGAAAATAGTTGTCTTCATATGGAGCATGTAACTGATTTCTTTGACTTGCAAAGTTATATGTTATTTTCCATGTTAAAATGAAGCTAGGAACTCTTATTTTATTCAATAGTTTAAAAAAAAGATTGCTTAGACAAAAACATGGAAAAAAATCTAAAACAAGCACACCTCTCTACTTACCATATCCCTCCTTCCCTATAGAAACTTGGCTAGATAATAAGGCAGGGTATGGTACCTTTTACATCCTCTGGTCATTTTTCTAGTCTGAAGGGTTCTGGATAGGTATGGGTAAGCATTTTTATGCCTTGAGGTAAGTAGGAAGCAAAGTCAATATACTCTGGAAAACTAGAGTCTACTAGGAAGCTTCACGACAAAAATATGGCATAATCCTTAGACATCCAGGTCAATCAAGTTCCAAAAACAGTTTTATAACATTATAGGGAAAAAGAGCCCAACCTTCTTAGCGCAAGGGGTTAGGCTATTATTCTGAGTATGTCTCATTTTCTGATGTTCCACAAGCTAGTAGCACTCCTCTTCTATTACCTTGCATTTCATTTGTTTATATGAGCTTACATATTTTCTCTCCAAATCTATAAACTCCTAAAGAACAGAGACATGCTTTTTTTTTTGTTTCTGCAGAGCCTAGTATAGTACATTCCACATAATAGGCATTTAACAAATATGTGTTGGATTGAGTTGAAATCAGATTCTTGCATTATAAAGTCATAATGTGTTACTGAATACCAAATCCTGAGAAACAGTATTACTATGTCATGCAAAGGTACCAACAAAAATTTCCTTTGTGACATTAAATCACACATCACTGATATATATCTGCTTTCTCTCCATCTACATTATTCTGAAGTCATAGGCAGATAAATACATTCTAAAAATGATATGAAATAAGAAAAATTTATCAGTGGACTCAACAAATTAGAATTTATTAAACACTACTCTGTTCTAGGCACTCAGGATAACAGAAACACAAATGTGTATGTATGTGTTTGTGTGTGTATGTATGTGTGTGTGCTCACATGAGCATACACACAGCATTACTTCTGTATTGCTGACCACGAAAAAATCAAAATCCTTTTTTGGAATTCTAAGTGCTACACCATCTAATACCTTGCCTTTCCAACCTTAACTCATATCATTTCCTGCCAAGCATTCTATATGCAACCAAAATAAACTACTTTGTCTCTTGAAAATATCCTATGGAGTGATGTGAGACTTCTCAGAACCAAGATGACAGAGTAAGTGGAAAGTCACTACCACTCTCCCTTTTTGACCTCTTAAAAAGTCATAACATAGTGCTTCAAGAAAAATCCTGGAACACAGGAGCAAACAAAAAGATAGTATGGACAGTTTCTTAGCCCAGGAAATTTGAAGGTTCAGCAAGAAAATCTGTTTCACTAAGGTAAAAGGGGAACTTATTCAAAGACAGGAAGTGTCCCAGCAAGCCAACAGCAAGCTCCACTTCAACAAACCAGTGGAAGATCCTGAAACCCAGTATGAAGGAGCTGCCACATACCAATTGCAGGGACTCCATGTGCTTTAGTGTAGCCAGAGGAACTGGCTTACTCCAGCCTGAGAATCACCAAGTACAATGGCACAGCCCTGGGAGGGCTGGCATCCACCAGCAGCAAACCTCCTCTCTATTCAGCACAGCCATGGGCAAGTAAACATCCTCCAGGGACTATACCTCCTTGTGTACTGGCACAGCCATGGCAGGCAAGCTCTAGTAGTTGACCTCCAAGTGCTTGAGTGCTGTGCAGATCACCAGAGTAGGTGTCTTCCAGCAGCTGATTATCCCCATGCTTTAGCGCACACAAGGGAAATGCAGAAAAATCTCACCTAACCTCAGTACATGCCAGACACCACCAGCAGGACTCCTGCTCAGCACCAGATAAGCTGGCAAATGACTACAGCCCTCACCTGCAGGCACATAAGACCCTAGCACACCAAGCCAGACCCCTGACATGCAGAACAGGAAGTTTGGAACAGCACCTGCTCTCCAACAGGAGAGCTCAACTTTAAAAGACAGGAAATATACAAGCATCATGAGCAAGAATCAGAAAATAAAACTAACTATAGAGAATTATTTTGGACAAGGAAGACTAAAACAAAAACTTAGAAGAAGGAAAACATTTTACAGATATTGTCTCTGATAATGACCTCATTTCTAAAATATATAGAGAACTGAGTCAAATTTTTAAGAGTACAAGTTGTTCCCCAGTTGATAAAATGGTCAAAGGATGTGAACAGGCAGTTTTCAGACAAAGAAATTAAAACCATCTATAGTCATACAAAAATGCCCTAAATCACTATTGATTATAGAAATACAAATTAAAACAACTCTGAGGTACTATATGGTTAACCTGATCAAACAGGAAAATGATAAATACTGGGGAAGATGTAGGAAAATTGGAACATCAATGCATTGTTGGTGGAGTTGTGAACTGATCCAAATGTTCTGGGAAACAGTTTGGAACTATGTCCAAAGTGTTATAAAACTGTGTGTACCTTTTGACCCAGCAATATCACTTCTTTGACTGTATTTCAAAGAGATTATAAAAATGGGAGAATGACCCACATGTACAAAAATATTTATAGTAACTTTTTTTGGTATTCAAGAGTTTGAAGTTGAGGGGATGCCCATCATTTAAGGAATGGTTGGACATGTTATGGTATATAAATATAATGGAATTCTACTTCTCGATAAGAACTGATGAGCAAGAGGACTTCAGAAAAAACTTGGAAAGACTCGCATGAACTGATGTTGATGAAGTAAACAGAAAAAGGAAAACATTGTACATAGTAACAAGTACATTGTTTGATGACCCACCTTGATAACTTTAACTCTTCTCAGCAATAAAAGGATTTAAGACAGTTCTCAAAGACACTTGATGGAAAACGCTATCCACTTTCAGAGAAAGAGCTATGGGGTCCAAATGTAGAGAAAAACATATTATTCTTTTCTTCTTTCTTGTGGTTTCTATTTCTTTTTGGTTCTATTTCTCTTCACATACATTACAAAGTAAAAAATACATTTAATATGATTGTGCATGCATAGCCTACATCAGAATGTACAATGCCTTGGGGAGGGTGGAGTAGAAAAAGTGCAAGAAAATTTAGAACTTAACGTTATAGAAGTGAATGTCGAATTTTATGAACAAATAAATACATAAATAAATATATTTTTAAAAAGGAAATGTCTTTTGTCCATCCCTCTTAATGTCTTTGCTCAAAACATTCCTATCCTTGAAATATCTCTCCCTCTTTAATTTTTATTTGAATTGCTCTCCACTCTTTAAACTCATGTAAACTCTTTCCTGGAATCAAGCTCTGCTGATGTCTATTCTTGTGAAAGTTAATGCTAGTCTTTCTCAGACTTTACATAGCCTTCCCCTTTTAACATTTCTAAAGAATTCATCATGTAATTATATTTAATTTATTTTAGCCACATTTCTGCTTTTCCCCTAATCATGTTCAGAACTTCTCTTAGTCATTCTCACTCTCACATACCAAGTTCATCCTGATCTTCTTATTTTATTCAATCTTTTCCTGACTTTCCAAATCCTTCCCCTTCTTTTGAATTCTTGTTTAATTTGTACTTCCTCCATGATTGTGCTTAATTACTCCATCTCAAATTATTCTCTTCTGTCTCAGCATGCCTATTATAATGAATCACTTCAAATGGGTTTTGCACGCAAACACACACACACAAGTATATATGTATACATATATATATAGTTTAATTTGGTTAAGTTCTTATTTTTCATACAGAAGTTGTATAATAACTGTTATGTGACTTTAGGATAAAAGGGGCAAAACTTCTAAAAGTAAAAAAAAAAGAGACATCAAGAACTGAATCAATCTTTTCCCATGCTAAAATTAGAAAAAAAAAATTGCAAACCATATGTAATAACCCGATATATAAAATATATATTCTCAAAATGTAGCTAATATTGAAAGAAGAATGAAAACATTAATAAGTTATATGCCATACACACATCTATTTCAAAACTCCCACATTAAATTATTTTTTCACTTCTATTTTCTTTTGACATCTTTTAATAAACATGGTGCAGAAATCCATTAAAACATACAATGTTATTACCCACATATGCAGCTGCCTACCAAACATCTTCCCCCATCAGGGCTCTTCAAGCTATCCAATTATAAATGTTTTATCAATGTAGTCATAGAAAGCAAACATCTCTGTGGTAAAGGAATATAGATAGACACACTCAGTTCACCTTCTTAAGGTCATACTTTTCAGTTTCTATTCCTTAAATCCTCAACCGGATATCTATGGTATTATAAAATATTCCAATCATTGGCAGTTTGCCAGTTTTATAATATCACTTCTTCTAATTCTGATTTAATTAGATTCTCTCACCTTATGGAGAGTACCTTAGCTAGGTGTTGAGAGCCTTGTCTTCTTTTACCTTCACATGTCCTTCTGAGAATAATAGTAGGGACCCCTCTGTCTCCACTGAAATTTGATAATCAAGGATCATAGGCAGTCTTGTGTTTTGCATCTCTTCACTCAGATAAACAGTACCAGTGTTGTTGATATATGATTAACTCATTGTGGGGGACAGTCTGTTACTACTATTTATTTCCATGATAACTGAAGAAACACACTGGCTTGGGGGACAAAATATTAAAAAAATGGTAGATTTTTCCTTTTCATGTTCCATTTTCCAGGTGAGTGGCAATACCACCACTTATGTCAAGTGGTTTAATTGTGAAAAGAATTATAGTATCCCCACACATTTACTATTTATGAGAGGTTCCATCATAGATAGGTTCCAGCAATCTAAACAGAGTTCGAATTTAGGTTTCCATAATAAACATTTTATTCTCATTCCCTTTTCTTGCCTCCTTTGTTCTATACTCACAGTAATGATAACTGGGTGACCCAGGTTATCTTTTGCAAGATTTTCTCCTAGTTTACCCAGTCTAGAATTTCTGAGTCTCTGTGATGTTGATCTAATACATATATATGGAGAATCTCTGAGTCAATTGACTGACAGAGTATGCTTCTAAGGACAATGTACGTTATTTGTTCTTAGTAAGCCCTGTTATTATCAAAGCATATCCTTCCCTACTACAAAAGCATATTATAATAAGGTAGATGCTTTTATTGTTTTCTCCAACAATCTCTCGTACACGTATAATCTAACTCTATCCTTACCACATGTCAGAAACTGCTACTTTGAAGTTTAAAATTATATCATAATTGCTAAATCCAATGGCCTTTTCTTAGCTTTCATTTTTCTTAAACTCTCCACAATTCTTAATATTGTCAGTTATTCCCTCATCCTGTTGCCTTCTCATTGATTTTCAATCACTTATCTGACATTTTTTTCTCAATTTCCACCATTGAGAAGGGAAGGGAAAGAGGAAAATGAGTTATAAAGCATCCACTATATGTCTTGTACTGTGTTAAGTGCTCATCAGATATTTCCTTTTACACTCACAATATTGATAAGTGTGTACTAATATTATCCCAATTTACAGATGAAGCCTGAGACTACACTGAAATAGCCCATATACCTAGATAGTATTATAGATGAAATATGTGAGCATTTTATTCATTAAATTAACCCATTGATTGGTAATAATTTTAATCATTTTATTAACATTTTTCTGTATACATACACACATGCCCATGAATATGAATGCATATGTGCATGTATATACCTATATATTTATGAATATCATTATATACTTATGAATATCATTATATACACACATTTACATACAAACATATATTTCATACATACATGAATAAATGCTCTAGCACATGAAATGGAGGTGATGCAAAATTCAGACAGTACTAAAAGATAATGAATTAATTGAAAGTTTTTCTTTAAAAGGTTGAACAAAACCATTAGAAATGAATGACATGGTATGCTTGACAATGAAAGACATGAAAAAAGAGTCTTCTCATCTGAAACCATATAATGACTGAGAAATGAAATGAATACTGACAATTCCACTGTATTATTTGAAAGGGGAAAAGAGAGAAAGACAGATCACACTGACTGCCCTAGTTTCTGAGCTGTTTCCACCAGGGTTTGGAAGGACTGATACTTCAAAATTAGAAGTTAATGACTATACCACTCAAGAATACCCTTGATAGGCACTTTTCTTGTCCATTTCCATGTGGTATTATCCAGGAGAAAAACATTGATTCTTTCCTCCTCCTCCCACTCACACCAAGTGGCATGCCAGTTTTATTAAGACAGGTGAAAAATATAGAAAGGGTTACTAATTCTAAAGTGCTATTGCTGCCAAATGCCTTTTAACACATGGTAATTTTCAGACGATGTTTTCTGCCAAAAAGATTCCCTGAAAAGTGAAAACAAGAAAGGCCTATGGTTTTCTGGCACTGTGGATGTCCAAAAGGATAGGTTGTGTTTCAGTAGGAGCCTATGAAAACCATTTATCTCCTATGAGGTGTCAAAAGATGCCAAATGGCATGAATTCAAGATCTGCTATTAAGGAAGAAAGTGTGAGAATTGATGAAGAGCACAATGTTATTACAACTCAAGGCCAAACCTTGTTATATTGCTAACCATAGGATGTGTCTAACTAACAGAAAGTAATGAAAATACTCAGGGAAATGATTATTCATTAATGTTCCAATGACAGAATTTTTAAACAATTGTTAAATCATAGTAATACTAATAATTATTTTAAATAGAAAAAAGAAAATTCAAACTACAAACTTAGAGGTCAGGAAAATAGTGAATTACAGATCTTTTAGCATATAAGTAACTTGAAGACAGAATTTAATGTTTGATTGTTTTTCTTTTTCTTTTCATCCTGATGCATAATACAGCACCTAGTTGATTGATAATCATGACATGGCTAAGTGTATGTATAAATGAAACTACTATCTCATTTTCTTATAGCTAATTACCTAACATAAACTCATTAGTGGATGTTTATATAGCATTTCAAGATTTTCACAGTACTTTAGAGATGTTGTATCATTTTATCCTTAACTTCTACTATCATTATCCTCATTTTATAGAAATAGAACTGATGCAAATATAGATTAAGCAACTTAATCAGTGTCACACATCTAGGTAAGTGTCTGATAAGAGATTTTAATGCCGATCTACCTGACTCTACATCTCGCATTCTAGCCATTATCCCATGAAGCTGCCTCTTTTTGTGTGTTTTTCCATGATTATTTATAGATACTTAATTTGTATTTACATTGTTTTTTTGTGCTCCTCCTACTAACCAAAGGAATTCAAATACAAGAGAGATGCTCTAACGAAGGAACATTTTTTTAAATGAAAAAATGGGGAAGTTAATTAGATCACTAAGAAATAAAACCTATCATTTATAAACCATCTTTTGGTTTCTCTTTAACTCCTACTGGAAATTCTCTCTCAAAAATTGAATTTTCTCTAATAACATCGTTGTTATTATTTGATGAAGAATTTAACTAATAATATAAAAAAATCAAATATGGTTGTTTGTGTTTTCATTGCCAATTCCCTTCTTCAGCACAAAGATTAATTCTAAATGTATTGGGTCATAGAAAAATCCCATTGAAATTAAGTATACTGCACAGTTTGAATAAGATGAATTTAAAACTGGATAGAACCAAAAGATCTCATTTTGCATGACTTGCCAAAAAATCACTTAAAATATTAATGTCAGATTCAGGTTCTTTGATTACCATTTCTAAACTACATGAAGCTGGATCCTTGAGAAAATCATTGTGGAATCGGTGACATTTGTTTTCCTTATAACTAGACAATGAAAAAAATATAATCGAACACTTCAAACTTGCAAAAGCAAGATTTTTTAATCAGTTAGAAAAATTAACTAAGGAAATTATCTGAATGAGCAATTATTTTGTTACTGACTTTATAAAATTGTTCCTTTTAGCATCATGAATTGAAGAATTGTTAAAAATATTACAACATGTATTGCGTACAAAGTAAGAGCACTACTGTATGATGATCAGCTGTTATTGACTTAGCCATTTTCTGCAATATAATCATCTAAGGTGGAACCCTCAATAATAATCAAGACTTTGGGAAAGGAGAATGATTTGGGGAAAGATCTATGAAGTTCAATTTTGCTGAATAAAAGATATATAAAGGACCAGCAGTTTGTGATATCTAATAAGATTCTTCGACCTAATAGCAATCATATTCACTGAATTCCACAACAAAAAGTGTCAACATTCATTAAACTCTCCAACATGCTTTAATTTATCTCCCTTTTTCAGTAATTATTCTTGTTACTGAAGAGCATTTCTTAGAGGAAGGGACAAATGTTCATTTTAAATAAAATTTTGTAGAATGATAGGGAAAAGGGGAATAAGAGTGTATAAGAAAAATATTTTCTAAGTTCTTCTAAGGTTCCCGTTTTACTTATGGTTACCTTTTTCCTTTGAAATCCCAAATTTGTGAATTTTTTACTTTTAACTAGGGAAGAAAGAAAATCATATAGTCAATAAAGATTTGTTTAATGCTCATTTCTCTGAATCCTCACAAAGCAAAATTGGATAAGGAGGAAATGGAGATGAGACTACAAAGACGTAAGGCACCAGCCCTGAATGATTCTTCCTTCTTTCATCCTAACCAATAGCATGATTTTGATTTAGACATTTTTCCAATCATTTAGAACATATGTATATGCATGCACACATACACATATACACAAAGAAATATCTTTGATAAGTCATATTTTGAAGCAGAAAATAGTGTGAAAATATTGGAGATTATATTTCTTCTTGACTTGCTTCTCGAAAAAGAGGGATATGAAAGTATATTAAACAATAGAAACAAACAAAAAAAACGATATGAAGACACTGACTTTTGTTTTTTTTCCAGATCAAATAAAAGAAAGATCTAAATAGGATTTTACCACCAAAGCTTGTGTAGAATACTTTGAACCAAGGAACAGACTGGTACAACAATGATTGGTAGTGTACTTTAAAACAATTTATCTTGGCATTATACAGAAAAACAACAAATATATAGTGAAATAATTGTTTTTGAATCCATCTGATCTCCAGTATTCAAATAATCTCAAAACAACCTTGAGAAGAAGAGGAAATTTTCCCTTTGGAACCATAGAACATGAACATTTTTTTTTAATAGAATAAAAGCTTAACTTCAATCTCACCAAAAACAAGCACATGAACAAAAGATTAATTCCTTAGGTATACATCAAATTCTAAATCTCATTATCATTTCTGAAGAATATGAAAATTCAAATATGCATTTAGCTTTTTTTTAACATGTATGTATTCTGAGTGCTATTTTTAAACATGTTCAAAGATAGAAAAATAATGAGTAGGAAAAGGATGACATTTAAGAATGTCATAAATAAAGTAACTAGCACTGTTGAGCTGAAATACACATCAGAAAAATCCCATTATTTTCATTTTACAGGTAAGAAAATTAATATCTAGAGAAATGAAGTGACTTGTCTTGCTTAAGGTCACTAAGTGACCGCATGAGGATTATAATCTCTTTCCTAATTTCTAGATTGGTTATGTCCCCTGCTATTTCATGAAATGAAATGCTAATTTAAAAATTCCAGATCATTTTTTAAGGAATGCCTAGGCAGTATTTAATATATTTCTGCAAAAGCATATTGACCCTGGATTCAAAATATCTTTATTCAAATCTCATCTTGAATTTACCTTTATTGGTGAACTTGAGCAAGAAAATCCTCCTCTCTTGACCTCACTTTCCTTGTATGCAAAATGCACAGTGTCACCTAGAAGGATTCCAAGATACCTTTAATATGTATATTTTTAAGACATAATCCTGTAAAGAAAAGAAGGGGAAAAATATTCCTCTTTATCCCCGCAAAAAAAAAAAGTTTATTTGTTTTTTGGAAAAATGTATTTACTATTGATTTGCTTATACTATAAGCACATATCAATAACTTAACAAAGTGTAAGGTTACAGAATCATGAAGAAGGCAGTGTTATTGGTTACTTTCCTGATAACTTCCTATGTAAAATCAAGAAAGAAAATTTGTGTAACAGATCAATACCAACTAAAACTTAAGAGAACAAAATAAATATATTTGTTGAAGAGACAAGTGTAGAAAATATATTTGCAGTAGAGATCAATTAGAAAGCACCCCTCAGCTCAGCTCGAATTGAATCATTAGCACTTAAATACTTCTCCCTTCTAGTAATCTAGGCAATACCACGATCTTGGCTACTTCCATCATCTAAGCATTTTGTCTGCTCATATAGCACACACGCACGCACGCATGCACGCACGCAGGCACGCACGCAGGCACGCACGCACTTCTTTAAAGCAGAAAACAAGTTGAGTGAGATTTTCCTGGTGAATATATTTTTTTGACTTTTTCTTAAAATAGTTGGAGCAGAACGAATATAAGCAATGATAAATTAAATTATGAGTGACCTCAGGTGTTTCAGCCTAAACCAAGAGAAAGCCTAGGATACTTTGTTCAAAGACATACATTGGTAAAGCAATGATCTGTGTTATTATTTACGAAAATTTATTTTGGAATTACACTGGAAATTAAGAAAGTTTGAGCCAATTCCTTTAAATCCACCTGATTTTCAGAATTCAAATAATTTCAAAACAATGACAAGAAGACAAAAATTTTCCTATATATGAAGCACCCTAGACAGTCTCAAAAAACAAGAAAAACCGAGTAAAACACAATACATAAACACTTCTTGATCTACACTGTTCAGTTGTCTTAGTTGTGCCTTACTCTTCATGACCCTATTTGGGATTTTCCTGGGAAAGATAATACAATGGTTTATCATTTCTTTCTCTTGCTCATTTTATAGAAGAGGAACTGAAGTAAACAATGTTAAGTGACTTGCCCAGTGTCACATAGGTAGCAAATGTCTGAGACTGGATTTGAACTCTGGTCTTCCTGATTCTACTCGAGACTTGGCAAAGACAAAGGAAAGGACAAAGAAGAAAAGGAAAAGTCTCATATTTCTGAAAATGTGTAGGCTCATAGAAAACTGTTATGAGGCTCAAATAAATCTATGCTGGTAAAGCACTTAGTACAAATTAAATATTTCATAAATATGAGTGGCAATAAACAATTATTAAATATAAGATACAATAATAGCTAATTTCTTAAATAGCACTTTAAAACGGTGCAACAGATTCATTGCCAAATGTAGAGTTAGAAAGACTTAAGTTCAAGTCTGTCTTGGACACTCAGTAGCTTTGTTACCTTTGGTAAGTCACATATTCTCTATTTGCCTCAGTTTCCTCAGCTACAAAATGGATAAAATAATATTACTTATTTTACCTCAGTCTGCCCCAGTTTCCTTAATTGTAAACCAGAGATGTAACCCCAATAGGAAAACCCATTAGTCTGAAACTAATTTTTGGAGATGAATGTATTGCCCTCAGGGAGAGGCAAAGTGGAATTGATATCTTCTGAACTCTCCAAGCTTCAAGTTACCTCAAATCTGTCTAAATCACTTTGGTTACTTCTGCCTTCCTCCTTCAACAGGAATGATAGGAGAATATGTTACCAGAAAAGTCAGCTGCAGCAATAGGAGAAGAGAAAGAAATTGAACGTATTAGAAAAGGCAAAGAAGAAACTGTTATCCCTCTTTGCAGATGATATGATGATATACTTAGAGAATCACAGATAATCAAGTAAAAAATTACTTGTAGTTATGAAAAACTTTGGCAAAGTTGCAGGTTACAAAATAGACCCAAATAAATCTTCTGCATTTCTATAGATTACTAACAAAGTCCACCAGCAAGAGATACAAAGAGAAAACCAATTTAATGCCAAAGTAAACAATATAAAATATTCTGGGAGTCTGTCTGCCAAAACAAACCCAGGGACTCTATGAACACACTTACAGAAAACCTTTTCACACAAATAAAGTCAGATCTAAGTAAGTGAAAAAACATCACCTGCTTGTGGGTGGCCCAAAGCAATATAATAAAAATTAATTTATATTCATTGCTATACCAATCAATCTATCACATAATTAGTTCTTGAGTTAAAAAAAATATTAAAATTCATCTGGAAGAAAAAGATGTCCAGAATATCAAGGAAACTAATAAAAAAGGGCTAGAAAAGATGGCCTAAATCTTCCAGATCTCAAAATATATTATAATGCATCAATTATCAAAACCACTTCGTACTACCTAGGAAGCAGAAAAGCAGACCACTGAAATAGGTTAGGTACTCAAGACACAGTAGTCAATGAATATAGATAAACACAATAAAAATGTGGTGGAAACTAGGCATAGACCAATTCCTGACAACGTACACAAGAATAAAGTTCAAATGGGCACATGATCTAGATGTAAAACTATAAACACATTAGTGGGGTAAGGAATCATGTATTTATCAGTGTTATGTTGAAGGAAAGAATTTTTTTACTAAAAAAGAGATACGAAACATTATGAAGTACAAAATGGATAATTTTGTTTACATTAAATTGAAAATTTTTGCACAACCAAACCCAATGCAACCAAGATTAGGAGGGAAGCACAAAACTGTGACAGAATTTTTGCAAGTACTGTCTGTGATAATGGCTTCATTTCTAAGATAAATAGAGAACTGAGTCAAATGTACAGGAATACAAGTCAGTCTCCAATGGATAAATGGTCAATGGATATGAATAGGCAGTTTTCAGAGGAAGAAATTAAAGATATCTATAGTCATATGAAAAAAATGCTCTAAATCTCTATTGGTTAGAGAGATGTAAATCAAAATAACTCTCAGATATTTCATCACATCTATCAGATTAGCTAACATGACAAAAGAGGAAGGTGATAAATTTTGGAGACGATGTAGGGGAGCTGGAAAGCTAATTCGTTGTTGGTGTAACTGTGAGCTGATCAAACCTTTTGGGAGAGCAATTTGGAACTATGCTCAAAGGGCTACAAAAATATGCATACTTTTTAGCCAGCAATACTATTTCTAGGACTGTATCCCCAAGAGATCACAAGAATGGGAAAACTTTCCACAGGTGCAAAATTATTTATAGCAGCTCTCTTTGTGGTGGTCAAACCTGAAATTAAGGGGATGCCCATCAATTGGGAAATGGCTGTATAAATTGTGATGTATGAACGTACTGGAATATTATTGTGGTATAAGAAATGATGAACAGGAAGACTTCAGAGAGGTCTGGAAAGACTTATATGAACTGATGCTGAGTGAAAGGAGCAGACGCAGGAGAACTTTTTGCACAGGAACAACCACAGTGTGCAAGGCATTTCTCTGGTTGACTTAGTACTTCTTTGCAATGCAAAGACTTAAAAAATTCCCAGTGATCTCTTAAGGCAAACTGCCTTCCATCTCTAGAGAAAGAACTATGGAATTTGAACTTAGGATGAAGCAGAACATTTTCTTTTGTATTGTGTTTTTGCTTTTTTTATGATTTTTCCTATCCGTTTTAATTCTTCTGTGCAACATGACTATGGTGAAAATGTGTTTAATAGGAATGTATGTGCAGAACCTACATACAATTTTATGCTATCTCAGGGAGGGAGTGGGGCAGGAGGGAGCAAGGATTGGGAGGGAGGGGGAAAAATTTAAGATTTATTGAAGTGATTGTGAAACACTGAAAACAAAAGCAATAACAATAAAAAAAAACGACGACACTATACATGGACGTCCCCAGATAGTATAGACGCTGATTAATTATATATTTTGTAACCAAAGCTGAAGAAACTGCATACAGTCAGATAAAACAAGACCAGGAGCTGCCTGTGGCTCAGGCATGATATAATTATTTTAAAATTTAGACTTAAAATAAGGAGGGAAAATCATTAGACCACAGGAGGACCATCTAAATAACATCCCTTTTATGAATATTAAGTGGAAGTGATAGATTTAACAGATTAGATCCAACAGATAGAGTGGCTAAATAACTATGGACAGAGATTTACAATCTTGTGTAGGAAGCAGCAACAAAAATGACCCTGAAGTAAAAGACCAAGAAAGAAAAATTACCATCTGATAAGTCTTTATAAATTGTTTAGTAAAGAAGGAATTAAAAGGCAAAGGAGAAAAAGAACAACTTGTCCAACTGAATGCAAAATTGCAGAGAATCATGAGGTTTTTTTTTTTTGAACAATGCAAAGGAATAGAAGAAAATGACAGAATGAGATAAAGTAATGTCTTCAAGCAAATTAGTGAAATCAAATGTTTTTATATAAGATGAGCACGATAAAACACAAAAATGATAAGTATTTAAGATAAGTAGGAGAGATAAAGAAGAGGGGATAAGAATTTACAAAATAGCTATGCAAGAAAAAAATTTAATAAGCACTATGGTGTGGTTACTGATCTAGACACAGATGTCTTGGAGAATTATATTTAGTGGGCATTAAGAACATTAAGAAGTATATTACTAACAATATATCTAGCGAAAGTGATGAAATTCTAATTGTGCTGCTTAAAATCCTAAAATATGATGCTGTTGCAATACTACATTTAATATGCTAACAAATTTGGCAAACTCAACAGTAGCCACAGCATTGGAAAAGATCAATTTATGTCCCAATCCTGAAATAAGGAAATGCCAAAGAATGTTCAAATTACCAAATAATTGCACTCATTTATGTGCCGAAAAGGTTTTGCTGAAGATTCTGCAATCTAGGCATCGGCAATGTGTAAACTGAAAATTACCAGAAGAGCAGGCTGGTTTTCAAAGAGGCATCGGAACTGGAAACCAGATCCTTAACATTTGATGCATTATGGAGAAAACAAGGAAGTTAGGGGTGTGGGGAGCCCTCTACTTCTTCACTGACTACTCTAAAACCTTTGAAAATGTGGCAAGTCCTCGAAGACATGAGAGTGCAATGTCATCTTACTTGTCTCTTGAAGATCCTGTATTCAGGGCCAAGAGGCTAACTAGAACTAAGCATAGAACAACTGACAGGTTTAAGGTCAGAGAGAGAGTAAGATAGGTTGTATGTTTTCATATTATTTATTAAATGTATATGAAGAGTACATCATGCAAAATGGCAGGCTGGTTAAATCACAAACCAGAATTAAGGTTGCTGGGAGAAATATTAACAACTTGAGACATGCAGATGATACGACCCTGGTGGCAGAAAGAGAAGAGGAATTAAGAAGCTTTTTTATGAGAGTGAAAAGGGAGAGTATAAAATATGGCTTGAAGTTTAACATCAGAAAAAAATAAAATTAAGATTTTGGCAACTGGTTTTATCACCTCCTGGCATAAAGAGTAAGAAAAAAGGAAGTAGTTTCAGATTTGACATTATTGGATTTAAATTTCACTGCATAAAATGACTGCAGCCACGAATTTAAAAGACACTTCTGGGAAGAAAAGCTATGGCAAATCTTAACAGAATACTAAAAAGCAAAGACCTCACCTTTCTGCAAAGCTATGATTATTTCAGCAACAATATATGGCTGTAAAAATTGAACTATAAAGAAAAATGAGTGCCACAGAATAGATTGTTTTGAATTGAGGTGTTACAGAATTTTGAGAGACCCCTAGAGAGAAAGGAGATAAAATCAATTAATACTTAAAGAAATCAATTCTGACTGTGCACAGGAAGGTCAAAAAATGAAACTGAATCACAGATATTTTGACCAAATAATAAGAAGATAGAATTCATTGGAAAAGAACTTGGTATTACAAAATATTGAAGGCAACAGGAAAAAAAAAAGGATCTCAGAGGATATATATGTATTATATATCCTCTGAGATCCTATACATACATACATACATATATATATATATATATATATATATATATATATATATATATATATATATATATATATATATATTTATATATGTAATGTCATAGAAACAATGAACATGAACCTGGATAGACTTCAAGAGGCATTAAGTAACACTTTATATATTATAGTCCATGTGGCAGAACTGAGTGACAGAATAACAATTATAAGGCAATTTTAATTATTTGTACAGTTGTTAGAACTCTAAGCCTAGAGTAAGGATAGTGTCAGTTTAAATTTGGCATCTGATACTAGTTCTGTGAGTTTGGGTAAGTCACTTAACCTCTACTGTCTCCTTTTCTTCATTTGGAAAGTGGGGAAAATACATTCCTCACATCTTCCCTGCCCATTAATAGGCCTTAGATTAGTGGAATATACTTTTTGTAGGAATATACTTCTTATTAATTGTTAATGAAGCATTGGGTCACAAAGTTGTGCCCTCCAGCTCGGGAAAGTTAGTAAATAATCTAAGGTCAGGTTTTACTTTGGGAGCTTAGAAGAAGGTTCTAGAAGATGAGACTTTGGGTACCCATTAAGGAGTACCTCCCTCCCTCCACCTTTGAAAACACAGGTCTTGGTGCTTCTCTCTGTTAACTATGTATGTATGTAATGATGAGACAGTTGGATCTGTCTGTTGATCTCTGATGTATGTATTACTTATGGTCACACAGTTAGAATCCCCATCTGTTGGTCATATTTTCTCTGTTGGTATATGTAATTAAAGAAGATTGTTGACCCCTCAAAAGTTGCTTCCTTTTGCAAAATCAGATCAAAGAATCTGTGCTAGGAGAACACAATCAGGGTGCTTTCTGCTACAGTAAAAAATGAGATATTTCTAAAATTAAAAAAATATCTTAGCATAGTGCCTGATATATATTAGGTATTTTATAAATGTGTATTCCCCAATGCCAGAAACATATCAAGAATTTTATAAATATTTATTAGATAAACGACTATTCTGTGTCATTCTCATAGTAACTATAAGCAGTTGGTATGTATATTGAATAAAGTATCATACTTGGATTCATAATAATTTGAGTTCAGAAATGTAGCTGTGACACCAACTAAGAGAAGTCACTTAAATTCCTTTACTTTGTTTCCTCATTTACTCAATAAAGTAGACTTCATGGCCTCTTATGACTCTTTAAAATCTGAAATTGTGATACTACAATAATTGAATTCCAGGTGGGGCAGATCCAAGATGGCGGAGTGAGAGCAACGACTCACCTAAGATCTCAGACAAACTCCTTCAGGTACCTCTGAAAGGAGAATCTGACCAAATTTTGGAGGTGCAGAATCCAGTGGGAGACAAACAGCGACAGATTCGGAGCTCAGGTAGGCCTGGAAGGTCCACGGAAAGGATGTCTTCCACAGGGATGAGCCCAGAGCACTCAGCACAGCATGGCCAGCGCAGCAGAGCAGAAGGGACCCGAGAAACCTGAGCAGCAGACAGAACCAGAGGAGCGGCACCAAGGGCGGGAGACAAGCCAAACCAAGCCAGTGAGAGCCACCGAGCACCAGGTATCAGCGCAGCAGCTCCTCAAACCTTCAGCCTGAAGATCAAATTTCGGTAAGTCACCTACTTGAACTTCCAGAGCCAGAATGGCAGAGTGATCAGTAAATGCTCTCTCCTACCGCCTTGATGACTGTGAAAGAACCATAAAATATTTCCCCAGAAAAATCCCAGATGAGCAGAAACAGCAGAAGGAGGCCAATAGTCTCATAACACCTAAGAGAGGAAAATAGCTAAGGGGGATTCCTCCTATGGTGGCAGAGGCAAACTGAAAGGACAGAGGACCCAGGGCAGGGAAAACTTGCACTAAGAACCAGGCAAGCTTCAGTTCCAGGAGAGGATCCCTAGGAGGGGAGAGAAAACTAATTAGCATCTAGGCGTGTCTCAGCTGTCCTGGGGAATCAGAAAGACAATAGGGCAGCTGGGATTACCAGCCCTTGAGCTTGCCTTTGCCTTAGGTCACCTGAGGAGATCTCCTGTGACCAGACTGTGACCTCCTCCACACTTAACAAGCTAAACCCAGGGTTGATGGGGGAAACACCAAACAAAACCTGCTTTTAGCTTTTTCACACATCAGCTCAGCAAATAGTTCTCTAGCTTTAGACTGAAAGAACCAGAAACCACAACATTCAATCAATATCATGAATAAGAAAAAGCAGAGGACTGAAAGATCCATAGAATCCTTCTATGGGGATAAAGACCAAAACACAAATACCAAAGAGGTCAGAGCTGAGACTGTTCTTCCATCTGAATCTTCAGAAGGGACTATGAACTGCTTACAAGCACAAGCAGCTCTCCTGGAATAGCTGAAGAAGGAAATAGAAGATAAACTGGCCAATGATCTTAAAATTATTAAGAAAGAATACACTGATGAGAACATCTCTTTGAAAAGGAAAATTGAACAAATGGAAAAGGAAGTTCAAAAATTAACTGGAGAAATTAACTTCCTAAAAGGGAAAATGGAAAAGGAAGTACGAAAATAGCTTCTTAAAAGGAAAAATTGGACAGATGGAAAAGGAAATGCAAAACTTAATGGAAGAAAACAATTTGATAAAGATTAGAACTGAGCAAGTAGAAACTAATGACTCAGTGAGAAAGAAAGAATCAGTTAAAAATCTAAACAATGAAAAGATAGAAGAAAATATAAAGCATCTAACTGGAAAAATAACTGACTTGGAAAATAGATCCAGAAGAGATAACTTAAGAATTATTGGCCTGCCAGAAACCCATGATGGAGAAATGAGCCTGGACAATATCTTCCAGGATATCATCAAGGAAAACTGCACAGAAGTACCAGATTCACAGGGAAAAATAGTCATCCAAAGATTCCACCATTCCCCTCCTGAAAGGGATACCAAACTCAAAACCCCAAGAAATATAGTTGCCAAATTCCAGAGCTATCAAGTGAAGGAGAAAATATTACAAGCAGTCAGAAAGAAACAATTTAAATATCAAGGAGATACAGTCAGGATTACACAGGAACTTGCAGCTTCTATATTAAAAGATCGAAGGAATTACAACCAAGGATCAACCACCCACCAGAGTTCAGCATAACATTACAGACAAGGAGAAAGTCATTCAATAAAGTAAGGGATTTCCAGAGCTTCCTGACCAAAACCCCAGAACTTAATAGACAATTTGATCTTCAAATGCAGGTCTCAAGAGAATCATAAAAAGATAAACGGTGGTGGGGGGGGGGGCACAGTAATTTGTTACTCAGTTAGGGCAAACTGTTTAACTCCCTATAAGGGAAGATGATACCTGTTAATCTTGAGAATTGTGCAGCTATTACAAAATATAAAAGGAGTATGCATGGGGGAATGGGTATAAAGTAAATGATACCATGATAAAAAATATTATTTAATTATGAGAAGGCATTATAATAGGAAGTGTGAAAAGGAGCAAGCAGAAAATGGCAAATTACATCTAAAGAGGAAGTACAAAATCATAGTAGAGGGAAAGAGGGGAGGGAGATGAGCATCGTGTGAGAGGTACCCTCATTGGAATTGTTTAAAGGATGGAACAATAAACTTAAGTAGATAATCCTAACTGGCTCTCTAAACAGTAGGAGAGTAAGAGGGAAGAAAGGGGAGGGAGGCTAAAAGGGAAAGAAGAAGTAATAAGAGTAAAGGGGAGTAAAAGGGAGGGGGGCCAAAAGAAGGATGGGAAGACAGCAGGAGGAGGTGGTTAAAAGTGAATACTATTGAGGAGTGGAAGGGAGAAAGGAGAGCTAAAAGCACAAATGGTGGGAAAGAAGATGGAGGGAAATACACAGACTGTAATCATAACTGTGAATATGAATGGAATGAATTCTCCCAAAAAACGGAGACGGATAGCAGAATGGATTAAAAGCCATAATCCAACAATATGCTGCTTACAAGAAACACAATTGAAATGGGGAGATATACATAGGATAAAGGTCAAAGGATGGAGCAGAATATATTGTGCTTCAGCTGATGGAACAAAGTCAGGAGTAGCAATCCTAATCTCAGACAAAGCAAAAGCAGAAATAGATCTAATCAAAAGGGATAAGGATGGAAACTATATCCTGCTAAAAGACACCATAGACAATAAAGAAATATAATTACTAAACATGTATGCTCCAAGTGATATAACATCCAGATACGTAGACGAGAGGTTGGGGGAGCTGAAGGAAGAAATTGACAGCAAAACTATACTAGCGGGGGATCTCAAACTCCCTCTTTTTGACCTAGATAAATCTAACCTCAAAATAAACAAGAAAGAGGTTAAGGAGGTAAATAAAACTCTAGACAAGGTAGATATGATTGACCTTTGGGGAAAACTGAATGGGAATAGAAAGGAATATACCTTTTACTCAGTGGTACATGGAACATTTACAAAAATTGACCATGTACTAGGACATAAAAATCTTAGAATCCAGTGCAGAAAGGCAGAGATACTCAATGCATCCTTCTCAGATCATAATGCGATAAAAATTATATGTAACAAAAGGCCATGGAAAGATAAAGCAAAAATCAGTTGGAAACTAAATAATCTAATCCTAAAGAAGGAATCGGTTAAAGAAGAAATCATAGAAACAATCAACAACTTCATTCAAGAGAATGACAATAATGAGACAATCTACCAAATCTTATGGGATACTGAAAAAGCAGTTCTTAGGAGAAGCTTTATGTCTTTGAATGCCTACATAAGTGAAATAGAGAAAGAGGAGATCAATGACTTGGGCATGCAGCTGAAAAAGATAGAAAAAGAACAATTTGAAAATCCCCAAGAAAAAACCAAATTAGAAATACTGAAAACCAAAGGAGTGATTAATAAAATTGAAATTAAGAAAACTATTGAATTAATAAATAAAACTAATCGTTGGTTTTATGAAAAAACTAATAAAATTGATAAACCTTTGGTCAATTTGATTAATAAAAAGAAAGAAGAAAATCAAATTATTATTATTAAAAATGAAAAAGGTGAACTCACCTCCAATGAGGGAGAAATTAAAACAATAATTAGAAATTACTTTGCCCAATTTTATACCCACAAATTCGATAATCTAAATGAGGTGGATGAATATTTTAAGAAATACAAATTGCCCAGATTAACAGAAGAGGATGTTGAATACTTAAATAACCCCATCTCAAAAAAAAGAAATTGAACAAGCCATAAATAAAATCCCTAGGAAAAACTCTCCAGCACCAGATGGATTCACAAAGGAATTTTATGAAACCTTTAAAGAACAGTTAATTCCAATACTATATAGAATATTTTTTAAAATTAGGGAAGAAGGAGTCCTGCAAAATTATTTCTATGATATAAATATGGTTTTGATACACAAACCAGGAAGAGACAAAACAGAGAAAGAAAATTATAGACCAATTTCTCTAATGAATATAGATGCAAAAATTTTAAACACGATTTTAACAAAACGAATACAGCATCTTATCAAGAGAATAATATATTATGATCAGGTGGGTTTCATACCAGGAATGCGGGGCTGGTTCAACATTAGGAAAACTATTATCATTATGGATCATATCAACAACAAAACTAACAAAAACCACATGATTATCTCAATAGATGCAGAGAAAGCTTCCGACAAAATACAACACCAATTTCTATTAAAAAAACTGGAGAACATAGGAATAAAGGTAACTTTCCATAAAATAATAAGCAGTATCCACCTAAAACCTTCAGCAAGCATTATATGCAATGGGGATAAGCTACATGCATTTCCAATAAGGTCAGGGGTGAAACAGGGATGCCCACTATCACCACTATTATTCAACATGGTACTAGAAATGTTACCGTTAGCAATTAGACAAGATAAAGAAATTGAAGGAATAAAAATAGCCAAAGAAGAAACTAAGTTATCACTCTTTGCAGATGATATGATGAAAAACTTAGAGAATCCCAGAGATTCAAGTAAAAAACTACTTGAAATAATAAATAACTTTGGCAAAGTTGCAGGTTACAAAATAAACCCCCACAAATCTTCTCCATTCGTATATATTAGCAACAAAGTCCAACAGCAAGAGATAGAAAGAGAAATCCCATTTAAAGCTAGAGTAGACACTATAAAATACTCATTAGTTTACCTGCCATAGTAAATCCAGGGATTATATGAACACAATTACAAGACACTTTCTGCACAAATAAAGTCAGATTTAAGTAAGTGGAAAAACATCAGTTGTTCATGGGTAGGCCGAGTTAATATAATAAAAATGGCAATTCTACCTAAATTAATTTACCTATTTAGTGGCATGCCAATTAAACTATCAGATAATTATTTTCTAGAGCTGGATAAAATAATATCAAAATTCATTTGGAAAAACAAAAGGTGCAGAATAACAAAGGGACTAATGAAAAAAATGCTTGGGAAGATGGCCTAGCGCTACCAGACCTCAAATTGTATTATAAAGCAGCAATTATTAAAACCACTTGGTATTGGCTAAGAAACAGAGGGATAAACAAATGAAATAGACTTGGCACCCAAGACACAGTAGGCAAGGAATGTAGCAACCTCCTGTTTGATAAACCTAAAGACCCCAGCTTCTGGGATAAGAACTCACTGTTCAACAAAAATTCCTGGGAAAACTGGCTAACAGTGTCACAGAAATTAGGCATAGACCCATGCCTGACACCGTACACAAGTATAAAGTCCAGATGGGTACATGATTTAGGTATAAAGAATGATACCATGAATAAACTGGAGAAGCAGGGAATAGTGTATTTATCAGATTTATGGAGAGGGGAAGAATTTTTTTCTAAAGAAACAATAGAACGCATTATGAAATGCAAGGTGGATAATTATGATTACTTTAAACCTAAAAGTTTTTGCACAACCAAACTCAATGCATCCCAAATTTGGAGGGATGTAGTAAATTGGGAAAAAAAAATTTACGGCTAAGCTCGGTGATAAAGGCCTCATTTCTAGAATATATAGAAAACTGACTCAACTACATAACCATACAAGTCATTCCCTAATTGATAAATGGGCAAAGGATATAAACAGGCAATTTTCAGGGGAAGAAATTGAAGCTATCTATAATCATATGAAAAAGTGCTCTAAATCACTATTGATTAGACCGATGCAAATCAAAACAACTCTGAGGTACCACATCA
Organism: Potorous gilbertii; assembly: GCA_028658325.1. Taxonomy (NCBI): domain Eukaryota; kingdom Metazoa; phylum Chordata; class Mammalia; order Diprotodontia; family Potoroidae; genus Potorous; species Potorous gilbertii. The sequence goes on along the minus strand of CM053771.1, from coordinate 440,044,999 downwards.
CACCTATAAGATTGGCAAACATGATAGAACAAGAACATGATAAATGCTTGAGAGGATGTGGGAGAATTGGAACACTAATTCATTGTTGGTGGAGCTGTGAGATCCTTCAACCATTCTGGAGAAAGGTTTGGAACTATGCCCAAAGGGCTACAAAAATGTGCATACCCTTTGACCCAGCAATATTGCTTCTAGGAATGTATCCTAAAGAGATTATAAAAGTAGGAAAGGGACCCACATGTACAAAATATTTATAGCAGCACTCTTTGTGGCAGCCAAGAACTAGAAATCAAGGAGATGCCCATCAATTGGGGAATGACTTAATACATTATGGTATATGAATGTAATGGAGTACTATTGCATCATAAGAAATGATGAACAAGAAGATTTCAGGGAGGCCTGGAAGGACTTATATGATCTGATGCTGAGTGAAAGGAGCAAAACCAGGAGAACTTTGTGCACAGCAACGACTACGATGTGTGAGAGTTTTTTTCTGGTAGACTTGAAACTTTGTAATAACACAAGGACTTACTGAAAAAAAAATCCCAATGACGGTTTTCTAAGGCAAAATGCCTTCCACACTCAGAGAAAGAAATATGGATGTCATTCGCAGAATGTAGCAGATCATGTTTGTGTGTGTGGGGATGGTTTAGTGTATTATGTTTTGATTTGTTATGTGATTTCTTCCATTTATTTTAGTGCGACTACATAGCATGTCTATAGTGAAAATGTGCTCAAAAAGAACGTATATGTAGAACCTATACAGAATTGTATGCTGTCACGGGGAGGGAGGCAGGTAGTAGGGGGAAGGTGTGTGAAGATAAAATCTTAATTTTAAGGAAATGATTGTAGAACATTTAAAAATATATTAATTAATTTAAAAAAAACGACTGTAAACAAATTCTAGAGCAGCAAAAGCCACAGAGTGACAGAGAGATAGAGATTTACAGCCAAAATATCCTGTAAGGCTGACAGGAAAGGTCTATCACACCAGGCACAGAGCATAGCACAGCTAATACTTGACCACAGCATGGCAGGGACAGGACTGGAACAGGCTTCAGGGGGAGGAACACTTGGCAGGATCTGCTGGTCAGAGATTGCTCAATGCACAAATACCAAAGACAATTTCAAACGTCAATGAGAAAGTACTTTCATCTGTGTGAGAATAGAAGAAGAACCGGCCCCACCAGCAGCAGCAAATGCAGCAGAAGAGCCCTTTTTTGAAACGCTTGGCCTAAAGCCCCTGGGGAAATTGAGAACCTGATTTAGATCTCAGCCCTGAGTGGCTCTCCTGGGTTGAAACAGAATGTTAGAATGGTGGAGTTGGACGCAGTTTTGGAGAGGGAAATGTACTCACATATCCTGGGCAGAACAGAGAGCTTGCAGTTGCTAACAGACAAGAGTACTCCTATCCTTTGATTTTGCCATCTTGGAGACACTAGGAATTTACAGGTACCCGGATTATTTTCTCTTCTTGACAAAGGACTCAAAAGCCAAGTAATTGACTGAGAAAATGGCCAAAAAAGGGGGAAAGTAAGACCATAGAAGGCTACTCTCTTGATGAAGAGGTATTTTCTTCCTTTCTTTCAGGTGAAGAAGATCAATGCATAACATTAGAGGAAGACATAAAAGTAAAGGCATCTGCATCTAAAGCCTCCAAAATAAATATGACAGTCTCAGGCCATGGAAGATCTCAAAAAGAACTTTGAAAATCAAGTAAAAGCGGTGGAGGAAAAATTGAGAAGAGATATGAGAGCTATGCAACAAAATCACGAAAAGCAAGACAACAACTTGCTAAAGGAAACCCAAAAATATACTGTAGAAAATAAGACCTTTAAAAATAGGTAACTCAATTGTCAAAAGAGGTCCAAAAAACCAATGAAGAGAAAAATACATTAAAAATCACAATTAGCCAAACGGAAAAGGAGGTTCAAAAGCCCAGTGAAGAAAATACTTCTGTAAATATTAGAATGGAGCAGATGGACATGAATGATTTTATGAGAAACCAAGAAATCACAAATCAAAACCAAAAGAATGAAGAAAACAGAAGATTATATGAAATATTTCACTGGAAAAAGGAACTGACTTCAAAAATATATCCAGAAGACACTAGGTAAAAAATTATAGGACTACCTGAAAGTCATAATCAAGAAAATCCAAATTCATGAAATTATTAGGGAAAGCTGTCCTGATATTCTAGAACCAGAGAGCAAAATAAATATTGAAAGAATCCACCCATGGCCTCCTGAAAGACATCCAAAATCTAAACTCCTATGAATATTGTAACCAGATTCCAGAGTTCCCAGGTCAAGGAGAAAATATTGCAAGCAGCTAGAAAGAAACAATTCAAGTATTGTGGAGAAACAATCAAGATAATATAAGATCTAGCAGCTTCTACATTAAGGGATCAAAGGGCTTGGAATCAATATTTCAGAAGTTAATGGAACTAGGATTCAAACCAAGAATAATCTACTCAGCAAAATTAAGTGTAATATTTCAGGGGAAATAACTTGTCATTCAATGAAATCGAGGACTTTCAAACATTCTTGATGAAAAACCAGAGTTGAGTAGAAAATCTGAGTTTCACATACAAGAATTAAGGGAAGCATGAAAAGGTAAACAGGGAAGAGAAATCATAAGGGACTTACTAAAGTTGAACTATTTGCACACTTAAATAGAAAGATTATATGTGTATCTCTTGAAAGTTTTCTTAGTATGTGGGTAGTTGAGAGATTACACACATACACACACACACAAACATATATATATATATATATATATATATATATATATATATATATATACATATATACACAGAGAGAACAGGGTGAGTTGAATAAGAAGGATGACATAAAAAATGAAATTAAGGGGTGAGAGAGGAATATATTGGCAGGAGAAAGGGAGAAGTGGAATGGAGCTGGTTATCTCTCATGAAAGAGGAAAGAAATTGCTTTTGCAATGGAAGGCAAAATAGGGGAGGTAAGAGGAAAAAGTGAAGCTTTCATCACATTTGACTTAAGGAAGGAATAGCATACACATTCAATTTGGTAGGAAAATCTACCTAGAGTACAGAAAATTAGGGAGAAGGGGAAAAGTGAGGTGGGGAAATGATAAAAGGGAGGGCAAATTTGAGGAGGCAGTAATTAGATTTAAACACTTTTGGGGAGGGACGTGATCCAAAGAGAGAATAGAATCAATATAGGGCAGGACAGAATGGAGGGAAATATAGTTAACCTTACACAACAGAACTATAATGGAAGTCTTTTGCAAAAGTACATATATATAACCTGTATCGAATTACTTGCCTTCTCAGTGGGAATGGGTGGAGAGAGAGGAAGGGAGAGAAGTTGGAACTTAAAGTTTTAAGAATAAATGTTAAGAATTGTTTTTGCATGCAAGCTGGAAATAAGAAATACAGGCAATGGGGCATAGAAATCTATGTTGCCCTACAAGAAAAGAGAGAAGATTCAGATAATGGAAGGGAACAATGTGTTCAAAAGAAGGGCAGATGGTGGAAAAAAGCAATCAGAATGCAAAGTATTTTGCGATAGGGGGAGGGAAGAGATGGGGAGAAAATTTGAAAGTCTTAATTTTGTGAAAATGAACGTGAAAAATTAAAAATAAATAAACACAAACTAAATAAAGAAATAGATAAATTAATGAATGAATAAATAAATGAAACAAGCCAAACTGTAATCTAAAGGATGTGTTTATTTTTTTTAATAATTCTGAATAAAAATAAAAACCCAATATCTAACTCTTTTCTTGAAAAAGAAAGATGATTTTATCTCAATTCCATTTGGTTATTCTTAAGGATTTTTTTTTTACGTTTTAAAAACTTGAGATATATACAAGAATTTAGATATTTGAAGAGTTTTTCCTAATTCCCTGGAACTAATTAATTTTCTTAAAACTTCATGCAATGCAGCAGATATTCTAAAATTAGAACACTAGGTTTATTTGCATATGTGGTCATGACAATGCCTTGATTCATGAAGCATCTTCTTTCAGAAAGCTCATACATATGCTGTGTCTTGTGTGTGTGTGTGTGTGTGTGTGTGTACAGCTAAGTCTATATATGCATACATATATACCCCTTTCAATTATTCTTTATTTTTTCTATTTTCTACCCTACTCTCAGTTATCCTTATTATTTGTCTCTTATTGCATCTTTCTGCTACAGAAAAGACACGACTCCAATTTTCAATATATCTTTCATACGACTTGTCATAATAAGTGCTTAATATACGAGTCTGATCATGTTACTTTGCTCTAAGGTTCTCCACTGTATCTTGGATAAGTTAGAGCTCTGACTTTTCTTCAGACTCTTCACAACTTAATGTATAATTTTTCTACCTAGACTGATTTCATTATACCCTTTTCCATGTTTTTCATATTCCAGGGAAACTGAACTATCCTGTAGCTCTAGACTCATATCTTCCTGAAAATTGAGGAACAGGACTTGCCAAACGTCAAACACGTATTACATTTCTGAGGAAGAATTTGAATCTAAGTCTTCCGGTTCTAGAGCTGGTATTCTTGCCAGTCACAGCAACAATCATTAATATCATGAAACTCAGAATAATTTCAATTTCAAAAAGTAAGTTTATTTTTCTTTCCCAAGAATTTATGAAGTACTTATTACTACTTAGCTATTAATGACAAGAAAGTCAATAACTTAAAAGGAATGAAACATCTTCACACTGAATTCTGTGGGAAAATATAGTGATTCAAACAACATGTAACTTTAATTTCCTTTTTCTCTAGCAAGATAGCAATATTCTGAGTGTTCATCCTTCATGGCCTTCACTTTGTTTTGAGTGAGGGAGGACTGTGCATATCAGCAACGTCACTTCTCCAGAGCCATCTGAATCCCATGACCAGATATTCATCAGGAAGACTGGAAGTTACCCAGGATGAGGTAATTGGGAATAAGTGACTTGTCCATGGTCACACAGCTAGTGAGTGTTAAGTGTTAGAGGTGAGATTTTTAACTCAGGTTATCCTGACTTCTGCACTGGTGATCCATCCACTGCACTACCTACTTATCCCAATATTCTGAGTAACACTTCTTGGAAAGTAGGGGGAAAATGGCTTTTAGTGTAGTTTTCATCTCATTTCGTTATTTCACAGAAATGTAGAGGAAAACAATTTGCTAAAAGGAATAGGGCCCATATCCTAAAACAGTTTATTTTTCCAAAAACTAAATCCTCTGAAAAGAAAAGAAATGGAAGCCATAGATGATCTTTATAGATCTTTTCAGAAATCAATATTTTCATCATTATAGCCTTGATTGTGCTGTGTTACTCCCTGCTGTGTTACTATATCTGAAGTCTATTGAAAGCAAACATTCATCTGTCCAAAAATACAGAATTATAAGATCATGGGTTGAGAATTGAGGAAAACTTTTAAGCCAACCCAGAGCAAGTATTTTTATTGCTTAACAGAAGAGAAAACTGAGGTCCAGTGAAGGTAAAGGAATATATGTAGTATGTGAGAAATATGAGATTCTAATCTAGATTCTCTGAGTTCCAATTCTAGTGGTCTTTTCAATGTGAAAGTCACATTTATTTTTCTAGAAAATATATTTGTTTATACAGAAAGGACAAATAAAGGGAATCCACAACAAAAGAGACACAAAGACTTCTCTAGCACTCAAATAATAGTCAACTTCACTTCTAGTCATATTAATAGAACTGTGCATATGTCATTTCCTGTCCCACCTCAGTGGAATATAATACATTTTAGGGAAATGACTTTTTTATATCATTAGTTCCTAACACCCTTCGTATCATATTTATTGCTCTTGTTTCTGACCTTTTATGACCCCATTTAGGATTTTTGGGAAAGATATTAGAATGGTTTGCCATTTCCTTCTCCAATTAATTTTACAGATGAAGAAACTGAGAAAAACATGGTTAAATTACTTTTCCAGGGTTACACAGTTAGTAAATATCTGAGACCATATTTCAACTCACAAAGACGAATCTTTCTGACTCCAGGTGAGGTATTCTTTCCACTGAACCATTTAGATATTCCTTCTATGATATGGCTAAGTACTTAATAAAAGTTTGGTAAATTGAATCATAAATGAATACATTGCATCTCTGGAGTGATTCTTGTTTGTCAAATGATATTTACACCAATGCTATCAGTTGGTTTCATCTTGTACTATATAGTACTAGACTTCCTACTCATTTATTTTGTAGTATAGATTTCTTGTTAATATGATTGAAACAAGGGAGATGATGGAGTGGGAGACATGAAGGAGAACAAGAGAATACCCTAGCAATTCTTCTTGGATGCTCACTGTAATACCAGAATTTTTTAAAGGGATTTCAGTTGTCCAAAAATTCTAAAATTTTAGAGTTGGAATTCTTGACCACTTATGATATTTTGAAAAGTACCTTTTTTAAACAAAATATTTGCTCACATGGCACCACAGTTATTGTAGAGAAAGTACTGTAGTAATTCAAACCACCCCTTTATAAAGGTGGAGAATGAGGCACATAAATTTTCAAAATGGCATATACTGTCTTTTTTTTTTTGATGTTTTGATCCATGTTGTTGATTTTTTTAATTTTTTTTTGTCAAAATTCTCAATTATGTGGTATGGGTGTTGGGGTTTCCAAGAAGAACTAATACTTCTGGTTTTAAGACCTGCCAAGCCCTTTAATAGACTATTCACCCACCTTTGAAGTCTACCTTTCACTAAATTCATACTTGTGGCTCCAAAAAGCTGCAGAATGTGTAGCAGTCTTATCCTTCTGAAACATCTGGGTAGAAAGATTAAACCAGTTTGAGGGCTACCAATAGGTCTCAGCTGCCTCAGTGTGTAAGATATCCCTAAACCATGTGAAGATATCCTCCTTGGAACTGAACAGATGAGAGCAATTTGTTTCAATAGGGCCATGAAGTCAGGAAAAACAGATGCTATGCAGAGATTGGAGCTTAGTGAGACATGAAAGATGCCAAGGTCATCTACTGAATCCAGAGTCATTGTCAATTCTCATTGTCAATCACTTTGTGCAACTCTGCCTCACTCAAATCCAATTCACATGCAAGTCAAACTGTCACTCATCAACTATTTTAGTAATTAACTATTTTACCTACTTTGAAGACCTGTAGATAAAGGAGTGATAAAGTACCAGGTGTGGATACCTTGAGAACTGACAACCAGGAACACAGGTGGCCCAGGCGAGGGGTCATCTTCAACTGGACTGACATAACAGTGAGATTTGACAGCCCTGGGGTTATGTAAACAGTGTGTGGTGTGTGTGTGTGTGTGTGTGTGTGTGTGTGTGTGTGTGTGTGTGTGTGTGTGTGTTTTAAAGAATCATACTTCTCACCTCCTGGTATGAGACTCATTCCAACATAAAGGTCAACAATGATATATTGACTTCAAGGTTATATAACTGTGAAATCTGGACAATCTTGCAGTACCATGCCAGGAAATTGAACCACTTCCATTTGAAATGTCTTAGGAAGATTCTGCAGATAATCTGGCAAGAAAGGTATTGGTGACTACTTTCTGGAACTGAACTGTCAAGTATTTAAACTCTCTTGCTGAGACCACAACTCTGATGGATGGGCCACATAGTCTGAATGTCAAATGTGTATTATTTACCTAAAAGACTATTTTGCAGAGAACTCACACAAGGCAAGCTAGTGGTCATATGATGGTGGTCAGAAATAGTGACATAAGGACACTCTTAAGGTCTCTCTTAAAAGATTTAATATCAATTGGCATATCCACATTAATGAACATGCTGTGTTTGATGAACATATTTATATTAGCATATTTATATTAGCAAAAATGAAACATGAGATGCATAAATCTACAGATATCTCCATCCCAAATGCTCAAATGACTTGTGCTCAACCTAAATTAGAGCCTTCCAACCCCATAGTAGACTGATCAAACACAGCCAAGCACATTGGAACTTGACCCCAACATCATGTTGTTATTGGTTGTCTCTGAGTCTTGTCAACCCCCAAACAGTTTGATCTAAGAAAGACAAATTATTAAGGGACATTTTCACTTTTTATTTCTCTCAAACTGGCATGATATCTATTGCATGAGAGTTACAGTACAGAACCAAGACTCCTTAAGGGGACCAGTCCAGACCTAACTCAATTTGAAATTTGGAGTGCCCAGTTTATATGCCTTTTCAACTGCAGCTAATATCACCCCATCATAATTCTGCTTCCCTACAGAGGATATACCTGTTCAATCAGATCACTCCCCCACCATTCCTTACTTCTAATCTCAGCTTTGGGCTCTCTAAGCAGAAGAATCAATCTCCACCCAGGCAGCTTCAAATGAAATCTCAGTAATTTTCTTGATCTCAATAATGTTCTTGTGAAGAACTTTGGAGAAGGGAGTAGTGAGTAGTGGAGGTGGCATGGCTGTGGGGTGACATAGGAAGCTCTGAGTCTCCAAGTTATTGATGACTGAGAAAAAAAAATCATTTTCAAAGGATGAAGGAAAACAACAACAACAATCATTATATTGTCTGGTATTCTAAGCGAGGAAGAATGAGGCAAGAAATAGATACACACATGATGTAAAAACAAGAAAAATACATCACCGTAATTTCATTGAAAATGAAAAAAATGGGGCTTACACTTGATAGGACAATTTATTAGCAAGCTATTATCACCATGAACTTTAAGAAAATAGTTTCTACTAATATAAAAAAACCATCAGGCAGAAAAAAGAATGATAAAATAAAACAATAATTTGCGGAATTCATCTCTATTTCCAAATAAACAATTGCCAGTCCACATTCTAGCTTAAATGTGGACAAGGTGATCATTCTTTTTAATGTGTTTGATCAAGTCAATATTATTTGACTTTAATATTTTGAAGATCTTGGAAGAAGTTGGAGGAAGGAATGATTCCACTCACTGATCTTTGTAGTAAAAGAGAATAAGTATTTATGCCTTCTTGTAAATTATAGATAGCAGTAGAGCTGAGATTTGAAATCTGATTCTCACAAACTAAACCTTGCTGACATCAAGGAACTTGTAATACAATGGGGCACATAAATACAAAGCAAATAAGAATAAAGTTAGTATGAAAGAGTGCTCTGAGATTAGTTGAAGGAAAAATGAATTCTAGATTTTAGATAAGAGAAGGCTTCAGGGAATTATGTTTCTCTTTTCTTTTTTATAATTTAATTCTTCCATGATGGGTAGGACTTTGAAAGGCAAAGCTAGGGCAAGAGGAATTAAGGAAGCATGATACACACTCCATTTAATTTAAACAATTGTTGGGTTAATATGGAAGCCCTAATTTAAAGAGGTAATAACAAAAGCTGGTGAAGTATATAGAAACTATTATAAAATAAACCATTATTATAAATAGACTATTTAAATGACACTACTTTTTTCTAGCAATGATTTGAGATAGTTTAAGAATTGCTTTTCAGTCCACACACACATACACATCCACAGATTCAAATCTATCTGACATGTGCATCTATTTGTGTATTCATATACACACGTGCATTTGTTAATATATATGGGTTAAATTATACTTAGTTTTTTCATTCAAGTTTCCAGACCCAGTTTAATTAAATTTGAAGTTAATGAAAAATCACAAATTGACTCTTGATAAATCATGAGAAATAACAGAGAATGAAAGAGATGCAAGATTATTTTAGAGATGGGAGAGGAAAAAGAAAGAAGGGTGTATATATGCATATAGTGTATTTCCTTAAATGTAGTAAAAGCTAACAAATGTAAAGGAATCAGAACGTGAATTCTGGCAGGCTTAAATACGTTATAGAACAATCCCAACTCAAGGCCTCTGTGTCATTCAAATTTATGATCTCCATATATGTTTAACCATATGATGAGAAAGGAACTTTCTTAACTGAATAGGTGTTAAATATAATAAGACAAGAAAGTTGACAGTGTCAGATGATATTAGGACCAAGGACATCTATGTTTTTTTTACCATTAACATGTCATAACATAGTATATGTCCATAAAATACTAAGAAAGTGTCTGACGTTGAGTCTCATCTTTAATGACCAAGCACACAAAAACATGATTTTAAGTCTGTTCCATCTGGATTTGTTGGCATAAGAATTATTCTCTGAGTTTGCTCAGAGAAGGAAATTTTTTGTTAGGCCAAGGTGCTTCTTTTGCTTGATTAGTATGAGAGTTGGTCCTTGTTGAGATTCAACAGATCTGAAATGGTTATCAACATACATAAGCATAATTACATGTGCACATATATATGCATATACACATTATATATCTTTTCACATACATATAAATATATTGTTCATTTAAACTGAGGTTAAAATAAAGTTGTATTGCATTATAATAGTAATTATGACTGCATTATAATAATGTATGGAGTAACTAATATTTTGACCAATTTTGGAGGTAATATGAGAAATTCAGCAACATAATCTAATAATATGATATGCTGCGCAAAACTTAAAGCATTGTCAGTCATTGTCATCATCATCACACTAAAATGAGAAATATAACTTAAGATGCAGGAATAAAGTTTAGTTTCTAAAGTAAAGGAATTAACAATGTCACTATTCCTGATGACATATGAAATACTGTGTGTAGGTAAAGATGCCACATTTCAACAGGTTTACATATGCACAAATACTCGTATTCATCTGTAACAATCTATATATGACTTAATTATGCAAAATGAAATAAATTATTGTTAGATATACGTTATATCATTGCTTTCTTGTTGCCATGATTTCCTCTCAACAACTTCACTGGAGTTGTGGGCATGTGTGTGGTAGCCACTTCCTATTTGCTTTTAGACTTAAATGCATTCTTATACTTCTGGGGAGCCTTCCTGAATTGCGTAGAGCCAGCATAAAACCACAAGTCTTAGCTATTCTTCTATTGTTCCTTGAAATGAAGAGTATAGAAAAAACATTTCTGACAGTTTCCATTTTACTTAGTATAATTTTTAATCCATGATCTATGTGTGGATATATATAAATATATATATATATATGTATATTTATGTATATAACATATATATGACTATATACATAAATATATACACATATATGTAATTTAATCAAATAGACAAATCTTTCCATCCTGTTATAATAGTTATTCTCATGCACATTTTATCTTTTGCTTGACCTTTAAAAGTGTCAAGTAAATAATCTAATTTCAAGTTTTCAGGCAGTTTTCTTTGACATCTTTAAAAATCCCAGCCATATTGCGTATAATCATTAAGAAGTTTGTCTTAAAAGTTCAGGCAAATGCATAGTCCTACCATGATTAATTGAAGCTGAGAGGTCATAGATATATTATGAAATTTATTCTTCATAGTTTAAAAATACAAAGCAGCCTTGGAAATTTCAGTAAAGTGACTTTCAAGATGTATAGAGCATTGACCTGGTTCACTAGGCACATTTAATTATATATTTTTATTCAGCAAATCAAATGGATTAAAATGAAATAGCTTTCCTTAAGCAAGTGAGGGATTTAGACCTGAAAATCCTTCCCCAGTGAGCTCTCTTCATTATTTGCGGACTTAGACCAATTGCACAATTATATAATCCCTAATTCCCTCCTGTGTTGTTTTTTTTTTTTTAAGAGATGACTTGTAATCACTCTGAATCAAGGTCATCTAAAGCTCTTGGTAAAATTTCTCTTTGATTGTTGGAAGAAACACTAGATATTTACAATTCCCTATTCTATAGATATGGAAACCAAGTCCCAGATTTAAGAAGTGACTTATCCAAGGTTTGAAGAGTAGAAATTAAAAGTGTATGGAGTCTCTACTATTTTTTTTATTTCTAAATCCTTTGCTCTTCCCATCACAGAATTCCCTGTTTAATCGAACTGCAAAAACATTTGAAAGGAAGAAGAAAACTATTCAAAATACAAGAAATAATCAGGAGTCAGAAAGAAAATACTATATTAAATAGTTGTATTGTCTCTCTGTATCTCTGTCTGCCTGTATCTATTTTTTCCTCCTTTCTTTTTCTGAAACAGCAAGAAAATAAAATCTAATTGTGTGTGGGGGCAATGCTAGGCGACAAGAATGAATAATTGTGATGTACCTGGGATAAGAGGGGACAGCAGCGAAGCGTATTTGGCCTTTGCAAACAAAGTAGCATTTTTTTTTTTTTTTTGCTGTGTTGGATCGAGTTTTAGCCAATCAAGTACCTTTGAGTGAGTCTTGCCTTTACTTGAATCAGTCAAGAATCTTTCTTTGGAAACAGTCTATATGTTGTATTGCTTGCAGAGATAAAAGAGAAGCAGAACTGAGAGAGAGAGAGAGAGAGAGAGAGAGAGAGAGAGAGAGAGAGAGAGAGAGGGAAAGTGAGCATGATCAGTCTAGGAGAATTTGCTTGTGGGAGGCCTAACAGAAAAAAAAATTATGACGTCTTCACTCTGTTTTTTGACTTGTGTTAATTGCTCTGACAGAAGCCCTGTCTGTTGATATATGTTAATTTCTCAGACAAAAAGTCCTGTCTGTTTGTTTTTATGAGAAAATTGAAATGACCATGCTGGTTATGTGTATAAATATTGTTACAGTCCTGTTAAGGGCTTTCTTTTTCTTTGGCCATCACATTATTAAATTTCATTTTCCCAGTTCTCTTTCCTTTCTACTCACATTTAGTTTCTAGTAATAATCCCTTTATTTCATGGTCACTCTGCTACTTTTAAAATTTTATCATTATTTTCTTCCTTGCCTATTCTCTGCAGTCAGTGTCTTTGCTAACCCACAATATTTCCCCATTATTTAGATACTTGGTTATTTTTTTTTTATTTTCCTGAAAAAAAAGATATGTATGTATATACACATGTATCTATGTGTATCGTATCTGTATAATCACAAATCTATATGTGTATACATGTAAATTTCACATATATTCTTACTCCTTAGTGTAAATTTATATTTTGACATAATATATTTCATAATAATAGTGTTACAATGCTTGAGCTTAAGTAGTTTAGCTACTAATGTTGAAGTATAAATATTACTCTAAACATCTTTGAAAAATAGTTGCGGGCAATATCAACGTAAATGATTAGGTAGAAAATAGATAACTCCCTCCACTTAGTTTGTATATTGTGTTAGATTATATTAATTCCAACAGAGCAAGTCATATTAGCTGTCACACATTATCTGCACTGATATTATTATCAAAATTATTATTATTAAAGGTAATATATAATAGTAAATAGAAAATTGGTCTCATAATCAGAAACACCTAAATTCAGGTCTTGCCTTTGGTATATATTAGCTATTTGAACCTGGACAAATCACTTAACATTTTAGGGCTCTTTTTAAATTACAAAAATAGCAACAACTGCTAATACTATTACCACTGCTACAACTACTACTTCAACCACTGCTATGACTACTACTACTACTGCTACTACTACTACTACTACTACTACTAAACTCCTACTACTATTACTATGAATATTCTCCATTAACAATTCTCAGTCAGAAAGAAATGCTTCATAGAACCACACTAGGTAAAAACAAAACCAAAAAATAAAAATAACCTATTATAGGGAACTGATCTTTGTAAATTACTTCTCTGGGTTTCTTTTTTCCTTCTTTTCTTCTATAATTTCTTTATTGGCTTCTTTCAAAAATACTTTTCTTTCAACTTTTGACTGGGTCCTCCTTACTTGCCGAAGTTGGAATTCAGAAGTCACTTTCAGATCTTCTTATGCTCTTATGAGGAGAGAGGTGTTTGATTTTCTACATTTTGGATTCACCTAATACCCCTCCTTATGTAGCATGGTGCCCCTGCTCCAAGAACTCGCTATATTGGTGCCCAACATAATGTAGTCACCAGGTATGCTTAGCTCCATGAATATAAGAAATACATATCTGAAAAGATACATCAGCCTCTGCCACCTTGATAGCATGGATTATAGAAGTGTACCACCTTGCCTGACTATAAATTTCTTTCCTAAAAATGTCTACCTCATTATGATTCTTGTACAATAAAAATGTTGTGAATGATCCCTTTAGTTTTATACATAGACAATTGAATCAGTCTATTTTAAAAAAATCTCTAATCATATAGTCTCATCATGGATGTGGGGAAATGTGGATCAGAAGAAAAGACAAGTCAAATTTACAGGTTCCATGTTTGGTAGCATTTATAGTGAAGAGGGATCATAGAGACAGTTGAGCCTTGACTTCCTCACAGGACATTAATGCCAACAAATAGAGCAAGTTTTAAACCCAGATTCCCTTCTTTTAATTGTTTTTAATGAACAACAACCATGTAGCTCTCTAAATAATCATATTCAATAAATTTTCTATGTCTCAATATAAGGCAAGGAGATATTCCTCTAGTGACATGGTGAGAACTTCTCTCTTTGATTGTTATTGTCAACATTTTCATTTTCTAAATAAAAGGAATACAAGGAAACATGCTTATCAGATTGTAGATGGCATATAGTTAGGTGAGACTACAGATGACAGAATCCAGAATCAAAAACATCTGGACATTTTATAACTAATAAAATTAAATTTGATAGGATTAAATTTGAAGAATTGGATTAAAGTTATTAAAAAACTGTATATTTCTACATGAATATGATTACTATTGACATTTTAAGTTGTTCATTAATTTGTTACTTAATTTTAAAAATTATTTTATTTTGGGAAATGCCCAGTTCTTTGAATTATGATAGGGAACCCAATTCTTATGGATTGATTTTCTAGAAACAAAAATAAAGTATTTACTGGTTATGCTGAGAATAACAATGTTTTACATATGATATGCACGCATTTTTTGTTAGTAGCTACTAATTACTACAATTAGGTAAGGTAGACACCACTTATGAAATTTTATTGCTGTCATTATTATTTTCATTGTCTCAAATTTGTAATTTCATAGCTATAGGGTATTCTTGATGAGAAAAATCCTTCTATTAGTCCATGTCAGTAATTGTTCAGTAATTTATAATCTTAGAGTTGCAAAAGTGTCCTGATAAGTTAAATCTCTTATCCAAAAGCAGGAAAAGAATCCAGTTCTTCTTGATTCTGAGGTTAATTTTCTATCAATGCTATCATACTCTCACGTGCAATGAATTATTTCTAATACATTGAAAAAGGGCAATGTGCCATAGTGGTTAGGAGGCTGTCTTAGAGTCAGGAGAACTTTTCTTTCAATCTTGCTACTAGTATGCACTGGCTATATTACCATTAATGGGTCCATCTCCAGTCATCTTGGTCTATATATTGCCATTAAGCCCAGATGGCTCCAGAGGAGAAAATGAAGCTGGAAACCTTGCATAGTCCTACTCCACTTAAAGCCAATTCACTTGCAATGATGGTATCATCTTCCTGATATCATTGTTCTATTTGAGAATGAAGTACAGAAACAACAACATTAGTAATTCTCTTCCTCTCTCAGTACCCCATAAAATTATCTAAAAAAACAAGTGTTGACCAGTTGCTGATATACATTAAGATCAGGCATTTTCCATACTAGAAATTCCTAACAGTGGTGAAATAATAACTTACTCTGCCTTCTGCACAAACCAGCCAAAAGCCTAAAATAATGTGCAATACCTCGTTAGACTAACTATGGATAGCTACATAGATTTTTAGATATATACAAACATGTATTTGCATATACAGTATGTATACACACAAAAGAGGACCACTGATAACAAAAAGTGATGTCTCAACTTGCAAATTAATTGGATTTAAGTGAGGCAGATTTGCACAAAGCCATCAGTCTCACTCTCTTCCAGAGTCTTTGAAGTCCAGTGGCAAGATAAAATTCAAGATAACTGCTGATGGTCCAGGATTCAGTGGATGATCTTGATATCTTTGACATCTGACCAAGCTCTAAGCATTCCATACCAACTGCTTCAGTTGCTTTCATGAGTGTTGAAACAAATTGTTCTCATCTGCCCATTCTTCTGAGGAAAGTCATCACATATTTGTTATAAGCATTCTCCTAACTAATTGAAGGGTTTAAAATCTGTTCTTAGCATTCACCTACTTTAGTTCATATCTCCAGATAGTTTTAAAAGAATATGGTTGTTGTGCATGCTACAGTTTTTTTAAGCCTTAGGTGAGACTTGCGTGAAAGGTATAAAACAAAAGAGTCTGCATAACCTGAAAAAGCCTGATCAAGTCATCACATCAGTGGTGATAGTTCTACTGAACACCACTCCCCTCCATATATATACATGTATATGTATATATACATATACATATATATGTATATGTATATATACATATATATACTTATATATATGCATAAACACACATATATATACATACACACATATATATATACATATATATATACACACATATATACTTACGTATATATGCATATATACACATAGATGAATGCACATATGCATCTATATATATACATCTATATATACACAGACATATTATATTCTTATACATTTAACAATTTTAAGAAATTACTAATTTACATTTAAGAAATTAAATCTTACATTTTTCCAGTATAAAATATGAATCAATGACAGATTTTATAGCAATTAATTGGTTCATCAAACAGTTTTAAATAATCCTGTGTGCCAGACACTAAGTTTTGGCACTGGTAATATAACAAAAAATAGACAATAAAGGAGCTAATATTCTTTTGGGGGTGGGGGACCAAATACCATATGTTCAAAGAAAAATGAATATAGGCAATATAAAATTAAATACAGCATTTGGAGAATGACACAAATAAGGAATAGTAATAAAAAACTGTGGAATGTATTATTAAATATGATAGGCCAGATTAAAATAGAGGTAGAAAATGGAATGAAGTAGCATTAGAGACTTAGAAGCAGTAAAATTCATTAATCTACTTTTTTTAAAAGCAAATATAAATTACCTAAGAAAACTGTCTATTTGATAAAAAAAAGTCTTGGAAAACTAGAAAGAAATTCAGTACAATTAGATTTAGATCTACACTTTCTGCCATACTCTACAATGTGTTCCAATTAAGTGTGCGACCTTACATTAAAGTTGATATTTTTGTGAAAACTGGAGAAATCAATCACATACTGGACATAGATATAGGTAGGATAAGTAAATATTTCCACATTTCAATTTATTTATTTATTTTAGTTTTCAACATTCATTTCCATAAGATTTTGAGTTGCAGATTTAGGATATTCTTAATCAAATATGAGATAAAATCAAACACAGAAGAAAAAATAGGTAAATGATTAAACTGTTATAGCTTTAAGTAAGACAAAATCATCATCTGAACATTTAATGAGCTGTGAGTCATGCCATAGGAGGACTAAGAATGGAAGATGTTTATAATAATAAAATGAAGAGAAAATCTTGTAAGGACATGATAGTTTTCATTAGATACCTGGAAAGCTGCCATGTGGAAAAGGGATTATACATGTTTTTCTTTAGTCCCAGAGGAAAGAATTAGGAACAGTGAGCAGAAATTACAAAGAGAGAGATTTGACTTACTGTATGAAAAAAACAAAAAACCTGTCCAACAAATAGATATATCTAAAACTGGAATGGGAGATGATGTACTTTAGTAAATATAGAACAAGACACTTATCATCTAAAGACCTCAAATAAACTTTGTGAGAATTGCAGAAGAATTTCTGATCAACATTGTTGGAAGCAATTTAATCTTGTGTTCCCTAGACCAAGAAAAATATAGGCAAGGAGGAAAGGATAAGACAGAAGAGGAGAGGAGATGAGAGGAGAGGAAAGGGGAAGGAAAGGGAGGGTAGGGAAAGAGAAGAGAGATATATTTTTTTTCAGCTTTCATGATGAAATAAAAAACATAAGAAGTTTAGAAAAGTGAGAGGTTAAGTTATGAAGGACTTTGAATGTCCTACAGAGGATTTTGGATTTGTTCCTACAAGTGATAAGGAACTATTAATACACACTCAATGGGTGGCTGAGTGATGTGGTTGGACATATATTTTAGGAAAATCTCTTTGGCAGTTCAATGGAAAAATGAATTAGACTAGGAAGATAATAGAGGCAGGCTGTAACACCATAAAGTTATTGTAATAGTCCAAGTTTAATAAAGAGGGTTTCCAATAAGGGTGATTACAATAAAAGAAGAGAAAAAATGGTATATTTGAGAGATGTTTCAAAGGTGATGTTGATAGGTCTTGGATAAACAAATTGACTATCAAAGATGAAAAATACTGAGGAATCAAAGATGATGCAAATTTGGGTGCCTAAAAAAGTGCAAGGATTATTTTACCCCCAAAAAGTAAGAGGGGAGATGGAAGGGGGAGGTTTAGGGAAAAAGTCAATAAATTCAGTTTGGGACATGTTGAGTTTAAGATGTCTACTGGAAATCAAGGTTGAGATGTCTGAAAAGCAGTTTATCATGCAAAATTGAAGAACAGAATGAGCTGAAATATGAGGATCATCATCACAGTGATAATAATTAAATCCATGGTAGCTGATGAAACTAACAATTGGAGCAATATAAAGTAGAAGAAAAGAGGACCCAGGACATAACCCTAGAGGACGCTTATGGTTAGAGTATGTGACCTGGATGAAAAACTAGGGGGAAAGAAAGATTGCAAAGGAATAGTTTAATAGACAGAAGGAGAATCAATGTAGAATTATATCTTTAAAAACCAGAGGAGACAGTATTAATGGGAAGAACATGAGCAACAGTGTTATCAACTACAGAGACTTCAAGAACCACAACGATTGAAAAGAAGCCATTGGATTTTGATATTAATAGATCATCAGAAACTTAGGAATTTTCTTGGGACACAGTTTTAGAGAAATAATGTTAGAAGCCTTTCTGTGAGAGGTGAAGAAGTGAGAGGAAAGAAAGTAGAAGTACCTATTGTATATGATCTTTTCAAGGAGTTGTGTCACAAAAGGCAAAAAGATAAAGGATGATAGTGGGAATGGAAGAATTCAAGTGAGGTTTCTTGGAGACTGAGGTGGTGAGATTTGGACATATGTTGTTAATGAATGAGTCAGTAGACAGGATAGAGGGAAATATAGTTATTCTTTCATAACATGACTATATGTTTTGCAAGAGTACACATGTATAAGCGATATCAAATTGCTTGCCTTCTCAATGAGAGTAGATGGGGAGGGGGGAATGGAGAAAATGTAGAAAACAAAACTTGAAAAATGAATGCTAAAAATTGTTTTTATATGCAACTGGGAAATAAGATATATAGTCAATGGGGAATAGAAATCTATCTTGCCCCATATAAAAGAAGGGAAGGAGATGGAGGGGGGTGATAGAAGAGAGGACAGATTGGAGGAAAAAAATACTCAGAATACACACTCTATTGGGGTAGGGTGATGGGGGAGATACGGAGAAAAACTGAAATTCAAAATTTGTGGAAGTGAATATTGAAAACTGAAAAAAATTAAGAAAAAAAGGAAAGAAATTAGCTTGGTTAGAAATTGAAGATGCCAGGGACATTCACTGCATTTCGATAATCATCTTGACTTTCTGTTTTTGGGGGATTTTTTTAACAATGAACTCTGATAACTCTGGAATAGTGAAGCCTCTGCCATCATGCAACACAGCCTCACTCATCATGTAAGTCAAAAGATGTCACCCACAATGTTGTGCCTAATGTTGGCCTCATAATTATCACAAAAAAATGGGCCTTACACGAGTCACCAGCATGCATATATGGAACCATCATGGCAGTAAATTGAGAAACTGGAGACAAAGTCAAGACAGCAGAGGAAAGGCAGTGACTCACCTGAGCTTTTCTCCAAATTCCTCCAAATACTTTTGAATAATGACTCTAAAAAATGTTATTGAGTGGAAGAATCCATAAAAAGATGGAGTAAAACAATTCCCAAGCCCAAGTCATCAGGAAATGCATATCTGTCATAGCTGTGTGAAAGTGGAGCATAGGCCATCACAACCCTGGCCCCAGCAAACTGGGAGCAGGCCTTAAGAGTGACTGAATCAGCAGCAGCAATAACTGCTTTGTGAGCTCTCAGTCCACAATCAGGGAGTGGAACAACTTGCTGAGGAGATTATACGTGTCTCTGTTAACACTGGACATAGGACTCTACTGCTTTCTCCATTCTTGAATCTCTATCAAAGATCTCATTGGCAGTCCCAGGGCAAGAAGGAGGACTACCACACCAGAGCTTGCAGCTGCAGTGAAGTAGAGATCCTTCTCACACTTCCAACGCAGAAAAGAATGATTATAACTGCTCAGAGACCAGAGCAGAGGAGAGAAAACTAGTAAACACACCTCTCCTTGGATCATATCACCTTGGAAGAACAGAAAACTTAGAGGTCCCTAGAATACCTCTGAAATTAGCTGCACAAAACCCCTGAAACTTGAGACAATGTGATCTCCACAATGGAAGCAGGGCCCAACTTCGATAAAAGATTAAATGTCAAGTAATAGGCTGGGAAAATGAGCAAACAACAGGAAAGTATTCCGACCCTAGGAAATGGAGAAATCTTGAATTATCTGGATAAGTTCAATTACCTTGGCAGTATACTTTCCAAGGACGTAAAATAGATGAGGTTGACTCATGTGTTACCAGAGGAAGTACAATGTTTTGGAGGCTCTGAAAGAAAGTGTGGGAGAAAAGAGGTATTAGACTGTCTACCAAACTGAAGGTGTACAGAGTCACTGTGCTGACCTCATTGTTGTATGCCTGTGAAACCTTGGCAGTATACAAGCAACAAGGCAAAACCTCAAACATTTCATGTGAATTAGAAGATTTTAAAGATCACCTATCAAGATAAGATACCAGAAACTGAGGTCCTTTCTCAAGTTGAACTTTACTGTATACAGTGAAGCACTAAAGGCTAGTCATGTTGTTGAAATACCAAAAGTATTTTAAAAAAGAGTAGTTTATAGAGAAATCACCCAAGGCACATGCTCTCATGGAGTCAGAAGAAGGAATAACAGGACACTCTCAATGTCTTTATAAAGAACTTTGGAATAAATAGTGAGATTTGGGAGACACTAACACATGACAACACAGTACAGCATTCCTGCATCAAAGAATGCAGTGAACTCCATGAGCAAATCAGAATTGCAGTAGCTCAAAAGAAATGTGATATGTGCAAATTTAGAGATATGCCAACTCCAAATATTTGTGTCTGAGTTGTGGTAGAGCCTTCTGAGTTTATCTCACACATATGCCCCAACATAAGAAAATCATTTTGGTTCTCTTCAAGAATGAAAGACAACAACCAAATGACTGGCACGAAACTCAAAAGATGAGAGGATACTGAGTGATGGAGTTAGGGGAAATATGTAGAAGTGTCAACTGGGAGTCAGAGACATTCCAATTCACCCCACTCAACCAGTGATGTAACAGTAGTGAGTGAAAGTGCAGGAAGTACTGGAAAGGATCCAGTTTTCATTGAAGAGGGCTGTGAGGTCCTTATGTGTAACTGAAATCTTTATATGTAGATTAGGTAACATATAGAGGATTGTTCCTTGTGAATTGATTGAAGTAGATTCTTCTAAACTCCTTTACAAGTCTTAGTAATCTATAATTATTTTCATTCCAATCATTAAGACACTAATTCCAACTTTTATAACTTTCGTTAATGATGTTATATATCAACTTTAAACATTCCACATCCTCATGTAGTTGTATATTATATTTGTTTTTTGTACTACTATAAGGGAGAGGAGATTGCTGCAAACCGGAGAGGGAGGCATATAACAAGAGGTGGGTAGGACCTTAGACATGGCCTTCAAGAAAGTTTACTATTTGAAAATTCTGGTGTTGGTAGCAATGATTAAGGAGTCGATCAACTAAATCAAAGACTTGTGGGCTAGACTTGGAGTCAGATCTGAGATGCAATCATTCCTCAAATGAAACTAGCTCTGTGATTCTCAGAAAGTCATTTAACTTTACTTGACCTCAGTTTCCTCATCTGTAAAATGGAGATAATAGTACTTATTCATTGATCTACTATTTGCCAGCCTTTGTGCCAGACATTACATAAATGAATACAGAATTCTGCCAATTCTTACTTTCAAGGATGGGAGATACATATTCAAGTGATATATGCAAAGTAAACCCAATATAATCATGTGTAGTACCAAGTTGGTTGGTTGTTTTTCTTCATTCTCAAAGAAGGACCAAAATGATGTCAGTATGATAAACAAGTTTCAGTGTGTCCAACTGTGACTAATCAGACAAATACAAGCTCAGAATGTTCTGCCACAGATTGGGCACAGATAGTTTGTGTGGACATTTGGGGATGGATACTCCAAATTTGCAAATCCTATGTTTCCTTTGTGCTGTTTCAATTCTGCTTTACTCACAGAACACAGTACCCTTTCTGATGTGGGCAAACTATGTTGAGTGGTCCTGTGCAATGACTCCCATGTCACATAATCAATTCCAAAGTTCTTGAGAGATACCTTGAGAGCGTCCTTGTATCACTTCTTCTGACCACCATGTGATAGCCTGTCCCACAAGAGTTCACCATAAAATAGTCCTTTTGCCAAGTGCATGTTTTGCATTCAAATAACGGAGCGAGGTCATCAGAGTTGTGCTCTCTTTTATCACCAAGGCAATGTTCACAGAAATGGTGGTGACTATGAGTATGGCAGTATAGTTGTGAATCTCAAAATATAAAAGATTCTTCATATAGTAGATAGAAGAAAACCATTTCTTCAGACACCAGAAAGCCAAATCCCAGAACCAGAAAGTAAAATCCATCACGGTGACCAAAAAGTTAATTAACATGTTCACTACAGGGGGCAAAGTCATTCCCAAGCCTCTCCCCACTCAGTCAGGGCCTTCTCATAAGCAAACACTGACATCACTTAGCCTTGTCATATGTAACTGCCTACATCCTCTATCCTCTGTCCCTACTGCTCTCATTTACTTCCTCCTGGTTCTGCTCCACTCTTCTTGTCCTGCCTGTTCAGCAATCTCCTCCCACCTTTAGGACTTAGGCTTTCAAGTGATTTAATGGGCCTATTAATGAAGAGAAAAGATTTTCTAATCCAAATTACCATCACAACTCTGAAGCATAGTTTGAATGTTTGGCAGTTTAGTTTGAGTAAGCACCTCATTGTCTGGTACCTTTCACCTTCCAGATGAACTTCAGAATCTTCCTAAGACAGTTCAAATGGAAGCAATTCAGTTTCCTGGCATGATAATAGACTATCCATGTTTCATAGACAGACAACAATGAGGTCAGTACAATGGCTTTATCGACCTTAAGTTTGGTAGTCAATCTAATATCTCTTCTCTCCCATACTTTTCTGTGGAGCCTCATCAGCAATGAAATCTTTAAAGAAATGAAAATTAAGCTGAACCTTAAGAGAGAGTTAAAAGTTTCCAGAACTTTATGTGAATAAGAAGAGCATTCTACACATTTGCAGAAATAAAAAGAGGCCAAAAATAGAATGTTTCATATGGGAAATATATTTTTAAAGGCCAGTTTAGTTGGAATAAAGCAAATATCAGGAGAAGCAATATGGAATCATCTTGAAAATAGAAGATAGAGCCATATTGTGAAAGGGTAACCACTGAACTTTTTATATTTTGTCCAAATGACAATGGGCGCTACTAAAGCTCCTTGAGCAGAGGAGTTCCATATTCAGACCTATGCTTTCAAAATATGAATTTATTATCTGTGTGAGGAAAAGTTACTATTATCATTTCTGTAATGATAACTCTCAGATCTGCATAAGAAGTGTCTGTTTATTTCTTGAGCTCCTCATCTATACTTACTTTCCTGATATTTCCATATGGATGTCACACAGGTATTTCAAATTCCATACATCCAAAAGGGAATTAATTTTCTTTTAATTAAAGGGTAATTTTAAGAATCTAGACAGTTAGTAGTAAGGATTCGTGACATAGTTAGTAGTGGTTGTATGAAGTCAAGAAGAATTTATCAAACACATTATATATTAGACATGATGCTAAATACTGGGAATATACATGCTAGCAGAAAAAAACAGAATCTGCCTTTAACAAGCTTAAATTCTAATAAGAAACATTATAGATAACAGTAAATTGAAAGAGGTGAGAATATACTTACTTGATTCAGAGAAATGGTAGCAAAATTTTCAGAAAACCAGGGAAGCCAATCACAAGGAGGGGTCAAAGTTGAAGGCTATTTGCTTGTGTTAACAATCAGGAGTAGAACCAATTTCCAGGGTGAAAAGGTTTCTATGACTTAGTAGAGAAATGTAGAGTCAGGAAACTAGGAGTGTATTTTTATGGTAATGAAGACATGTTTGGCCTGAGTCTTATGCATCTCCTTAAAAAGAGGAATGCTGGGAGGAATTAGTCAATCCCAGGAAGAGGCCTCAGGAGCAGAGTGATATTTGACTGTGAGAAAACAAGAGATGAACTGAGTGTCCATATTGCCGAGATTTCTGTCCATAGAATATACAAAAGTCTGGACAGTCTGGGTAGTCCTGAATTCAGGCTTTAATTTGGCAATCACATTATTGGATGTTTAACCCAAGGAACTCAATGACAGAAAGCAAGGTTCTATGGTAACAAAATATTCACTGCAACACTTGTAGGAGCAAAAAAAACATTTTTTTTCTTTTCCTGAAACATTTGTTTAAAATTCTACAATATTTTCCTTCCTTCCATATTTTACTTGATGTTCTGACTTTTCCCAAATGCCATCTCCACAGACAAAATAGGAGAATTACTATAGCACCAGCCAATAATGGTGTGTGATTTAAAAAAAAAGAGGGGGGAAGACATGAGAGATACTGAGGTAGTTTAAACAAGAAACTTTTGAAATATTAGTCATATAGGAGTAAATGAAGACTTGAGTAGAACTTGTAAATTATCAAATTGGGTAATGTGGAAAATAGTGGTACCGTTGAATAGGCAAAGAAGAGATGAGTTTTGCAAGAAAGAAAATTACTTCTCTTTTGGATATATGGAATTTGAAATACCTGTGTGACATCCATATGGAAATATCAGGAAAGTAAGTATAGATGAGGAGCTCAAGAAAGAAACAGATATTTCGTATGCAGATCTGAGAGTTATCATTACAGAGATGATAATTGAATGTATGGGAATTGATATCACCAAGAGGAAAACTGTATAGAAAAATGAACCTACAAATCATCTAGAAGGATCAATCCTACAAATAGTAAGAGAATTGCTCTGGGACAATATCGTGAAAATATAGGAAGGAGGAACTATCTTAAATGAAGGGCAGTTTGATATGAGGTTAATATGTCAATTGTATATATCATCTTATTCCCTCTAATTTAGGCATTTCAGGAGTTTTAAGTTTCTTTGTGCAAGTAACACTTTGTATAGATGAAGAATTGTTTTTAAGTTTCACTGAAATTCTTTCTTGTTTATTTTTCTTATGAGTAATTTTATTCAGTTGTTTAATTCATGATGTTCTAATCAATGATCCATGACTGTATTCCTTTTAAGTTTCTACTTTCTAGGTCATTTATGTCTCATTCATTTTTAAATAAACTAAATTTTAAGCAATGAAGATCTTCCAGTAATCAAGGAAACACCTTAAACAAAATTTACACTGAAAATTACTCTTTATAATAGTGGTTATTTATTTTTACAAAAGTTATTGCATCAAGGAATAAAGCATAAAAAACAAAACACCGCTGACATATTTCTATTTCAGCCAGCAACAATGGCTAAAATATTTTCAAAGAAAATTGGGTCTGCAAGATTTAAATCAACACAAACATTAAAATAGCATGTAGAGAAGGAAAAATGTTCTCTTCAATCCGCATGCCCAACTATCTCATGATTAAATTAAGAAAATTGGATGAACAAATCAAGGCTCTTAGTTTGTTAGACTATAAACAGGATTTAGAGCAAATAATCACTCTTTTTCTCCAGGAGGTGTGTATATAAATATACACATATGCTCCGGTTGGGGCACATACACACAAGGAAATTCTTCCCTAAATGAAATAGTGAATAAGAAAATATCCCAAGATTGCTGACACATGTATACATAAATTCCTCTATGGACAAATGCAAGCAGAGTATTGAAACAATTATCAAGATATTTACAGAAATCCTGTCTTCCCATTTCTTCATCATCAAATAAAAATTTTTAAATTTTATTAAATTTCCTGTGCAAGAATACTCATTATATTTTCCTGGAAAATAAAGAAAACACATATTAAACATATGTGTACTTTATCTTGAGGATAATTTAGTGAAATTACTCATAGTCTCATAGGGAAATCTGATCCAATTTTCTTTCTTTTAGTGTGTGTGTGTGTTTGTGTATCTTTTCCATATCAATGGCTCACAAATCATAGCTGCTTTATTTGACAAACTGGGTTTTTCCCGAGACTCTGTCTTAACCACAGTGTGAACTGTACAGAATACTTAGCCTATGTCAAACTACTTCATCAATGTGCAGTCCTTGCATTCAAAAGTCTCTGCAGTTTTCTGGAAAGGGATAAGTAATATTACATACCATTTTATTTATTTTTATATTTTTACAATTGTATTAAGCATGTTCCCACATTAGTCATGTTGTAAAAGAAGAATCTGAACAAGGAAAAAACCACAAGAAAGGAAAAAAAGAAAATGGTGTGTTTTGCTCTGCATTCAAGCTTCATTGCTCTTCGTCTGGATATGGATAGCATTTTCCACCATGAGTCTTTAGGAATTGTGTTAGATTCTTGTACTACTGAGAAGAGTCAACTCTTTCAAAGTTGGTCGTAACACAGTGTAGCAACATTGCTATGTACCATCTTTTCCTGGTTCTGCTTATTTCACTTAATGTCAGTTTAAGTAATTCTTTCTAGTTTTTGTCTTCTGAAATCTGCCTTTTCTTTTAGTCATAGTAAAAAGTACTCCATTACATTTGCACACCACAATTTGTTCAGCCATTTTCCAATTAATGGGCATTCCCTCAATTTCCAGTTCTTTGCCACAACAGAAAGAACTGCTATAAATATTTTTGGTGCATGTGGGTCCTTTTTGCTTTTTTATGGTCTTTTTTAGAAACAGACTAGTAGTGGTATTGCTGGATCAAAGGGTGTACCCAATTTTATAGCCTTTTGGTCATAGTTCCAAATTGCTCTTCATAATTAGATACCACTTTAGTCAGCCACTTTCTGTTACACATGAATAATGGAGGTTCAAAGTCAGTGTCATAGCAGGAATTAAAATCTGTATCTCCTGAGATTTCTAGTACAGAGAAATTTTATCCAAGTTATTGAAATGTTGCTTACATTACACACAGTGAAGCAACAATCTTTGTTTTCATAAATGACAACAACCAGCTAGTGGAGCAAGGGGAAAGGAAAAGATAAATGGATTCTTCTAATGATACCCAAGACCTAAGAGATAGATATGTGGGATTGGGATATTTTTTCCTCTGAATGTAAAAATCTTAAAGAACTGCAAGAGGATGGCTAAATGTTTGGATGCAAATGTCTCCATAAAAGAGTGTTTGGTTTAGTCTTTTTTTGGCTTTAATTTGTGCACAATAAAGTACTTGGTTTCAGCAAGGGAAGTCTCTAAATAAATCAATTGAAAGTGATGCCTTCTGAACTAAGTTTCAATGATAAGTTTTATATTAATATCTGTGATGAGGATTTCAGAGGCTGGGCTTGCTAAAATCACAAAAGTAAGAAAATATTACAGAGTTTGAGAAATCAGAGACGTTCTAATTAAGGGAGGGATGCTAAAATATCCCTTCTCAGCCTTGTCCTGTATGAAATTTGTATTCATCCTTCATTGCCAAAGAAGACCATGCCATCAGAGAAATGATGACATGACTTGCACTTTGTTTTGAGTGAGGGAGGGCTGTGCAGGTCACCAGCCTCACTTCTCTTCCAGAGCCATCTGAATTCAGTGACCAGAGATATTCATCAGGATGACTGGAGATGACCCAGGATGAGGCAGTTCGGGTTAAGTGACTTGCCGGCAGTCATATGGCTAGTGAGTGTCAAGTGTTTGAGGTGAGATTTGAACTCAGGTCCTCCTGACTCCTGCAGTGGTTCTCTATCCATACACTCCTCAAGATAAGGAGGCTAAAGAGAACATAACTTTTAAGATCAAAGAGTCATAGATTTTAAATCTTAAGAGGGCTTAGAAATCTTTTAAAGGAGTTAATTGAACTCAGTCACCTCTAAAATCCCTTCCAGATCTATTGAATTTATGACCAAATAAGGGAAAAACACCACAATGAAATACAAAATGGAAGATTTTGGTTACATTAAATTAATAAATTTTTGAACAAACAAAATCAATGCAACCAAGATTAGAAGGGTAGCATAAAACTTAGAAACATTTTTTACAACTAGTGTTAATGATAAAGATCCTATTTCACAAATATATTGTGAAATGATTCTAATTTATAAGTATTATGTAAGTCATTCCCCAGTTGCTAAATGGCCAAAGAATATGAACAGGCAGTTTGCAGACAAAGAAATCAAAGCCATCTAGAGTCATATAAAAATGCTCTAAATCAGTATTGATCAGAGAAATGCAAATTAAAACAGCTTTGAAGTACCATCTCACATTTATTAGATTGGGTAGTGTGACAATGAAGGAAAATAATACATTTTGGAGAAAATATGCAAAAATTGGAACACTAACACATTGTTGATGTAATTGTGAATAATCCAACAATTCTGGTGAGCAATTTAGGTCTATCCCCAAAGGGGTATAAACTATATTTGTGCATGTCCTTTAACCCAAAAATTATACTACTAGGTCTATATTCCAAAAATGGAAAAAGGAGCCAGATGTAGAAAAAACATTCATATCACTACTTTTTGTGGTGGCAAAGAATTGGAAATTGAGGGGATGATCATCGATTGGGGAATGGTTGAAAAAGTTGAGTTATGCAAATATAATGAAATAATGTTTTTATTTAAGAAATGATGAGAACGCAGACTTCAGAAAAAAATAACAAAACAAACAAAACCTGGAAAGACTTATATGAACTGATACTGAGTGAAATGAGCAGAAATAGGAGAACATTATACGCAGTAACAGCAACATTGTGTGATGATTAACTACAATAGACTTAGATCTACTCAGAAATTCAGTGATTAAAGATAATTTCAAAATATCTCATGATGGAAAATGCTAAGCACATTCAGAGAAAGAACTGTGGGGTCTGAATGCAGGTAAAAGTATACTATTTTCACTTTTTTTGTCTTTTCTTTCTCATGGGTTTTTCTTTTGTTCTGACTCTTTTTTCTCAACATGATTAATGTGGAAATACATTTAACATGATTGTACATGTATAGCCTATAGTTAGTTGCTTTCATTATTGTGGAGGATAGAGGAAGAGAGCAAGGGAAGAAAATTTGGACAGTAAAATTTCACAAAAATGATTTTTGAAATCTCTTTACATGTAATTGGAGAAAATACTGCTAAGGAAGGGAAAAAGCCCTTTCAGATCTAAATCTATTTTCTAATATGCCTCATTTTAACATATGTAATTTAGAGGAAGCGTGTGCCCATCTCTTTGTCATCACATTCCTGTCCACTTAACCAACTAGCAGGCCCAAAGTATGTGTCTCTCATCTCACAAGGCTCAACAAACTTTCAATCTAGTCCTCATACCTAACCCATCAGTGTTTCAGGAAGAAAAAAACAAAACATTGATGGAAATAAAAGGCTTCTGTGCACATCCTTCCTTCTTTCCCTATAGGTGAGGTAATGTTAGGCAGATGATACCCTCTTAATAATCTCTGAGAATACCAGCAACTTTGCCATCCCCCTGGTTTGTTGGAATGTTCTCTGAGGTGGAAAACAACAATAACAAAAATAACAACATCACATTTCTAAGACGAGATTATAGGTCAAGATCAGGCTTCCCATTCTACCCTAAGAAGGTAGTAGATGCCCTTATCTCTAATCTCTCTTCCCAACCCACAGAGAAAACCCATAGAGATCTCAACCCAGAGACAAAAGTGGGACCAGATCCACAGTCAAATTGTATAATCCTTGGGAGTCTACTTCTATCCACCATTGCATCATTCTTTCATTATTTCTCCTGGCCTTTATCTTTATCTTTTTCTTCATAGTGCTAAAGTGCTATGAATGGTTCCTTAACTACAATGATTTTCTCAAGTGTGTTTCTTCCTCTCTGGATAATTAACGCAGTGACACTGTCTTTCTGAAGTATGCTTGGGGAAAGTAGTACTCAGCCACATGCCAAAGGAACCCTATTACATGCCTCAAGTAAAATAGCAGAACCATGGATAGAAGAAGATTTGGTCTAGATTCTGGAATATTTGCTCCAGAGCAACAAAGTGCTTCAAATTTTGTAAGGAAAAAGATTAAGGTAAAGCTCAGAAGGAAATGGTAGAAGTGCTACGAATGATTCTTCACTTTTATTGCTCAGTAGCAAATGTTTCATCATTTCGGTAAAGGTACATCCCAGTGAGAGTAATCTGGCGAGGCTCTGTTACTGACTCAACTGTCCCCTCAGTGCTAACAATGTTTTTCTCATATATATTTTCTTATATACATATTCATACATAAATATACATATACATACATGCATATATATGCATGTATGTACATTTGTGTATATATAGTATTATTTGAGGGAGGAGGAGAGAGAAGCTGAGCAGAGAGAGAGAAGAGAGCATGAGTGGGCTAGTAGAACTTGCTTGTAGGGAGTCCTGACACAACAAGTTGTAGGCAGAAGCACTTGGAGCAGTATCTGAGACCTGAGACTAGGAGCAGGAGCAGAGAGCTGTATGCATATAAACGAAGGCAAGAGCTGGGAGTGGTCAGCCCAAGGAGGAGGAGCTGTGGGGTTTGAAAGTAAGCCTCCATTCAAAATGAGAGAGGACTTTATTTCGATACCATGTATTGATTAAGGAGATTGTTCTTACTGTGATCTAAGGGTGGGTGGTGTGATATTTTCTGCTATCCCTTAATGATGCATCATGCTAGTGAGCACTAGGCTGGGACCCTCTGACTTTGTAAATGGAATGATATATGCTATGTGCTATATGACACACTGAGTGCTATGAGATACACATATGTTATATATATGATTTGCTTAAGTATTTTGCATTAAATGTTATACTTTATTGAGCAATGTTTAGTTTATTGTTGAATAGGCAGTTCATTACAGTATGTGATTAGACCTTTAAAATTACTCACAGCAACACTCCTCAGGTGTACTTCCATGATTGGCATTACACCATCTCAGAGAAAATTTCCTGTGCCAAAAACAGAAGACAAGGATGCTGATGTTTTTAAATAGCAGAGAAAAATCAATGAGGGGCAAAAGTCAGGGGATTCAGATAATAAATATTCTTCCCTTTTATTTGTCTAAATTTCTATGCTAGAACAAATTCCTTTCTCTAAGGTGAATCATGGCAGTTATTCCTGGGGTTATGGGTTGCTGAGAAATTTCTGACCCATCTGCTTCTTTTTGTGGAATATATGTTAGCTCCCAGGATAACCTCAGAAATGGGATGGGGGGAGAGAGAGATGACAGAAAGCAATTCAAAAGTACAAATCTATGTGTAAAAATAATCATTTTCCTTCATGCTGAAAAAGATCTTTGATAGCTTTCTTTTGGATATTTGTTAGTTCTACATTGGTAAAGAGGGGTCTTCATTAATCTCTTTCTTTAATGCTGAGCAAAGTTAGGTATAGAAATCTTAAGACTTGATTAATTTTCTTGTTTATAGTTTCCCTCTCCCACATTCTATCCTTCACTACTCCCAAAGTATTCTAAGATACAAGAGCAGCCACATTATGTGACTGCTCAGAAACTACGAGTGGCTATTTCTTTTAACTCTGTGATGAAATACAGATTACTCACACTCACATTAAAGACCTCCATGCTCCAGTTTTATCATTCATTCTCAGTAATGTTGTATATTATTCACTCTTGAAATCTACATTCCAGCCAATTTGAATAAGTAGTTATTCCCTTCTAGTCATATTTCATATCATTGCCCATTTAAACCCAGCATACATCTATAATGGATTCCTAGTTATACTCTAGGTGGAGATCTATCCTCTCCCATCTCCATGAATTTTCACAGTAACACTTTCAGATGGGAAGAGAAGGAAAACTGACTCAAATATTGCTTAAAAGTAGTCCTAGAGAGAATTCTTACAGATACATTAAAAATGATTTCATTTCAGGCATGGAGTACAGTCTTCAGGAAGGCAATGAAGTAAATTTTGGCTTGCTAAATTTACCTGGAACAATTAGTACTCCAGATTCGTCAGAATGACAGGTAGTAGTTGACATGTAATTTGCAAGAGTCCCAATAACTTAAGGGAATGACAAGAGCAACAGAAAGCTTTTAAAGACTAGGGAGAATAGAATGCAGCTCTGTTTAGTAGATAAGGAGACAGTAGATAGGAAAAACTTATAGAGAGATGGAAAGAGAGACAAAGCAACAAGGAGACAGACTCAGAGAGACAGAAAATATTAGTGTAAGTATCAGAAGGAGACATGAGATGATGGGAACAAATTTTTAGTTCAAGGTTTAGCTTCCTCCAGGAGAAGATCCTTCTCCATTTTTCAGGACAGTTTTTGAGTTGTAGAGCAAAGCATATCAATAACTAATGACATCAAATATTATACCTTCAAAACAGGTCAGAAGTCATCTAGTTCAGTTATTTATTTTGCTTATTAGGTAAATTAAGTAGAGAAGGGGGAGGAAACAAAGTTGTAGTGTAAAAATCAACTTTCTTTAAGTACAGAAAGTCCTCCCTAAAACTCTTCCAAACAAATCTAGAGAATGCCAGACTGAGTTTGAATAGAAAAGTTCAAGGAAAAAGTATGTTAAGTGAGTAATATTTCCAAGTCAGATATGTGGACACTGGAGACAGGATCTCAGCTCCAATATCATGTCCAGTATGAAGCCTGAGGAAGAATAAACAGGAGAAGAATACCAAAAACAATGTATAGAGAGCAGTTCTGTCATTTTGAACTAAATGACCTTAAACCAGGCAGCAATTACCAAAATTCAGACAAAGTGGGGTAGTGATCAGATTTTTATCCCAAATCAGATCGGGGACACTGAGAGCATTCAGGTTACCAGTCTGATGTGTTCCCAAGAGAATTGAATAACTACACTCAATACCTACAAGAAAATTACAAGTGGATCAGCCTGCACCTTCTCTAAATGTACAGAACTTGACCCTAACATTAAGTTTTAAATCAAGAAATAGGCCAGAAGAATGATAAAACTAAAAAATCCAACTGCACAAAATATTAGTAAGATTACAGGAATACTTGGAACACAATCCCAGGAAAAGAATCACTTCAAAACATCTACAAATAAAATATGAAAGAAAATAAAATCTTTGCTACAAATTAACTAGAGTTGCTGAAATGATTATGTAATATTTTTTGGTTGCTTTTTAAGGAGTCTAAATGTTTTGTTTTGTTTTATTTTAATAAACAAAGTAAGAGAGATAGAGGGGGCAAAGGTAAGAAAAATGACAACCATGAAAAAAAAAAGAATTGAGAAGGAAATTAATAGTTTGGCATATAAATTCTAAAACCTTGCCAAAGAGAAACAGATCCTGAAAATTGAAATGGACCACAAAGAATTCAGTGACTCCATAAAATAGCAACACAGAGAAAAAGAAAGTGAAAATTCTTTAAAAAATTATGGAAAATATAAGCATCTCATAGACAAATTACTGACCTGGAAAATAGTTTGAAGTGAAAAAATTTAGGAATAAATACATTACCTGATAACCATGACAAAAAATAAATCTAGCTATGATATTATTTCAAGAAATTGTAAAAGATAACTTCCCTGATCTTTCACATCCAGATGCGAAAATGGAAATAGAACGTATCCACTTATTACTTCCTGAAGTTCTCAAATGAAAATTTCTAGGAATATTATAACAAATTTCAAAGTTTCCAGGTCAAAGAAAAAATACTGAAAGCAGATAGATAGAATTGAAATACCAAGGACCAAATAGTCAGGGTCACACACAATATAGCAGCCACAGCTTTAAAGGGTTGAAAGGTTGGAATATGATACTCAAAAAGCAAAGTGTGTAGTATTATAGTCAAAAAATTCTACCTAGCAAAACTGCCTGTAATCTTTATGGAAGGGGCAGAAATGAACCTTGAATGAAATATAGGAATTCCAAACTTTTCAGATGAAAAGATCTAAGCTGAATAAAAACTTTGAAGTTCATATATAGGGATTAAGGGAACATAAAGAAGTGAACATGAGCGCTAAGGTACTAATCAAGAATAAACTGATTATATTCTAATATAAAGATAGGTTACATGTGTCCCTTCTGATCTCTATTATCATCGAAAAACATAGAGGGAGTTAAATTAGACAGAAGCTTAGGAAAGGTTTACTTTTATGCCTTAATCTTAAAATAGGAATGAAAAGAGGAAGAATAGGGAAAAATAATGCAATAGGGGACAGAAAAATATTTTAGGAGTACTTATCTTACATAATTAGGCTATACAAGTAAAAGTCTCTATGAATTAGGAGGAAAGGGGGGATAATAGCAGCCAACAACCTCACTTACATTTGAATTGGATATAGGAAGAAGTAATATACACAAACACATAGACACAGAGCTGAATAAAGAAATGCATTTTATGAAACAGAGAAGGAAAGAAGGGAGACTGGAGAAAGAGAAATTAGAGGGACATGAAAGAAAGCAATCATCTTGATCAAATTAATTCTAAAGATGTACAAAACTATTTTATATATCTTTTTGAGGTGATAAACAATGAAAATCTGAAGATGTGCCTATTAGTTGGGGATTGGCTGAACAAGTTATAAATGAGATGGACCATTCTCATATGTAAGAAATGTTGAAGGGAATGGTTTCAAAGACTCCTGGGAAGAGCTGCATGAATTGACAATAGAGGAAAGTGAAGAGAACCAGGAGAAAAGTTTATTCAATAGTATCTGTATTGTGAAGACAAATAACTTTGTAAGATTTGGGAACCATGATCATCATAATGATGATCTTGATTCCAGAGTACTAATGATGCTACCTACATCTTGATTCAAAAACAAAACAAAGTAACTCAATGTGCCGGATGAGAAATATATGCCCATACATCTCATTTATGCACAGTGAATCTTTCAGTATATGTATATACAGAAAATATATTGCATATGTGTAAATATACATATATACACATACACATATGTATGTTACTATATATATATATGTATTTATATAGATATATGGTTCTATGTATTTATCTATCTTATTCTTCAATAAATGATTCCTTTCCACACTTTCAACAACATATTCTCCATCAGCTCAATCCTAACTAACCTCATCTTTTTGTGGTCATACCTTCTTTCTGTCTCTCCATTTCTGTCTCTTTGTCTCACTGTCTCTCTCTCTCTCTCTGTCTCTCTCCCTCTCTCCCACATAGATAGATAAGAGATATATGCATATGAATATACGTACACACATAGTGTATATATTTCTTTATGTAATATGGAAATCTGTTTTACTTCAGTACACGTTTGTAGCAGGGATTTTGTTTCTTTCATTCATAGTTTTATGGGGGAGGGGAGAAGGCAAACTTATACTGATTGAAAAAAAATGAAGACCAGAGAGGAGACAAAATTTGATTAAGGATATATGGATAGTAAGTGACAGAGTTCAGATTTAAAACCAGGTTTTCTATACGCAAATCAAGCACACGTTCCACTACAGTAGGATGGGCACAGTCTTTTCAATAAAGTAGAAACAAGACTGTGAAAGATCAGATTGGGACAACTGAGTTGATAGGGAACAAGTGAGAGGTAAAGTGATAAGGTGTCAGTCACAGAAGAATGCTATGCACCCTAGGGGTACCAACCAAGGTTAGATAATCTCACATGAATTTGCAACAAAATCAATCCACACAGCTTTCTTCCTACTTTCCGCAGTGCACCGGGATCTTAATCACAAAATTGTTATTCCTCGAGGCCTGAGAAAAGAAAATCACAGTTTCTCAAAGCAATCCATTAACCTGTCTAATTGTACAATGAAGAAGTTTTACTGTATTATCCATACAACATGAAAAAGTTAGTGGAGAAAGTCAGAGAATATACCTTCTAGAGGAAAAGACTTATCTAGCTGATCAGATAATGCAGTTTTTCCTATTTTAGGAAGCTGATATGACTATATACATATATATATATATATATATATATATTATATATATAAAACCTTTATGACTATCTATCTATCTATCTATTTATATAATATATATATAACCTTACTAACTTTTTAATTTCCTGCTTTTCAATCTGTTCTCCTAGAATTAAAGCTTCCATACCACCATCATGAGTATTCAATTCAGGAAGTTCAATGGAGAAAAAGAAGTAGTGATTTGTTGTCATGTTAGCAAAGCTACCTAATTTACTTATGACTTTACTTTGTAAAAAGTTTCTAGATTGTCTTGCATCATAGACAAACTCAACTATATTTCTTCTTTTTGTACATATTCTGGAAATGGGGAATAAATGATTGTTTTAATTTTAATGATATTGCTGCATGTAAAAGAAAATTATGACCATTTATTCAATTAATCACAAAATCATGGAGTCTCTAAATTTGTGAGGTGCAGGTAAGCTATAATATTTAAATTTTTAAAAGTTGGACCCAGAAGGCATCTTTTGGAAGGATCCCTCATTTTCAAATATCTATTATGTTCTTTAAATAAAAGGTTAAATCTTCCACTGTATGACAATGAAAGTAAATGAGATTATATTTCACAAGAAGTACGGGATCCATTTGGGAAAGCTTGGAGCATTTGAATAGAGAAGGCAAGGACATGAGATTGTCCTTAAAGGATAGGTAGAAATTTGCATACCTGATTAGGAAGGTGTTTGAAGAAACAGAAAAAGCACAAACTAAAACATTGACAGATGTCCATCAAATGGGGAATGGATGAAAAACTTGAGTATATTATCATGATGGAATACTACTAGAGAGCTGGATGACCATTGAAAAATATGAAAAGACTTTCATGAAATAATGAAAAGTGAAATGAGCAAAACAGGAGAACATTATATACAGTAACAGCAATATTGTTTTAAGAAGAACTTAGAGTGAATAAGTCATTTTGACTATTCTAAATTCTCAAATTAACTACCAAAAAAAAAAAACCCTAGATAAAGTACAATGCTATTTGCATCCCTAGAAAGAATTGATAAATAGAAGTATGTATAGAATGATTACTATCCAC
This sequence comes from Potorous gilbertii, assembly GCA_028658325.1. Classification (NCBI taxonomy): domain Eukaryota; kingdom Metazoa; phylum Chordata; class Mammalia; order Diprotodontia; family Potoroidae; genus Potorous; species Potorous gilbertii. The sequence goes on along the minus strand of CM053771.1, from coordinate 440,007,887 downwards.
ACAAACACACACCCACACCCAGCCCCCACCCCCAACTTTTTGTTTCTTTTTAATGGCAGACATTTCTATCATGGGGTAGAGAAAAAAGAAAAAAATACCCGATAACTTTATTATACATTCAAAAGGATTAGCAATTGTACATGGCACATTTGTAGTTTCATATGAAACAATCCTTTTGATTTTACTATGTTAAGGAAATATTTTTTTCATTGCATAAATTTAAAATAAATATTTTTTAAAAAGAGGAGATAAAATGGGCATGAAGACTAAAATTTCTTGTTGATAAGTTGATTTTACTTAAAATATATACAAAGGAATCATTTAACTAGTTATTTCCTCAATCTGTTGTCAAATATTGTCAAATTTTCACAACATCGCTTGCATAAGTCTCCTATATCATCATATAGTCACAATCTTAATTGAGAAAATCACCTCTTTCCTTGACTACTCTATCAATAGCTTTTGACTGGTAAATCTATATCAAGTTTCTTTATACTCCAAACTATGCTCCATTTAAATGACAGAGCGATTTTTTTAAAATTATAAATGTGAGCATCTCACATATACCATTACCCTACTTCCTACTCATTGACTTCTAAGGGCTCCCTATTACCTCCATGATGAAATATAAAATCATTGGTTCAGTTTTTAAGGTTCCGTATAACTGGAGATCTCCCTGTTTTCCCAGTTCTCTTGCTTTCATCTCCCCTCCATAAACCTTGAGAGGCAATTGCACTGGCCTCCTTATTATTCTTCAAACATGGCACCCCATCTCTTGTTTCCATTAGTCTACAGGTTTCTCCTCATGCTTGAAACACTCTTCTCCTCACGTGTGCCTCTTTGTGTCCCTAGTTTCCCTCCAGATTTCACTCAAAGCCCTCTTTCTGCAGAAGTACACCCAGCTACTAAAATTACTCCTTTCAGATTACCTTCCATCTTCTCTGAATTTCTCTTATCATGGATCTATTTACCTGTTGTCTTTCCCATTTTTAGAATGTATGCTGTTTTACAGCAGGAGCAATTTTTCTTTTCCTTTCTTTATATCCCCAGTGCTTAGCAGATTGTGTGACATATATTTTACTTTATCAATATTTTTAACTAAATATTCTATAATAAAAAGTTTCAATTAATTTTAACTCCCTTATCTCTTTCACATTTTTTTCAGAATCAAAATAGGTAAATTATATAAATTCTGAGAAACTATAAATATCAATGCTGCTGTTTATAATACCATGATTTTTATTTATAATTTTAATATTTTAAGGAGTCCAGAGGGATTCAAGGTCCAGACTATATTTTATACCTTCCTCAAAACCTAGAACTCACCAATGCTTCTGTTATTCAGGTATAAGATGAAATGACCAAGGAAAGCCACCAAAATAAGATGAAACATTGGAGTAGGACGTTTTAGAGGTCCTGGCTGCACAACGTATCTACTTTCAGAGGACTAGCTTCCCAAGTATAAAGAAGTTCATTACAAATAGGCTGGTCACTTTGTGGTGAATTATTTAGTCATGGAAACTCATGATGGAAAGGTACAAAACCCTCTTTAGGTCTTATTGCTTCTGTAGTGAGAGTGGCAGGGTGGTGGCAAAAGGACAGAGGCTACCACCTGTGGGCACTAGATGTAAGATGCTTTTCTAGCAACAAATCAGTAGATAGACAACTAAAGGAATTAAATTGAATCTTATCAAATTTGACATGCTCATTACAAATGAAATCAGAAAACATAAGGAAATTAAAATTAAACCCATGTGTGTGTGTATATATATATATATATATATATATATATATATGTATGCACACTCATATACACATATATATGTATATATATGCACTTACATACAAACACATGAGTTTAGCTACAACTCTTTATGATTTTTTTAAAATTTTATTGGGAGTGAGCGTGTCAAAACTGGCAGAATTCAATTATGCATTCATATCGCAGATTCTCCTGGGAATAAAGGAATTAAGGATGAAAAAAAGCATTTATTAACTGTCAACTGTGTATATAATTGTATATACTAAACCCTGGAAATATAATTGAAAAATATTATCCAGTGTCTGCCCTCAGAGATCTCACTTTCTGAAGGAGACCACACATAAAATACTACAGAATCCAGGTACAGAGTGGATGGAAATATCTAGGGATCCTAAGTGTATATCAGCAGATCAGATGGCAGCATGCATTGCCCTAAGAGAGGCATGATATAAGGGAGTGGAAAGACCTGAGAATCTTGAGATGCAATGACAAGGTAGAAGGAAGAAGATAAGGCTTTTTGATACTCCATGTTATTGGAAAGTTCATGATTTCCAGGTCATCCAAGCAGTGTGAACAGTCACGTCACTATTCTCACCTACCTGCTAGTATTAGAGTCTGGAATTCAGGAGTGATGAAGAGAAGAATAAGAGGAAAATAATGGAATGACAAAGTTATTTTAATCTTGTATTGACTCATTAACATTCCTCCCTGGATTCTTACAGGACAATCTATTAAAAAAAACCAATTATTGTTCATGCCTAAGACATTAAAGTGAATGATGTGTTCTTCCACAAAAGTATGCAATGAAACATTTGTACATCAGAAATGGGATTTTTTTGTTGGAAGGCTTTCTCCACCAGAGAAATTAAACAGGACATAATGGATTTCAAAGAATTTACAAGCAAATTTAAGAAACATACAAAAATATTAAATAGTACATTATACTTTTTAGTTCATCCTAAATGTAATGATCCTTTCTGACATTGCTGATTAAATACTTTACTGACTCATTCATTTCTGACTCATTGACTTAACAACTCACAGTTTTTATGGTGGTTGGACAAGGTCCATATTATCTGGTGCCTCACTGTGTTACCGTTTTCGTTCAGATATAGCATAATACCAGAGTTGATCCTGTTTTTCTCAGGAGCTTTCTATTAGAGTAGTCTTCTGCTAAGCAGTTGATACTTGACTCTCAAACTCAGCATCTCTTGAACTCAAGATTACCCATTATCTAATCGTCAAGTCTAGAAAATCTTATTTCTCAAGTTCTGTTGTTGATCTTTGTTCAGAAAAGGAAAAAGAAAAACAGAAGGAAGCAAACCGAACTATAAATTTCATAGAATTCAGTCTCAAATTTATTGCACAACTACCTGGATTCAATCATCATGTTCTTCTGTGTAGATTTCCTCTGCTTCTGATCAGGAATTAGGGAAGTAATACTCACCACACTTTTCTGGCCTTCAATCTAGAAATCTAAGAGGAAGAAAATAGAGGACAATGAGACGAAAGGGTAGAATCATTTCCCTTGCTCACTGTTATAGGCTACAAAGTACAAAGGTTTCCACTAATAAGAATGAGTTGCTCTGATATTCAGTCACACCAATCATCTTGTTCAAGGTAATCCATGTTTTTAAGGGAGAATTGATCAAGAATTCACTGTATCGCTCAGCAGCAGCCCTTCTTTCTCCATCGTGGTCAGCTACGATCCCCGACTCCCCAGCAACCATGTCGAAGGGACCTGCAGTTGGTATTGATCTTGGCACCACTTACTCCTGTGTGGGAGTCTTCCAACATGGGAAAGTAGAGATCATTGTTAATGACCAAGGAAACAGGACTACCCCCAGCTACATTGCCTTCACTGACACAGAACGTTTAATCGGTGATGCTGCAAAGAAACAAGTTGCAATGAGCCCACCAACACAGTTTTTGATGCCAAATGTCTGATTGGTGGCAGATTTGATGATGCTGTTGTACAGTCAAACATGAAGCACTGGCTTTTTACAGTGGTGAATGATGCAGGTAGGCCTAAGGTCCAAGTGAAGTACAAAGAGGAGACCAAAAGTTTCTATCCAGAGGAAATGTCTTCTATGTTTTTCACCAGGATGAAAGAATTCACTGTATCATCCACAGGACATATTTTATTCCAGACATTCTTATACTCCCTTCAGATAAAGGAACATATCCTGCAATTACACCAAGTTGTTTGAAAGAACTCATAAAAGTTAGTAAAGTTCCACCTGAGGACATCTTCAACACACAGTATTTATATACATCAATACCACAATACAAAAAGAAATAATAGAAAAAGTAACAAAAATAAATATAACATAGCTTGGAGTCAATCTAAGGAATACACAATCAAGGGAGAGGAATTTACTACTTTCCTGGCCTGTGCTCTGGTCTGGGAGCTACCACAACTTTTTCTGCCCAGGATCAGTGAGTAGAATTCCCTCTCCACAATGGTCTCCAGCTCAATTATGCCAGCGAGAACTCCTCCTCACTTCAGGGACACCACTCAGGGTTCAGTTCTCCCAAGGTCTTTAGGTGGAGAGCTCCAAAAATGGATGCTGCCACTGCAGTGGCTGCTACTGGTGGAACCAGATCCTATTCCCTTCTAATCCAAGTGAAAGAGCTTTCTCACTGATTTTTGAAGCTGTCGTTGGCATCTGTGGGTTAACCTATCTTGAAACCACCAGGGTTTCTACCCCCTGAAGCCTGTTCTGGTCTTGTCCATGCTGCACCATGCACACAGCCAAGATTATGCTCTGCCCTGCTGTGATATATATTTCCTCCCGGCCTTCTAGGCTGTCTTAAGCTGAAAATATCTTTCACTCTATGTTTTGTGGCTTCTGCTGTTCTCTAATTTGTTAAGAGTTATTTTTTACAGGTATTTTATGGGCTATGGGAGAGAATTTTTACAGGTCAATCCTTCTACTCTGCCTTTTTGACTCCACCTCCGCTGCTTTTAACAATTTTGTGTATATAGGTATTTCTCCACACATATAAATGTGTGTGTGTGTGTGTGTGTGTGTGTGTATAGAGAGATGGCACAGGGTGAGCTGAATAGGAAGGGATGGTGTCTAAAAAATTAAATTAAGAGGTGAGAGAGAAATATATTGGTAGGAGAAAGGGAGAAATTGAATGGGGCAAACTATCTTTCATAAAAGAGGCAAGAAAAATCTTTTTCAATGGAGGAAAAAAGCTGAAAGGTGACAGGGAAAAAGTGAAGCTTACTTTCATCATATTTGACTTAAGGAGGGAATAACATGCACTCTCATTTTGGCATGAAAATTATCTTACACTACATGAAAGTAGGGGAGAAAGGGATTAGTGGATTGGGGCGGATGAGAAATGCGACAGCAAATGGGAGGAAGGATTAACTAGAAGTAAACATTTTTGGGGAGGGATGAGGTCTAAAAAGAGAACAGAGTTAATGGGAGCTGGATAAAATGTAGGGAAATAGAGTTAGTCTTACACAGCATGATTATTGTGGAAGTATTTTGCAAAGCTACACGTGAGTAGCCTATATTGAATTGCTTGCCTTCTCAGTGAGGATACGTGAGGAAGGAGGAAGGGAGATAAGTTGGAACTCAACGTTTTAGGAACAAATGTTGAGAATTCTTCTTGCATGCAACTGGGAAATATAAAATAAAAGGCAATGGTGTATATAAATCTATCTTGTCCTACAAAAAAAGACAGAAAATGGGAATAAGGGTAGGGAGGGGTGTGATAGAAAGGAGGAATGTGTGATGGGGCAATCATAATGCACAGTTTTGGGGTGAGGGGAGGGGAGATATGAGGAGAAGATTTGTAAAGCAAAATTTTGTGGAAATGAATGTTGAAAATTAAAAATCAACAAACACTAAAAAAAGAAAAAAAACATGTTAAAAACATTCCAGAAGCATGAGTTAATCTTTTTTTCTTTCTGCTCTTTCACGCAGGAAGGTTCTTATATTTTTATTTTCTTCTCTACTTTTCCTCTTCTTCATTATCCTTATCATCATTTGTGTCCATTTGTTTGATTTTCCGGTATATAAGCATAGTCTCTGTCACTTTTATTCCTTCTCTTTGTACCAGATTTTATGATTTTTAGTCTTTACATATAAGGTACATTTATTCACATTTTAAGACTCTCCTTAATTTTTTTTCCATTTCTCTTTTTTTAAATACAATATGCAAAAGTCAAACGGGAACTATTAACTAGAAAAATATCCTGGCCAATGTTATATTATATTTAATGATTAAACCGTTTTCCCTTTTCCTAAGTGTGTTTTATGATGACTCATATGTTTCTAGTCACAAGAAATTTGAATTATAGCATAATAAACCACTAGCTAAACATATTTCTAAAATAATTACCTCTTTTCGAAGACATACTTTATTGAATGATTTTCCTGAGATGTTTTTTCAAGTGAACAAAGGAAAATAACACACTGACTGAATTTGTATATATCTACCAAAACTTCCTTCCTCTATGATCTGTGCCCTCTGCATCTGTCGCTTCCAGGATTTAACTAAACTCTCCCCAAGTTGGTCTGTATAATTTTCAGTATTTCAGTAACATCAATTATTTCTTGGTCTTCACTTGCTCATTTACGTGGGTTAGTAATTTGGCAGTCATTCATACTCTTTTTACTAAATCTGAGAGCTAGAGAAAAACTACTAACCTTTATGAAAATACTTTCAAATCTAAAATAAGAAAAAAAATAGAGAAATTAACCTATATATGCAGGCATGAAAATGAGAAAGTTATATAGTAATATGATTAGTTAACCAAATTGACTTCATGTATTGGATACTTTTATTTCTGTTATTTTAAATGGTAAGTTTTAAAGATCATTGTACTTTAAGTTTTTATTCACAGCTCTGATTTCAATATTCTGTATGGGTTTCATAAACTATTCATGATATGGACATTGACATGAGAAATATGGTTCCAAAAACAATACTTAAGTTATTTTTGAGATTTCAGGTGGATGACATAGGTTATTGCCCAGACTTTTTTTCCGGGAAATTGAAAACTGTAGATAATCTTTATAAAGTAAAATAGCATTTGTATCTTGATTGTTATTATATTTATGTTGATTTCTGTGAGACAGCTTATTAAATTATAGGATTGCTAACTATCTGGTGATTTCAAATTTTGGTTGAGTTGATAAGACAACAGAAATTTCTGACAACTTTAAAACAAAAACAGATAAAAGCAAATTAATCTAGGACTGTTACCACATATTGGACTTGACTAATTAGCAAAGTAAGCAGATATAACCAATCCACTAAATTTAGCGAAAACTAAAAACATTAAAACTGTTCACAATTATGTGTGGAAGTTGGGATAAACCAACAATCTGAATAATTTAAAGGTATTGATAAGAGAAATCAAGGACTGTGACAGTTTTCGTTAAGTCAAAATAAGACAAACTCACTTAATAATTGCCAGTTAAACAACTCACTAGTTTTTTTATAAGGTGATTATGAACATATAGCTTTTGATATTAAGCTTCCATAAATACATAAAAACAGTGGAAAATCAGAATAATAAATTGTGATATGTCATATTGTTCTCGTATACAAACATAACTGTTCAATCATTCTAATTTCCTATTTAGATCTTTCCTTGAAAATAAGTGTCAGGATAGTGGAGAGCTTTGATAAGTGAGTCCAGATAAGTTCTATGAACTTTTCACTTGTAGGTAATGTAAGATCCTAGATAATTTCTTAGAAATGACTTGTTAATAAATCTTAGGGACTTCTGATTAATGAAGATGTTTTCTTCACTTTATACCATATTGAAACCATGTGTCAAGTATTGGAACAATATAATATCCCAGATATTCTCTTCAGAAATAAGAATAATTCAACTAGTACTATCCAGTCTAATTCTATACCAAAAGTGATTCCAAGTTTCCATATGAAACATTAAATTATTTGGAAATTTATAATGATATCTCCATATTTGATAGGCAGGAAAACATAATAAAAATGACACAGAAGTTAATAATTGCCTTAATGCCTTCATTCTACTATGAATTAGGCATACAACTCCTGTCAAGTTACTTAAGTTTTTAGTCATCTAGTAACTCACTAGGAATGTAAGTTGAAGAGAAGTTACTTACATACTTCAGTAGAGAGAGTTTCTCTACCATATCAATGAACTCATAAGTAGAGGCCCTATCCCTTTTCCTTTATTTATACTTGTAAATACCATTATTATTGAGGAAATTGTAATACATGTAAAATAAATATTACTATCAACATTTGATATACGTTAAAAATGGACACAAAGGTGCTAAGTGACAATATAAGTTAGGTAACCAGAGACCCAGACCCAGAATTTGTCTCTCCAAATACTTTGTGTTGTGATAATTCATACTACAAAGTTGTCTCTTCATAGGAAACTGTATTCAGTGACTTTATCACTAAGTTTTCCAAATGAGTTTCTTCATATATCAAAGAAAATTTGGAGACTGAGATACTCTAATTCAGAATACCATCCATGTGAATGGTTTTTGGTATTGAATTCATTGGAGATAATGCTTTTATAATTGATCATTGGAGAGATGAACAAAGAATGACCCATGTTAATAGAATTTAATTTTAAGAAAAGACAATGTAATGAAGTAGGAAGAACATTTAACTTAGAATCAAGATATTAAACCCCAGGTTTAATCATTGCTTCTGTGACTTATTCAATATGCGACTTTGAATAAATCACTCAAAGTATCTTTGCCTCATTTTTGTCATCTATAAAGTTTGAAGTGGAATCAAATGACTTCTCAAGCCTTTTCCAGTTCTACAACTATGAATATATTACCTCTAGCCCTGAATTCACTTGATTACTAAAATGTCATTTACTAATAGTCTTTAAATGGTATAAGCCAATTTGCATGGTGTAATAGAAAGCTAAGGGATGTTATAGTGCAATCATCCTACATACAGGTATTCATCCAGCTTGCTTTTCTTTAATTTACTTAAATGTGCAATGTAAACATTGCACTATACATTATTTAAATTGCTATGTTAAGAAGGAAAGGGAAAGACAATGATGACAACTTGCCTAAGCATGTCAGGTAGTTACTTGAAAGAGGATCAGAGCCTGACTTACTGTGACAGATGATGCTAAAAAAATAAAATTTTGGTGACATTAATGGCAGCATCTTTTCATTATCTTTCAAATAAATGAGAGAGGAGGATAACATCTAGTCATCATCACAGACACTTCTACTGGGAGAAGATGTGTTTGCCTTTGGGCAAAGAGAGTCCAAGAGTGACATGAATGTCATTCTCTAGGCTCAATAAGAAGAAAAACAAATTCTAGAAAACTAATATGATCAGAGAATTGACCAAATGCATTTTAAGTTGATACTGAGTTTCCTGAAATATATTTCTAATAAGTTGCCCGAGGTTATGATTAAGTTCCTGAAGGATTTTTATTGTTTCCATGACACAATGTTGAATTGGTTAAAAATCAATATTCAAAGTTCTGAGTATTTTTTCAGCATCTCCACGAAACAGATTTCTATCAGAACATTTTTTGTATTATAATGGTTTTTTTTCGATCATTTTAAGTTTTCAGATAAAATGGTAAGACCCCAAGATACAAATATTTACATAAAAGATAGGGATTAGATTTGTGATTTCACTGCATCAAAATCCTATCTCAGGCACGTAATAGTTAATTATTCTAAGATTTTGATTCAGTCTCAGTTTTCTCATCTAGAAATGGAACTAATAATAGCACTTACCTTAGAGAGCTGTGAGAAGTAAATGAAACAATGAATATTAAATGTTTCACAAACTTCAAATACGTACAGTTATAGAGATATTATGCATATAATTTTAATCTGAAACCTTATAACATCACTCTAAACTCTAGATTAATGATACCCTGAAATAAGATAATGGATCCATCGCTGAGACAATTTGGGTGATATTTAACTCTGGCTTTAGTAGCTTCAGGTAGATTAACCATTGTCACTGGAACAAAATTCACAATTGTTATTGGTAAACTTTGGAGGAAAAAGATCTTTTAATTAAAAAAGAAATAAAATATAAGGCAGACTATATACTAAATGTATATGTATGTATATGTCTCTATTCATACATATATGTACATATATCTTAAGATCTGAAACAATTTATGTACACCTATATGTATGCATATAATCATACACATAAATAATTTATACATAAATGTATGTGTGTATATGTACATGCACATACACAATACATTGTATAGGGTACTTTTTAAAAAGAGAACCTTGATTTAAGTTATCATTCCATTGGTCCTCTGGTACAGTTTGGGGAATTCGATTTTGCAAAGCTTAATATTAACAAATAAATTTCTGATTTGGTAGCTCTGGCCAGACCATCTGTAGTCAGTAAAGTTTCATGTTGAGGTGGGAGAGACAACATTCTATCTGGAAAAATGTAGTTCCTTCTTGAAAAAGCTATGTAATCATATAACCATGTCACTTAACCTCTCCCAGAATTAATTCTCGCATTTCTAAAATTGTAGAACGGTATTTATATTACATACTTCACATGTGATCTTAGATTTATATGGAATAAATATTGCATAATGAATAGAGGTCTGACCCTGAAGCCAGGAAGAACTGGATTCAAATCCTATTGGGTATGAAATTTGGGCTAACTTTTAAGCTTTCAAGGCTCTAATCAACTAAGACTATAAATTGCAGGGGGAAAGAAAAAAGATAGTGACTAATACTGATAAATCAAGATCTTCATCAGGAGTTCACTATACAAATGAGATATTTATAAAGCACTTAGCAAAGTACCCAGCACATAATAGGTGCTTAATAATTGCTTGTTCCTTCACTTAAGTGAAATCAAAGGTCTAGCTCTTATGCCTAAGGTCTATCTGGACCTTCAGATTCATCCTTCTTTTTATCTGTATCCCTGTTATTTATCTCTATTTCTCTCCTTATCCCTATTTTTATTCCTATATCTATCCCTATGACTTTCCATATAGTGAGTCAGCATGAAATGAAGAGTAAAGAATTGACCCTGAATCCATTAATTCCTGGAAACAATGAAATCATTGGCCCATTCTGTAACTACATAATATTAGTATTATTATTGTGCACTCTGGTATGCTTATGGGAAGTAGCAGTTCATAAAATGGAAACCAAGTCATTTGAAGGAAAAAAAATGCTTTCATTAGGACACATTTTCCAATTATTGTTGACATGCACAAAATAACAAAAACAAATAATTTTAGTTTATATTTTAAATGTTTTAAGGTTTTCAAAATATTTTATCCATATTATCTAATTTGAATGAATGAAAAATTTGTCTTGCATCTATTGACATTAATAAGTGTTTATACGCTTAAAAGTTACCTGCCCTTAAACCATAATAAGAAAACGAACAAAAACATAACTAAACCTTCTTTCAGAAGAATAATAAAACTAGGCAGTTTATGAGCTACTATGGAATAACATCAAATCCCTCACTGCCATCCATTACAAACAGAAATTGTGCCCCTTTATTGTTTTACTCTAACACAAACTCACTTGAAAGGTGACATAAATTAGAGAATCACTAGCGTAATTAAAAAGAAAGATAGCTCTCTGAGAATGTTATTACTTTTTGAATCCCACACAGCAATAGAGACTCCTAGTACTTCTTAGAATTATTTCAGAATGATTGGATTGGATATTTGCTATGAATTTTTCCTCTTTGTAATTAGAAATTCCAAAGGCAAGCCTTACATGATCTTGTCATAGAAAGAAAATAAGATTTCATGGAGAAAAAAAAGTTATTTTCCTTCAATCTCATAATTTCATGCCAATAGTTCACTTGGTAATATTTTCCTCCTTTGAGAGATTAAAAAAAATTTAGTGATTTTGAAGGACAGAACAATCGTTATATTAGTTTGAGTCAGAATTCAGGAAATATCAACGTGGTGTTTTAAAATCTTAACCTGAGGAGACTAACAAGTTTATGGTAGCCATAACACTATTTGTTGCAAAGAAAAGTAGGATGAGAGAATCTCAGTACATCAGTACGTATGAACAGTATTATGTAGGATTATTTTGATTGACTTCTTAACATTTTTCTAATATAAAGATCATGAAATAAGTGTTATTATTATACATTTTTCAAGAATGAAAATCATTGACTTTAAATGAGTTACCGTCTATGTAAAATCTTTTATATTCCTTTAGAGTTTTATACAAATAACAAAAACTAACATCATTAAATTAAATATTACTAAGACATATAAATTAAATTATTAAATTAACCTCATTTTAACTATGTCATGTGAGGAGTTACTGCAAAATTGTATTTTCTCCATCATTAGAATGTTTTACTATTAACTTACTTTTTTTATAATGAGGCAGTCTCTATTTAGAAATCCTTATAAATATGTATGGTAGAAAACTGAAATGAAAGAGAATTTCATATAATAAACAAATATCGGATCATAACATTTAAAGTGCTAAGTAAGCTGAGAGATTTTAAAGTCCAGCCACCTTATTTCACTGATTAAGAAAATGAGACCAACAGTAATTATATGCCTTAGGTTACCTAGAAAGAAAGGAGAAGAGTCAGAATTTGAATTTCAATTCTCTTCATTCCACATCCAAGGCATTTTCTAATAAATCACACTGTACTTTTTGCTTATACATATACATATACACCTGCATACCTGTATACATATTTATGTATGTATGTATAGATGTGTGTACATACATACATATATACATACATACATATGTATGTATGTATGTATAGACACATATGATGAACACTTATGCATCTCTCCATCGGGGCTGTAGAGGTTTCCCTGAGAGGTTGGAGTTGCTCATTTCTACTAACGTCAACTTAATCGCACATTGTAGAAAAGTATGCCTCTCACTGAATGCTAGCATTATCTAGCACCTCAGTTCCATTTAACAATTTAACAACAGTTAGCTTTTACAAAGAAATACTTATTTCAAAGAAACAACCAAAACAAGAATACAAATGTTACCAACGTCCTAACCCCAATTCCAAAATATCAAGGGCACATTTTACTCTTTACCACCTCATTTTCAAATACTGCAGTACTACATAGCTTTGGTTCAACTAATGCTTATTAGTCCATATCATAGTTAATGATTTTCTACATTCGAAATATTACTCTTAGCTCTTGCCAGTCATGGGTTGGCTACAAAACTTAGCATGTACTTAATTCCTAGACTACCAGATGACTCTGTCTCCTGACCTTATGAATCTAACAAGGTAGTGGTTTCCAACTTCTCATCTATAATAAATAACAGCAAAAACAGGACAAAGGCTATAGACCCATATTGGGGCGGCAGGGAGTGTGTATGACATCCTTCATACAGACAATGTCTCAGTTCTTTCCCCTTACATCATTGTCTATCCGTAAACATAACTCACCAGGAAGAAGTCAGTAGAAGAAAAGAAACCAAATTAAGAAGAGGTAGAGGTTTTGCTCAGCTAGATCTTTTGAATAAATTCCTAGTGCATCAAATTCTATTTCTCAACACAAGTTTAACAGATTGGAATCAGTTATGAATATCTATACATGCTCCAAAATCTCTATAGCACTATACGTTACCTGTCAGTCCACTTCGCTGAGAAGTGGTCCTAATCACTTCTATATGCTAAATTGCACACGTGACTTTCTATACATACTCACAGAGACTGTTTAATTATTTTTGAGAGCTTCATAGTTTTTGAAACCCAGGCCTGAACTAATAAGCATTCAATTCAAGGTGTATTTTATAGAAAAGATAGGTATACAGAAAACCTTTTTATGTATAAGGTGCTACAGGGGGAATAAAAGAAAGTTATTATATATTGAATTATAGTATAACACATCACATGAAACATATAAATTATAAAGTTACTTATTAGAGCAAGGACAAAAATTACAACAATTTTAATTTCTGTAATTCATAAGTGTCATTTAGAACCATTTTCCTAAATCTATTTCTCTGTCCCTTTCTCTTTCTCTCTCCACACACACATATACAAACACACACATACACAAGCACACATATATACACAAACATATGCACAAGCACGTCACAGTCATCCATACACATACATTTTTCTTGTTTGTCCAAAGTGGAGAATGATGTTTATGGCTGAAGATTTTTCCCATGGGAAACTGACAAAACTGAGCCAATTAAATAAAGGGGGAGGGATTTATAATCCATCAGTCATGAAAAGAAGAAATTAAGAATTTTAGAATTAGATTATTTTAGCTAAAATTTGCTTTCATAAGTGGTCCATCCTATATCCTATTAGATATTCCAGCTGGAAACACTGTAGGAGTCAACATCTAATAAGAATTGGGTCAGAACTGCTGACATAATTCTTTACCATCCTCTTTTATGAGTTTAATTGAGGCCAAACCTCAATCAATTTCTTATTTAAGTTGCTCAACAATTACTTTGATTTTGCTACCTTCCCTGGATCATTCTTTGTTGAATTTTGCAGGTTGCTTTAAGGAGTAAATGAGAGATTTTAATAATAGCACACATCAGCAAATCCACAAAAGTTTTAGTGCATGACTCCTTTATGCCACAGGGTAGACAACATTGGCATTATTAGAAGTAATGTTTGTCAATAATTAATAAATGATAGGTTGTTAGCAAGAATAATAGATTATGCTATCACTAGTGAGTAGGAAAATAACTAACATTTTCAGAATTCAAAGTTCATTTTTCACCATTTAATAAACTCTAAAAATGAATGCATAGATAAATAATTATAGCTAAAAGTATCACTCAAAGAGGATGACAATTAATATTCTGCATGAAAATTTTTCTTCACAAAATAAATATTAGCAACCAGATAGTAAAAAACAAATACATGGGGAATAATAAAATCATTTAAAACATCAGAATGCAAATCTGTACCTTCCTAGAACTGGTAACACCATAAGTTACCATCTTGCAGAATGATTCCATGTTTGTAAATGACTGAACTTTCAGTTTTTCCCAAAAGTTTTAATTTACTTATATTGTTTCCCCTTTGGTACCTTATCCCTTCCCAAGACAGCATGTAATCTTATATGTGCTCTACATATTCATGCCTATTAATTACTATATATTCATATTACTCATGTTGGATAGCAGAATTAAAAGAAATGGGAGAAACCATGAGCAAAAGAAAGCATAACAAAAAAGAAAATAATCTTCATTCTACATTCCAACTCCATAGCTCTTTCCCTAGATGTGGATGGCATTTTACATCATGAGTCCATTGGAAATGTTTTAGGTCCTTGCATTTCTAAGAAGTACTAAATCTGTCAAAAACCAGTGCTAGTGCTCTCTCAGAGTGGCTGTTACTGTGTATAATGTTCCTCTGGTTCTGTTGACTTCTCTCAGCATAAATTCATATAAATCTTTCCAGATTTTTCTGAAGTCTGCTATCAGTCATTACTTATAGCACAATAGTGTTCAATTACATTCATATACCACAAGTTGTTGAGCAATTCCACAATTGATGGATATCCTCTAGATTTCTAGTTGGCCCCTGTGAAAAAAAGCTGCTATAAATATTTTTGCACATGTAGATCCTTTTGCCATTCTTATGATCTCTTTGAGACACAACACTAGAACTGGTCTGTGTCAAAGGGTACATACAGTTTTATAGCCTCTTAAAGTACCAAATTGCTCTCCAGAATGGTTGATTCAGCTCACAGGTCTACCAACAATGAATTAGTGTTCCAACTCTCTCACATCATCTCCAATGTTTATCATTTCCCTGTTTTGTCATGTTAGTCAATCTGATAGATGTGATGTGGTACCTCAGAGTTGCTTTGATTTGCATCTCTCTATTCAACAGTGATTTAGAGTATTTTTTTTCATATGACTATAGATAGCTTTAATTTTTCCACTGAAAATGTCCTATGCATATCTTGTGACCATTTGTCAAATGGGAAATTACTTGTATTCTGCTAAATTTGACTCACTTCTCTATATATTTTAGAAATGAAGACTTTATCAGAGAAACTGGTTGTAAAAATTCTTTCCCAGTTTTCTGCTTCCTTCCTAATCTTGGTTGCATTGAATTTCTTTGTGCAAAACCTTTTCAATCTAATGTAATCAAAATTATCCATTTTTTCATTTTATAATGTTCTCTCTTGTTTGGTCATAAATTCCTCTATTCTCCATAAACCGGAAAAATAAACAATTTCATGCTGTCCTGATTTGTTTATGTTATCAGTCTTTATACCTAGATCATATACCCATACCAACTTTATTCTGCTATATGTTCTTAGCCAGAACCAAGTGACTTTGATGATTATTGCTTCATATTACAATTTAATTACTGGTATGACTGGATCACTTTTCTTTGCATTATTTTCAATAATGCCCTTGTTCTTTAATAATTCCTTTTGTTCTTCCACATGAATTTTGATAATTCTTTTCTAACTCTGTAAAATAATTTTGGTTGTTTTATAAGTGTGGCACTGAATAAGTAAATTAATTTAGGTAAAATTCTCATTTTTATTATATTAGCGCAGCCTACCCATGAACATGTGATGTTTTTCCAGTTACTTCCGTTACTTAGATCTGACTTTATTTGTGTGATAAGTGTTTTGTAATTGGGTTCATATCGTTCGTGCATTTGTTTTGGCAGGTACGCTTCCAAATATTTTATAATGTTGAGAATAAGATTAGATTTCTCTTTGTATCTCTTGCTGTTTCACTTTTTTAGTAATATATAAGAACGTAGATGATTTATGTGGGTGTATTTTGTACCTTGTAACTTTGCTAAAGTCATGTATTATTTCAAGTAGTTTTTTACTTGATTGTCTAGTATTCTATCAGTATGTCATCATATTGTTTGCAGAGTGTTTCTTCTTTGACTTTTTTAATTCTTTTAATTCCGTTTCCTTGTCTTATTGATAAATCTAACATTTCTAGCACCGTATTGAGCAGTAGTGGTGATAATGGACATCCCTGTTTCAATTCCCCCTTCCCATTGGAAAGGCATCTAGGTTATTCCGCTTAAATATAATCCTTGCTGTAGGTTTTAGGTAGATGCTATCTATCATTTTAAGAAAGGCTCAATTTGTTCCTCTGTTCTCCAGTATTTGCAATAGGAATCGGTGTTGTATTGTGTCAAAAGCATTTTCTGCATCTATTGAGATAATTGTATGGTTTCTTTCAGGTTTATTGTTGATATAATCAGATATGCTGATTGTTTTCCTGATACTGAACCAGTCTGGCATTACTGGTATAAATACTAACTGATCAAATTGTATTATTCTCGTGGTAAGTTGTTACAATCTTTTTGCTAATATTTTATTTAAAGTTGTTGCATCTATATCCATTAGAAAAATGGGTCTATATCGGGGGAGGAGCCAAGATGGTGGAATAGAAAGACTCACATATGCTAGCTCTGAGCCCATAATTACCGATAAAAATAACTCCCAACAAATTCTGCAACAGTGGAAGCCGCGCAGCAACGGGGTGAAGCAATTTCTGTTCCAGAGAACCCTGAAAAACCGATCCCAAATGTCCGTCGTGCACTGGACGCGAGCAGAGACTAGCCCTGCCCTGGCTGCGCGCACAGAGAGGAACAGATCAGAGCAGACTTCAGGGACGGAATCTACACCGTGAAGGTCCCTCCACCCACAGACACAGTGGGTGAGAAAGTGAGAAAGACATCTGGACTGGCTGAGGGGGAGCGGGGTGTCTTCATGACTCAGGCCCCCTCGGGAGGAAGTGGCAGAGACAGCGGGTGGCCAGAGGCTCCCGGAGCAGGCAGGAGCTGGGGTCCATTACCGAGGGTCTCCTCATAAACCCCCTGAGGGAACTCACCTTGAAATTAATCTGGCTCTGGAGATTTTTTCCTGAGATGTTTAATGATTGCTTCTTCAATTTCCTTTTCTGAGATAGGGTTATTTAAGTATTTTAATTCCTTTTCCATTAATCTAGTCAATTTAGATTTCTGCAAATATTCATTCAGTTCACTAAGATTGTCAAATTCATTACCATACAGTTGGGCAAAAGGATTTCTAATTATTGTTTTAATTTCCACTTCATTGGAGGTGAATTCATTCTTCATTTTTGATACTGGCAATTTAGTTTTCTTTCTTTTTTTAAAAAAAACAAATTGACCAAAAATTTACCAATTTTGTTGTTCATATTTAGAAACAATCTCTTAGTTTTATTAGTTCAATAGTTTTCTTAATTTCAATTTTCTTAATCTCTCCTTTGGTTTTTATTATTTTTAATTTGATATTTAATTTAGGATTTTCAATTTGTTATTTTGCTAGCTTTTTCAGTTTTATGAACAATTCATTTTCTCTGTTTTATTCATGTAAGCAACTCAGAGGCAGAAAGTTTCCCCTGACAACTGCTTTTGTAGCATCCCACAAGTTTTGGTAGGTTGTCTGAATATTGTTATTCTCTTAAAAGAAGTTATCAATTGTTCCTATGATTTTTTTGTTTGACCTACTCATTCTGAAGGATTAGTTTATTTAGTTTCCAAATAAATTTTGGACTATTGTTCCATGGCCCTTAATTATATGTAATTTTATTTCATCATGATGTGACAAAGATGAAAGGACCATTTCTGCCTTTCTCCACTGGATTTTGATGTTTGTATGCCCTAGTTCATTGGTGAATTTTTGTGTAAGTGCCATGTACACCTGAAATAAAAGTATATTACTTTCTATTCACATTCAATTTTCTCCAAAGCTCTATCATAGCTACCTGTTTTCAAAATTCTATTTACCTCCTTACTTTCTTTTCTTGTTTATTTTTAGGTTAGATTCATCAAGTTCAGAGAGGCTGAGGTTGAAGTTCCCCCAGTAGCACAGTTTTACTGTCTATTTCTTCCTGAAATTCCCTTACCTTTATGTCTAAATATTTGGATGCTATATCACTTGGTGCATATACACTCAGTAATGATATTATTTCATTGTCTCTGGTGACTTTTAGCAGAATATAGTCTCTTTCATTATCACTTTTGATTGGATCTAATTTTCTTTTGCTTTGTCTGGAATTATAATTGCTAATCTTGCTTTTTTTCCTTCTATATATTCTATTCTAGCAAAATTTATTCTATTCTAGACTTTTATCTTTCACCTGTGCATATTACCCTGTTTCAAATGTATTTCTTGTAAACAACATAGTGTAGGACTATGATTTTTACTCCATTCTGCTATCAGCTTCCATTTTATGAGAGAATTCATCTCATTCACATTAAAAGTTATGATTAATACCTATGTTTTTCTTTCCATGTCATCTCCCCATTTCTGCTTATATTTCTCCTTCACCTTCTCAAAAAAGTTTTAATTTTGACAATTTCCGCCCTCAATCATCCTTTCATTGTAACATCCCCCTTTTCTTTTTTTCTCTTTTCTTCTTCTACTGCCTATAAGGCAATTTAGATTTCTACACTTAACTAAATACAAAATTTCCTCCTTGAAACAAATCCAATGAAAGTAAAACCCAAATAGTGGTCATCTCCCTCACTTCTTTGCCTGTACTATATTTTTGTGTCTCTTCATGTAATATAATTTACTCTTTTCTGTCTCCTCCTTTCCTCATCTCCGTTCACACCACTCAATTAGGTTTTTTTATCATCACATCTCTTAATTTATACATACACCCTCTATTGATATATATCCCTTTTAAATGTAGCCATAAATATACAATTCTCAAAGCTAACAAGTATCATACTCCCATAATGCAATATAAATAGTTTGCGTGTATTGAATAACAAGTTGTTTTCCTGTTTTATTTTGTCCTGTTTACTTTTACATGTCTCTCTTGAGTCTTGTAATCAAAGAACAGATTTTCTATTTAACTCTGGTCTTTTCCTCAGAAAGGTGTGGAAATTTCTCATTTCCTTAAATGTACATATTCTTGCCTGAAATAATATGCTCAATTTTGCAGGGAATTGATCTTTGTATATAGTTCAAACTCCTTTACCTTATGAAATATCATATTCCTGTCCCTCCCAAGTTTTAATGTAGAAGTTGCAAGGTCCTGTGTGATACTGACTGTACTTCCTTGATATTTGAATTGTTCTTTTCTAGCTGATTGTAGTAATATCTCCTTGACCTGATAATTTCAGAATTTGGCTAAAATATTCCTTGGCAGTTTCAATTTGGGATCTCTTTCAGGAGGAGTTCTGTGGATTTTTCTAATGAATATTTTGCCCTCTAGATCCAAGACCACAGGGCAATTGTTCTTGACGATTTCTTGGAAGATTCTATGATGGCTCTTTATTTCTCTTCATGGCTTATTTAATCTAATTCTTATGTATTCTCTCCTGGATGTGTTTTCTATGTCAGTTGTTTTTCCAAAGAGATATTTCATGTTTTCTTCTTTTCTTTCATTAGATTTTGTTTGATGGATTCTTACTCTCTCATAGAGACATTAGCTTCCACTTTCCCAATTCTTAGTTTTAACAAATTGTTTCTTCAATTAGCATTTGTGTGTCCTTTTCCATTTTTCCCTTTAAGGAGTTATTTTCTCTAGTCAGGTTTGCACCTCCTTATCCATTTGGCAAATTTTACTTTTTGAGGAGATGACTGTATTTTTAATCATGTGCTAATTTTTCTTCTACCTCTCTTAATTGGTATTTAAAATCCTTCCTGGACACTTCCAAGAATGCTCTTTGGGCTTGAGACTAGTTCTTATTTTCCTTTGTGGTTTCCAATGTGGGTGTAGTGTCAATGCCATCCTCTTTTGAATTCATATTTTGATCTCTCCTGTCCTCATAATGAAATTCTATGGTCCCTGATTTTCTAATTTGCTTCTTGTTCATGTTTATTGGCTTTTTCTTGCCTTTGAAGTGAGTGTTTGGTTCTGGAGAACATTGTGCTCTGTCCAATATTTCTTGGGTTTCTGTAGGTAGAGGCCTGGTTACTGGCTTTGTGTTCTGTGGCCTCTGGTTCTTTCAACTAGAAGCTATGTAATGCTTCAGCTTACCTAGTGCTGAGCTGGCTGATGTGTAACAAGAACAATGTCAGGTTAAATCTATCTTAATTTCCCCAAAGTTTCAATGAAACTTGTGGACTGAGGTATGGGGGAGGTGTGGTCTGGCAGCTGTAGGTCTCCTCCTCCTTTTGGTCTGTGCCAGAGAAAAGGCAAGATTCAGTAGCTGGTGAATTCCACCTGTACTTGTATTTGCCCAATTCTCCTGACTGTCCTAAGTGCACCCACCTGGGATTCAGGATCTCCTGCTATTCCACTGAAGTGGACCTTGCTGGGATACTGCAGGTCCTGCACTTGTTCCCTTCAGTCACAGTAATACTCCCTAGCCTCTCAAGCTAGAAAACTGTTATACCCCTTCTGCTTGTTCCACTATTTCAGTATTTTTCTTGAGGGAATATTCTCTGGGTTTTTTCAAAGTCAACAAGAGGGGGGTAGGTACACTTACAGTTTACTCCTCAATTTTGATTCCTAGGAATTTAAGTAGGTGACACGTAAACTCTCTAAGCCAAGTGGAGAGCTTTTTAAAATTAATCTGATAAACCTTATGTAATATAGTAAGATTTGTATTGGTTGTAAATTAAATGTAAGCAATTTGAAAAAAAAAAATCAGTCTATGAGCTTGGGAATGTCACATCAAGATTGCACTATTCTGGGGAAAATAGTCTTTCACTTAAACCTGAATGAATAAATTTTGATATTGAAAGAAAGGAGGGAGTCAATTATTTTTACAAAGGGGTAATAGTTTGGAATCCACAATTTTTCCTATTGAATTGTGAGTCACATGTTCATTGGACAATGAAAATTACTTTTTTTATGTTTTAAAGGCAAGACATTTATGCAAAATTCCTTCATAAAGGAATTTATTTTATTTTGTTTCTAGTTGTGGGATTAAGATGGGATACCATGCTTCTTGTTGTCGTGACAGTTATGTGTTTTTTGTTAATAGTTATTGTCCATTTCCTTGTTTTATTTTTCTTAACAGCTTTGTATATGTGTGAGGTTGCTAGACTCTCATAAAAATAACTGCTTCAGAGTATACTATTCCTAACAATATCTAGCAATCATAAATATAAGTGACGAAATTTGCAAGGGATGTTTTAATACTTGTTACTTCTAGCATAAAATATTGGTTGATTATAATTCCTTTTCATTCTTTTGTGTTGAAAGCAAGTGGGATTTTTTTTTTGAGCTCTTCCATGGCCTGAGCCCATTGGATATCTATTTCAGATGTTTGGGATACAGAGGCCTTGATGTCTATGTCTTTCCCTGATGGTAAGCATTGTTCTTCCTCATCATAAAGGAAAGGAGGAATCATCTGTTCACCAAGAAAGTAACATTCTATGGTGTTATTTTTTTTTCCCTTTTCTGGGCATTTTCCCAGCCAGTTACTTGACTTCTGAGATTCCTCTTCACTCCCGCCTCACCTCCAGATCTGCTCAGCTAGTGTTTGGGGTCGGAGATTCAAATGCTGCTCCCCAGCCTCAGGGCTTTCAGCAGCGGGTGGGGCTGCTATTCAGTGGAATTCAGTTCAGGTTCTCAGGTGAGGGCAGGGACACCTCACAGGGCTCAGTTCCCTCACGGGGTTTATGCAGAGACTTTCAGTAATAGACCCCAGCTCCTTCCTGCTCTGGGAGCCCCTGACTGCTGCTGCATCTGCCGCTGCCTGTGCTGCTGCCTCTTGAGGGGGCCTGAGTTATGGAGACACCCAGCTCTCCTCTCAGCCAGCCTAGAAGTCTCTCTCTGACCTGTAGTGCCTATGAGTGGAGGGACCTTCGTGGCCACCAGATATTCTGTCCCTGAAGCCTGTTAGGATCTGCTCTTCTCGTGGCCGTGTGGCCAAGCCAGGGCTGGGCTCCGCTCCTGTCCAGTGTGTGACAGACCTTTGGTGCCGGTTTTTCAGGGCTCTCTGGAACAGAAGTCTCCTCCACTCCGTTGTTGTGCAGCTTCCACTGCTCAAGAATTTGTTGGGAGTTCCGTTTTAAAGGTAATTCATGGGCCATATCTGGAAATGGCAGACAATGCACTTCAATTATTTCATTCTACTAAATTGGCAAGACAAGCACTTTCCAAATTACATTGTCTGCACGGTCTTTAAGACATCTTTATGGTATTTCCAGAGAAGAAGCCAGATCTATAGTTAAGCAATGTGTGTAATGTGTTCCATTTTTACTTCTACCTCCTTGTCATCCTATAAACCCTAGGGGTGATGGTCCAAATTCTATATGGCACAAATGGATGTTACTCATTATCCATAATTTGGAAGAGCAAAATATATTCATGTCACACATTCTCAGGTTTTATAATGGCAACAGCCAGGTACAGAGAAGCTGTTAAAGATGTGAGGGCACATCTACATTGCTTCGCACATCATGGAGTAAAAGCTTTAAAACAGACAATAGTCCAGCTTACTTGCAAAAAACAAAAAAGGGGAGTTGGACCAAGAGTTGATAAATTACAATTGGCTGTTTATACTCTAAATTATTTAAAATTCCATAATGATGACTTATTGGCTGCTATGAAATTCTTAACATTTCCTAATAAGGAGTCTGCAAAGACTGAATAGCAATAACAAGTGCCCTGAAAGCATCCAGTAAAGTAATGTGGCACGATGAGAATAAAAACTGGTTTGGTCCTCATACAGTGTTAACATGGGGAAAAGGGTATGTTTGTGTTTTAACAGATGATAATAAAGAAGTTTGGGTTCCAGCGAAAAGGATAAGAGTGGTAGGGGACAACTGCCAAGGCGAAGTGGTCACAGGGAGCAAGGAGGCGCTATCAGCAGCATATTAAAACAAACTTCTGGAGAAATTCACTCAACTAGGGCACGATGACTCCTCTCATTCTTCTCGTACTTATCATGACACTCAGCAACACTTTGCCCATCGACCCAGCACCGAAGGAACAACAGAGATGGGCATTCTTCACGAATCCACCATGGTTAAGGGTGATGTCATGGAGTGAGACAATGCCTACATTTATCATCCAAAGCAATATTTCTCACATGTTTAAAGATGATGGACTAGACTATGATAATAATGGAGCTCTCTTTCAGAGACACTTTAACTTTTCAGGACTAGTCGCAGGTTTCCCACTTTGTCTATAGAAAGGTATTTCTGGGATTTGGAATGGGTTTGGTTTTAAATACACACCGGTGAATGGAATAGAGGGGTATCCTTGGTGTGCCACTATTGTGGACGGACTAGAGACATTGGATGAGAATGATACACGACATGCTTGCAATCTATTCACATAGAGGATAAATGGGACAATAGTACTTTGGTCAAACAAGGACTTTGTGGGACTTGCTCGTGGGATGGAATATAGATTATTTTATAACTTACAAAAGAAGAGACATGTAACCCTTTGGCATCTGTATACAGGGTTTTTACCATTTGAGAATTGTCACACATGAACTTGTCAAGAGACAGAATTTATTATGGGACACTACACAGAAATGTTATATTCATGTCACAATCTTACATATTAACCTGAGGAAAAATATGCACCAAACTTTCCTAGACAAATGTACATCAATTATAAAGGGTCTCCTGAGGTTGGAGGACCTGTTCAGGGACTAGACAAAGTTATTTTTAGCAATAGGAGGACGAACAATGCAGGGAATGCCTGCTGTAGCATCACCAAAGAAATTTAACAACATTACTTTAGCGGGTGAAGTATGTCTAGGGAACAAATACGAATATATATTTCTGTGGGACAGAGACAACAGATCTAAACTAGAGGCATATCGGAACATGACAGAAATTTTCAATTTTACATGCCAGAATTGTTCTGTTCAAGAATGTATGGGACCAAAGATAGTAGAGAGAGTGTTTATTCTAACAAGACCTCGATATGCTATGACAGTAATCAAGGCTAATGGGTGGTATAGAACACCCAGTGATGAAATTCTACATATTATAGACAAGTATTTAACACCTGTAACTACTAGGGTACGTAGATGTGTTTCTTGTGTTGTGTTAGGAATCATTTTATTAGTAGAAGCTATTTTAGCATCCACTGCATTGGCTGTATCTATCTCTAATACACAAAACACAATAGTTCAAGCTTCTGAATTGCACGCTCTTATGAAAAATGTATCTGCAGGCTTTAAGCAACAAGCAACAATACATGATGAGTTTTATGAAGCCATTCATACACTTCAAAAGGTAACAGAAGTCATTGGTGAAGAAGTGTCTATGTTATAGTTACCACACAAATTGCATTGTGATTATAGATATGATGCCTTGTGTTTGACTAAGAAATTGTATTATGAGTCACAAATCCAATGGGAAGAAATTAGAGCTCAATTGCATGGGCTAATTCCAGATAATATCACCTTGCAAATTCAGAGATTGATTCAATTGGCAGATGAATTAGATGAGGAAGCAGATGCTGATTTTGCACCTGAAAATAAATGGCTACAAAAATAACTTAGTTCTTTGATAGCTTAAGCTCATGAGGTCATGTAAAGACCTGGTTTTCACCTTTACTGATAGGTTTTGTAGTAGTATTGTTAGTATTGCTGCTTGTGCCAATGTGTCAAATTTGCTTTGCATAGTGTCCAGGACTCTCTGATATCCAGTAGACAGAATATCATCATCCTGAGGGAAAGATTGAGTCAAAACAAAAAGGGGGAATTGTAAGAGAATTGCCAACCCCCAGCCTCTTGGACGGCATTCACTGGTCAAGACACAGGTAAACTGAGGGGAGACTGGTAAGGCATGAACAAGATGGCGCTGGGAGGAAGGGTTCCGCCCCTGTTTTGCTCAAGGCTATTTTCCCGGGCTTTTCTGAGATCAAAGAAGCTAAAAATGTTTTTCTTTCTTGGGGCTACATGTCCGCCCTGGGCAGTGCTGGTTTAAGGTCGAATTGCTGCTTTTTTATTCTTTGCCGCCTTCTCCCATGTTGCATTACATGCCTTTGCACAATGATAAGAAAGGCGATTCTGGAAGCCAAAGCAGATTTGTGTACCCTCCTGTCCTCCCACCAAACTCCTGACCACTTATGATACCACTCCTGTATAAAACAAAAAGGGGGAGTTGTTAGGACCCAGCTCTGGACCGTGGCCTCCTGTGAGGGTAGTGAGACGCCTAGAGGTGCTAACCTGCCTTTAGGGTACTGGGAATGCCTCAGTAACAGCGCGGGCTCCACCCACGGAGAGGAACATGGGAGGAGCTCGGGCGAGTATAATACCTGAGGTCTGGGACTTACTCTCTCTCTTCTCTTCCGGCTTCCACATGTAAGAAATAAAGGAAGTGCAACTGCCATTCGGGTGTTCTGTCTAGTTATTCCCCTCCTCCACAGTAGGGGCCGGAGACGTGCAAAGACCGGGGAATGTAAGGATCCAGGCGATGGTCCGGGTAGCGTGACCCGGACAGAACAAGAATAAAAAAGCTACTCCGTCATCACTGCCTAGAACAGACTTGGGAATCATTGAATCCTCATTTTTTTAAGTCGACTTCCCAGGGAAGTTTATTGATAAAGTTAATATCTTATCAAATGAAAGAACCTTAATATTTATATTAAGGAAAGCACACACCAAACAAATATAAGGGGAAAAAAACATATCACAGGAAGAATTTGTAAGACCAAATTTCTTCTTCAGGAGTATTAAATTTGTAAAGATTGTGCATATAAACTAAACATGGTTAGTTATTTACTAGACTGAAAAGCATCAAATGCTAGTTCCCATGGGGATTTATCTAGTTTAAGAGATGAAGTGTACAATATGATTCAATATATGTTATCAGTATTGTGTACGTGGTACACTAGAATATTTATAAAGCACCTGAAGATTTAGACACATAAATATGCATATGCAAACATATATATTGCATATTATATCTATTCAAATATAAATATTTGTGCATGTGGCTCTATATATATGCATACTTAAGTTTACTTTTCACAACAGCCATGTGATTTATGTTATTATTACTATCGTTATATTCACAGAGAAATTTTAACTATCAGAGATTAAGTTTTCAGGGCCACACAAATAGTAAGTATCTGAGTTAAGGCTCAAACTCAGACCTTTCCCATTCCAAGTCTAGTATATTAGCTACTGCACTCAGATTTATCAACAGAGATTACGATGGTCTGGACTCATTAAATAAGACCTATCTCCTGAAGATTGGATTCAATTTTTGATAAGTGGAGAGGCTGTAAAAAGGAAATATTGGATACAAGGGAAGAATAGTAATAGAAAAAAAAATCAAATGGACTGTGTATACGCTTTTATTCTATGGTTCTATATAGCAGCAGAACACAGTTATGAAAATGATAATTTTATCTTCTATCATACGCAGACAAAATCTAATTCTGCATCTAAAAGATAGATCTTGGGGCAGAGCCAAGATGGGGGAGTAGAAAGACACACATATACTAGCTCCAAAACCCACAGTCCAGGGAGTTCCTCTAAGAAGAACTCCCAACAAATTCTGGAACAATGGAAGCCGTGCAGCAACACAGTGAAGGAGATTTCTGTTCCAGAGAGCCCTGAAAAACTGATCCCAAAGGTCTGTAGCACACCAGACAGGAGTGGAGCCCAGCCCTGCCCTGGCTGTGCAGGAAGGAGAGAAGCGAGCAGATGCGAGCAGGCTTCAGGAACAGAATCTCCAGGGGCCGAGAAGTTCCCGCCACCCACAGACACACAGGTCAGTGACAGAGACATCTGGACAGGCTGAGACGGGAAGGAGATGTCTCCATGACTTGGGCCCCCTCAGGAGGCACTGGCAGAGGCAGCGGGTGGCCAGAGGCTCCCAGAGCAGGCAGGAGCTCAGCAGGACATCGGGTCCATTAATGAAGATCTCTGCATAAACCCCTGAGGGAACTGAGCCTGGGAGGTAGCCCTGTCCCCATCGGAACACCAGAACTTAAGCTCCCATTGAATAGCAGCCAGGCCTTCAGTCAAAAGCCCTGAGGCTGGGGAGCAACATTTGAATCACGGACCTCAAGCACTAGCTGGGCGGATCTAAGTAGGGGGTAGAGAGCAATCTCAGAAGTCAAGAAACTGACAGGGAAAATTCCCAGAAAAGGCACAAAAAATAAGACCATAGAAGGTTACTTTCTTGGGGAAAAGTTGATGCACCCCTTCCTTTTTGAAGAGAAAGAAGAATACTTACCATCAGGTGAAGACATTGGAGTCAAGGCCTCTGTATCGCAAAAATCTGAAACAGATATCCAATGGGCTCAGGCCAAGGAAGAACTCAAAAAGGATTTTGAAAATCAGGTTAGACAGGTGGAGGAAAACCTGGGAAAATAAATGAGAGAGATACAAGAAAAGCATGAAAAACGGGTCAATACCTTATTAAAGGAATCCCAAAAATTTTTGTGGAAGAAAATAACACCTTGAAAAATAGGCTAACTCAATTGGCAAAAGAGATTCAAAAAGCCAAGGATGAGAAGAGTGCTTTCAAAAGCAGAATTAGCCAAGTGGAAAAAGAGATGCAAAAGCTCACTGAAGAAAATAGCTCTCTCAAAATTATAATGGAACAGATGGAGGCTAATGACTTTCTGAGAAACAAAGAAATTAAAAAATAAAACTAAAAGAATGAAAAAATGGAAGATAATGTGAAATATCTCATTGGATAAACAACTGACCTGGAAAATAGATCCAGGAGAGAAAATTTAAAAATTATGGGACTACCGAAAAGCCATGATCAAAAAAGAGCCTAGACAACATCCA
This sequence comes from Potorous gilbertii, assembly GCA_028658325.1. NCBI lineage: Eukaryota > Metazoa > Chordata > Mammalia > Diprotodontia > Potoroidae > Potorous > Potorous gilbertii. The sequence goes on along the minus strand of CM053771.1, from coordinate 439,979,485 downwards.
TCAAGAAATTATCAAAGAAAACTGCCCTGATATTCTAGAACAAGAGGGCAAAATAGGTGTTCAAGGAATCCATCGATCACTGCCTGAAAGAGATCCAAAAAGAGAAACTCCTAGGATCATTGTGGCCCAATTCCAGAGTTCCCAGGTCAAGGAGAAAATATTGCAAGCAGCTAGAAAGAATTCCAGGTTTGTGGAAATACAATCAGGATAACACAAGATCTAGCAGGTTTTACATTAAGGGATCAAAGGGCATGGAGTAGGATATTCCAGAAGTCAAAGGAACTAGGTCTAAAACCAAGAATCACCTACCTAGGAAAACTGACTATGATACTATAGGGAAAACACTGGTCTTTCAATGAAATAGAGGACTTTCAAGCATTCTTGATGGAAAGACCAGAGCTGAAAAGAAAATTTGACTTTCAAACACAAGAATGAGAAGAAGCATGAAAAAGTAAACAGCAAAGAGAAGTCATAAGGGACTTACAAAGTTGAACAGTTTACATCTCTATATTTGAAGACAATATTTGTAACTCCTGAAATTTTTCAGTATCTGGGTAATTGGTGGGACTACAAACACACATGCACACACACATATACACACATGCACGCACGCACACACATACACACACGGATGCACACACAGAGACAGAGAACACAGAGTGAATTGAATAGGATGGGATCTTATCTTGAAAGAAATCAAGGTAAACAGTGAAAGAGAAATGTAATGGGAGGAGAGAGGGTGAAATGGAATGGGGTAAATTATCTCTCATAGAAGAGGCAAGCAGGAGATTCTTAGTGGAGGGAAAAAGAGAAGAGCTGAGAAAAAAAAAAACGTGGTTTACTCTCATCACATTTGAGTAATGGAAGGAACAAAATGCACATTCATTTTGGTAGGAAAACCTATCTTACAATACAGGAAAGTGGGGGAGAAGGAGATAAGCAGGGTTGGGGCGGGATGATGGAAGGGAAGGCAATGGGAGGAGGGAGCAATTTGAAGTCAACACTTGGGGAGGGACAGGATAAAAAGAGAGAATAGCAACAATGGGT
>CM053771.1:439955734-439977938 GCA_028658325.1 Potorous gilbertii | reverse complement strand
GAAAACCTATCTTACAATACAGGAAAGTGGGGGAGAAGGAGATAAGCAGGGTTGGGGCGGGATGATGGAAGGGAAGGCAATGGGAGGAGGGAGCAATTTGAAGTCAACACTTGGGGAGGGACAGGATAAAAAGAGAGAATAGCAACAATGGGTGGCAGGATAGAATGAAGGGAAATATAGTTAGTCTTACACAACACGACTATGATGGAAGTCACTTGCAAAACTACACAGATATGGCCTATATTGAATTGCCTGCCTTCCCAAAGGGAATGGGTGGGGAGGGAGGGATGGAGAGAAGTTGGAATTCACAGTTTTAGGAAAAACTGTCGAGTATTGTTCTTGCTACTAGGAAATAAGGAATTCAGGTAATGGGGAACAGAAAGTTATCTGGTCCTACAGGACAAAAGGGAAGATGGGGACAAGGGAAGAGAGGGATGATAGAAGAGAGGGAAGAATCGTGATAGGGGACATTAGAAGGCTCGATGTATTTGGGTGGGGGAGGGGACAAATGGGGAGAAAATTTTGGAACCCAAAATTTTGTGAAAATGAATGTAAAATGTTATATAAATATATTTATATTAAAAAATAATAAAAAAATAAAAGATAGTTCTTGAAATGTTTGAATAAAATCGAATATGTTTCCCTTAATCTTTCAAGCCAAATATATCCAGATCATTCAGTTAATACTCACATGACATGCTTTCTCCTAGAAGATTTTCTCCTACAATTGTCCCTACACTAAACATTTTAGTGGTATCATTTAAAGACTTAATAGACAGTGTATGTCATATTGAGTGCTATATATCAAGGTGTATATCTTATACTGACAGGTCATTAATAGATTCACTCACTAGCATTAGAATGGTTTTTGTTTCCACTCAAATTTAATAATTTGTTTGATTAGTTGATGTCGTCATATTTATGTTTATATAATAAGTAATTTGATAGGCAAAGTTCTAATGGAGAAAATAATATTATGGTTGAAAGATAAAAAGGAGAGAGAAAGATATATTCAACGGTTTGCAGAATTCCAGCTAATATCAAAGAGACATAAGAAGGTGTTCTTACATGAGCAATTCAAAGAAATAGAAGAAAGCAATAGAATAGGAAAGATGAGATATCTGCGAGAAAAATTAAGAGCTATAGAGGTAATATTTCATGCTAAAATTAGGCATGATGAAACACCAATTTTTAGGGATTTAACAGAAGCAGAATAGATTAAAAAGAGTTGGCAAGGTTACAAAAAAGAGTTATAGAAGGAATATTTTAATATCATAAATAAACACCATGATGTGTTTACTGATCTAGAGCTAGACATCCAAGACAATGAAGTCAAGTGAGCTTTAGTAAACATTGCTCAAATAATGCTAGAGGAAATGCTGAAATTCCAGTTGAGCTATTTAAAATTCTAAATGATGATACTGTGAAAGTACTGTATACAAAATGTTAACAATTTTGGAAAACGCAACAGATACCCCTGGGTTGGAAAAACTCAATTTACATCCCAAGTGTAAAGAACGAAAATGGCAAAGAACTCTTAAATTATTGAACATTTGCACCTACTTCATACAGTATCAAAGTTATGCTTAAGATTCTGCAAGTTATGTTTCATCAATATATAAACTGGGAATTACCAGAACAAATTGTTTTTTGAAGAGATGGAGGGGTACTCACTGGATTATGGAGACATCAAGTGAGACACAGAAAACGAAAAAAGAAAACGATAATATCTGTTTTATTGATCACACTAAAGCATTTAGGTAGGTGGATCACACTAAGATGTGGTAAGTCCTCGAGATGTAGAAGTACCACATGCAGTTACTTTTTTCCAGAGAAACCCATATGCAGATGAAGAAGCAACAGTTAGCACCAACCATGGAAGAACTGATTGATTTAAGATTGAAAAAGATATATGACCATATGACTACTGTTATCTAAGGTGTTTAACTCATATCCAAAGTACATAATGTGAAATGCCAGGCTCAATGAATCAAAACCTGGAATTAAGAATTCAGGGAGGGAGTGGAGCCAAGATGGCAGAGTACAAAGACTCACATATGCTAGCTCCAAACCCACAGCCCATGGATTTCCTCTACAAAGAACTCCCAACAAATTCTGGAACAGTGGAAGCCACGCAGCAACACAGTAAAGGAGATTACCGTTCCAGAGAGCTCTGAAAAATCGATCCCAAAGGTCCATCGTGCACTTGACGGGAGCAGAGCCCTGCCCTGCCCTGGCCATGAGGCACTGAGAGGAGGGAGCAGATCTGAGCAGGCTTCAGGGATGGAATCTCCAGCAGCTGCGAAGGTCTCTCCACCTACAGACGCACAGCTCAGTGAGAGAGACGTAGGGACGAGCTGAGAGGGGAGCAGGGTGTCTCCATAATTCACAACCCCTCGGGAGGCTGCAGCAGAGGCAGTGGCAGACGCAGCAGGCAGCCAGAGGCTCCCAGAGAAGGCTGGAGCTCTGCAGCAGCTCCATCACAGAAGGTCTCTGCATAAACCCCCTGAGGGAACTGAGCCTGGGAGGCAGCCCTGCCCCTACCTGAGAACCTGATTTAATCTTACCCTGAATAGCTGACCAGCCACCAAAAGCCCTGAGTCTGGGGAGCAGCATTTGAATCTCAGACCCCAAGCACTAGCTGGGCGGACCTAGGCAAAGGTGGAGAGGACTCTCAGAAATCAAGTAACTGGCTGGGAAAATGCCCAGAAAAGGGAAAAAAATTAAGACCATAGAAGGTTATTTTCCTGTTGATCAAATGATTCCAACCTTCCTCTCCTACGAGGAAGAAAACTGCTTACCATCAGGTAAAGACATAAGAGTCAAGGCCTCTGTATCGCAAACATTTGAAATAGATATCCATTGGGCTCAGGCCATGGAGGAGGTCAAAAACGGTTTTGAAAATCAAGTTATACAGGTGGAGGAAAACCTGGGGAAAGAAATGAGAGAGATGCAAAAAAAGCATGAAAAATGAGTCAATACCTTAATAAAGGAGAGCCAAAAAATTGCTGAAGAAAATAACACCTTGAAAAATACACTGACTCAATTGGCAAAAGAGGTTCAAAAAGCCAATAAGGAGAAGAATGCTTTCAAAAGCAGAATTAGCCAAGTGGAAAAAGAGGTGCAAAATCTCACTGAAGAAAATAGTTCTCTCAAAATTAGAATGGAACAGATGGAGGCCAATGACTTTCTGAGAAACCAAGAAATCATAAAACAAAACCCAAAGAATGAAAAAATGGAAGAGAATGTGAAATATCTCATTGGAAAAACAACTGACCAGGAAAATAGATCCATTAGAGACAATTTAAAAATTATGGGACTACCTGAAAGCCATGATCAAAAAGAGAGCCTAGACATCATCCTTCATGAAATGATCAAGGAAAACTGTCCTGATATTCTAGAATCGGAGGGCAAAATAAGTATTCAGGGAATACACTGATCACCGCCTGAAAGAGATCCAAGAAGAGAAACTACTAGGATCATTGTGGCCCAATTCCAGAGTTCCCAAGTCAAGGAGAAAATATTGCAAGCAACTAGAAAGAATTCCAGGATTGTGGAAATACAATCAGGATAACACAAGATCTAATAGCTTCTACATTAAGTGATCGAAGGGCATGGAATAGGATATTCCAGAAGTCAAAGGAACTAGGTATAAAACCAAGAATCACTTACCCAGCAAAACTGACTATAATACTTCAGGGGAAAAACTGGTCTTTCAATGAAATTGAGGACTTTCAAGCATTCTTGATGAAAAGACCAGAGCTGAAAAGCAAATTTGACTTTCAAACACACAAATGAGAGGAAGCATGAAAAAGTAAACAGCAAAGAGAAGTCATAAGGGACTTACAAAGTTGAACCGTTTACATCCCTATATGGAAAGACAATATTTGTAACTCCTGAAATTTTTCAGTATCTTGGTAGGTGATGGAACTACACACACACACACACACACACACACACACGCATGCACACATACATGCACACACACATGTACACACATGCATGCACACACAGAGACAGAGAGCACAGAGTGAATTGAATAGGATTGGATCATATCTTAAAAGAAATCAAGGTAACTCCTGAAATTTTTCATTATCTTGGTAGTTGATGGAACTACACACACACACACACACACACACACACACACACCCAGGGTGTGGAGCAAGGAAGCACCAACATGAGAAAATCATCAGCCACCACCACTTGCTCAAGCTACCAGGTAAGCTACCAAACCCCTACAACTCCAGTTGCCAACACCAGTACCGAAGGCTGCAGAGCAAGACGGCAATAAACCAGGCCCCTGGCCCCTTAGCACAAGAAGTATGGGACAGTAAAAAGTTAAATAAATAAATTTTAAATAAAATAAAATAAATTAAAAAAAGAATAAGGTGAAAAATGTTCAGTTATGGTACAACTTCATTGTCCATGGTGCCTTTCAACAGGATATAATTTCCTTCCTTATCTCTTAATTTACTCTATTTGTGCTTTTTCTTTGTCTGAGATCAGGATTGCTACACATGCCTTTTGTTTTTTCTTTTGTTTGTTTTTTTTACTTCAGCGGATGTATAATATATTCTACTCCAGCCTTTTACCTTCACTCTGCCTGTATTCCTCTGCTTTGGATGGGTTTCTTGCAAGCAATATATTTTATATGACTTCTTTTTTAAAAATGTTTCTGATATCTACTTCTGCTTAATGTGAGCATTCATCCCATTCACATTCACAGTCATGATTACTATCTGTGTCTTCGTCTCCTTCCTATTTAGTCCCTTATTTATATTTTTCTTTCTCCTTCTCCCTTTCCCCCCTGAGTAGAGTTTTTCTTTTGACCATTGATTCCCTCAATCTTTCCTGTCTTTCATCAATCCCTTCCCTTACCTTTTTTCCCTTTTCTCCCACTATATCTTCCCTTTCTTCTAACTACCCCTTTCCTTTCCTTTCAGGGTAAGTTAGATTTCAATAATCAACTATTTTATCCCCTCCTTGAGACAAATCTGATGACAGTGAGGTTCAATAAATGCTCATTTCCACCCCTTTTTTCCCCTCTACTGTAGTATGTCATTGTGCCTCTTCATTTGATGAAATTATGCTTCTCTGCCTCCTCCTTTCCTCTTATCCCAGAACAATCCCTTTAAAACACTTAATTGGGATTTTTATCATCACATATGACTCAAATTATGCCCACACCCTCTATGTATATCCCTTCTACCTGCCATAATAACATACAATTCTCAAGCATTAAAAGTATCATCTTACCATATAAGGATTTAAAAGAGTTTGCCCTTATTGTATAACATGTCTATATCTATCTATTGTTGGGTTCAGGGTGTACTAGAGTGGCCTCTGCTGGACTACACTACTCTTTTACCCATGTATGACTACTGATCTAAGTCATCTTTGGTATTTGTGTGCTGAGAATTCTAGAAACCATCCGTGTTACCATGTGATGTAATTAACCTCCAAGTATGCTTGTGTTTTTTCCACTCTGGCATGGCTTGCAATGGACTGCGCTTCTGTCTCAACTTAGTGCAACAGACCTTTCCTGTTTACCTTTTAGGTTGTCTTAGGGTGCAAATCTGACTTACTCTGTGTTTTTGTGAGCTGTACTACATGATAATTTATTCAGAATTACTTTTTAAAGATATTTTAAGGAGTTTCAGGTAGAACTCAGAGAAGTCTCTGATTGTCCTCCACCATCTTAGCTCCCTATAGATCCTATTCTTAAACAGGGCATTTGAAATTAAGAAATAAGGTATAACAATGAAAATGGAATACTGTATTTTATAGCTCACTCATCATGACATTCACAAACATAGATTTAAAACATAATTCAGGATATTATGGTCATGGCCATATCTTAGGGCACAGAAATATTGAGAAAATGAATTTATAGTATTTCAAAAAATGTTTATTCCTGTTTAATCCCTCAGACCACCAAGAACAGACAGCCTCCTTTCCTTCATCTATTTAGTGCCTAGCCATGTTATTTTCAACCAATATTTTTATTTCAAAACACAGACATCCATTCACACACAGACACAAAGTACATATGCACACTCACAATGTCAGTGGCAGTACAAATATAACAGCCCAGTGTTACCTTGATTCATTACTACCTGTGAGATATGAATGAAGTAAAGCAATGTATAATATCTTGTTTGAAATTTTCTGCATTATTCTATTTACAGTAATTATATATATATGCATATATATATGTTAAAATATAACTTCTTTAGAAAATATTCCCTTGGTTAAACAAAATAAAATCATCTTTTGCGCTATTATTCTCCAGACAGAGATATAATATAACATTCACATAGATGATAGTCATGATACCTGGTTTCAACACCAAAATCTTAAATTTTTTGACCTCAGGCAGTCATTTGAACCCTTGTTCATCAGTTCCCTAGTGTCTCAAATGAGAAAATGAAGATGAGATTACTTGCCTTGACAGTTGAGTTCAATAAACACTTATTAAGTAATTGACATATGAAAATAAATAATATTCATAACAAAGGTAATGCAAATGTCAAAAGATATAAATATATGATAGATTATTATATCAGTGAGCACCCCAACATACACGGGGGGACCTGCTACCACAGACCTATCAATGGGTGGAAAAGATCCTTCTTAATCACATTATTCAATCAGAGGCATTTTTAGTAAAACAAGAACAGCAAAATATCCTATTTTACTTGCCATTACATTTAGAATATTTTTTCCCTGAAGAGTTATACAAATACATGTATTTTAGCTTTTAAAGGATAAAATAAATTGGGTCTTAAATGGTGTATCTAAAGAAAATATTAGAAAATGTCATAGTAGAGGCATCACAGTTGAAATCCCTCAACAATCTGCTCTAGGAAATTTTAAAATAACACATCAGATTAAATTTGTATGTTGTATAGTCAATATAAAGTCAGGATGAGACAAATTTCATGACATAAGAAAAATGAGGAGATGGAAAAGAGAAGTTTTTAATGCCAGTATGGGAGTCTGTGCAGAGCCTACATTCATAACAGTAGCAACAGTAGTGGCCTCAGCAAAAGCAGGAGTTGGAGAAGAGCTAAGCCTCCAGAGATGGTAATGTGCTCAGAGATTATAGGAGGCCATTTGTTGTCACTAGATAGATTTTGGTACCTAATTTAAAGTGTATGTTATTCCCCTGCTTAAGCCATATCCCATAGGAGTAATGTTCAATCATTCCCTCTCACCTTCAACCTCTTTCCCTCCAAAGTAAACCCTTTTTCTTGCCTCTTTTATGTGAGAAAATTTACCCCATTCTATCTCTTCCATTTTCGTTCTTCGAGCAGATTCCTCTCTCACCCATTAATTTTATTTTTTATATATCATCCCCTCATATTCACCTCACCCTTTGCCCTCAGTTTCTCTCTCTCTCTCTCTCACTCTCTCTCTCTCTCTCTCTCTCTCTCTCTCTCTCCATATCTCCATATATATATATATATATATATATATATATATATATATATATACACACACACACACATATACATATAGATAGGTATAGATATAGACAGATATAGATAGATAGACAGATAAATAGATAAATAGACATATAGCTATAGATGTGTATATGTACATGCACACATATATACTCCTTTCAACCACCCTGACACTGAGAAAGGTCTCATGAGTTACAAATATGCAGGAATGTAAAAGTCCAACCTTAATAAGTCCCTAATGATTTATCTTTCCTGTTTATGTTTTTCTGCTTCCCTTGAGTCTTGTATTTGAAAGTCAAACTTTCTATTCACCTCTGGTCTTTTTATTAGGAATAGTTCAAACTCCTCCATTTAAGTGAATGTCCATTTTTTGCATTCAACTGTATCAGAAAGCAATGGTTAGGTAATCACTTGGTGAAAATGTTGCAAAGGCAGGGTCTTTCCAAACTTTTACAACTTTAAAATTCTATGATTTTGAAATTCAATAATTTTAAATTCAATCTCAAAGTGAGCCATTAAAATAAAAAAAAGTGGAGAGGGGTGAAAATGCAAAAGCATAATATATGAACAATGATTTACGTAAGATTCCCTCATTTTAGTATGGTTCAATAATGTAATTAGCTACTCTGAGATAAAATGAAATAATATAAAACACTTGACAAAACTTAAGGTGCTATATGAATTTGAGCTTTTATTATTAACAGTTATTATTGCTACTAATATTACTATTATTTATGAGGAGATATATTCCTCTACATGGGAATTTTTATTGTAATGTAGGTGTTTAATTCTGAGATCTAGTAGAGGGGATAATATTTTTGTTAAGAGGCCTTGTTGAATTTCTTTTCTTTTTTTCAAGAGTTAGGATTTCATGTATCTATCAGAAAGAATAAAAAAAGAAAAGAAAATAACAGACAGTGAGCATGTTTCTATGAAATCAGAACCAAAACTAACAGAAATGAGACAATAACGTGAAAGAAGTTGAAAATCAAGTAAACTTCTGTGTTTTCCACTTGACCTGAATTTGATGCTGCGGCATGACTATATGCCTCCTTATAAGAAGGATTGATGTGAAGATCTTTTGATTTCAGTATCCACAATAAATTTGGAATAAATATGGTGGTATAGGAAGAGAGGAAAGGGTAACAGGGAAAGGTGAATTAGCTGAGGTCATAAATTGATCAAGGCAAAGTTCCCATGTACATAAATATTGAGATTAGTCCTGGAGATAATTCCTACACTTGCAGGATTGATAGGATAAACAAATCTAATTTTACAGTCCAAACAAACCAAAAATAAGATTCTCTACTGAGAGGGAATTGTTGTAATCATTGGCCTGGTGTGTGGATTCTTGTTCCAGGAAGACTAAATAAATTTCACCTCAATGTTGCTAATCTTCCTAGAAATCAAATTCCCAGGATGTACAGTATCTCATACCAGAGAACACATTACCAAGGTATCAAAACTAAAAATCAATCTTGAGGCTTTCATTTCTAAAATGGTTAGTAATATTACAGTGAAATGAATTTATAATTATAGTTGAAACATATTCTCATCTTTTTCTCATGTTTTTCATCTATGTTGTTTTTCCAATTTACTCCACAATGGTGAGGTTGTCTGGCAATAAAGGATAATGTTTACTTCTCAGGACAATGTGATGGGATAAGAAATTCTAAAAAATCCTAAGAAAATTTAATGGATATGAATGAAGCTGCTATCAAAATTATTCTAGAATTAGTATAAACCAAACAACTACCTAGTTATAAAAGGTTCTCTCTCTTTTTGTTAATACATAAAGTTGATTTGGTTGTTTGAGTTAACAGGAATAGTTCATTACCACCATAAGCCAGTACATCAAAGTACAGGGTAGATGCTAATCAAGTCAGAGAGAAGGAAAACTATGTTTCTTGGTGATGATTATTCATTTAGAATCCAAAATATGTTCTTCTAGTGATACATTACATTCTACTTATTACTTGAGCTTCATGTAAAATTTATCATTCAAGAGAGTGAGAAGATGGTCTCATTAATTTTACTCTCCTCACAGTGGGAGATTCAGAAATCATTTTTAGACTTTAGGAAGATAAAGTTAAAGTAAAAACAAGAGGTAAAAAAGACACTGAGGATGAGAGACAGGAGTCCCTGTAAGCTGAGAAATTCAGGTGGCATGATGACTGCTTGCATTAATGTCATTATGACCTAACCTAGATAATGCTCCATGTGGATAAATTCATTCTAATCTGGATGAAACCTATAACAAGAGGGAAAAATTTCTGACAGAAGGAGTTGAGTTTTTTTTAATTACTTTAGAATAAACAGGAAAATCACCACAATTATTTTCTGGGAAACTTTTAATTTTATAGGGCAGCTATTATAATGCCACTATTTTATTATTCTATCAAAGTTAATTTACTTATTCAGTGCTGTATCAATTCAAGTACCAATGATTATTTTATAGAGCAGGAAAAATAGTAATAAAATTCTCTGGAGGAAGAAAAGGACAAGAATGTGTAGAGAATGAATGAAAAACTATCAAGTAAGGTGGCCTAGTTATTCCAGATTTCAAATAATTCTACAAAATGATAATCATCAAAAGAATCTAATATTATCTAAGAAACAGAGCAGTGGATCAACGAAATCAATTAGTTAAACAATACACAGTAGTAACAGTAATACTATTATCTTTGATAAACCCAAAGATAGAAAACTTAAGGGTAAGAATTCAACCTATTACAATAAATGTTCAGAAATTTGTCAGTTTAGTAGAAACAAGACATAAGCCAACATCTCACACCATGTACCAGGAAAAGATCAATGGGTCAATGGTATAGACACAAAGGGTAATATAAATCATTTAGAGAAGAATGACAAACTTGTCAGTTTTAAGAATAAGGAAAACTTTGTGACCAAATGAGATTAAAAGATGAGGATGGGGAATGAAATAGATCATTTTAATTACATGAAATTAAAAAAGGTTTTGCACAAACAAAACTAATTAATGCAGTCTGAATCATAAGAAAAACAGGAAATGGGTAAATATGTACTTGAAGTTTCTCTGATATAGTTTTATTTCTGAAATATAAAGAGAAATAGCTAAATTTATAAAAATGGAATCCATTCCCCATGTGATAGGTAAAATGATATGAACAGACAATTCTCAAAAAAATAAATTAAAGTTATCAATAGTGAAAAGAAAAATACTTTAGATCACTATTGATTAGAGAAATGCAAATTTAAACAACTCTGAGATACTAATATATACTTATCTGATTGGCTAACATGGCACAAAATGAAAATGAGAAATGCTGGAGGAAAACTGGAAAAACTGGGATACTAATGCGCTGCTGGTGGAGTTGTGAACTCATCCAGCCATTCTGGAGAACAATTTGGGACTATCTAAAAAGTACTATCAAGCCATGTATAATCTTTTATCTAGCAATATCACTGTAATTCCAATCTAGCTTGACAAAGGTGTCAAATGAGCAGAAGATACCTTTCAGTTTGCTAATAAATCTTCTTAATAAATATTGAGTTTTAACTCCATACAGCATTAGTTAGATTTTGCAACTGAACCACACAGAAAATTCACCACCCGACTTCCCCCCCACACCAAAAATAAAAAATTTTTACAGTCTGTATAATTGTCTTTTAAACTAAAATCAAATGCACTTCACTTTCAATAACAACTTCCAAAAATTTCAATTACACTCTTTATGTTCAGATAGTAAACTGTAGCTTGTAATTATTCTTATTTACTAAATGCATAAATTAATAGAAGACGATTCTTGATCCCTCCCTACTCCTCTTTAGGTTTATTCTTCTCTAGTATTTATTTATCACTTTAAAGTATGCAAGTGATATTTTATATAGGTCATGTCATTTGATCCTCAATACAATCATTTCAGAAGGGTTTTACTATTAATCTTACTTTATGGATAATAAAGATGCACCAAGGGAAATTGTAAAGAGGTCTTTTTATTTAGCAAGTTTTTTTTATTCAAATCTTGATTTATTTTTAGTAGTAGTAGCAGCAGCATATACCATATTTGAAGTGCTCTAGTTGTTCGAAAGCCAGAATTTTGGCTGTTTTATCTGTTTGGAAATTTTCAAGGTTAATTTCTGAGCCTGAATAACTGCTACAGATATCTTTTTCACCTTAGGTGCCCAAGCCCCACACAGATGGTCCCATCAATGTTCTTGGATAAGAGCTCCATCTGTAAAACTCAAGCCTGATGTACATAATGTATTTTTCATGACAGCTCACATACACATTTGTTGTGGTGGCATTATGCCCATTTAGAAGCTGTAAGACTCATGTTAATAGGGTATGGATGTAAAAGGAGGAGTTGAGGATTAAACTCTCCAAGTGTACTTGCTACCAAAAAGTCCTCACGTTTGCAAATAATTTCAGATTCAAACTCTATACTCCATATATAGACTTATCATGGTTTAGTGGGAAAAAAAAGGGGAGTAAAATTAGGTTACATATCGGACTTTCTCGGACCTGGAAAGATTTCGCCCAATATGACCAGCCCAATATTACCATAGGGAAGTTACTTATCCCCTCCATATCCTCAAATTTAAAATGAAGATATCAGACTTTGTTAACGTAAAGTTGCTTCCAACTCTATTGGTCAAGGAAACACATCCATAGATCTGGGCACAGGTGTATGCAACCTAAATTCCGTTTTGTCATTCCACTTCCTTAGTTTGTCAGTGTCAATTACCTAACCTGTCTGTGTCTCCAAAAGCAGCTACACTAATCTGGTGGAGTCCACCTCGGTGTTTTTCATTTCTTATACAAGAATTTTGGTGCAACATTTTCTTCCCAAGGTTACACAAGTGGTAAACATAAGAGTTAATATTGAAGGGTGAAGAGTAGGGAATACGGTCATGCTGTTTTAACCACTGGAACAACTAGGTTCTATATGTCATCCTTCAATTCATCAATACCTTAGGTTTCATCAGTGTTTAAGATCAAAGACCAAATGGTGTGGAACATGGGACTATTATTCTTTTGTGATTGGATAGGAATAGATTGAGTAGATCTGTATATGCCCAAGAAGCTATTTTCTGTGTACAAACAAAATTGGATGCAAATAACCTATTTCATAAGATTCATAGTTAAATTGCAGCTCATTCATCACAGGATATGAATGGAAACAGAAGAACATTTTTAAAAAAGGGCAAAATAAGTTTTCTTCTTCCTTCTCTCAGAGAATTCTTGTTTCTTTTAGAAAATGAGAGAATTGGGTAGTGTCTTTTTCTTCCAATTTCCTGATTTTATTTGTTTTTAATCACTTTCATCGCAAAGTAATCTATTTTCTAGATTTTTTAAAACATGACTTTTTAGTTTTCTTTTATACAATGATCCAGATTCTCCTAGTAAATTTCTTCTGATATGTAACACCAAGTTTTCCATTGTCATTTAACATATTAGGCAAGATTGAGTGAATAAAAATATACTTCTTAAGCATTTACTATGAATTAATTATTAGTTGTTAGAGATATAAATAGAAAAAAATAGCTATCTCTTGTCCTATAGCATATATTTTAATAGAAGAAGACAACACATATAGGAGATTGAAAGGAAGACTTATTTTAATTTGGAAAATTACGGTGATGCTGAGTGGACCTATAGGGGAACAGATAGAAACACTCATTTTAAGAGTAAAAATAGAATGGATTTAACTATGGTTCCAAAATTGGAATGCCGATGGAGGAGTATGTCATATTTTTTTTGAAGGCAAAATTGGTTTGTTTCTCACTTCTCTATCATTTTTTTAAAATTTATTTAAGTTTTCAACATTTATTTCCACAAAATTTTGTGTTCTAAATTTTCTCCCCATTTCTCCCCTACCCCTACCCCAAAGCACCGAGCATTCTAATTACCCCTACCACCAATCTGCCTTTCCTTCTTACATTCCTCCCTTCCCTCATACCTATCTTCTCTTTTGTCCTGTAGGGCAAAATAAATTTCCATACTCCATTACATGTATTTCTTAATTCCTATTAGCAGGAACAATACTCAACAGCTGTTCCTAAAACTTTGAATGTAAAATTCTCTTCATGCCTCCCTCCCCACCCATTTCCTTTGGAAAGGCAAGCAATTCAAGAAGGGCCATATCTGTCAAATTTTGCAAATGACTTCCATAAAAGTCGTGTTGTATAAGACTAACTATAATTCCCTGATCCTTTCCTGCCCCTCATTTCTTCTATTTTTTCTTTTGATCCTGTCCTTCCCCAAGAGTGTTGACTTCTAATTGCTCCCTGCTCCCACTGTCCTCCCTTCCATCATCCTCCCACCCTGCTTATCCCTTTCTCCCGCGCTTTCCTGTATTGCAAGATAGATTTTTCATACGAAAATTAGCTTGTATTTTGTTCTTTCCTTTAGTCGATTATGACGAAATTAGGCTTCGTGCTTTTTTCTCTCACCTCTTCACTTTTCCCTCCACTGAAAAGTCATTTGCTTGCTTCTTTTATGAGAGATAATTGCACCATTCCATTTCTCCCTTTATTCTCCCAATATATTTCTCACTTACCCCTTAATTTCATTCTTTAGGATATGATCCCATCCTATTCAATTCACCCTGTGCTCTGTGTGTTTGTGTGTGTGTGTGTGTGTGTGTGAGTGGGATAGTGTATGTGTCCGTGTGTGTAATCCCATCAACTACCCAGACACTGAAAAGAGTTACAAATATTGTCTTTCCATATAGGAATGTAAACAGTTCAAATTTAGTAAGTCCCTTATGATTTCTCTTTGCTGTTTACCTTTTCATGCTTCTCTTGATTCTTGTGTTTGAAAGTCAAATTTTCTCTTCAGCTCTGGTCTCTTCCTCAAGAATAATTGAAAGTCCTCTATTTCATTGAAAGATCATTTTTCCCCTGAAGTATTACACTCAGTTTTGCTGGGTAGATGATTATTAGTTTTAGTCCTAGTTCCTTTGACTCCTGGAATATCATATTTCATGCCCTTCTATCCCTCAATGTAGAAGCTGCTAGATCTTGTGTTATCCTGATCGTATTTCCACAATACTGGAATTGTTTCTTTCCAGCTGCTTGCAATATTTCCTCTTTGACCTGTGAACTCTGGAATTTGGCCACAATGTGCCTAGGAATTTCTCTTTTTGGATCTCTTTCAGGATCTCTTTCAGGAGGTGTTCATTAGATTCTTTCAATATTTATTTTGCCCCCTGGTTCTGGAATATCAGGGCAGTTTTCCTTGATAATTTCATGAAAGATGATATCTGGGCTCTTTTTTTTGATCATGGCTTTCACGTAGTCCCATACTTTTTAAATTGTCTCTCCTGGATCTATTTTCCAGGTCAGTTGTTTTTCTAATGAGATATTTCACATTATCTTCCATTTTTTCATTCTTTTGGTTTTGTTTTATGATTTCTTGGTTTGTCAGAAAGTCATTAGCCTTCATCTGTTCCATTCTAATTTTGAGAGAACCATTTTCTTCAGTGAGATTTTGAACCTCATTTTCCACTTGGCTAATTCTGCTTTTGAAAGCATTCTTCTCCTCATTGTCTTTTTGAACCTCTTTTGCCAATTGAGTTAGCCTATTTTTCAAGGTGTTATTTTCTTCATCAATTGTGGGTCTCCTTTAGCAAGGTATTGTCCTGCTTTTCATGCTTGTCTTGCATCTCTCTCATTTTTCTTCCACGTTTTTCCTCCACTTCTCTTACTTAATTTTCAAAATCTTTTTTGAGCCCTTCCATGGCTTGAGACCGTTGAATATTTATTTTGGATGTTTGGGATAGGAGCCTTGACTTTTACGTCTTTCCTTGATGGTTATCATTGTTCTTCCTCATCCGAAAGGATGGGAGAAGTTGAAAGTAACCTTCTATGGTCTTATTTCTTTTTTCCTTTTTTGGGCATTTTCCCAACTTGGCTTTTGGATCCCTTGTCAAGAGTTGGGTATACTCTGGGAATCTGTAAGATCTCAGTTCCTCAAGGTGGTAAAATCAAGCATGTACGTTGGTCTGGGAGGAGAAAGCGATTTTTATGCCCAGAATCTTAGCAGTTATCTCCTCACAGCCACCTGGTGTCTAGTTCCCCCAAGTCAGCACTAGCAGCTGATTTTCAGATAAGCTGGATGGGCAGGGCCACCATTCAGGGTGAGATAAAAATCAGTTCCCTCAGGACCTCTACACAGGTCTGAGGTAATATTCTGCTCTTCAATGACCCCAGGGTTTTTACTGTATGGGCTACTGCGGGAACTGCTGCTACCTGCCAAATGTGGCCTCTGTGGCCGCTGCCTGAGGCAGGAGCTATGGGAAGGCCCTTCTTCCTTTCCGGCTAGCTGAAAAAACCCCATCACTGACCTTTGGCTCTGTGGCTTGAGGGATCTGCTTACTGCTGCTGCTGGGACTGGGGATTAGTTGGTACTGCAACTGGAGATTCCGCCCTGAGGTGTCCTCCTTCCCGAGTCTCCGCATGGGCAATGAAGGCTGGGCTGGTCTCCACTCCATGTCCAGTGCAATCAATATTTCCTGTGGGCCTTTCAGGTCACCCTGAGCTGTAAATCTCCTCCACTCTGTTATTCTCCACTTCTGCTGCTCCAAAATTTGTTTAGAGTCCTTCTTTACAAGTATTTTATGGAGTATGTGGGAGAGCCTGCATATGTGTGTCTTTCTACTCTGCCACCTTGGCTGTACCCCTTACCATTTTTTTAAAATCAGGAGAAGTCGATTGCAGAGATACTACTCAGTATATTTTATATTTACTGGTCATGAATCATTCAACAAGTATTTATTAGGCCAAGTGTCTCTGTCATCAAGAAACTTATATTCTAATGAGGAAAGACTATACATAAAAGAGAAGGGAAAGGGGACAGAGTAATGAGGTTCCTGAATGGATCCATCATGGCTAAGTTGAGAAAATGAGTTTCTGAGTCATTCCTTGCACAAAATAGAGGGTATAGGACATCCTCACCAATGGAAGATTAAAGAATATTAGAGTAAGGATATAGTGCACAGAATCAGGAATGGAAGCCCTGAGTCCTTTCTGAGAAAGAGTCTATCTGCTATGTGTGTGTGTGCTTATATGCATACATTTGAGAATTCAGAAAATAAAACTTTTGTTAATTCTCTTGATGGCTAATGCAATAATTTATATAAATGTTCTCTGAAAGATGTGGCTTCCCCTCTATTACTAATAAGCTGTCAGTGATTATTTGTTATTTATTTATAAATAGTTTATAGATTATTCATCATTAGGGAAATCCAGTTGGGTGACACTTGCTCTTCAGGGACATAAAATTTACGCGGACATAGAGTCAACTGAATCACATCCAGCCGTCAAGGAAACCTCAGCTTAAGTATCTACATCAAATCTTATCTTGTTCTGATTGATATTTAAGGTTAATTGAAGCATTTACTCCATTCACAGGGGAAATGACAAGCTCCTAAGAATACTCTGGTTCTTTGTAGGTATCCATGTTGGAAGCTTTTGTTTTACATAAATAGAATACTATCTAGGAAAGGAATAGTAGTATGGGTTCAGGAAATGGTTCTGATTCCTGCGAAAAACTAATCATTCTTGTAAAGTTATAAAATAACTTGAAATCACACTGCCTATTTCCATTGGGCTGAAACCAAATTACATGTTTTCTGTAATTGAGACTTTAAATAGCTCAAATTAAAGCATGCCAATACTTCAGAGTTTTCATCATTTAAGCTTATTGGGACCCAGTTATTGATGAGGAAAATATGGAAAAGAGCATTTGGGTGAACTTCAAGAGAGAAATAAACAGAAATTATATTATTGTAAAATGAAATAGGTGATGAACTTGGAAATAAATCAGAAACCTGGCACATATATTATTGATAGGGAACTTCAATTTTCCTTCTGTCTACTGGAGTTTTCCCTCTGCGCAGGAAGAATGACTAATAATTCTGTGACTTCCTTTATTGTCACTTCCTTCTTCAAATGGCAGAGGAACCAAAAAAGATATGTTCTACATAGAGTCTCATTCATACCAAGAGGGAAGTTATGTGTTAAATATGATCTGGTTCATAATAAAGAGGAAATTATGTGTTTCCAAGATGAAATTATGTAAACCTTGGCTAGCGGAATGTATGGGATGGGGGAATGTACAGACCAATAAGAAAAGGAAACTCAACATAATTTGATAGGCCATCTTGATATTTGGACATCAAGATTCATAAATTTCAGAGAAAACAAATTTAGTGTCTCATTGATTAAAATTTTACAAGGGAAATCCTAATTGGAAGGACTTGGGAGAATGCTCACAAGAATAAAATTCTCAAGAAGGAAAGAAAAGTTATTCTGAAGAGAAATAAAAGGGATCTTAAGGACACTGCAATAGATGTACAGTAAACTCATAAACCAACTTACATTTTTAACAGAAGGAATAATAAATGCAGATGAGTAAAAAATTAATACTGGCGTACACACACATTTAATCTTCATAGTTTTTGAGATTATTTAGCTTTTCACATTTTTTCTTTCTTTCATTTTGCTATAAACTATAGGTATGTATGTACATATGTATGTATGTATGTATATGAGTTGGATAGGTGGATGTAACTTACATACCATGTTGGGTTGGTTTCCTTTTATTGCCCTCAAACATAATAGTTACTATCATCTCTATGTCTCTTCCTATCTTGTGTTCTCTGAATGGAAAAACTTTCCCTTCCTTTGACATAGCTTTTACTGTTGTTACTATGTTCAGCCTTCATAACCAAAGAAGACCATGCCATCAGAGAAATGATGACATGAATTGCCTTTGACTTTGTTTTGAGTGAGGGAGGGCTCTGCAAAGTCAGCAGCCTCACTTCTCCTCCAGAGCTTTCTGAATCCAGTGACCAGATAGATATTCATTAGGATGACTGCAGATGACCCAGGATACACTGGGATACTTTGGCCCCTTTAAGCCACGGTCTATTCAGCTACTCACTTAGAATGATGTAATACCTATTCAGTGAATAGGCCTGTTTAAGAAGCAGCCAAGGGATGGCACCTTTAATGAGGCAAAAAAAAAAATATGAAGATATCAGGTTGGGAGGGAAACAGCAACAGTTACTACTGATAATCACTCTTAAGCCAAGAAGGCATAGCTTATGCTATGATTAAGCTCTAATAAGAAAGATGTTGACAAAATAAGAAGCCTACTACGTTATAACAAAAAGTGGACATGACTCAAATAATTCTTTTTATGAAGACAGATATTTCAAAGCAAAAACAATATTCTCCATGACACATGGTCTCAATTTATGTATAGGATAGTGTTTCTGTCACAGTGAAGGCTTCAGACATCTAGTTAAGTTCTGTGTGCTCTTCAAATCTTCGTCAGGGCTTATGAAGGTCTGGTCCTATCTCTATTTTTTGTGTATCTGATTTTGACTCCACTTTAGGCCCAAGTAAAGTCGTGCTTCATTAAAGAAACATTTAATTATTACAATGGTTATTAGGTTCACCTTTATCTAAAATTCCATGGCACTTTATATTTTTAGACTATTTAACACACTTTTTGTTAACCTGTTTTCCAACTATTAAATTATGCTAGTCTTCTTTTTTCAATCATATACTTAGTCAAGAAAAAGGTTACAGTGAATTACTTCAGATTAATTTAACTTAACAGACGTTTCTTAACTTCCTGCTATGTGGAAGAGATTGTAAGAGAACAGTGTCTGATAACAGAGAGCTTACATTCTGTTGGGACTTAGAGGAGAGAATGGCATTATGTATGAATTCATAGCATACAAGCTACAAAAATAATTAGGGTGTGCATTAAAGGAAAACAAGCCTGCTCTTGATTAGTGAGATTAGGAGCATGACCATTCTAGGCAGGTAGAAGGGAAAATGTAGTCCTCATTAAGGGAACATCATGTGATAAAGTTTGTTTTAAATAGAGTTCATGAAGGGGACTACAATGAAATTGGGCAGTAAAGTCAGGAAGGAGCAAGATTATGGAAGACTTCAATGAAATGCTGAGAAGGTTAGATTTTACCTTGTCTATTTTGTGTCCCCCATAGTACCTAGCAAAGTACAAAGAAGGGATTCAGTTCATATTGAATTTTTTTAAAAAATAAAATGACTACTTGACAAAGAAAAAATAAAGCTTCAGGACACTAATTATTTGTCTTTATTAAGTAAACATGGAAATTTGTCTGTTTCAATCATTCTTTAAAGTACAAAATTTTTAAAGACGAAGGTAGTGCTCTACTTGTTTATTGCCCCATAGATCATGGAAATCATAGTATAGTGTCATGCATTAAGTTTTACCAGCTCTTTTCTTAGGGGGTGTCTCTCCCTCTATATCTCTGAACTTTTCTCCTTGTGTCTTTTCTGTTCCAGAGACTTTCTCAGTCTGACCTCTGGCTCATCCCATCTCAGTCCTCCTCGTGTCTCTGACTCACCCTAGGACTCTGAAATACTCTTCCCTTTGTATATAGCTCCCTAAGGCCCCTCCTTCCTCTTCCTCCCTTGGTCTCTAGGTCTGTGTGAGTGTTAGTTTCTTTCCCATCCTCAGCCTTGTTTTTCCTGGGGAAGGGCTTCTAATGTCTCTCCTTTCCTCTTCTCCCTCCTGATTGTTGGAGGTGAGTAGTTTATAACAGCCCTGACTGTCCACTCTCCCATCCCTTCAGCCTGGACCCCTGGGTCGATAGTCCTGGGAGCATGATATCCTCTTACCTCGTCATCCCACTCCCCTGTTTGGTCAATGAACTGGCCTTGGAGTTACTTGCCTTAGAGACTCTACATGGACCCACCACCTCTGGTTTCTCAGGCACACCAGGAAAGTAACTCTCAGTGTGGAACACATTTGCCAAGGCTCACAACTCGACATCACAGATCCAGGGCAGAAAAGAGTACTTATGTTTTCTCATTGATCATCTCAAAGACCAGAGGAGTAGTAAACACACCTTTCATTAGGTTGTACTATCTTAGGAAACCTGAAAACTTATAAGACGCTAGAAGTATCTCTAAAAATGGCTGAACAAAACCTTAAAGCTTGAGACAATGCTCTCTCCACCCTGGAAGCAGATCCGTACTTTAGAAAAGTGTTAAGAGTCAAAAAATGCTCTGCTAAAATGAGGAAACAAAAGAAAAATTATCCTACCATAGAAAGTTACTGTGGTCACCAGAAAGATCAAAACATACACTCAGAAAAAGAAAGCAGAATCAAAATGGCTAAGTCAAAGACTTTGAGAAAAAAAGTGAATTGTTCACAGGACATGGAAGAACTGAAAATGGATTTTAAAAACCAAGAGGTATAGGAAAAATTTGTAAAAGGAATGAGAGTGATGCAAAAAAAATCATGCAAAAAAAAATCGAGTGTGGTTTAAAAGTCACAGAAAAAGAATGAAGAAAATGATACATTATAAACCAAACTAGGCCAAATGGTAAAAGGTATGAAAATCCTGGCCAAGATGGAGGAGTAGAAAGACTCACATATGCTAGCTCTGAACCCACAGCCCATAAATATCTACATAAAGAACTCCCAACAAATTCTAGAACAGTGGAGCCACGCAGCAACAGGGTGAAGTAGATTTCCGTTTCGGAGAGCCCTGAAAAACCAATCCCAAAGGTCCGTGTCACACCAGATGGGAGCGGAGCCCAGTCCTGCCCTGGAGGTGGCACGAAGAAGAGCGAGAAGATCGGAGCAGCCTTCAGAGACGGAACCTCCAGCAGCTGTGAAGGTCCCTCCACCCACAGAAACACAGATCAGAGAAAAAGACGTCTGGACAGGCTGAGAGGGGAAAAGGGTGTCTTCATAACTCGGCCTCCTCGGGAGGCAGCAGCAGAGGCAGCAGAAGAGGTAGCAGGTGGCCAGAGGCTCCCAGAGCAGGCAGGAGCTCGGCAGCACCTCCATTAAAAAATGTCTCTCAATAAATCCCCTGCGGGAACTGAGGCTTGGAGGTGGCCCTGCCCCCACTTGAGCAACAGAAATTAAGCTCCCATTGAATAGCAGCCAGACCTGCTACCAAAAGCCCCGAGGCTGGGGAGAAGGGTTTGAATCTCAGACCCCAAGCACCAGCTGGGTGGAACTAGGCGAGGGTGGAGAGGATTCTCAGAAGTCAAGTAACTGGCTGGCAAAATGCCCAGAAAAGGGAAAAACAATAAGACCATAAAAGGTTATTTTCTTGGTGAACAAATGATTCCAATCTTCCTCTCTGAGGAGGAAGAAAACTGCTTAACATCAGGTAGAGATATGAGAGTCAAGGCCTCTGTATCCCAAACATCTGAAATAGATAGCCAATGGACTCAGGCCATAGAAGAGCTCAAAAAGGATTTTGAAAATCAAATTAGATAGGTGGAGGAAAAACTGGGAAGATAAATGAGAGAGATGCAAGAAAAGCATGAAAAACGGGTCAATACCTTGACAAAGGAGACCCAAAAAATGCTGAAGAAAATAATACCTCGAAAAATAGGCTAACTCAATTGGCAAAAGAGGTTCAAAAAGACAATGAGGAGAAGAATGCTTTCAAAAGCAGAATTAGCCAAGTGGAAAAAGAGGTGCAAAAGCTCACTGAAGAAAATAGTTCTCTCAAAATTAGAATGGAACAGATGGAGGCCAATGACTTTCTGAGAAACCAAGAAATCAAAAAACAAAACCAAAAGAATGAAAAAATGGAAGAGAATGTGAAATATCTCACTGGAAAAACAAGTGACCTGGAAAAGAGATTCAGGAGAGACAATTTAAACATTATGGGACTACCTGCAAGCCATGATCAAAAAAAGAGCCTAGACATCATCCTCCATGA
>CM053771.1:439916950-439955234 GCA_028658325.1 Potorous gilbertii | reverse complement strand
GTTCTTCAGGGCTCTCTGCAACGCAAATCTCCTTCACTGTGTTGCTGCGCGGCCTCCACTGCTCCAGAATTTGTCAGGAGTTCTTTTTACAGGAAATCTATGGGCTGTGGGTTCGGACCTAGCATAGGTGAGTCTTTCTACTTTGTTATGTTTTGTTTTACTTCCTTCCCTGATCTACTGATGTGTTCTTTCTCTCTCATTGTCATACACATTTGGAGATTTAAAATTATCCTTAAATATTGCTTTGGATGCCTTCCACGAATTTTAAGTTGTTTAATTCTTTTGTTTTCATTATTAAAACTATTTTTTCAACAATTTGTTCTTTTTCCCACTTATTCTTTAAGATTACATTAGTTGGTTGTTTCCTTCCTTATCTCTTCTAATTAGGTCAAAATTTTGCTTTGACATCATAATTGTTACTTCTTCCTTTTTTACTTCAGTTGAAACATCATACACTCTGCTTCAGCAGCTTGTTTAACTCTGCTCATATCTGTCTGTTTCATGTGTTTTTTGTAAACAACACACAATTGGATTCAGGTTTCTAATGTACTCTTCTATCTGCTTGTGTTTTTTTTTGGTGCATTCACCAGAATCACATTCATATTGCCAATTCTACATTTCCCTCTTCCCTATTTTCTATTGTTGATTCCTCTCTCTCTTTTTACCTTGTCCTGCCCCAGTAGTCTGTTTTGCTTCTGACCACTGCTTTCTTTAATCTTTCGTTTCTTTTATATTTCCTTTTTATCCTGCTCTTGCATTCCTCCTTTCTGTGAGATAAATCCCCTCATTCTTTCTCTTCCTTATCTCTTCTTCCAGTACTTCTCTCTTTCTCATGCTAGTTTCAGGAATTCCGTGGAATATCCCTGATTCTGACCTCCCTTCTGTGACACCTTCACCGTTTTTTTATCCCCTTTCCTTCCTACTTTCCCAGAAGGTAATAGAAATTTCTATACCCCATTGAATATTATTTCTTGATGAGACTAAGGTTTACCCACTCCCCTTCACTGTCCCCATTTTCTCCTTGATTGTAAAAGCTTCCTTCTTTCTTCTTTTACGTGACATAATCTACCCCATTCTATCTCTCCCTTTCGTTTTCTTGCAGCATATTACTCTTTCACCCTTTAATTTTATTTTATTTTAAATTTAGATCTTATCTTTCATATTCAGTTCAAAATGTGGAATATGATTATATATTCTTCTGCCATTTGCCCCAGTAATGAAAAATTCCTATTGGGTAAAAGTATCACATTCCCTTGTAGGAAAACAAATACTTTCACCTTATTAAGCCCCTTAAAACTTTCCTTTTATATTTACTCTTTTATATTTCTCTTAAGTCTTTTATCTTAAGGTTAAATTCTCTACTCATTTCTAGTCTTTACATCAAAAATGGTTGATAATCTACTATTTCCATGAATATTCATTTCCCCTCTGCAGGATTATTACCAGCTTACTTGGGTAGATGACTATATGAATAAGCACCACGACATACACAGGGGTACTTGCTATCACGTGTTCTTTGATCCAAAAGGAAAGGTAACATTTGTGGGGTTAACAATCACTTCACAAGTATCATCTAGCTTGGTCAGCGGAAAAAGTGAGCACCATGAAAATCAGAGAAAATGCAGAGAAAGCAAAAGCCAACAAACATGGTTCCAACTCTCTGACCATCAACATACATATATCTTTACTAGCGAAGCAACAACTTCTGGATTTTCACAGCAATAGGACTGCTTAATAATTTTCCAGCGTCTCATTTGGCTCCCAGATCTTCTTCGAAAAACTAATTCCCAAAGTAAAACCATATCTTAGACGCTTCGTACACATTTTAGAGTCAGAGGGCATCACATTTCTTGAGAACTAGTGTCCCATTATCAGAAGGTATGGTCCTTCTTACAAACCTTTCCAGTCCCATCAATGGATGGTTAAGATCCTCCTCTGTCACCTTATTCAAACAGAAATATTCTATTTCTTGATTATATCAAAACACAAACAGCAAAAGATCCTACCTTTCATGCCCTTACAGGGACTCTTGATTGTAATCCTAGCTCGTTTTCTCTCTGGAATATCATATTCAAAGCCCTCTTTTCCTTTAATGAAGAAGGTGCTAATCTTGTATTATGCTGAGTGTTATTTTATGATACTTGAATTCTTTCTTTCTCACTATTGGCAGTATTTTCCCATCGAGCTGAGAATTCCGGAATTTGGCTACAATATTCCCGGGAGTTTCCTTTTTGGGATCTCTTTCAGGAGGTGATCAGTGGATTATTTCAATGTCTATATTATCCTGTAGTTCCTGAATATCAAGGCATTTTTCCTTGATCATTTCTTTAAAGATGACCTCTAGGCTTTTTTTTTTTTGATCATGGATATCAGGAATTCCAATAATTTTCAAGTTATCCCTCCAAGATCTATTTTTCAGGTGATTTGTTTTTTTCAATGAGACATTGTTTTCTATTTTTACATTCCTTTACTTTTGCTTCATTGTTTCTTGATTTCTGAGAAAGTCATTAGCTTACATTTCCTCCATTCTGATTTTTAAGGAATTATTTTCTTCACTGATCTGTTCGATCTCCTTTTCCATTTTGGCTATTCTACATTTAAAGAGTATTTTTTTTCTTTATGAATTTTTATGCTTGTTTTTTCTCTCATTTGATCAGTGGTGCTTTTTAAGGCATTCTTCTAGTAATTAGATTTTTGTACCTCTTTTACTATTTGGCCTACTCTGTTTTTAAGGTGTTATTTTCTCTGCATTTTTCTGTTTCCTTTACCAAAATGTTGACTCTTTTTTTCTTGATTTTCTTGCATCAGTTTTATTTCTTTTCCAAATTTTTCCTCTACTTCTCTTATTTGATTTTCAAAATTGTTTTTGAGATCTTCTGTGACTTGATGCCAATTTACACTTTTCTTGGAGTCTTTGGATGAAGGAAACTTGACTTGGTTATCTTCTTCTCAGTATATATTTTGATCTTCCTTGTCACCAAAATAATTTTCAAACTTAATGAAATTTCCTCGTTTGCTCATTTCCCTGCCTATTGCTTATCTTTACCTCTGTTAAAGTAGAGTTATGCTTTCAGGATGGAAGGTACACTGTCTTAAGCTTAACAACTTTTTTGCAGCTACTTTTAGTAATAACTTTTGGTTCCTCTAAGTTTTAATTCTTATAAGGTGGTATGGCATATGTGGAGGTGTTTGCTACTGTCCTGTTCTCTAGTTTGTGAGTAATCACAGGCACTCTTTTCTGCTCTGGAACTGTGAAAATTGTCCCTACTTTACTGTGTCCACAAACTCTTTTATGATAGTGCTCCTCCTCCCCATGGGATTGTCACCCAAGACCTCAACCTAGATGGGAGTATGGGCAAATAAAAAGTATAGCCTCAGTGTCAGTAAAGAGATCCTTGTGATCTTCTGGCCAACTCTTTAGCATCCTTACTGTCTCTGAATTGAGAGTTCCTATATCATTCACTTCCATTGCTGATTCAGTGACACCCAAAGCCTACTCATGGCTTGTTATAGTGGGGACTGTGTTTTTGGGGACTATTTTAGTGGGGCCTACACTGGACTTCGATCCATTCTTACCCAGGTGCAACAGGCATTTACTACTGACCTACTAAGCTGTCTTTGGCATCTGTGGGCTGAAAGATCTAGAAACTACCACTGCTGCCGCTGATTAAATCATACTAGGGTCTGCTACAGCTTTGCTTGGGCCAGCCTGCACTGGGGCAGCCTATATACTTCTTTCTCACTCTAGTGAAACATACCTTTACTATTGATTTTCAAAGTTGTCATGTGCTAGAGAATTGTTTCACTCCACTTTTTGTGAGTTCTGCTGCTCTAGAAATTGTTTAGAGTCATTATGTAAAAGTGTTTTGAGAGGTTTGGTGGAGAGCTCAGTTGAGTCATTGCCTTTACTTTGCAATCTTGGCTTCATGAACTCTTTCCAGGTTTTCCTGAAAGCATCCTGCTTATCATTTCTCATAGCACAATATTATTTCATCACAGTCATATGCCACAACTTGTTCAGCCTTCACCGAATTGATGTCTAAATGTTAGGCACCACGAAGAGATTTACAGTAAATATTTTTGTACATACAGGTCCTTTTCATTTTTTTGTTTTTTTTTTTTAAATCTCTTTGAGATATACACTTACTACTGTTCCTGCTAGGTCAGAGGACATGCATAGTTTAGTGTGCTTTTTGACATAGTTCTTCATTGTTCTTTAAAATGATTTGATCAATTGACAACTTGTCTAACAGTGTATCAGTGTCCCACTTTTCCACATCCTCTTCAACATTTTTCATTTTTCTTTGCTGTCATATTAGCAAATGTAATACATATGAAGAGATACCTCAGAGTACTTTAAATTGTGTTTGTCTAATCAATAGTGATTTTGAGCATTTCCCATGTATTTATAAATAGCTATGAATTCTTCATTTGAAAACTTTCTGTTTATGTACTTTGACCATTTATCATTTGGGGAGTGACTTGCATTCTTATAAATTTAATTCAGTTCTCTATATAGTTTAGAAATGAGGCCTTTGTAAGAGAAACTGGCTGTAAAAAATACAGTTTTCTGCTTTCCTTCCAATCTTGACTTTTAATTTCTTGTTAATTATATTGCTTCTACCCCTTCTAGTGCAAAGATTATACTTTTTGGAAAAGAAATGTAAGGACCCAAGAATAATTTTTCAATAAACGAAAAAGACAGAAAAGCCCTAACGTCATTATCTAGGTAACAACCAAGAATTTCTTTTCTGTTTGAGGGTAGAATGAATATAAAGTAAGCAGCATTTACAGATGTACTTCCTTTAATATGAATCATCACTGATCTCCAATCCTGACCTGAACACTGGGTCCAGATACCACTTCCTTCCTCAATTTCTGGTCTTGCTTGATTCAATTAATAGGTATATAAAAACCCACCAGGCTTTTATTGTTTCAGTGCCCAAATGTGACCTTCAGTGTACCTATTTCCATATTTCCTGTCTACCCTTCTTGCAGTGCATATTTCCCAAACAAAAAGTTAGTTTAATTTACTTTCTGATGATTCTGGGTTATGTCGTTCTGGGCTATAATTTTCTATATACCGCATTTTGGAATTTCTAGGCTCATTCAAACTGTGTTCATACAAGAAAGCAGTGATGTAATCAGTACAGAAGTTGTTCAGTGTTAATATCATCAGCTATAATCTGTCCTTGTATACTCAATAGAGGTCCAATGACTTTTCTAATTCTGTTCTTGTCCCCAATATAGCTATAAAATAAACTAAAACTCCTTTTCCTCTTCTCCTTAACATTTTTGGCAAGCCCTATAGTTTTATTGTTGTTAAATTTCATAAGTAAGTGCATGTGTGTGCGCATGTGCACGGCGTGGGCATCCTCTGTATCCACATAGGTCTGTCTAGATGTGGCTCTCAAAGGTAGCAAGAATTGATATCTCTAAATTTTCTTCTTTCTACATTATTCCAAGGAAGACTTTGATTCCTTTTGGCAACAAGGAATAGAAAGTTAGAGTCAAAGACTAGACACCCTGCTTTTCTAAAGGAAATGAAAGTAGATTAGAATTAAATTTATCTGTTCCCTTAATGTGGTTAAACTAAATGAATTTTTTTTTATTCAAGCTATGTTCCTTATCTCTTCATCACAAAACCACCTTTTCAACTAGATCTTACTCTTTTCCATGAAATATCAGCTCTACAATGTACAAATATAGCTCCACTCAACAGAGACAAAGAAAAAGAGATAGAGAAACAGAGAGAGATGGAGACAGAAACAGAAATCTCAGATCTCATCCATGGTTAAATTTCCCCCAAGCCCACAATGTAACAAGCTAGGGGCAGGGACGTGATTGATTTGCAAATTTCTATACACATCAATATTTTCTTAGGGTCTCACTTCCTTCAAAGACTGTAAGAGAATTGGCAACAGCATGTCTTCTCTTTTGAAGCTAGGAGATTAGAATCTCTCTTATCCCAAGCTCTTATCTCCCCTGATGATATGACCCTAAGCCTGGAACCCATGACATTTGGAAATGCATTGTCTTTCATGATAAAATGTTCGTAGTATTGATACATTCTAATGAGAGAGTTTTGGAGTAATAGTCAAATACTCAGTTTCTGAACCTAACTCTACTCTTCCTGAGTTTTGTGACCTTAGGCAAATCACACAAAGCTTCTGAGCTTTGGTGTACTTGCATGTATATTAAGGGAGTCAAATTAGTTTCAAATTCCCTTCTAACTCTCTGTATTTTGTTTCCAGACATAAAGGTATAGATAAGAGAGTAGTTCTTTCAAGTATAATCACTATTCTATACAACACTATTGCCAAAATCTGAAATGTATTCTTTAGTTGATTACTAAGATGAAGATATTTTTCATGAAACCTCAGAAATCCCTCAGACATATCTAACCACTAGTAATGAAGGTTTTGTATTCATCCTAAAGCTCACAAGATGATTTGTAATTTAAACTGATTTAAAATATATTTTTTCAAATTAATTAAATGACTTTCTCAAAATTAAAAGAGTGACTCAAGAATATAACTGACTGAAATGTGTTCTTATCTTGTTAATGCATCAAGACTAAAATCAGAATGTGGTGGTTTTGACCTCACCCTTTCAAAACAAAATACATTCTTTTTCTTTTATACGTGCAAACATACACACACAGATGCCCAAATGCTTTTTGGTTTGTTTATGTATATATGCACATAGTTAAACACTGACATACCTACGTATTTTAGCAGGGGTGGAAACAGCTGGTTGAATCAAACATCTTATATCTGAAGGTGTTGGACTGAGATTTAGTGAGTATAAGGAACTTTTACAGCTAGATACATTACTGAGTAATGTAGGTCAGGGAAGTATACTTACAAACACACATATATATGTGTATATACACACACACACACACACACACACACACACACACACACACACACACCATACATATGTGTATATATACAAATAAACAAACATATGCATACACATACATGTACATGTGCATATACACATAAATACATGCACATACATATATGTATGTGTATCATAGATATGGTATGTGTGTTTATTTTTGTTTTCTGTGTATTAAAAACAAAAGAATATCTGAAAGGCAATGTGATTTAATTGATAACCATTCTCTAAGATGGAAAGAACAGGACTGAATTACTCATTGAGAAATATTCTGCCTAGTCAAGTAAACCTTCCAGTGGCCAAAGACAATTTTCTAATACTACAAAATATGAATAAAATTTGGATTGGATTAAGATTGTTTCTCATTAGAGAAACATTCATTAATGAGTTTCGATTTCGTAGGTAGAAGAGAATCCTGATGAGGAAACTCCCTCTACTAATGTATATGCTAGGCTGACAACTGGAGAAGAGAATATGCTGTGGAGCAGAGACTTTCAAACTTACTTGGTCTACCAGTCCTTTTAAAAAAAATACTCATTGCTCCCTTATAAATCTCTTTAAACCTTTATTATTTTTTAAATTTGTGTCATTTCAAAAAAATAGATTGTACAGTTATATACATGTGCAGCTAGGTGGTGCAGTGGGTAGAACAGCAGTGCAGGAGTTAGGAGGACCTGAGTTCAAACCTCACCTCAGATACTTGACACTTACTAGTTGTGTGACCTTGGGCATGTCACTTAACCCCAATTACCTCATACTGGGTAATCTCCAGTCATTCTGATGAATATCTGGTCACTGGATTCAAATGACTCTGGAGGAGAAGTGAGGCTGATGACCTGTACAGCCCTCCCTCACTCAGAAAAAAGTCAAGTGCAAGTCATGTCATTATTTCACTGATAACATGGTTTTCTTCGTCAATTAAGGATGACCACACACACACACACACACACACACACACACACACACACATACACATACTCACACACACAGACACATACTAAATTTAAGAAGTTATTATAAATTTGTGCGTGATTTCTTACATTGAAATTTTAAAGATGCATTTTTGAATTATGAAACCACATAGTGCCTTATTGTAAATGAATCATTACATTGACAGATTCTTGCCAGTGCATGCTGGACTTCCCAACAGTGTGCTGCACTCTTGCCTGCCAACACTTGGTTTTTAAGACCTGTCAGCAGACCTGACCACAGATCACTTGTAACTTGGATTTTATATGTTTTTAAAGAAAAATAATGTAATCACTATCACTTTAACTCTGTAACAGCACAGATATAATATGAAAGAATGGATTTTCTTCTCTTTTTTCTTATTCTTCCACTGCTCCCTCTTTTTAATTCAATATTGCCCTCACCCTATTGTACTCAAAGCTTTTACCACCTCTCTAGGTCATTCCAGTGTCCCATAGAGGTGGAATTACCCACTTGGGAACCTATGTTTTTGAGGATATTAATTCCTGGAACCTTACTCTGGGAACTTACTATGCATCATTTCCCTTTTCAGTTCTAGAACCACAGTGAAATCAATTTTCCATTTTTATTTCAAAGGTTGTGTGAATCTATTCTTCAACACTTCCATTCACCATTCCTGCTAAGTGAAGCAAGCCTCTCTAGACACTCCTCCCCTATTTCTATTGCCTCCTAGTATTAGAATATAAGGTCCTAAAGAGTAAGGACCATCTTTACATTTGCATTTGTATACCCAGCAATCAAAACAGTACTGGCATACTGTTAAGATTTAATGTATTTCCATATGATTATCACAATAGATGCAGAAAAATCATTTGACAAAATGCAACACCTATTTCTATTAAAAACACTAAAAAGCATAGGAATAAATAGAGCCTTCCTTAAAATGATAAGTATCATCTCTCTAAAACCTTCAGTAGTCATTATATGTATATGGGGATATGCTATATGCATTTCTAATAAGATTGGAGGTGAAACAAGGGTGTCCATTGTTACCACTGTTATTCAATATGGTACTAAAAATAATAGCTTCAGGAATAAGACAACAAAAAGAAACTGAGGGAATTAGAATAGGCAAAGAGGAAACAAAGTTATCACTCTTTGCAAATGATACGATGATCTACTTAGAGAATCCCAGACAATAAAGTAAAAAACAACAACAACAACAACAAAAATAACAACTACTTGAAATAATAAACAACATCAGCAAAGTTGCAGGATACAGAAAAAAATGACATAAATCACTGGCATTTTTACATATTACTAATAAAACCCAACAGCCAAAAGATACAAGGAGAAATTCTGTTTAACTGTAGACATTTTAAAATATTTGGGAGTGTACCTCCCAAAACAAACCAAAGGAGTATATGCACAAAATTACAAAACACTTTCCATTCGAATAGATAGCAGATCGAAGTGATTGGGGAAAAAAAACGCAACAAAAACAAAATATCAGTTGCTGGTGGGTAGGCTGAGCTAATATAATAAAATGAGAATTCTACCTAAATTAATTTACTTCTTTTGTGCCACACTAATGAAACTACCAAAAATCATTTTATAGAACTAGAAAAAATATTATCTAAATTCATCTGGAAGAAGAAATTTCTGAAATATCAAAGGAATTCATGAAAAAAAATTCTTAAATTGTACTATAAAGCATAAATCATCAAAAGGACTTTTTACTGTGTAAGAAATAGAGGGATAGATTAGTAGAACAGGCAAGGTAAAGAAGAAACAGTAGTCAATGATTATAACAATTTACTGTTTGATTATCCAAACGCATTAACTCACTTTTTGACATAACCTGCTGAGAAAACAGTATGGCAGAAGCTAGATATATACCAATATCTGAAAATGAAGTCCAATTAAGTCCATGGTATAGATCTAAAGGCTGATAATATTAGCAAATGAGGGGAGGAAGGAATAGGTTATCTGTCAGATTTATGAGGAATGGAGGAATTTATGATGCAACAAGAGATAGAGTACAATAAAAAATATAAAAATTGATAATTTTGATTACTTTAAATTTAAAGGTTTTTGAACGGAGCCAATGGAACCAAAATTAGGAGGAAAGCAGAAAACTGGAAAATAATTTGTATTACTAGTATCTCTGATAAAGGTTTCATTTCTAAATATATAAAGAACAGAGTAAAATTTACAAGAATACAAACCATTCTCAATTAATTAATGGTCAAAGTATATAAACAGACAGTTTTTAGAGGAAGAAATTGAAAGCTATCTGTAGTTATATGAAAAAATCCTCTAAATCACTATTGGTTAGAGAGATGCAAATCAAATCAATTCTGAGGTACCATAAGGTACCACACTTATCAGACTGGCTAACATGACAAAATAGGAAAGTGATAA
Source organism: Potorous gilbertii (assembly GCA_028658325.1). Classification (NCBI taxonomy): domain Eukaryota; kingdom Metazoa; phylum Chordata; class Mammalia; order Diprotodontia; family Potoroidae; genus Potorous; species Potorous gilbertii. The sequence continues at coordinate 439,944,974 of CM053771.1, read as the reverse complement.
ATGTCGGGGAATACTTCATAAAATTGGAACATAATTCATTGCTGTGGGAGCTGTGAGCTAATCCAACCATTCTGGAGAGGAATTTGAAACTATGCCCAAAGGGCTATAAAAATATGCATATCATTGACCCAGCAATAGCACTTCTAGTGCTGTATTCTAAAGAGGTCATAAATGTGGGACAAGAACCCACATGTACAAAAATATTTATAGCAGCTCTTTTTGTGATGGTCAAGAACTGAAAATCGAGGGGATGTCCACAGGCTATAGTATATGAATGTAATGGACTACCATCACAATTTAAGAAATGATGAACAGATAGACTTCAGAAAAATCCTGGAAAGATTTAAGAACTGTTGCTTAGTGAAGGGAGCAGAACCAAGAGAAAATTATACACAGTAATTACCATAGTGTGCGAAGACTGATTTTGATAGACTTAGCCCTTCTCAGTAATGCAAGGTCCTAAAATAATTCCAAAGGACTAATGATGGAAAATGTTATCCACATGCAGAGAAAGAACTATAGGGTCAGAATGCAAAGTGAAGCAGGCTATTTTCTTTTTTTTTGTTTTGTTTTGTATTTCTTCCTCATGATTTCTCCCATTTATTAAAATTCTTCTGTATAGCATGACTAATGTGAAAATGTGTTTAACAAGAATGTATGTATAGAGTCTATATCATATTACATGTTGCCTTGGGGAGGGGGTGAAGAAAATTTAAAACTTGTGGAAGTTAATGTAGAAAACTAAAAATAAATAAATTAGCTAATAGCAAAAAAAAAAAAAAAAGATTTAATATCTTTCTGTTCATTTTCATTCATCAGTCTGAAGCCTGCCTGGTGGTGAACCTCTCCAAGTTTCTGTAGAGTGATCCTTCAGCAATAACTAACTAACCCATTCCTCAGTCAAAACCTGTTTCCACCTTTCTAAGATGTGCCAGAACGTTTAAATAATTGACATAGAGTCATTTCTGTGACACAAAAATACATTACAATAATCTTAAGTACATATTTCTGAAGTATATCTGTATATGTATATATATATATACATATATATGTATATATATATATACATATATATGTATATATATATACATATATATATGTATATATATATTTACATATATATGTATATATATATATATACATATACATATATATATGTATATATATATATATATACAAGCACATGCATACATATGCATATGCACATACATACATTCAAACATATATACATACATTCAGAGAGAGAGAGAGAGAGAAAAGATGACAAAGAGAAATTATTTTCATCATTCTGTGATTACCTAATACAGTGGTTAAGATAGTTCCTATTACACCTGTGCTTTGACAACAGGAGATTTTATACATTTTCACAACAGGAGATTTTATACATTCTTAATTTTTTCTACTTCTTCCCTGTGTCAGTCTTCACACACCTATAGTAAATTTACAGGTTTATTTTACTACTCCTGTGGTTTCATTTGGTGTACAATGCCACTGTCACATATTTTTAATTACAATTAAATTAGACTATAGTGTCTTCTAATTACTTCATGTAGAAGATTTCTCATTGGAAGTAGGAAGATACAGGAAGGAAGTGGAGTTTATTCTCATGTAATTTTTCTTCTATTCTGTCGGGAAGAGAGAATGTTTGCAGGAAGGTACGATTTGCAGTTTTGATTAGTTTTATTTTCTAACTAAATTAAGTTCAGGTTATTCCAGGAATTTTCAGGTAGCTACAGTAACTGATTGAAACCATAAAAAGCTGGATCATATTCTCGTTTATGGTGAAGAGAGGGCACACAACTCAGAATCTTGAAAGAAAATATATGAGGTAGGAAAAGTCATATGGTAGGGTAACTGGTAATTCTGGCCTCCAGATGTTAATGTTCTTGGTCTCTGCAGGAGTACTTGCATGACATGAAACCCCTTCTTTTGTTTTCTGCACGGTGGATCGTCCACACTGTTCAACCAGCAAAATCACTTTATTTTCTCTATTCCAACATAGCATTTATAAAGTCTGGTAATTTAGCTTCACATTAAAAACAGTTTTAGAAAGGCTCTGCTCTTAGTATGAGCAGAATGTTTGGTGAGAGAACTGTAAAACTCCCTAAACTATCCAACTGTGGGCTCTAAAAATGAGTTCAGCTAAGTTATTCCTTCACCTGGATGCTCCATTCAGAATGTTGCTTTCAGTCACATGTTAAGGTTGACCCTTCAAACCAAATCACTGGGATAACAAAGCAACAGAAAATTCTTTTCTGTTTTTATTTCTCAGGCCAGAAGTGGGAGCAGATTTCAGCTTACTCTATGGAAAAGCTTCATCTTTCTCCAAATATAGTTACTGAAGGGCCAAAATTTTCCATGAAGTTCATGGCCGGTGAAGTCAATTCTTTCTCTGACCAATTAGGAACCACTCAACTGCAGCTTTCTGTCAGCTGAAAGCTTTTAACTACCACAAGGTCTTCAAAAGATCGGTTTTATAGTAACAGATACAGGAATAACATTTTTAGTCTCAGATTGAGTTTTATTACATTTGGGTCCATGTTCTAGTCTGCCAAGGTCTTTTAATTCCTGCTTTTAGTAATTTCAGTTTTATCCTAAATTCTTTATCCTCACTAACTCCACACGGCTAACCATTGGCCATAGATTGTTCTACTTCTACATTTCCCCCATCATTCTCTTCTCCACTCTTAATGTCATTTCTGATACTCTTTACTTATTTCCTATTCTACATTATTTCACTTACCTCCTGTGGGTTTCTCTTCCTCAAGTGTCTTGATAGTCCTTCCCAAACTGGCCTCATTCTACTCATTCTAACCTTATTACATATTGCTTCTGTTAGTGTAGATGATAGTCCAGCCAAAAGGATTTTCTTATTGTCCCCTCCATACAACACTCCATCCGTCATTGTTTTACCTTTGTACAAGCTGTCCCACTTTTGTAAAATATAAAGTATATTCTTATTACTCTCACTTCCTGGAAGTGATTTCTTCAACTCTCAGAACAATCATCAACTTCTATATGAGTTCTCTGCTAGTTTCCCTAGCTAACTGGTACCTCCCCCCGAAAAACAAACAAACAAGCAAACTACCTTTCACCTATTTTATATATATTTTTATATAGGTTGAAAATTCCTTAAGTGAAAGTGCTGATGCTTTTTGATTATTTTATCCCCATGACCATCATGTCTTATGCATAGTATGTGCTTTAAAATATTTATGATTGACAATGCGGTAAATTAGGGGAATTAATCCCAGTGTTGTGACATATGAAAAAGTAAAAGGAGACCATCTATATTTTTACCTTAATCATAATTTTAAAAAGTAAACATTACAGGAATAGGCATAGGTCCCTATGACTACTATCTATACACATAGTTATAAAAAAAATACGTTTTAAGTACAATAATGCATAATCATAAAATTCAAATCCACTTAATTTTATCATCTGTTCAACATGTTTATTATGACAAAAGAATAGCAGGATATTTTGTCAAATGCTTTGCTGAAATCTAAGCTACTGGAATCTAAGCTAGAGAACATTTCTCCAGCATTTTCCAGATCTGCCCATTCTGAAACTTTATCAAAAATGATTTTTTCCAGCATACATGATATTAATGAAATCATTTTAATGGTTTTGCATCCCCACTTCCACTTTTGTATGTTTTCTAAGCTTTTCTGTAATAATATAATGCAAAGTTGTGCTTCCCCCCCCAGGATTCAAAGCCAATTTTCCCAGCTTGCAGTTAGCAGAATCTGCTTTTTTTTTTTTTAAGTTAGTAAGCATACCTTTGTGTAGTTTTTTGGTAGTCATTAATAGAACAGTTTCAATACATATTATCACATTCCACAGAATGATGAAGAGAATTTATCTTTTTTGTTGTCTTTCTCTCTCTTCCTCTAAGAGAATTTAACAATAAGTGAAAATAAAGATACAGAAAGATAACTTGAGGGAACCTCAAAGTCAAAAGAAGGATTTCCATGAATCAAGCAAGTTAGGAAGGAGTAACTGAAGATGAGAGAAACACAAAAGCAATCTTCATCTGGACGAACTCTGGAAGAAGTGGTAGGATATGAAATCAAAGCACAACTAAAAGTTGAACTGTAACAAGAAGTGATAATCTTTGAGATGAGGAAAGGAAGAATGGATTAATAAAGTCAGAGAGAACTTTTTTTTTTTAAATCTTCAGAGGAGGAATGATGATAGAATGTAATACTTGTCCTTAATGTTGTTGGTAGAGTAAGAGATTATTGCTTCTGGGAGAGGACTTTGGGGATTCCAAGAGAGAGGAAAATACTTTGAATATATGCTATGACAATTATACAAGAAGTGAAATGAATGAAAAAATTTACTTTGATGCAGTTTGGTTAGATATTTTGATTTTAAAGAATCTAGCCGTTATGATGTCATACCTTTCTCCATCATCATTCTGGGATTTGAAAGTAGAAATATAGAAGGCAATTAAAAATGGCTCAGGGCTAAGAATTATAAATGTATAATCATTTGGAAACTTAGGTGCAGTAAAGTTAAGGGTATCTAACATTTGTTAGTTGGATTATTTTGAGGGTCAATACTATACTAGTCAAAGTAGCGAAGAGTTGCAATAGTTGAACATGAGTCCTTTAGACATAATATAAATAAAGGAAATTTAACCACGGTGATGTATATTCTTTTTAATATAATTTGAGAACTACAATTTTCGATATTTTATCACATAAATTTTTAATTGAATATTTTATAATCAATAAAAGAAAACTGTAACTGGACTACAAGTAAATCTTATGCATAATATACACATGGTTTACATCAGTTACTGAATCTGGTACAAATTTTGTTTTATTGAGGAAATTTTATGAGGAATTTTATTGCCAAGACAATATTCATAGCACTGGTGGTGACTATTGATATGATGGTGTATTTATCAATCACAAAGGATAACAGACTATTGACATTGAAAGAAGAAGAAAAAACATTTATTCAGACACCAGAAAGCCAAATCCCCAAATCAGAAAGCCAAATCAGTCATAATAGCTAAGAAGTCAATACACATTTACACTGCAGAGGACAAAGGCATTTCCAAGCCTCTGCCAACACTTCTGGGGCCTTCCCACAAACAAACACTCACATGCCTGATTGTCTTTTTGCCTGTGTCCTTCCCAGCTCTGCCTAGCCTGACCTACTTCCTTCCAGCTCTGTTCCACCCTTCCTGTTCCAACTGTTCAGCAGTTCCCACTGGTTCCCATCATTCATTCTAATTCTCCTATAAAGCATGAATAATGTGAAAATATGTTTAATAGGAATGTATATGTACAGCCTATATGAGATTTCACGCCATCTTGGAGTGGGGAGGGAGGAGAGGCAGAGCAAATTTAAAACTTTTGGAAGTAAATGTTGAAAACTAAAAATAAATACATTAACTTAAACACAAAAAAAAACAACAAAAACATTGTCTCCATCCCATGCTTCCAGAAAGATTAAACATCGTTTGCACCCTCCCACACTATACCTCCTAGACAAAAAAACCTTCTTTAAATTCCTGAATATACCATTTCACTGCAGAGGTTATTCCTTATGCTTAGAATGTACTCATTTCTTAAGAGTATATTGGGTATTCAGGGAGGACTAGCACCTTTGGTGTGAGGACTTGCTGAGCCCTTGTCAAGGATGCTCATCCACTCTTGTTGTCAACTTCATACCCAGCTATCACCTGTGACTCCAAGAAGCTTTATCATGCCCAGTGGGCACATCCTCATAAAAGTGACACAGCAGATGGATTAAACCAAGTGAGGGTAACCAAGACAACTCAGATCTGTCAGCGAGGGAAGGTAATGTCTACCTTAGCCAAATGAAGTCTTTCCAAAACACTGGAGAGCATAAAAATAAATGGAGTCTTCCAAAGGGAGTCTTTAGGAAGGAGTTGTACCTTCCTAAAACCATCAGCAAGTATCATATGTAATGGGGATAAGCTAGATGCATTTCCAATAAGATCAAGGGTGAGTCAAGGACGTACATTTTCACCAATGTAATTCAATTTGGTACTAGACATGTTAGTTTTAGCAATAAGAGAAGAAAAAAAATTGAAGGAATTAGCATGCACAAAAAAGGAACTAAATTACCACTCTGTGCAGATGATATGATGATATACTTAGAGAACCCCACAAATTAGGGAAAAAAACTATTTGAAACAATAAACAACTTTGGAAAAGTTGCAGATTACAAAATAAACCCACAGGAATCATCTACAATTCTATGTTTAACTAATAAAGTCCAACAGCAAGAGATCGAAAGAGAAATCCCATTTAAAACTACAGTAGATATTCTAATATATCTGGGACTCTACCTGCCAAACAAACCCAGGGATTATGAACACAATTGCAAAACACTTTTCACACAAATAAAGTCAGACCTAAGTAAGTGGAAAAACATCAGTTCCTCATGGATAGGTCAAGCTAATATAATAAATATGACAATGCTTCCTAAATTAATTTACTTATTCAGTGCCATGCCAATCAAACTACCAGAAAATCATTTTCTAGAGCTAGAAAAAATAATATCAAAATTCATCTGGAAGAACCAAAGATCCAGAATATCAAGGGAACAAATGGAAATAAATGGTAGGCAAGAGAGTCTATCCCTACCACATCTCAAATTGTATTATAAATCAGATACTTGGTCCTGACTAATAAATAAAGGGGTAGATAAATGGAATAGGTTAGGTACTCAGGACATAGTAGTCAATGAATATAGGAAACTACTGTTTGGTAAACCCAAGGACCTCAGTTTCTGGCATAGGAACTCAATGTTTGACAAAAATTGCTGTGGAAATTGAATAATAGTGTGGTGGAAACTGGACATTGGTCAATGCCTACACCATATACAAAAAAAATAAAGTCAATTGGATAGATATTGGATACATGATGTAGGAATAAAATCTGGTATTATAGATAAGTTAGGGGAGCAAGGAATAGTGTATTTCTCAGATTTATGGACAATGGAAAAATTTTTGACTAAACAAGAGATAGAGAACATTATGAAGTGCAAAATGGATAATTTTGATTACATTAAATTAAAAACGTTTTTGCACAAACTAATCCAGTACAACTAAGATTAGGAAGGAAGCAAAAAACTGGGAGTGAAGTTTCACAACTAGTGTCTGTGGAAAGGCCTCATTTCTAAAATAGAGAATTGAGTCAAATGTACAAGAATACAAGTCAGTCCTCAACTGCAGGAAGTCTTCAGAGAAAAAAATTAAAGCTATCTATAGTCATATGAAAAAATGCTTCAAATCACTACTGATTAGAGAGATGAAAATCAAAATAATTCTGAGGTAACACACCACACCTTTCAAATTGGCTAACACGACCAAACAGGAAGATGATAAATGTTGGAGAATATGTGGGAGAGTTGGAACACTAATTCATTATTGCTTGACTTCTGAACTGACCCAACCTTTCTGGAGAGCAATTTGGAACTATGCCCAAAGGACCACAAAAGTCTGCATACCCTTTGACTGAGCATTATAGTTTCTAGGACTGTATCCCAAAGAGATCATAAAAATGGGAAAGGGTCCCACATGTACAAAGATAGCAGCACTTTTGTGGTGGCTAAAAGCTAGAAATCAAGGAGATGCCCATTCTTTGGGGAAAGGCCGAATAAGTTGTGGTATATAAATGTATTTGAATAGTATTTTGCTATAAGAAATGATGAACAGGAAGACTTCAGAGAGTCCTGCAAGGACTTCTACAAACTGATGCTGAGTAAAAGGAGTTAAAGTATTAGAACTCTGTACAGATCAACAACTCCAGTGGGTGAAGAATATTTCTGGTAGTCTTAGCCCTTGACAGTAATCCAAGGACCTAAAAAATTTCCAGTGGACTCTTGAAGCAAAATGCCTTCCAAATCCAGAAAATTCCAAATCCAGAAAAAGACCTGTGGAATTGGATCTAGAATGAAGCAGACCATTTCCTCTTGTGTTAAGTTTTATTTTCATGGGTTTTCCCATTCATGTTAATTCTTCTATGCAACATGACAAAGGTGAAAGTGTATTTAATAAGAATATTTGTGTAGAATCTACATAATATTTCATACTGTCTCAGGGAGGGAGAGTGGAAGAAGCAGGGCTGGTGGAAGAGGGAAGGGGCAAAATCTAAGATACATGAAAGTGATTGTAGAAAACTGAAAACAAATTAAGAATACAAAATTCTTCCCCACTGGAATAGACACATGAAAACAATTTGTTCCAGCAGTCATGAAGGCAGCAGAGTAACAAGCTATGGAGAGCTTAGAACTAGGTCACACATTGATGATATCAAGTTCATCATCTACTGTGAATTGGACAATCCTGACTTTTGTCTTATCACTGGATTTCTATGACTCTGAAAAGAGATTGAGGTTGATGACTTTGTGCAACTCTTCCTCACTTAAATCCAGTTCATGAACAAGTTTAGTCATTATCTTCTGATTTCATTGGTTATCTTCAAAAACAGAAGAATGAACATTTCCGTTCTTATTGTTCCTTTTAGGATTTATAGCTTCTTTCAAGATTCAGTGAAACCCTCTATTTTGTAGCTGCTCATTCTCTAGAATAATTGTTATATTTATTGCATATATGTGAATTCCATATTTCTTTTCAAAATTATTCAATATCATACTTGTATAATGTGTTTGTGTGTGTCGTATAAAACATTAAAAAGAAATAGGAAGCTCCTTGAGGGGCAGGATTATTTCACAGTTGTTGTCATTTCTCTCCCAGGGTTTACCATTGTGTCTGTCACTCAGTTGGTGCTTAATAAATAATTACTGAATTTTTGTGTAAACACTTTTAGTAACCTTTTTGTAAACTCTATGCAAATGCAAGGTATAATTTTCATCATAATAATCGTGTTAAACTTACTGATTTATTCACTTAGTTAAGATTTTGAAAATTGTTGTCTCACACACTTATTAACTGTGTAACGCTTCACAAGTCACTTCAATAACTCATTTTCTTTATCTGTAAAACTGATAATTATGCCTATTACATTGGGTTGTTGTGAAAATCAAATGTGATCACTTCCTACAACTCATAAATCACTTGCAAATCTTAATGTCATATACATTGTAGCTAGCTGGTTTTTTTTTTTTAATTATTATCTGTAATTTTAAAGTCTGTGTGGCTTAGAATTAAATCTTGTCTATTTCTCTTATGGAACGCAGATTCTTGGAAAGATATCATCTCCAGTGTTACATTTCCCATGTGTTAAAAATGCCTAGAATATGGGCTTTCAGAAATGCATTAAAACTTTTACATATTTATGAACGTATGTGCATATATACATGTAGGTATATACACACATACATTCATATACATTCACACACATACATACAAAATCACAAGAAGTCAACATAGCATTTCATCCAAAAAATTTAAATGTCGCAGAATCTGGACTCTATATAGTTTTTTTGTATGCTTACCTCCCATTTCATAAAACAATATATAATAGAAATTTAATTTTTTTAAAGAAATTAGTAAAAATGAAAGAAACAAAAGGTCAGAATATACTTGTGGGGAAAAAATTGCATCCTTCACAAAGGATTCTTTAATGTGAAAAGAGGGAGAAAGGGAATGTTTATGTTCTGCACTGTAGTGACTGCAAAAAATTGTTAACTCCAAATTCAAAAATTATTTTTTCTGTACATGAATTTCCTTTGAGGAAAAATGTGGTAATACAGTGTTAAAGACAGCTATTTTATTTTACTGTTCCAGGAGTTCTGAACTATTCCCAAAAGTGTTCACAGCAGTGATCTGTCTTTTAAAACAAAGAATTCCCATAAAAATACTTTTAATATCATATTATTCCAAGGAGATCCATTAAAAAAACACGTGTGTGCATGCTTGGGGCTGTTTTTTTTATAGTATTGATGATTTAAGTGCAATATGGGATAAGGAATTCAGAGTAGGTTGCTCTTAGAGCATTATTCATTTAAATGCTATCTTGCAGGCCAGATTCCTGAAAAGAAAAGAAAAGAATGTCTTATTACAATAACATGCACATTCATGTATGCTTAAGATATGCACTTTATTGGATATTGTTTAAAATCAGTACCCACTTAAAATGAACTTTTTCCCTCTGTTCAAATTTATCAATTCATTTGGGCACACTGCTTTATTGTTTCTTTTTGCGCTTAAAAATCATGTTAGATTTTCAACAACTTCTATATCAAAGTAAAATAAAAAGTGTTAGTCATAGGGAAAATGACATTGCTTTCTCCAATAAAGACAGCTTACTAATGATGTATTTTTCAGGGTAGGATGGAGGGTTTGTTTTTATAACAAATTCAAGGACTATGCATATGTTTGTATGTTGAAACACTCAGATGAGAACAGAAAAGTGCAGACAAATGTGTTCTTTTTGTAAACAGTACCAAACATCTGGGTACTGAGAATCATATGGATAAATGGCTAAGCTTTGTAATTTTCATGCAGATGCTTTGCATGGAGGAGATATAGCCTATGGATATGCAATAAAATTATATCAAGAGTAATTGCCTTCTCTGACACATTTGTTCTGCTGATGGGAATTTACTAAACTTCTGGACACTTTCATAATATCTCAATGTCTGTAAAATGATATACAAACAACCAATTTAAGAAAGGCATAAATCTGGAGAAGATAACTTCAGAGTATGGATGGCACATTAGATAGGTCATGCTTGTCAATACAATAGTCTGAATGCCCACCTTTTGTGACACAATCCTTCATTTTCCAGTAATTTTAAACATGATAAACTAAGACATATTGAGACAGAGCCTGATTATTTTTAATTTTGCTCTGCCCCAGCTATTAAGCTGATTTGGACACAAATTACTCTTATTTCACATAAGTGAAGAATAAGAATACTGATGTGTGTGTGTGAAGTGTGGTTCTGTGACTACACCTGTGATTTTGTTTGATATAGAAAAATTCCAGTTAAGGAAACTACTTTTCCTAATGCAGATCCACACCCTTTTTTTTAAGACTTGACAAAAGCATCAAGCCTAGGGTCACAGAGACAGTATTTATTGAAATGTGACCTCAGTCTCTCTCTCTCTCTCTCTCTTTCTCTCTCCCCTACCTCCTTCCTCACATCCCTCCATTCTTCCCCGACATCTCTCTGTGTTTATATTAATAAATTGTTTCAGAATATATTTTGAAAAAAAGGATTACCAAATTATTTCTTGGGGCACTAAACTGTATTTTCTAGACAACATTATGATGCTATTTCCCAGGTTTCATTTTATTAGATTTAGTGTTATTTACATATGTAGCCAGTCGTTAAAAAGTATTTTACTCAGTGACCTTGTTCCCTTGAACATAAATCCTTTTCCTGAACCAAATCTACACGTCATCATAAGATTTAAAAAAATAAATAAATAAAAGTAGAAGAATTGGAAATAGCCTTGGAGACAGCAACAGATGTTATTTATATCTTCTTTTAAAGTTCAAAGAATACTTTAAAGTAGCTCATTTGATCATCAAAATAGCACAGAAAGTAAGTAGATTCCCTGTTTTATACACAAGTAAACTAAAGCTTTTGATAGTTTGACATTAGGGAAATAACAACATGACTTGCAATTGACTTTGATTTGAAGTAGGGAGACTATGAAGTGTCATCAGCCACACTTTCTCTTCTAGGGCTATCTAAGACCAGTAGTAAGATATCTATCAGGACAACTGGAGAAAGCTTAGGATTCAGTGGGATGCCTTGGCCCCTTTCAAGCTAAGGTATTTTCAAGTTTTCACTTTGAGTGAAAGAATGCCCATTTAGTGAATAGGCCACTTTAAAAAGTGAATCAAGTGATGTTCCCTTTAATGCTGGGGGAAAAGAGTCATACTGGGAGGGAAAGACCCTCAAGATTGCTGACCAAAAGGAAACAGTTACTATTTACATTCCCTCTGAGTCAGGAAACAGGCAGTAAGTTTGAAAGGCAGGATTTTAACAACAGTATTTATTAAAAACATGTGCCAGGAACTATGATAAACACTGTAAACATAAATATAAGCAAAAAGGAAACACAGTTCCTGCCTTAAGAAGCTTAGATTCTAATAGGGAAAGACATTTTTTTAAACTGAAAGAAGACAGTGTAATGAATGAGCTGGATGAAGGGATGAAGGGATGTGGAGGATGTTTGGTATGTCAGAAAAAGTATAGAAGAATTAAGACATATCTAGTCTCGGGACCCTCCTTAAGTAGAGGTTCTGGGAAAAACCATTTAATGAGGATGAGAAGTGGGAGTAGTAGAGTGTGCTTTGTGTGAATTTCAGGATAGGAGTGAGCTTCTCGGATAAAAAGTTTTGGCAGCTTGTTAGAGAGGTCCCAAATGCAGGATGAAGTGAAATGAATTTAGTTCTCTGCTGTCTCTTTGCCCAGAATTCTTTACAATGTAACACTACCTTGAACCCAGGTATTAGAGTTAGTAAAACATTTTTTGCGTCAAAAAATGTAATTATTTGACTGCACGTGTATAACCTTTATCAGATTTCTTGCATTAAGAAATAGGGGTGAGAGGAGAAAAGGTGGAAAAGAATTTGGAACACAAAAATCACAAAAGAAGAAGGTAAAAAGTAAACTTTTTTTCCTTGAAAACAACAACACAAACCTAATGAGAATGGAAGTCTAATTTGTCCCGTTTTACAGAAAGAGAAACTGTATCAATACAAAGTAAGTGATTGTACCAAAATCATAGGTAGTGATCAGTATCAGTCAGGTTGGAAGACATGTCTTTTGCTCCAAGTCCTATAATCCTGCTACACCAAAATTCCTCTTCATATCTTCTGGTTTCCAAATATTCCCCAAATTCTAATACATATGCACACATGGACATCAAAACCAAATGCTTTATTCAAAGGAAAATATTTTCTTTTATTAATCTTAGGAAAGTTTCCTCTGCTCCCCAGCATGCACATAGTTTGAATACTCTTATAACTCATCTGCTGTTTGTCTAGAAAAGGCAATATAAATATTTACACTATTCCAAATATAATTACGAAAGCAAATCCATATCATATATTCTGTAGTAAAAAATTTAAAAAATTGTTATAAAAGGAGAAGTTATCAAAATAATTGATTTTTTTTTCTGTTTCTGACAACATTTATTTAAAATAAGGATCGTGGAATAATATTTTTAAGGAATATATTTTTAAATTATTTCATTTTATTAATTTGTATTATTTAAGGGAGCCAGGACAATTTCTCCTAGTTAGGAAGTTACTGAACTAGCTGGAATCTATCCCATGACATGTGAATATTTACTTAAGGGCTCAAACATTCATTGGCTTCCCAAATAATTGGACTTAAGGAAGGATTTATCTGAGAAGGATTCTATAGGCATGCAATATTACCTCTCAATCAACCACTAAATGAGAACTGTCTAAATGTAGTTTAACCTATAACATGGCCTAATTTAACTATGGATTCAATTTATCTGGGTATTTTTTCCTCAGGGGATATAAGAAATTGTGATTCTGCTTAAGTTTGTTCAACTTTTATGACATTGAAGTAATCCTGGGATTAAGAATCTTTTTTTTAAATTTTCATGTGCTAAAAATCTACATGAGGCTGCAATATGTAAAATAATTATTTATCTCTCACTTTTACATATTTTCTGTCCATAAGAATTCTTATTAGAATATTAATCATTGTTGAAAATTATTTTTCATGCTTCCAGAACTTGTGCTTAAACATAATACAAGCTAGTTTTTACTACTATAATTTCTTCATAGTGTTAGAACTCTTTCACCAACAGTGGAAGACAAAAGTGAGATGTTTTTCCAATAATAGCATGAATATATATATTTCTGTAATATACCCCTCAAAAGGTGAGTGAACTCTTTCCAAATTACTCTCTAAATGTCCCATGCTTTACTGTGAAATGAACCAAGTTTGACTGAGTTTTGCACTTCTCCTTTCCCTTTGCTTTTTTGATAGAGAGCAAAGGTAAGCTTATTTTTTGCCTTAAAATTTCCTCTCAGAATTATGTGGTTTGGGGAGAGCACTCTTCCCATCAAAAGAAGAGATCAGTCGAGAAAAAATGCATACTTTTTCCACTATTTCTTTCATTTATTCAAAAAGAGCTTTTTATACTCCTGTCAATGCAAAGTATAAGAATAAAAGAGGTGTTCCTTTCATCAGTCATATTGTTGCGATTTTTTATTACTTAGTCTTTGCCCTCACTTATTTTACAATTAAAAAGAGATATATTACATATGCATGGAAATCTATGAGAGTAGTATCAATGTATTGGAGAGATCAGAGAAGCAGGATTAATTTGGAACAGAAAATTCACTTCTTGATGGGGGAATAAGAGGGAAATCAATGGAAATGGGAAGAATTTGAACTGGTTCAGAACAACCAAAACTGATATCCAAATCCAGAGATATTGGGGAAGTAGTAGGGGGACATCCCAGGAATGAATGGCCAAGTGTGCAAAGTACAACACACCTTAATGGGAACTGTTGTAGTCTGTTGGCTATATGACACAAATGTTAATAAAAGGAAGGAAAATGAAATAAAGTGGGAAGGTAGATAAACAATGTGAACAATGTTGAATTGTAGGCTCAGGATTTTGTATTTTTCCTAAAGACAATTGGGAATCTACTTACCTATCCATCTCACTATTTTCTAGTTAACTATCTTTGTAGCAAAGTGACGTGAACACATTTGTGTATTACAAAGACTTCTTTGGTAGGAGTTTGAAGGGTAGAATACAGAGGAAATGTAATAGAGGAAGAGCAATTAGCATATATTGAAGATTTGAACAAGGATATTGGCCATATGAATATAATGGAAGAAAGGTACATACTGAAGATGTTCATTGACTAAAATATAACACCAAAGTCACCAGGCTTAAAGAGAAATTCCTGTTTGACATTTAAAACTCTTTACAAACCTGCCCCTTCTCCCTTTTCCTAGCTTACAAATTACTCCCACAATACACTGTACAGTCCATTCCTATTAGTTTCCTAGTACTTCATCTTATATGTCTCTTCCTCTTCTCATTTAAACTCCTTGCAAATACCAAATCTGCGCTTTATCCTCACTTTCTTTCCATTCTCTACAAAATCCTTCACAATCTGTCTTCCAAACTATTCCTTAAACTGAAACACACACTCTCTCATTCTCTCTCTCTCTCTCCAATTATCTAATTGCCAAATCTACTCATCTTTTCTTAAAACTCATTCTTCTTGACTTCTCTACAACATTTGTTTACAGCTATCTCCTTTTTCTCCTCCATATTTTCTTATCTCTAGCTGTTTGTGACTCTCCTCTCTGCCAGTTTTTTTTTTCTTCTACCTGACCTGCCTGGCCACTGCAATGAAAGATTGCATTCTAGATTTTCATTCAAATCATACCCCAATAATACCCCACTAATCTGTCACGAACGATCTCCTCTTTGATCTCTATATCTTGCATCGTGGTTTAATTTTGCTTCTGTGGGTTCAATTATCATCTCTAAGAATATTCTTCTCAGATCATCAAGTCATCAGTAATTTCTTGAGTTCCATTCCTAATTCACCAACTCCCTTTAGGATATCTTAAACTTGTTGTCGAGTAGTAATCTAAACTTAAAATGTCCAAAAATGTATTTTAACTTTTCCTCCAAAAAATTTCTCTTTCTAAATTCCTTATTGCTGCTGAATTTATTATTATTATCATTCTTATGCAATTAATTTCAATTTTGGTATTAGTTTTATTGAAACTGTTGTTTGTGTCAAGTACAACTTCATAACTTCTTCACTAGTAGAAAGTTATTGGGTTTTGATACTGGAAATTGGCTCTTAGTTTTGTTTGTTTCTTTGATTTTTATCTTTATATCACCAACACCTATCACAGGCCCTCACATGAAGTAGCCACTTCAAGAATTTTGAATCGAATTGACTATCATTTGAGTACTAAAAAGGACAGGGCCGGAATACTAAAATGGAAATGTAACAAGGCGTTAATAATTATTGAATATATCAAAAGCCATTCTACTTCTTCTAAATTAGAGTGGTATAAAGAATGAATGATGAGAATACCTAAGCAATTGGAACACGTGGAGCTTTAATGGAGTAGCAGATACAAGCAGAACAAATGTTTTAATGATATAATGAAGTAAACTTCAAACGATGTGATTTTGCTTTGAGGAAACAAAAAGTAGTATACTTGTCTGATATGTGGATAGTTCCTTGTGTAAACAAAGGGCATGAATCATGAATCAAAGGGACAGATCATGCAACAGAAATAGAAGCTGAAAAAAGTTACTGAATTTATACATCCAAAAATGGAAACAAAATGTGTCTAGAGAGTAAAGATAGATGTTCACTGCTCCTGGAGTCTACATAAACACCAAATAGTATATCTGAGTAATAGAATTATATCCAAAGCCCATGAGCTGAGATGAATGTGTATCCTAGAAACAAAAGAAACAAACAAAACCTTTATTGTTGTTGTTCTGTCATGTCCAACTCCTTATGTTCCCACTTGGGGTTTTCTTTACAAATATGGTATGTAGTTTACCATTTCCTTGTCCTATTCATTTTATAGAAGAGAAATTGGAGCAAAAAAGGGGTTAAGTGACTTGCCCCGGGTTACGCAACTAGTAGGTATCTAAGGTTATGATTGAACTCAAGAGTTTCTGTAAGTTTTCCCAGAAATTTTTGAAATCATATTTTCTACGTAATAGTAGGGATGATATTTACAAAATAGCACAGAATATTAAAGTTGGAAGATGTCTTAGTAATTGAGTTAAAATCATCATATTACAGATGAGGAAAGTGAAGTAGAGAGAGAAATGACTTGGCTATAATCATACAATTAGGTAGGAATTTGACTTTAATTTTTTTCTGGTACTAAAAGCATTGTCTCCTCTTGCCCCTCACTCCACCTTTACAGTATGCGTTATCTTTTGCAATTCTATTCCATTATATTTGAAACATAGGAAAAAATATTTTTTGTTAGTGAATGTGGTCTCTTGTCCTGTTTACAGATCTCAAACACTAAAAGAAAAACTGTTTAATACAGTTTGTTACTATTTTAATTACTATTTAACTATTATCTTGCAGTCAACCTGTTAAGATACATTTTAATAAGGAAAAAAATGCTGTGCTTATAGTTTAAAAAGAACTATAGTGAAAATACAAATAAATGGGTGTTTGTGTGTTTACACACACATAATTAACAAATGCAAATGTGGGAAATACATAAGTCAATAATTCATATAAAAAGCCTTATTTTTGTGAACTACGAATTAAAAATGCATCAATAATGTAAAATAAATGTATAAAAACCTGTGCAGTAAGAGGGAGGTGATATTTAAACTGATGACCATTCTGATCAAACCAAATTGGAATGTTATATTCACTTATGAGAGCCATATTATCCAAAAGAATTTTGACAAATGAGATATTTCCTGTCGGTGATTACAGGGATAATGAGGAAATATAAAAAGCATGCTATAAGGACTAATTGAGAATTTTTTAGCGTTAAGGAAAGAAAACTTAGGGATGAAATTATAAAATTTTAGTTGCAGAGGAATTAAATTTGTGCTGCAGGAACACAGATGTCTTGACTCAGAGCAAGTTGCACAGAGAAACATTTACATTTGAGAAGAGAAAAACATTTTCTAGCAATTATGTAGACACATGCATATGTATGGATGACATATACATACAAACACATAAATACATACATATACATGCATACACATAAAATGGGTTGTTTTGAGAGATAGTATATTCCCCATACTAGAGGCCTTGAAATTATAGTTTGGTTAACCACTTCTTTGAAATGATGAATTGGGAATGATGTAAAAGGAATTCCTTTTCAAGCCCAGCTTGGAATGGAAGGTCTGTGAAGTTCTCTCTAATTCTGAGATGCTTAAGACTCTATGATAACCCATTCACCTAAGGCACGTTTACTTTGTTGTCAAAGTAACATGACTGCCAGTGATGGACCATGCTGAGTACTCAACTGCTTCTAGGACGAAAAGTCATTTTACAAGTGCTATACCTAGTTGCTTTAAAATGCAAATTTAGCTATGTTTGGAAGCTGGTTATCTGTCTATGATGATGTGCATGGTGGAACTGGACATGATCTTACATATAAAAGGAAATAAGAAAATGTTAAATGAGGAATAATATTCATGAAATGTATAAAAGAAAAATGAAGATGAGTTGGTGGTTACAATGAGGGATAACAGTTAGGCTCTATTTGTTATCTTCAAGATGTCAGTAATAACGGAGACAATTCCCAACATAGTGATTGAGACTTCTATGATATATTGGAGGGAACACATAAATAAGAATGGAAATTTTTCACAATGGGCTATTTTTGATTTCCATTACTATCCAAGAAAAAATTCACATTTACCAAATCAACGAAATTTTGAGTATTTCTGTTGTCAGTAGGAATACTATTCCTGTTGTTTCTAGTGCAGTTACTTAGCAAATACTTTCTAACTGAAAATTAGTTGAAATCTGACATGGAGAGACAGATTCTACATCTGGTAGATAAGATGTAAATTTTGAGCAAGCCTGATTATTTGGATTTTTTAAAGTCCATCAAACTTATACTTCATTAAAGTCTTAAGAAAGTGAACATTTGAATATTTGAAATCCCTAATATCACCCGTAAGGTAACTACATAAAATTATGTAAATAAGATGAAAAACAAAATTTTAATGATTACACAAAGGACAATTTAGTATAGTTCAAGTCTAAATTTTTAGCTAGTTTTAGGTGGTATCAACAGAATATTATTAAGAACAAGAACTAAAAAGGATGCAATGTACGTCTTTATTTTCTAAATGAAGTAATTCATCACGAAAGTATTCTCCTAAATCCAAATGGTATGATTTACTGTGAATAAATCAATGTACATGTGCATGACATGCATATGTACCTATCTATATGTTTATCACAAATATATATAGTATGTGTATATATGTATATGTATGTGAATGTGTGTGTGTGTATACACACAGAGGTACAATATATGTGCCAGTGTGTAGAATTTTATGCATTATGTGTATGTTATGCAAATATAACTTCATGCAGATCTATATGTATCTCTATGTACATATGCTGTACTGTAATATATTGTGCTGTAAATGTGTATGTATATATATATATGTATGTATGTATCTGTAGCTCCTTCGACACAAAGAGATATTTGCTGTGGGTTTAAGCAGATTGAATTAGAGGATCAGCAGTGAGCCTAACCCATAAAATTAGAGCAATTTGTGTCCTCCCCCCATACTCTATAGGTCCTTATGACCCCATCTCCTTAGAGTTTCAAGGAAAATATCTGACTCTGCCTTTGTCTTCGTGTCTTTCTCTTATTCTCGATAATCTCATTTATAGTCTCAGACAGAAGAAACAAAATTAAGGAAAATATTCTTATATAAGGTTGGACTTAGCTACAACTTAAAGCCTGTTTTTGGAATTAAAGGAAGGAAGTAGTTCTTTGTATCAGTGACACAATATAGATGGCTAGAGTGTGAAATGGGGTACTGAATGAAAACAGCAAGAAAATCCTTATCACTGAGAGTAATGTGGGGAGGGCAATAAAGGTTAAGAAGAGTGGAAAGGGTTGTGTGTGTGTGTGTGTGTGTGTGTGTGTGTGTGTGTAGGTGTGTTGGGGAGTACATGTTATGAAGAGCTTTAAAAGCCCAACTGAGAATTTTATATTTGATCTTCGAGGTAATGGGGAGTCATCAGATTTGATTGATTGGATGGAGGTGGGGGAGGTAATATGGTCTGACTTTTGCTTTAGGAAGACTAATTAGACAGGTGAGTGGAGAATAGAATAGAAGAGAATTAAAGTAGGTTGGTCAACAGGCAACCTATTACATTAGTGCAGACAGTAATTGATGAAGACCTGCAACAAGGTAGTGGCAGCATCAAGGGAGAGAAAAAAGGTTTGTAGAAGAAATATTATAGAAGTAGAATAAACTGAATTTGGTAACTTATTGAATACAGAAGGGGTGATAAGGGAGACTGAGGAATCAAAGGTGACATGTAGGTGGAGAGAATGGATAACTGAAAGAGTATTGGTACCCTTGAACTGTATTAATAAACTTGGGAAGTAGGGATGTAAAGAAAGTAAAGAAAGATAACGAATTTCAATTTAGATATATTAAGATGCTTATGGGACATCCAATACAAGATCTACAGAAGGCAATGAAGTTGCAAGACTTGAGGTCAGGAGATGTAGTCAGTTTAGGTAAGTAAATAGATATGAGAATCACCTGCATAGAGATGAATCCACAGGAGCTGAGGAAGTCTTCAAGTAAACTATTACAGTGAAAGAAGAAAAGACAACCAAAGATGGAGCCTTAAATCAGAGTCAGGTTAGTGCCTATGATGTAGAAGAAGATCAAGCAAATGGATTAAAATGCATTAAAAGGAGAAATCAGATAGGTAGCAAGAGAATAAGGAGAAAGAAGTGACATGAAAACCTAAAGAGAAGAGAGTATGAATGAAAAGAGAATGATCCACCACATCAAAATCTGTAGAAATGTCAGGAAAGGTGAGGATATTTAAAAAAGGTCACTGTTTCAGCAATTAAAGAAATCATTGGCAAATCTGGAAAGATGTGTGTTTATCCTTCGTTGCTGAAGAAGACCATGCCATCAGAGAAATGAGGATATGACTTGCAATTGACTGTTTTGAGTGAGGGAGGGCTGTGCAGTTGAAGTGAAGCCTCACTTCTCCTCAAGAGCCATCTGACTCCAGTGACCAGATATTCATCAGGATGACTGGAGGTCCCTCAGGATGAGGCAATTGTGGTTAAGTGACTCACCCAAGGTCACGCAGCTAGTGAATGTCAAGTATCTGAGGTGAGATATGAACTTCTGTCCTGCTGACTTCTGCACTGATGCTCTATGTACTGCACCACCTAGCTGCCCAACTTTACAAAGAACAATTCCATTGAATGACAGAGTTGAAAGTCAGAGAGTTAAGAAGAGAGAGAAAGAAATGTAGGCATCTATTACAATTGTCCTTAAGGAGTTAAGCAACAAAAGAGGGAAAAGATATAGGACACTATATAAAAGAACAGACATATTAAGTGAAAGATTTTTAAGGATGGGAAATAAGGGCATGTATATAGGCAGTAGGGAAGTCACAATTAGACAGGGAGAGCATAGAGATTAATGAATAAGAATAAGAGGAAAATCTGCTGGTGAAGATGGGGATGGAAAGGAATCTCTTACGCATGTAAAAGAGTTCAGTTCGGCAAAGATACACTCTCTAGTCACAGAAGGAAGGGACAAATTACAAGTAACTGGTTCTGTCTTTTGCATTCACATAGCACCACGAAGGGCCCAAGCATATGTATAACTGCATGGGAAGTTCTCTAAACCAGCCCATATTATATAAATTCTTTTTCACCATATAGATAGACAATATTCATAAGCACATATATATAATCTATTTGTACACTGTATATGTGTTCTCTCTAAATGCACACATATTCACACATGTATATATGCTTCAGAAGAAATATAAACAAATGAGAATTTAAAAAATAGGAAAATGTGACTAAAAGAGTAATTTAAAAATATACCTGAGTAATTCCCCATTTAGGATTTTAGTTGAAAAACACTCTTCTGTGGTTGTGATTATAGAAGAGATTAAATTCATTTGACCACCTAGTTTTATAATCAAATAATAGAAGAGAGACTTAAGTCTTCCAGTTTTTATTTCTGACATATTCCACCATTAATAAATAGATACTCCACTTTGTTTTCCATTTCCTCTCAAGTCTCCACTCCAGATCTTATTTTCCTGCTTCCTGGTCATTTAACATATGTCAAAGATTAGTTACCGACTATACAAGTATTTGATTTGGTGCTTATTATGGAGTCCATTGTCAGGATATGACTGAGTTCATGATAAGTGAACATGAGATTTAAGTGTAGGAGAGGGAAATGATGATATATACTAATTCCTTTTCTGCTGTTTTTATTGTTTTTCAGTTTGCTTGGCTTAAGTTCATGATAAGGAAAGGGTTGGATTGAAGTTTTGCTACCTAGTTTTTTAGAAAACAATTACTTTAAAAA
The DNA here is from genome assembly GCA_028658325.1 of Potorous gilbertii. Lineage (NCBI taxonomy): Eukaryota > Metazoa > Chordata > Mammalia > Diprotodontia > Potoroidae > Potorous > Potorous gilbertii. The sequence continues at coordinate 439,922,914 of CM053771.1, read as the reverse complement.
GACAAGTTGGTCTGCAGAATTATTTCCTTTATTCAATGTGTATTTCATCTGAGATACTTCTAGGTATATGACCCTAATCAAGTGGTTTAACAACTCTGACACTTAGCTTCCTCATCTGCAAAATGCAGAAAGTACTAATAATTAACAAAGATGTTGTAAAGATCAAATGATGATAGATGTAATTTATTGATGTCTTGTAGCCAGTTATATTATCTTTTGAAAATCCATTGTTAAATGTTCAATGCAAGCATTTACACCTTGAAAATTAGCAAAGTAAAATGTAAATTATGCAGATTAAGCCTAAAAATATGTCTTGAGAATTATTTTCCCCCTGGAGAGCCACTCAATAAATATTTATCAGCAGACTGATCATATGCATGTGTACATTCACACACATATACATGCAGACAGACAGACAGACAGATAGATAGATAGATAGATAATATGAAAATATACACACTAAGATATTTCTTTGAAAACCTTAACTTGTAAAATAAAATTCATGTATTATTATTAGGGACAAATAAGTAGTGCAGTGGATAGACCAGGACTATAGTTAAGAAGACCTGAGTTCAAATCTGGCCTTTTAAACTTAACTGATGTGTTACGTAACCTCAATTTACTTCAGTTTCCCCATCTGTATAAAGGGAACAATAACAGCACCGATTTATCAGAATTGTGAGGATCAAAGGAATATGATCATTTTAAAGTACTAAACCCAGGTCCTGGGACAAAGTAAGGATTATGTAGCTATTAGTTTTTATGATGACAATGATGTTATAATATAAAACTTTATGTATTATTTATGAATATGAATATTTTGAGAATCACTAAAACAAATATCTTACTAATAAGCTTTAAAAATGTTATCTCTATAGACATTTTTGGGAGGGAGTAGAGTGGGTTGGTAAGGAGTCCTAGGCCTGTTATTTTATAAATCTGAAAAACTCTCAGAGAGGAAACTTTCTCTACAGATGCAGGTCTGAACCTATTTTCTCTGTAGCCTCTAGTCTAGGAGCACTAATAGATTAAGTTATTTGTTCCTAAATACACATCTTGTGTGGGTCAGAGATAGGAAATAAATGTAGGTATTCCCATCTCCAAGACAAGTTCTTTAACCTCTGTAGAAGAGGCATCAAAAGATCAGTCCACCTAGCTGCATGAAGCTTCCAGAGCGTTGCCACTCCAGTCTAAAATTTAATTGGAAAATATAAGTAAAAATACAACAAAAATAGATAAAATTGATTAATGGTTTTCCAAATTAGTATGTTCCTGCAGGGACCCTTATATACAGTTGAAGGGCCTCAATTTTTATTTGTTTGACACCCGTGCAGGCCTATGGTACACTACCGCCCCATCACATTCATTACAGAATTTTGAAAAGATTTTAATAATACTTGCAAGTAACATCTTCATTTTATTCTATTCTGGTGTATTATAGTATAATTTACTATATTACATTATAAATTTAAGTGATCTTACTTTATATTACTCAGAGGCTTAAGTAGACAAAAGGAAATAGTGTTCCAGATGAGACAGGAAAAGAGAGCAGACAGTTCAGCAAATTGGAAAAGAAAGATAGTCTATGCCTCACATATTTAACCTCCTCTCCTTGCAATTAGATACACAATCATGAACAAATAATGCAATTCGAGAGGGTGGAAGACCTGTAAGTTAACATTTATCTCTCTTACTATTTATCTTTCCTTAGTGGTGGTCTGTGTGCTCAAGTGAGGAGTGAAAGGGGAGAAATGGTATAGTGGGTAGAATGCTGGGTCTGAAGTCAGGAATTGCTGCATTCAAATATGACCTCACTAGCTGTGAGACCCTAAGCAAGTCACTTAAACTCTCTTGACCTTAGTTTCTGCAACTGTAAAATAGAGATGATATTTGCAATTATCTCTCAGGGTTGTTGTGAAAATCAAATGAGATAAATGTTGTAAAGCCATTAGCATATTATCTGGCACATAATAAGTACTGTATAAATGTTAGATATTTTTACTTACTGTGTGATCCAGGTCACTTAATCTCTGCCTCAGTTTCCTCAGGTTTAAAATAGAGAAAACAGTACCTACCTCAAAGGGCTATTTTGAGGAACAAATGAGAGATTAGTGAATGGACTATCAGAATGTCTCCTGCAAAATAAAAATGTCGGGTGCATAGTAGGCTTATTACCTTCTCCTTTGACATTCTACTGATGTGGTGCAGCAATGAATCATTTACATAGTGTATTAACAATTTCTAGTTTATTTACTCTGTTACTATGCACTAAGACACATAAGTAAAGAAGACCTTAGAAAATTTGCACAAGGCAAATGCATTAATGAAATTTGCCATAAGACAAATAAGTTTAATGAGGAGAAGAAAGTAGAGAATTTGGCATAGTCTTTGGGAAGATTGTACTGGCTGTGGCCCTGAAATTATAGAGTATGCTTTTCTATGTGATAAAAGTGGTTGGATTTTCTTATTCTGCACTTTATCAGCACTTTGACTTGATTAGGATTCAAGGAACATCAAGTAGATCGACCAAGCATAAGTTAATGACCTGAAATGTCCTCATCATGATGACGGACTGAATTTTGAATATTAAACACCTTTTAAGCCTCCTCTCCCTTCTGAAGAGAGAGTTATAAGGGAGAACACCAAACTCCTCAGAAATATTTCTTTATAAATGTCGAGGATGTGTACTTCCCACCTAACTCTCTATTTTCTATCAGTAGCTCTGCTTAGTTTGGATTCCACAGAATATCAGGCCTCCATACCTAGTATCTCTTGGCGCAACTACACACACTTTTCAGGTTGCTTCTTTATGTTGTCTGTACCCATTAGATTGTAAGCTACTTCAGGGCAAAGGGTATCTTTCTTTTTCTTATTCATATCTCCAGCACTTAGCACAGTGCTAGAATATAGTAGACATTTAATAAATGTTTTCCGAGTTGAATTGAACATTGAAATTTTACTCACTGTCAACGGGATAACTTCTACAGCCACTTCCAAATCTAAGCTTCCACAATTCTGTATTTTTTCTAATGTTGATGACTATGGATTTCATTGAGGAGGCTTTATAATGCTTCCAAACTCAATGAAATTTGTTGTTGCTTTTGTTGTTGTTAGTCCTTCATTTTCAAGGAAGACCAATCACATCAAAGGGTGATGCCTAGAGTCACATGTGTTTTGTATTTAAAGGAGACACAGATATGCAGTCATCAGCCTCACTCTCTCTTCTAGGATCATTTAGGTCCAGCAAGAAGAAAAAAGTGAAAATGACAAGTGATGGTATGGAATGCAATGGATGACCTCAGTTTCTTCAGTGTGTGGCCAAGCTCTAAGCATTACACAGTGCCTGTTTCAGCTGCATTCACGGCTATGTTATCATGAATTTCTTCTGTATGTTTTTCATCACACTTGGTCACTCTCTCTGACTTCCTTTTTAACAACCTAATTTCATATTTGCAAATTTTGGTACTGTCTCTTATTTGATACCTCTTGTGGGAGTCCTTTAAAAAGTCACCGGTGTATCATCTAAAAAAGAGAGATATGGATGAATTATTTTTAATTTTAAAACCCTAATGACATCTCATTTAATTAAAATCTTACGTTGATGCTTCATTCTACTTTGCATTTTCCCAGAAGTTAGGTTAGGTGAGAGCATATTCTTAAAGATATTACCAAGATGGAAAAGTTTAAAAGTAAAAATGCATGTCTGACTTTATATTTTTATCTGAGTCATATCTTAGCTAAGCAACTGCTTACAAGAAAACTAGCGTCAAATATTTATGTCTTTATGTTAATTATTTCCAAGAGTTCTGTAACATTCTATTATAGTTATACACTACAACTTGTTTAGTCATTTCTCTGTTGATGGGACTTTACTTTGTTTCCAGGTCGCTGATCCTATCAAAAAAAAAATTATAACATGAATATTTAGTTATATATGTGACCTTTCTATTTTTATCTCTATGTAGTATATGTCTAACCATCTACTACTGGTTTTAAGAAACTAAGTAAAACATAGGTACCTGAGGTCTGTACAGGAGGCAGAATAGGTGCTGAATAGACAAAGCAAATATTTGTAAAAACTTATGCACCTTTTTAAAAAGTATGTTATAATAATAGCTGAATAAGCAATGCAGGAGAAGTTACTGAGACCATAACACATGTATGTGTGCATGTATGCATGTATTTGTATATGTATGTGTGTATGTATATTTATAAATACATACATACACACATATATACATATATGTGTCAGTTTGAGAGTCAAAGAATAGTTAAGAAAAAAGTCATAATCAACCCACAACTACCTGTGAATTACTAATACATGCAAGATATCATTTAAAATTATTAATACAGACATATAATTTGTCCTAAGACAAACCAAGATGAACTCTTTCCAAGTATATGTACTGCAGATAGCATGAAATATATTACAGTATCCTAAAAGGATTATTTGCTTGAAGGAAAATATTTGAGCATGCTCCAAAAAATATTTAATAAACGAATATTAAAACTGGAAGTTTTTGTTGCTGTTTGCTGTTGAAATAGGTGATTATAATATTGGCCATTCAATTAAAGCCATATGTCTTAACTTTATTACAAATGTGCAGTCTCCCTAGAATGCACGGCATGCAAATGAAAGTATTAGGAATTTCCTTGAAATTTAATTTTGTAAGGTGAAATTATTTTTTCTAGTTGGCATTTTCATCATATGTATCTCATCTAAGAATGGCCAAACTGCATTCTGTTAGGTCCAAAACATGTGAAATTTATTATGTCATAGTAATAATCTTATAGCAGAATAGCTTACAGTTAGGGTTCATAAGTTTTTCTTGCATACTTTGCATCATACAGAGAAAGAGACATTCAGAAAACTTCAGTTTTGTAGTTATTGACCAAGTTCACATAACAACGCCCTTGGACTCTGAAAAAAATATTGAAAAATATATTTTTAGCCCTGTGATTAAGGTCAGTGTTGCTTTTCACAGTTATACTTTTGTTCTATTGCTGAAATTTCACTGGTATAGGCAATTCATGATGAGCAAACTCCTATGAATACAGATCTCCAATTCTTAATGAATTTAGCATCTGTAGCCAATTGCCTAGGGTACTGAGTGGCTAAGTGCCTTCTGACATTTAACAGCCAATCTGTTTCAAAGGCATCACTAGAATCTGGTTGAGTCTTCTTGACCAGACACGTGAGTGTCTTTTTCAAAATCATAGCAACAACACAAAACTTTCAACTTATTTTAAATTTGGAACATAAGAATGTGATTTTTAGGAGACATTAGAAATTAGCTAGTCCAGTATTCTCTTTTTAAATATTAATAAACTGAGGCTTGGAGCAATTCCTCTCTTTCTTCAAATTCATTTGCACAATTACAACATTTGTTCTACACTATAATTTTTTTAGCTTCAATTTTTATTATAATTCCATGACACTAAAGTCTTTCAGTTCCTTGCCTCATGGGTTGCATATATATAAAATAAGGTTCAAAATAAAGAATTAGGAAAAATTACATCTGCAATAGAGGTCAGAAAGAATAATTTGCAGAAAGGAGTAAAACTAATAGTTGAAGGTTCCATGTTCTAGAGCTTTGTAATCAGATGATGGCTTGAGGTAAAAATATTTCATTAGAGAGCTATACCTTCTGCCCTACATTACTCTAAAATAAAAAGTGCACTTAGGTTTAAAAGAAAAATAAAATACATGTTACTCTGTAGCAATTGACACAATAAAAAGGTAAGGAACAGAGTTGATCCATAGAAGTAAACTACTAATTAGCCATTGCAAGATGACTCAAAAATATCAGTACAGTTTTTTTTTTGTTTTTATTTATTTATTTATTTATTTATTTTCTTTTTAAATACATTTATTTAACTTTTTACATTCATTTTCACAAGATTTTGGGTTCCAAAATTTTCTCCCCATTTGTCCCCTCCCCCCTCCCCAATACACTAGACATT
>CM053771.1:439853975-439916450 GCA_028658325.1 Potorous gilbertii | reverse complement strand
ACCTCAGGAGCTTCCCTTACCCCTGCTAAAAAGAATCATAGAAGGGGCTGAATTTAATTGAGTCGCCCTATCAAAGTGGCGCTTGCAGTAACACAAAAAATCCCCTTTACCAACCAGCAAAAAGGCAGCAGTTTCTTCAGTCTTCTCTTCATCCTCATTTTGAATAAGTACTATTCACAAGATGAAGGTTCCTTGTTCTTTTCCCCTAATGATTGTTCCTGCTTGACCCAAAAAAGAATCCTATATAACCTAGTTAATTTTACAGGTTTGGTACTGTCAATTCCGGTCTAGTGTCAAAGGAAACCCTTGTCTATACTCCCTGACTTCCCTTATTGTAATAATTTCCCTCCAGTAAACATGGTGTACTTTATTTTCTCTCTGTTGACTTCTACTTTGTGTTTCCTTGTACAGAACTGTGGACTTTTAAAAAGCATACTGTCAATCTACATTGTACTACATGTGGACACAAAATCGAAGCAAATGAATGTAAGAAAAACATTTTAAATAAATTCACCAGTCAGCTATGGCAAGAGCTTTCTTGTTAGTCTCCCTGCCTCAAAATCAGGTAACTGCGTCTCCTCACAGACTCTTGTGTTCATCTTTCATTGCCCAAGAAGACAATGCCATCAGAGAAATGATTACATGATTTGCACTTCACTTTGATTTGAGTGAGGAAGAGCTGTGCAAGGTCACCAACCTCACTTCTACATCTGAATCCAGTGACCAGATATTCATCAGGATGACTGGACATGACCCAGGATGCACTGGAAGATCTTGGTCCCTTTATGGCAAGGACTATGCAGGTACTTACTTAGGGTGAGGGAATGCCATTTACTTCCAGGATCAAATGTAAACTATTCTGATTTAAAGTTATTTACAACCTGATCCCTTTTGACCTTTCCTTTGTCACTCTCTTTTTTTTTTCATTTTCCTCCTCTTTATTTACTCTGTGATGCAATAACACTGAATTTGCATACAAAGATAAAATGTTCTTGCTATTCTATGTTGACTTTCCCCAGGCCTGGAATTCTCTCTCTCTTTTCTTAAGTTTACTCCTTCCCTGGATATTTTCAACACAGTACTTATAGCCCCACTTATGAAAAAGACCTTTCTTTCCCAATCCCTTGGACATATTTCTAGATTCTACTCTCTGAGATAATAAACTTCCTATATATCTTCAATGTACTTGTTTTCAGGTATTCTTCCCCGACTTGAGTATGATCTCTTTCAGGACTGGGGACTTCAGACTATCGTTTTTTTTGTGCTTGGCATATAGTAAACAAATTTTTGTTTACAGTAGTCATCACTCTTTTTTTCTTTCTTTTTCAATTGCTTTATTTGTACTTTAGTATTTACAAACAATATTGAATATTAGTTACAACTATTTACAATTTATTATAAATGAAATTAATCTAATTAAATGTCATGACATATATTTAACTTTCTCTTTTAAAATATTTTATTATTGTACTTTTCTTCCTTTTCTATGTCTCTATAGTGTCCTGATTTTTCTACCTTTCCTTGAACCTCAATAGCAGCTTGGGTTATAGCAAATATCTATTTCACGTAACGTGAGGTTATTATGCTGTCCATATATTAAAATATATCATATATACATATGTATGTGTGTATATATATATATGTCCTAAAGATATATATGTATCCTAAAGATATATATATATATATATATCCTAAAGATATATATATCCTAAAGAGATATATATATATATATATCTTATCCTATACTTCTAGCCTATTACCTCTCTACTAAAAGGTGGGTATCATGAGTACTGTACTAATCAAAGTTTGCAAGACCTTTATCATTGTTTCCCTTTGTATTATTATGTGGTCATAATTTAAAATGTTTTTACAGTTTTGAATATTTTACTCTGCACGAAAAGATGTAATCTTCCCAATATGTTTTTCTTATTTCTTTGTATTCACCACTCCTTTAAACATAATAATATCCTAGTATTCTATTTTGATATTTATAGAATTCTCCAAAAGATGGAGAACTATTTTTCTTTCATTCTTCCACTACAAAAAAGATTATAGATAGTTAGATATTATAAATAAATATTATATAAATTATTGATATGATAGAGTAATTTATATCTAGTTGCTATATTTGTATTTATATAAATACAAATCTACCAACATATTTGTATACATACAAGCATATATATTATAGAAAGATAGATCGGTAGATACCCTTGAGTTATACTACTTGAGAGAAGGGTACCTTTAGACAAAACTCCTAGTATAATCTGAAAATATTTTCCATGCGAGTTTGGTCAATTCACACCGCAACAATTGTGCATTAGTCTGTTCATAACTTTTCCAACATTAACCTTTTTTGTCTTTTGTTCTCTGTGTCAATGTGATGCGTGTAAGACAAAACTTCAGAGTGGTTTCCATTTTCTCTGTGTGTAAATGGATATGAGAGGAACTTTGGTCAGAAAAAAATGTATGTCTATATATTTTTATGAAATGACACACTGTAGAGGTATACCCAAGTGGCTACCAATTCTAGTTCAGGAAAATAGTCATCAAATTTAGCTGTAAGCAGGGATGAAGAAGAGATAATTATTGCTTTCCAAATTGAATCAGGGAATCAAACAGATTAGTATCTCCTCCCCCATTCCAACACATTTAATGAGAGATTAATCTTCATTAACATTTACTAGTCTTACTGGAGCACATCAATTTTATTATTAAAGGCATCCCATGAATACTTTGCACCGTTATAATAAAATAGAAATTTGGTGAACCCTTTGCAACCCTTTTACAACAATACATTAAGCTTAGGCGGGAATGGTCTTATATATGTTAGTAAAAATAAATTACTTTGAGATTTTCTTGTAGAAAGGCATTCAAATTCTTATACCTAAAATGCCTTTTTGTTAACAGTTAGGATGTGTTTTAGATTTACATATCTTTAACTACCTCCCAAAGATAATCAGCTCCAGGAATCAGGTCAATATTTATCCTTTCAACTTGTCTGACACCTAATTAGATGGCTTGAAAGAAGAGCAGATTAGAGATGGAGATGTCGACCCCCTTTTTTAGTGTGCTGATTACTTAGTAATTGAAGCTTATCTCTTTTTGGAAGGCTTTCTAGGTTTTAACTTTTCTTTGGTAAATCCTTTCAGAGATTTTTATTTCCATCCCTTATTAGACACTCAAAATAGTAATACTGTTTTCTCTTAAATATATATGCTAAATGTAAGTAAATAATATCTAATAGGATACAAATCTGCTCTGCTACTCAGAAAGTAAGAAGATAATTCCAGAAGTTTAGTCGCTGTAAACAGAAGTTTGGTAAGAATGAAAATGTCTAGAAGAATCTCAGACTGACATTATGAAATATTTTCTAAGGAGAAAGAAAGGAAAGCAAGAATCTATTTTATTGGTAATCTATGTACAAGTGGCTTGGAGTGAATAAGAAGTATAATGGGAGACATATCTTAAGTTGTATTTTATCAGTCTGCCTCAATGTTCTTCAAAAGCATCCAACTTTGTTCAGTTGCTCTGAGTATCAAATTCTTATCCTTTTCTAATAATTTAAGCAATGAAGGCTAATCTGGGTTTATATCGATTGAAAAAAGCTGTGTGACAAGTGACTTTTCTAATTCTCTGTTTCCTACCATTTCTATTTCCTCTGCCCCTTTCTTCTCTGTCTTCTCTTTCTATAGTCTATTAATTCTTCTGGAGAGTTAGGTGAAGCAGTGGATAGAGAACTGGATCAGGAGTCATGAAGACCTGAGTTCTAATTTGGCCTGAGATCATTAGTACGTGACCCTTGGCAAATCATTAATCCCTGCTTTTCTCAGTTCCCTCATCTGCAAATCACTCCAATATTTTTGCAAAGAAAACCCCAAATATAATCATGAAAATTCAGACACAACAGAATTAATTCTATTAACTGCTCTTACCCATTCAGGAGCTTTAGTAAGGATGCTGCTTGTTGACAACTAAATATTTCAAACAATGTAAGAATGGAAGTAGTCTTAAGTTACTATCAAAAATATAGAATCTCATACTTGAAATGTCTTTAAAGAATATCTGTTTCAATCCATTCCTGAAATAGGAATCCCCTCTAAAACCTCAACCCAGGTTTTTGGATTTGAAAACTGTCACTCTTTCTACTATGGCTTGTCTTTGTTCAATGTTTCAGTTGTGTCTGGATCTTCATGGTCTACACTTTGTGACCCTATGTGGAGTTTTCTTGGCAAAGATACCAAAATGTTTTGCCATTTCTCTTTCCAGCGTACCACCATGTCAGTATCTCCAGTATGACACCCTGGTTTTCCAGAGAATGATCCAGATAGATTTTTGCCAAAATTGTTGTATTAAGTATACTCTTCTCTAAATTACAAAATATGAAAAGAAATTATTCATCAATATAGTTATTATAAGTAGCATTTTGGGGAGTATGAAATCAGACTTTCATTCATTTTTTTTTCCAATTTTCAAAGTCTCTTTTAATCTGAGTGGAATTTCTTATTCTAAGATTAAAATTCTTGTAGTGGGAAGATTACTAAATCTACAGTAAGAGACCTAGATATTAGTCTTTATTTAATTTACCATCCATGTGACCTAGGACAAATTACTTCACCTTTCAGGGCCTCATTATCCCCAAAACGGTTCAATTATTCAGGTTACCAGGGAAAATCTGAAGAGGAATGACCCACATTAAATGAATTTGACTTATTGTGTCTATTAATATAACATGTCATAGTATGTTAATATTATATTATATAATTAATATTATATATACTATGTATATATTTATATATACTCAAATATAAAATAGCCACATGAAAATAGAAAATATAAGTAGTATTCTTAATCTTGAAAACTGGCTCAAGAAAAAAATTCATTTTTTTAGTTCACTTACTTGAGATACATTAAGTTGGTATTATATTTTCCAAGTAATAAATAACCAAACTAATTTGTATATACTCACAAACATTTTTAGCCTGAAAGACAGCTCTAGAAATGTTTCATGAAGAAATTTGAGTCATTTTCTGAAATTTAAAAAAAAATGTGTGAAGAATTATTAGGCTGCCTTATATAGAGTTTCCAAAAATGACAGCCTTCTTCATATAATTTCCTGCTATTTCAAAGTGACTACAAATTAAAAGTAAATGTGCTTGCATATGTGGTATTTTTGCAATATTTCTACTTTCAGTGTTGTGACAGCAATCAAATTAGAATCTTTTTGCTTTTTGTGTTTTGTTTTATTAAAACCTCTGCCTCTGATTAAATAATCTTTGAGGAGCCAGACCATTGTAGGTAGCTTGATTAGGGGAGCTGTTTTGTAGGTTTCCAAGTGCTTTTTGTTTTTTTCTATTGAAGCAGGAGGCCTGAGGGTTATGCCCTCTGGCTCTAAAAAAGTGCATAAACACTCTGAGGGTGAGGTTTTACTCTAGGTCCTAGTTTTTGTAAGAAGATTTGAGTGCCAGATGAGAACCCTCGGAAGATGCTTTAAGGAGTTCCCTGATTTTGAAAACGCAGATGTCAGTGTCTTCTCTGTTAAATTATGTTCACACAGCTATTCACACCTGTACCTGTCTATTGAATTATAATTAAGCAGAGGAAGCTATGCTTGTTAATTCCTTTGGGGTTTACTTATTGGAAGTGTTTGTTTGTCCACATGAAGACTGTGGGAAGGTGCTAAAGGAGGCCCTTGACTTTGAAAACCCAGATGTCAATTCTTCCCTCTGTGGTCAGACAGTTGGGTTCCAGCTGTCTGTTGAATTCAGGCAGAAGAAGTCATATCTGTTGATCTTTAATTTCTCTGTATTTTCTTTGAAGTATAGGGTGGTAACTCCCCCAAATTAGGTGAATGATACATGTGCTTGATTAAAGTCATTGTTCACCTTTCAAAAGTTGCCTTTACTTTTATGAATGAAAATCTAAGAACCTTTAATAGCAGGCCACCCTGTGAATGTTGGGGTGTTTACTGTTAGAAATGTTTGCACAGAACTAAACTAAAAGGACTTTTTAAAATCTTTTACTAAATTTTATTTTTGTGGACATTGATTGATATACACACAAGCATGTGCACAAACATACATACATATATGTGTATATGTGTTTGTGTATGTATATCTATATGTGTATACACACGTCTTCAAAAATAATCATGTATATATACACATATGCATACTTACACATATATGCATGAATGTGTGTATATGTAGGTACGTATATATTTATATATGTATTTGGTATGTGTGTATGCATAAAAAGCACCACACAATGCTTTCTTTGCAGATGCCCCTCAATCAGCACCAATCATTCCTTTGTATTAAAAGAAAATGATTACTATCACAGTATTAAATTTTCTATATCCACAGTCCAGCACTACTTTCCCTGAAAGGAGTAAGAAATCCCATAAGCTTTGAAAAGAGAAAAACCTGCATAGTGTGAAGGTTCCTGGATTAAGAGTCTAAGTGCCTGGATTCAAATCTCAGCTGTACCACTTTGAGCAAGTCAGCTCACTCCTCTGGACAATCGTTTCTTTATCTGGAAATTAAGGAGAGTTTAGGTTCATTCCACTCTAAATCTAATGATTCCAAGATCATAAATATTTGAGATGTGATTTGATAAGATGACGATTAGCAAAAATAAGAGAAGTGTAATTGTAATTATAACTAGAAACACTACAACCTCCATGAAACAATAGTCACATATTTAATAATTAATTATTTATTAATGACCTAATATATGCTAATAATAGTCACTCTATGTGACACATCATTTGCCTTCAAGAACATTATATCTTATATATGTTGGACAGAGGCTCAATAAGTGACTATTTTGTTGGTGTTGGAATCTAAAAGATATAGATTAACATTCTTCCTTAGACTCATAAGTGACCCTGGGTAAGTCACTTAAACTCTCCCAACCTTACTTTAGTCATCTTTATAATGAGAATAGTCATAGCATGTTTGTTGCATTGGAACCAACTAATATCAGTTCTCAGAAACAATTGTTAAATTTTCAGGGTTATCATTTATACCTCAGTCATGGTGAAATACTAAAAATTAGGGTTTGAATTATTTTTTTCTTGATTAGCTAAACTTAAATAAGTGAGAGAGAAAGTACTAAAGAGATAAATAATAAAAATTAGTCTTAAAAGTGAATTTTTTTTTTTCCTGGTGAGTTTGTGGTTAAACAGTTGTCAGCATACCCAGGTTCTTAGATTCTAGGACTGATCAAATGAGATAGTAGATGTAAAATCTTTGCAATCCTTAAATTGATATGTAAATGTTAGCCATTCTATCAGTAACATAGCATATAACTCATAAGTATACAAAAATAAATATGTAAAAATAAATATAAGACAAGGACTTAATAACTGGTTGGATATGAGTGGTAAGTGAGTTTGAAGAACTGAGCATAACTCCAATTTTGAGAATCTGTGTTTCTAGAAGGATAGTATTGCCCCATACAGAAATAAGTTGTATTCATTCAGACTTAGGGAGTTTATGAATACCAAAAATCAAGTGCAAGGATAGAAGAAGCTCATAAGAAGATACCAAAGCAAACTGCCTTACTGCTTTTGAAGCAAAACACAAGATAAATGACAGGTAAACAAGATGGTAGAAACAGGTCAGGTGGAAAGGAATATGTCTTGATGAGACCTCATAGGGAATGGGGCACATATTTTCAAATGGGAAAACTTATTCCATATTATGCAGTACTGTTATTTGAGTCTAGTAGGACTAGGAATTAGAAGAATGGAGTGAGGCGCCTGCCCCTGGACTGATATAATCAAATGAATGTGATATTCTATATTGTTTTGTAAAATTTTATATATAATATATATTTTGGATATTTGTGTTTAAATATCTATTACTGTAAATACTAATTACATATTTACAAAATCTCACTTTACTTCATGAAAAATTTAAGATTTACTTCATAAAAATTTAAGAGGAAATAGAAGAGTAGGAATTAAATTCAGTTTCTTTTAAAAAGTCCTCTTCACTTGCAGTTTTATAAATACAGTAGCCTTTCTGTCTACTATGGATAGAACAGGATCTTTACTTTCTACTTAATACACTAGGGTAATTTTCCCTCTCCCTAAACATTCCAGAGCTGCATTTGTGTCTGGGTCACAAACTTCACCAGCTAGTAACAAAAATTGTTGGCAATTTAACTCTACTCAAAGAGATCTATGTTCTGCCTGGTTGGATATTTTTAATTATACATATTTTTTGCATGAGTATAACTTGAAGAAAACACTGCAGTCTTTCTGTTTCTTCAGGACAGATAATACAGACATTAGATAAGAAATTAAAGAATTCTATTATTTTTTCTTATCATAATTCATCAGACACTAGTGCAATGGAAAAAAAATTCAGATAACTCTAATCTCATATTAAATCAATTGAACATCCTTTTTTTTTCCCTTTTAATAAGGCAGATTTGATATAAACTAATTTAGTGAGCTATGACCCTCAGAAGTTGCTCGGAAATGACCCTCAATGAACAGGAGGCACAAGTAACTTGGGAATTGCCAGTGTATAAAGGATGTGGGGAACATTTTTGTAAAGCTTGCTTTTCATAACTTATTTGTACCAGACTTTCTGGTCTTTCTTTTAAAAAAAGTATTCCAATTGTTTACAAAAAATTCTACAGCGAGGTAATAAGGAAAAAAACACTGTGTTTCCTGAAACTCAAAGGCTGATCGTGTAGCATATGTACAGCGCCAAATATTTTTTTCCGATTATATGTGAAGATATTTTTCAATATTCATTTTTGCAAAACTTTGAGTTCCAAATTTTTCTCCCTTCCTTCTTCTTCTCCCCTCTGGAGAACAATTAGCAAACAATCCAATACAGATTATATATGTACAATCTTGTTAAATATATTTCCACATTAGTCATATTGTGAAAGAAGAATCAGAGCAAAAGGGAAAAATCACAAGAAAGAAGAGAAAAATCAAAAAGTGAAAAGAGTATGCTTTTATCTGAATTCGGATTCCATATTTCTTTCTCTGTATGTGGATAGCATTTTCATCACAAGTTTTTGGAATTGTCTTGGATTCTAATATTGCTGAGAAAAGTTAAATCTATTATACTTAGTCATCGCACTATTATGTTGTTACAGTTCTCTTCTCCTCACTCAGAATATGTTTATGAAAATCTTTTCAGGTTTTCTTCTGCAGTCCACCTGCTCATCATTTCATATAGCACAGTAGAATATAATTACATTCATATACCACAAGTTGTTTAGGTATTTCTCAATTGAGGGGAATCCCCTCCATTCTTTACCACAACAAAAAAATAACCTGCTATAAATATTTTTATACATATGAATCCCTTTCCCTTTTTCATTATCTTTTTGGGATAAAGACCTAGTAATTTTATAACTCTTAGGGCATAGTTCCAAACTGCCTTCCAGATCAGTTCACATTTCCATCAGTAATACGTTAGTGTTCCAATTTTTCCACACCTTCTCCAACATTTGTCATTTTCCTTTTCTGTCAGATTAGTCAATCTGATAAGAGTGAGATTGTTTTAGTTGGCATTTCTCTAATCAATAGTGACTTAAAGCATTTTTTTCATATGATTACAAATAGTTTTACTTTCTTCCTCTGAACACTGCCTGGTCGTATTCTTTGCTCATTTATCAATTGGGGAATCGCATATATTCTTATAAATTTGACTCAGTTATTTATATATTTTAGAAATGAGGACTTCGTCACAAACACTGTCTGTAAAAAAAAATGTTTCCAAACTGTTTGCTTTTCTTCTAATCTTGGTTGAACTACTTTTGTTTGTGTAAACCCTTTTTAATTTAATGAAATCAAAATTATTAATATTTCATTTCATAATGTTCTCTCTTATTCGGTCATAAATTCTTCCCTTCTCCCTAAATATGATAAGTAAACTATTTGTTGCTCTCCTATTTTGCTTATGGTATCACCCTTTACATGTAAATGAAGTACTCATTTTGACTTTATCTTGTTACTGGGTGCGAGTTGTTGACCTATGCCTGGTTTATGAAATACTATTTTCCAGTTTTCTCAATATTTATTGTCAAACAGTAAGTTCTTATCACAAATGTTGGAATCTTTGGGTCTATAAACAGTGAATTTCTATAGTCATTGACTATTATGTCTTATGTACCTAACCTATTCCAGTGACCCATCACTTTATTTCTTAGACAGTGTTAAATACTTTTGATGATTACTGTTTTACAATATAATTTGAGATCTGGTAGAACTAGGTAATCTTTTTTCGCATTTTTCCCTTAAAACCTTTGATATTCTTGACTTTTTCTCCCAGATAAATCTTGTCATTAATTTTTCTAGCTCTACAAAACATTATGTTTGGTAGATTGGCATGACATTAAATAAGTGAATAATTTAGGTAGAATTGTCACTTTTGCTATATTAGGTTTGTCTATCAGTGAGCCAATGACATTTTTGTGATTGTTTAGACCTGAGTTTATTTGTGTGGAAAGTGTTTTGTAATTGGGTTCATACAGTTCCTGATTTTCTCTTGGCAAGTAGGCTCCCAAATATTTTATATTTTCTACAGTTATTTTAAATGAAATTTCTCTTTCTATCTCCTCCTGCTGGTGTTTGTTAATAATATGTAGAAATGTTGATGATTTATGTGAGCTTATTTTATGTCTAGTATCTTTACAAAAGTTTTTATTTAAAAGTAGTTTTTTAGTTGATTCTTGAGCATTCCCTAAATATTACCACATATCATCTGAAAGAATGATTCTTTTGATTTTTCATTGCCTATTCTAATTCCTCCTATTTCTTATTGCTATAGCTAATATTTCTAGTACAATTATTACATAACAGTGGTAGTAATAGGCAGACATCTTTGTTTCAGCCTTGATTTTGCTGGGAAATCTTCTAGCTTGCTTATATTTTAGAGAGGTGCTATTTATCATTTTAAGGAAAATTTATCTATATCTTCTCTAGTGTTTTTAATGTGCGCAGATGCTGTATTTTGACAAAACTTTTTCTGCATCTACTGGTATAATCATATGATTTCTGTTAATTTTGTTATTGATGTGGTCAATTACTCTGATCATTTTCCTAATATTGAACTGACTCTACATTTCTAGCACAAATTCCATCTTGCCACGTAGTATCTAAGCTGAATCTAGCTTCATTATAGCTAGAAGGAATCTTAGAGGTAATCAAATAAAAATTTCCTTATTTTATAGTTGTGGAAAATAAACCCCAGAAAAATTAACTTATATGTATTTCTTTCATGTTCCCATAGTTTGCATGAATTATGAATTCAATTAAATGTTTGCTCATTTATTTAATTAGATATTCGACTGATATAGAATGAAAAATTGTAAATGAAACTGAGAATAAATATTATTGTTATTATTTTCTCTGAACTTATTATTTAATTGGTGTAGGGAGATCTGTGATATGGAAACTCTTTCATATTTATAACTTATCTATAGTAAAGTTAACTGACTTCCCCAGTCTCAAATATTTTCTACATGTTAGAAGACAGACATATATCTCTTGATCCTTCTATCGCTAAGGCCTGACCTCATTGCACTGTAAAGCCTCCCTGTAAATAATTATTTGCATGAATCTGGATTAATGACTGAAATTTGAAGGATTATTGAAGTGAACAGATAAACACGATTAGATATAGGAACAAATACAGGTAAAGATATAGATTTCTACACGTTAAATAATAAAAGTTAAGGTGAGTAATTTGGTTCAAATCATAAGCACTCTCATTAACTACCTATATGATGTTGGGCAAACACTCAATAAACAAATGTTTATTAAGCACCTGTTATGTACCAGGTACTCTGATGGGCACTAGGGATACGAATATAAAAGCATTACTATCTCGGTATCAAGGAACTTACATTATAATATATTAAGACAGTATCGATAGATCACTTGGCACTTTAAAAATATTAGTTCATTTTATCCTCACAATATTCCTGAGAGATAGTTGCTATTGGTATCCTCATTTTACAAATGAGAAAACTGGACTGACGTAATTTGTCTAGAGCCACATATATAGCAATTGACAGAGATTAGATTTGAACTCAGGTCTTCTTGATTCCAGTTCTAGAGCATTGTCCACTGAACTCTCTAGTTGTTTCTAATTTGATTATTTTGAGAAAGGCAACATGTAGATACATATATATTTGTGTATGTGTGTGTGTGTGTGTGTGTGTGTGTGTATGTATAAAATCAATAAAAGTTTTTTTGTATAAGATGCTGTCTATGGACTTCAGGAATAGCTTCATGAAGAACATAGCACTTAGGCTGGTGTTGGAAAGAAATGAGAAATTCTGAGAGGGAGAATTTAAGGGGGAGAGGACTCTGGGTATTGAGGATGCCCATTTTCAAGGTTTTAAGCATGATTCAGTATGGGAAATTGCAAAAGGACCAGTTCAGATAAGTTGTGAAATACAGAAACAAGGGACTAGAAAAATAAGTGAGAATCAAGTTGTAAAGTCTTTAAAGGTTGAAAATATTTTGCAGTTGATCCTAGAAGTAATGGATAAACAATAAATCTCACTGATTCAAATTTTATGCGCTTATATCTGTGCTTTAGAATATCAGTTTTTCAGTTGTTCTGAGGATAGATTGGAGAGCAGAGAAACTTCAGACATGAAGCCTAATTAATAGACTTTTTCAATAATACAAAGGAATTAGAATCATATCCTATATCAAGTGAGAAATGGGATAAATGTGAGAGATGTTGTTGGGGTAAGAATAGAAAGTTTAAAAAATGCAAAATATAAACATTAAAATATAATGAGTTCTGTTTCAGACATGCTACATTTGATATGACCATATTAAAATAAATGCATATAATAATCAATGATACAGACATTATTGACCCCATGGGAGCTAATGATTTCACAAAAAGAGTATATCTATGTATGTACAAAATCTGTGTATATATGCACGCATGTATGTGTATATTGTATAATACAGTTTAGTGAAATACATATTACTTACAAATATATATATATATATATATATATATATATATATATATATATATATGTTATGTAAAAAAGAAGATATGTTGGAGGGTTTGTAACAGGAATGGGGAACTGTGGCCTCAAGGCCACACATGACCTTCTAGGTCCTTGGGTGTAGTTTTGACTGAGTCCAATTTTTACCGGACAAATCCTTTTATTAAGAAGGTCTATTCAATGAAGTTTGAATTCAGTCAGAGGACTGCAGTAGAGGACTTGGGGTCCATAAGTGGCCTTGAGGCCACAAGTTAAACTCAAAAGGAATAATCATACAACGAGGAAGACAAACAAGAGAAAAGAACAGCACGATAAACTGGAAGTTAGTGTGTACCCAGGCAGAAATAAGCAATGTCCAACAGTGTCAAATGCTGCAGAAACGTTCAAAAGGATGTGTATTAAGATTTGGCAATTAATGATAAAGCAATGTCTAGTATTTTTATGACACTTCATAATTTGCAAAGCACTGTATATGTGTTATCTCAACTCCAAGAGGTCGGTGTTATTGTTATCCCTATTTTATAAATGAGGAAACTGAACCTATATAGGTTAAGTCAATATCTAGTGTCACACAACTTGTAAGTATCTGAGTCACACTTTGAATATCGTCTTCCTGACTCTCAAGCTCCAAGTTTTAAACAATCTTCCAGGTAGCTACTATATTAATTGGTAACATTTAGAAATAAAGTCAGATTCTAGATTAAAGTCACCAAACTATTCTAGGACTCAGTTCTCTCGTATATAAAACGAAGGAATAACCTTAGTTTACCGCTAAGGGCACTTTCATCTCTGAATCAATCTATGATCTTTCCTAGAGTTTAAAATAGCTATATGAAATGTTTCCACTATAATAGTTAGAATAAGACATAATGTTAGACTTAGTCAAATCCTGCCTCTGACACCTATATGTTCCTCTGTACTATGTATAGGAAATGCAAAAGCAGCTTTTCTTCCTTCCTTCCTTCTTTCCTTCCTTCCCCCCTTCCTTCCTTTCTTTCTCTTTTACACATTCAGTTTTTATTGATATTTTGGTTTTATTTGTTTGTTTATTTAAAGACAGTTATGAATTACTCCTTTGTGAGATATCTGTTATGATCAAGTAAAATAATTTAGTAAAAATTTATAATAAATCGATCTCACCTAAAATTTCATGCAGTATTTTACTGTTCTAATAATTAAAATCTCTTTTCAAATATAAATAAGGAAACGCTTTTATTTTATCTTTATTTAGAAAATGTGTCATCATTGTTCATCCTTTCTTTTGAAGAGGTTCAATGATATCATGGGGCTCCACAGAACCTGCTTCAGTCACCTTCATAGCCACTGGCGTAAGCAACTTGTTAAATTGTTCTCTTCTGCCAGTTCCACCAGGGGAAGTTTTCACATGCTTAGGGTAGACATCCCGTATCTTATCAATAGGTTTGAGGTCCAGCAATGATGCTTAACTAGATTCATCCCATCTACAGACACAGTTTTATCAATATGTGGCTGCTTCTGTTCATACTACAACTTCTTAAAAACACAGGTAAAAGCTGGGTGCCAGGTGGATAACAAAGGTGGATGGACAGCACTGAAAAGAGCTCAGCAGACTCTCACACCAGAGGTACTGGTTCTCCCTGAAGATGCCATGCATTCCAATATAGTGATAACTGGTGCTCTTGCTGTGGTTGTCTGATCAGTAGTAAGAGGGGAGGTTCTGGCACCAAACTACCCAGTTTTATTCCATCAAGTAAAGGATTTGAAATGTTGGAGCCAAAACAATCTCAAACTATTCTCAGTGTAAGGTGTATATACCCAGCATAGGTCAGGCTCTTTAGATAGTTCTGTGCACTTTAAAGAGTTAAATTCCTACCAAGAAATCTCTATCACTACAATAATCTTGGGTATACAGGACAATTCTCTGATTCTTATGATTTTATAGTTTGACTAATGCTACATATAATATTAACATCTCGCAGGGATTATCCAGCTGTGAATTTAATCTCTGGGGAAACTTGAGGTTCCTTTTTTTGAGTTCAGGGAAAAAACAGTTTTGCTTTTCTCTGAAACGTCCTCCCTCAGAACCTCAGTCATTCCTTTCTAGGCTTTAACTATACAAATCGTATTTTATTTCTGTTACATGTTAGTATTCCTACCACAAATACTATTTCCCCCTTGATATAATATGGAAATTATTTAACTAATGTTTGAATTTTTCTTAATATACATTCATGCTTTTTTCTTTCTAATTTTGTTTCATAAAACAAAACAGAAGAACAAACTTTAATTGTTTACAAACCCTCCTTTTCCCATTATTCATGCCATTCATATAAGGTATTTAATCTTGGACAGAATATCCTTTTCTATACTATTCCATCCGAGAGAGGTAAAATATGCTTTTGCATATTAAAGTCAATCTCCTTTGAATCTTATTAATTTTTAAAACTATTGGCCTTTTAACAGTGATCTCCTTGAATTATTATTTGAGGAAATTTTCATTCCATCACATTTGGAGATGGGAGTTTGTCCAAAATGATTATTAGGTCGACTAACTCTATAAAGGATAGTAGATAAAGAGATAAAAAGTGTGTGTATACAGACACATACATACATACATACACGTCCATATAGGTTCGTATCTATAATGAGACTGGAAGTTAGCTATACAGTAAAAAAAAGGTATTCAAAATTCAAAGGTTTGGAAAGACATAAAAAACATATTCCAGACATATTGAATTAAATGTTATTTTACTTCAAATTGTAAAACAAATATAAAAACACAAAAACAAAACAGGCAAACCCCAGATCTTATGTATTATACACAAACGTAGGGAAACTAGGTGGCACAATGGATAGAATGCTGGGTCTGAAGTCAAGAGGAGCTGAGTTTATATCCAGTTCCAGAGATTAGATATGTCACATAAACTCTGCCTATATCAGTTTCTTCAACAGCAAAAAAAAGGAGACAAAAATAGCACTTAACATGTGGTAATTGTAAACATCTTTGCAAAAAAGCACTATATAAATAATGCTAGCTGTAGTTTCTATAATTTTCCTCCCCTAACATTCATAGTGTAAGATCTATTATTACATCAGTATGTAATTTCATTATTATTCCTATTAATATTTTTATTACATTAATGAATCTATCAGTGATCTAAAATTTTATTGAAATACTGTTCTAGAGCATAATACTATTGGATAGTGTGGTATAGTGAGGAAATAATCTCAGAACTGGAATCAAAGAACTGCTTGTTTTTATATCTGTTATGTGGATTTTGAACTATTTAGCTCACACTTTCCACATCTGTAAGATGAGAAAACTGCACTAGATCAACAGTTCTCAAGAATTTTTCTCTCAGCTCCTCCTTATATTCTTAAAAATAGAGTGAAAATACTATACAGTATTGTTTTAGCTGAATTATATTTATATATGTTTACCATTTTAGAAATTCAAGAATCTCAGCATTATTAAAGGAATACTGTAAACTTTTAGAAGTCATGGAAAGTGTCTCAGGGACTCCATTTGTGCTTAGATTATACTTTAAGAACCACTAAATGTGATGATCTTTTTTTAAAGTAATTTTTTTCATAAATTTTATATTCTTAGGAAAATGCTATTGATCTTTAACCAAGAGCAATAGTTTGTTGCTGTTTGTGAAACATATATTCATTTTTTTTAAAGAGTAGATCATACTAAAAGAAAACAATATGATTACATCAAGTCTTATAAATGGCAGTAAACTCATTTTGGAAACTGAAAAATTTTCCGAAGAAAATTTGTTTGAATTATTTGGAAATATATTTGACTCACCCATTCATGAAGTAAAGTCTAACTGTATTAACTGACTCACAGAGTTGTCAAAAAATACTCAGTTACATCTGACAGAAAAAGAATAATTTTCAATTTCAGTTCTTCTAAGATAAAAAAATAAATAACATAGTTTGATTGCAGCTTGTTATTATCACATATGTAACTCAGAGCAATAAATGTTATCTATCCATTGAGTTAAGTTTAAATGATACTATCAATCAGGGATTGAATTTACTCAGTAACTTTAGTTGATTTTACTATAGTTCTTTAAAGTTTAAAAAACACTTTACTTACAGCAAGCTTGTGTGTGTTCATCCTTCATTGCCAAAGAAGATCATGGCAATAGAGAAATGATGACATAATTTGCACTTGACTTTATTTTGAGTGAGGGAGGGCTATGCAGGTCATCAACTTCACTTCTCCTCCCGAGTCATCTGAGTCCAATGACCAGATACTCCTGAGGATGACTGGAGATGACCTTGGATGAGGCAATTGGGTTAAGTGACTTGCCAAGGTGAGTGTTAAGTGTCTGAGATGAAATTTCAATTCAGGTCCTCCTGACTCTTGTAATGGTGCTCTCTCTATTGCACCACCTAGCTGACCCTATAGCAACCTTGTAATGTAGGTAGGGAGCCCAATTCTCTTAACCTTTTTTTTATAGATGAAGGAATTGTGACGACTCAGAGAGGTGAAATTATTTGTTCCCACTCCACAGGTAGTAATTATATACCAGAGCTCAGACTTGACCCTAAATCTTCTCTCTAAATGTAATTCTTCAAAGTTAGTTCCAACCACTTCACCACAATTTCATTTTAAGCTAAACTAGTTGCTAAATAGCATAACCAAATGAAAATTCATTTTGAAGAAGATCAACGACATCACTACATGTGCATTGGATGAAAGTTTGTGGTTTAAATAAAAGCACCTTCAAGGTCCTATCTGGTGCTTCAGGATAAACTATTAGTGACGTCTAAGTCCCTGGGGCTAGGCTATTTACAAATTAATTGTTTCCCACTGCTGCTACTCTAGGTATTTCCTAGGTTCGTATTTCTTAGAGTGTGGTCTGGGAGCAGTTAAGGGTTAAGTAGTTTCCCCAAGGTCACAAAGTCTATTTGGATCATGATTTCATTTTGAATGGAAGTTTTCCTGACTCCTTATTTAGGCCTCCATTAACTGCAATACTACTACTTATTCATACTTAGTTTGGATTTATCAGAACAATCCGAACTGTCTAATATTTTCTACTCTCTTTTCTTGTTTGCAATATTCCCATCTATGATTCTCCTCAGTACTTTCAGGGCTTAAACACTCTTTCCCACTACTCCTTCAACACCCAAAGGAAAGTTATCCTCTTTGACTTCTTTTATCACACTACAATGCTATGAAAATGAAATGCCCTATGAAGGAGACGTATTTCGTTTTCACTTTTCTAAGAGATAGATTTACTCAAAATAATGTTTTCCCTGATGATACAGCTAACGTCATATCTACATTTTACTGTCATGTGAAAAATTCACTGCAGAGAGTCAGATTTAGGACCATTTGAATGGGGAAAAGTGATTCAAGTAAATGATTTGTGTTTTTATGTATAGCTAATTTTATGTATAGCTAATTCCAAGGAATTAATCTGTTGATATCATTAGCCTGTGTCTGCTTAAATTAGAAAAAGGGAAGAGGTAGTAGTGGACAGGGATAAAGAAATTGTAGTTTGCCTTTATTCTTCCTTTCTGATCTCCGTACCAAAACCAGGTTCCTTAATCTTTCTGTTTTCTTCAGTATGATAAATGAAGTTAGAAAAATCCAACTAGCAATACTAGTTAGACACAAGTACTACTAGCAGTCCACAGTAAACCATAAATAAATACAGCTTACATGGTGAAAAGAAGATCATTTGAAGAGAAAGTCTGAAGATGAGAAAGAGAATGAACAGTATATTTTTTTCTGGTTATAGGATACCAATAGTAGACTTAAACCAAGTCACCAAGGAAAAAGATGTTTCTACTGGCTAACCCGTACTCCTAGTAGATTTTTGCTCCATTTGAAAGGATGTATTTCTTTATAATTAATGTTTCAGTAAAGAACCACATAATATAAAAATAGCGGCTGCTTCTACGAATTTTCTAAATAAATGGTTGTCTTTTGCTGGTAAATTATCTTTGAAAGAGAGAGAACCAAGGGACATCTGAGAACCAAGGATAGAGTTTATTTTCTCTCCCTAACTTTTGGCCTTAGAGTAATTCTAATACAAGCAAGTGTTCTTAGATCTATTTCTCATTCAATTTATGGTGTGGTATATCATAACTTTACAAGTATCCAAAAGTTATATCAGAAAATAAAGATATAAGACTAAATAGATTTGTACTACATGGAATTTTATTTTAAGTAATTAGGGATATGCTCGTTTCTTATTGTTTCTAGGCATTAAAAATAGACAACAAAACCAAACCAAACCACTTCTTTCTTTTCCTCACCAAAGCGTAACTGACTATTCCTTCATTTGATTTAATATCTTTCTGCCAATTTTGTTTGTACTAAGAGTGCCAGTATGAATCAGAATCTCCAGGATATATCCACTCAGACACTAAAATCCTCCTTTTATAGAAAAGGAACTTGAGGCTCAAACAAATTAAGTGATTTTTCTAGTGCCACACAGCTAATGCATATGAAAGTCATGGTTTGAACACAGATATTCCTAAATCAAATCTAATGGTTTTTATACTATATTATACTACCCTTACATTGCTGAGTAATGGCTGGTAAATAGTTAAGTAGTTTAATCAGTGGATTGATGATATTTTTGACAAATTACTGTATATTTAAAGTATGGATTTAGAATCTCATTAGTGTGGATATTCCTTTCCTTACTACATATTTCCACACATATATGCCTTCTTATCTGAGGCTATTGTTGTCTATAGTGCTACATAAAACCCATATAGAAAATCTATTCAATGTTCTAGGCACATGCTAATGCTAGTTACCAAATGTTAGTTGACTCTTTGTATTTTTGTAGTATATGTGTATCGACCATACACCTGGATTGGCATTTGTACAAAAAAGATGTTATTAATAACTAAGCAACATGAGACTCTATGATTTTGAGTGAATTTTTTCAATGTTACAATCAATTTGTACTTACGACACTTCCTCTGAGGAACCTTAATCATCACATGTACACACATAAACATAAAGGCAGGAAGTCATCTGAACTCTCCCTCAAACATCTTCAAAAACCTTTAAAAATAACTCTAAAGAGTTCCACAGAAATGGAACCCAGAAGAAAATGGAGTGAAATAATTTCCAGCACAAGACAACTTGAAAAGTTGTCAGGAAAGGACCAGGGAGAGAAAGGACCATAGTCCAGTTCTGCTGCACCAGCATGAACCTGGTCCAAGAAAATCAGAATCAGGTCTTAGGAGTGACTCAATCAGCAGTAGCAGTGGCAGTAGATGCTTCCAGAACTCCCAGACCACAGATTTTAAAGGGTAAAAGCACAAATCTGAAGGAAATGACAGGGATGTTTTGGCTCTTTACCCATACTCCGATCCAGGTCCCATTACTGGGTGGCAATCCCAGTATGAAGAGGAGCACTAGAATAGCAGAACTTGCAGACACAAAGAGAGAGGGGAAGTCTCCTCCAGGTTTTAAGGTAGAAAAGAGTGATTCTGGGTCATTGACAGACAAGAGCACAGGCTAGGGGAGTAGCAAACACTCTGCTTAGATGAAACGATGTTGGGTTAAGATAAAAATATTGTGAATGTGCAGAAAGAAACAATTGAAGTATTGTGGAGCTACAGGCAGAATAACACAAGATTTAGCAGCTTCAACATTAAAAGACTGGAGATTTGGAATATGATATTCCAGTGTAAAGAGAAGCCAATTGTTACTGTTTTGTTTGTAACTTTCAGAATTTGATCTACCTGTATTTTATTTTGTTTTATTGAATGTAATTTATTTATTTTGATTCCTCCATAATCACTTCCACAAGAATTTGAATTTCAAATTCCCTTCTCTCCCCTCAATCCAAGACAGTGTGTATTTGAACCACCCCTTTCCTCAATCTGTCCTCCCTTCTATCACTTCCCCCTTCTTCCATCCTCCTCCCCTCTTTTTTTGTATTGGGCAAGATAGATTTCTATATCCCATTGCATGTACAACTCATTTTCAGATGCATGAAAAAAGAATTTTTAAAATTCATTTATCAAGCTTTGAGTTCCACATTCTCTCCCTTTCTTCCTCCTCATTGACCCTTATTGAGAAAGCAAGCAATTTGGTATGGTTAGTACATGTATAGCCATGAACAAAACTTGCTTAACAGTTATGTTGTTGAATACTAACCACATATCCTTCTATCCTGTCCTGCCATATATTTATTCCTTTCTCTCCCTTGACCTGTCTCTCCACAAGTGTTTGCTTCTGAGTCCCCCTTCCCTGAATCTGCTGTCCCTTCTATTATCCACCTTCTCTTATCACTTGACCCTGCCTTCCTGCAAGATAAAATAGATTTTCAAATCCAACAGAATGTATGTCATTCCCTCTTTCAGCCAAAACTGATGAGATTAAGGATGACTTATTCCCTCTCACTTTATCCCTCTTCCCATTGACTGTAAAAGCTTTCTTGCCTCTTTTATGTAAGATGATTTACCACATTTTATCTCTCCCTTTCTCTTTTTCCCAATACATTCCTCTCAGCACTTAATTCATTTTTATGTATCCTCCCTTCATATTCAGCTCACCCTGTACTCTCCTTCCATATATATATATATATATATGGAATATACACATACATACATACATTCACTCATATACATGTATATGTATAAAAACACACATATTTGCATATATATACAAAATATACATATATACACTTATACCTATACCTATATAATATATAAATATGTGCATTTATTTTTATGTGTACATGGGTGTGTGTGTCTTCCCTCTATGAACCCTAATACTGAGAAAGGTCTCATGAGTTGAAGATATCATCTTTACATGTAGGAATGTCAACCGTTCATATTTAATGAGTCCTTTATGGCTTCTCTTTCTTGTTTATCCTTTCATGTTTCTCTGAATTGTAGCATTTCAAAGTAAAAATATCTATTCAGCTCTTGTCTTTCTGACAAGAATACTTGGAAGCCCTCTATTTAATAAAAATTCCTTTTTCCCCATGAAATAGTATTCTCACTTTTTCTGGGTAGGAGATCCTTGGTTTTAATCCTAACTCATTCAACCTCTGGAAAATCATATTCCAAGCCCTTCCATTCCTTCATATAGAAGCTGCTAAATCCTGTGTCATTCTGATTGTGCTTCCACGAAACTTGAGTTGTGTCTTTCTGGTTACTTGTAACATTTTCTTCTTGAACTGAGAATTTTACATTTTGGTTGTAATATTCCTAGGAGTTTTCCTTTTCAGATCTCTTTCAGAAGGTGATCAGTGGATCCTTTGCATTGCTATTTTACCCTCTGGTTCTAGAATATCAGGAAGGTTTTCCTTGATAGTTTATCAAAAGATGATTTGTGGGCTCTTTTTTAGGATCATGATTTTTCAAGCAGAATAATAACTTTTAAATTATCTGTCCTGAATTTATTTTCTAAGTCAGTTGTTATTTAAATATTTCATATTGTCTTCCATTTTTTTCATTTTTTTGGTTTTGTTTTCAAATTTCTTGATTTTTCATAAAGTCATTAGCTTCAATTTTCTCCATTATAATTTCAAACAAATTATTTTCTTCACTAAGTTTTGGACCTCCTTTCTCCTTTTCCATTTGGTCAATTCTGACTTATAAGGCATTATTCTCCTCATTGTCGTTTTGTGCTTCTTTTGCCAAGTCTATTTTTAAAGGTATTTTATTCCATTTTTTTTTTTGGTGGAGTATTTCCTTTAGCAAGCACTTGACCCATTTTTCATGATTTTCTGGCATGATTTCTCTTCCCAATCTTTCATCTATTCCATTTACTTGATTTTCAAAATTCTTTTTGAGCTCTTCCAAGGTCTGAGAACATTTTATTTTTTTTTCTTGGAAGCTTTGTATGTAGGAGCCTTGAACTTGCTGTCTTCTTCCACTTGTGTGTTTTGATCTTCCTCATCATAAGGAAATTTTTAATTATTCTCCCTTTTTTATCATTTTCACAGTCACTTGAATTTTGAGCTCTTTGTTAACTGGAGGATTTACTGTCCTGATTTCAGGGGTTTTATGCAAATGTTTGTAGAGACATTTCTGGCAGCGTATAAATTCTCAGTTCGTCCAATGTGGTATCATTAAAAGAGAAGTGTTTCCTCCTCTCCTGATCTGCACTCTGTTCTGTGAGCAATGACAATCACTGCTTTCTGTCCTGGAACTATGAGTAGGATTCCCTTTCCACATTTGCAACCTGCTCTGCCATGCCAGCACTCTTCCTTGCCCTAGGACCACAACTCAGAACTGCAACCCAGATCAGCCACTTACTTCTCACATTATCTGTATGCAGAGAGGTCCAGAAGCAGCTGTCTCCAGCACTGACTGCCACCGTCCTGGGGCTGGGGCTGGGACTGGACAATGTTCCTCTGTCACCTAAATGAGAGGAGTTTCCCACCATCCTTTGAAACTCTCTTTGGTGTTTGTCGGTTGAGAAATCTGGAAACTGTGGTGCAGTGATTCAGTACACTAAGAGATGTTTCAGTGCTGTCTGTGCTGGTGTGGCCCATGCTGAGCTCCACTCAGTGCCCAGTACAATAGACCCTTCCTGTCAGCTTTCCATACTACCTTGATCCAGAAATTTGTTTCACTCTGTCACTTTCTGGTTTCTGCTGCTCTAAAATTTGTTTAGTGTCATTTTCCAGGTATTTTAAGGGAGTTGGTGGGAGAGGACAGATAAGTCTTTGCTTCTATTCTATTATCTTGATTCTACCCCAGGAGGCATGTTTGTAATCAAGTATCCCATATGTAGTGAAAGTGAGTATAATTATTCAGGGGAATAAATGCACATTCATGGAGATAGAGGATTTTCAATCATTCTTGATGAAATTACTCAGTATCAGAGTAGTTGGAAGGAATACACACACATACACACACACACACACACAGAGGGCACAAGTGTGAGTAGAATATGAAGAGATGATACCTAAGAGATAAAATAAAGGTTTGAATGAATAATGTACTGGAAGAAAAAGAAAGGGTGAGGTAAAATGGGGTAAATTCTCACAAAAAAGAGGCAAGAAAAACTTACAATGGAAGGGAGGAAGGAGGTTTAAGGGGAGTGAGTGAACCTTATTGTCATCAGAATTGGCATAAAGAGGGCATATCACATGTATTCAATTGAGTAGAAAAGTCTATCTTAACCTATAGGAGAGCAGGAAAGGGAAGGGAGAAAAGCAAAAGTGTGGGAATGATAGAAAAAAGAGCAGATTGTGGGTGGGGGTACTGAAAAGCACAACACTTTTGAGGAGGGTCAGGGTAAAAGGAGCAAAAGAATAGAATAAAATAGTAGGTGAAATAGGATGGAGGGAAATAAAATTCTCATGGTTTTCTCCTTTTGTTCTGATTCTTCCTTCTCAACAATAGTGGGACTGGTGTGGAAATATGCCTAATGGAGTTTTACCAAGGCAATATTCATAGAACCTATGGCAGCCATTAATATGCCAGTGCAATTCTGAATCACAAAATGCAATAGACAGAACCAACATATACATTCAGACACCAGAAAACCAAATCCATCATAATCTATAGAAGATAACACTGCAGCGGACAACACCATCTTCAAGGTTTCCCCATGCTAGGCTTTCCATAAACCAGCTCACTTTAACAAGTTCCAAGCAGGTCCCCTTAAACAAAATCACAAAAAAGATTTTCACTCATGCTAGCCAGCTCCCTTCTTACCTGCATGCTTCCTAACACTGATGGCTCTCACGACCAACTTCCCCCTCAGCTCTGCTCTAGCTCTGCTACTTGAAGATCCATCCCTTCTGTTCCACCCCTTCAGCAAACTCATCCCTCCATAGACCCATGCTACCATGCTACTCAGGCCTCCATGTGAACTGGGCAAATAACATGGACCTCTTAATGAATAGGAAAGATGTTTTTATTTAAATTACCAATACAATATTCTACCTTCTTAGGGAGAGGGAAGAAAGGAAGGGAGAAAATTTTGAGAAATCAAAATTTTATAAAATTGAATATTGAAAACTATTGTACATGTAATTGGAAAAATAAAATATCAAAAAAAATAGAAAAAAGAAAAGCAAAAGAATATTCCCCCCCCAAAAAAAAATACTGAAAGAATTTCAGACAAAGTAATTGGGAAAAGGAAGAGCCAAGAAAAGATGTGGCTTCCCCTTCAAGTCTATGTAAGATTACAATACATGAAGTTAAGACTAGAGCATAAGAAGTGTACCTGACTTGCATCAAATAGATAGTAGGAGATTTTCCAGACAAGAGCATTTTAAGTTGCATATCAGTAGTACTTATAAACATTCAAATTTGGGAAACTCAAACACAAACTTTGGATGGACCACAAAAATTATCTCAGTGGGAATTAATCTCTTCCTGTTGCTATTGATCTTTTCCATTGTATATCTGAACTCTATGGCAAGCCTTTGGAATAGACTGTTTTCTAGGCACATAGAGATAGGTTCAAACAACATTGTTAAAGAATGTGATATTTTCCTCAAAACACACACATATTCACACATAATTACAAGACACTTAAAGCCAAATGGCAAAGGTACCTTTGTGGCCATGGAACAGACGAAACCTAAATTTTCTAAATGTGAACTCAATTGAGTCAATATCATTTTCACTCATTCAGTGTCCCATCATTTTAACTGAATACATTAACAGATACAATATTTAAGAAGCGATGAGTAACACCATGATGTAAGGAATTTCAATCTGAACTTAGAGTTAAAAGAGTTATTCTTAATTCCGATCTTGGATTCTTCCTGACTGGGACTATATGTAAGTCACTTAACTTCACACTGACCCCAACAACCACTGAAATAAGAACAAATGTTGCAACATAGTTGGCAAATCTCCATTTGTAGAAGGAGTGTCCCCCCAAGAAGTTTCATAAACTTGTGAAACTCGAAGTCCAAATTTACATAAACAAACAAAAACGAATTTAAGGTGACTTATTAAGTGATATCAATTCATGCAAAATATCCTCAAAATCTTAGTGCAAATTAAGGCTATTTACAGTTTAAGCAATACTGAGAATTTTTGGACATCTTATGTATATATTTACATACATGTGTATATGTATGTATATATATATATATATATATATATATATATATATATATATATATATACATCTATCCATAGTATGTATGTATGTATGTGTGTGTGTGTGTGTGTGTGTGTGTGTGTGTGTGTGTGTGTGTGTATCAGGTATTTGATTCGAATTTACTTCATTCATATCTTTTCCCTCCAATGCTTGGGAGGAAATTTGTCATAAATTCTAATCACATTTGTCTTTTCTTTCATTGACATGCCTATGGGTGTTAAAACTTTTATTTTGTAATATTTGAATAATTCAAATTTTGTAAAATTTGAACAATTCATTTGAATAATGTTTAATTTATTTGAGGTAAATAATCTTCTTTATGCTTTCGTTTTTCTGCTACAATTCATTTCAATTTGTCAGTCAATGACATTTTTTCCAGACTAAATATGTGAGAATCTTGCACTAATGTTAGGCTTTGGCAAATGGTGATGACCTCTTGTCCTCCATCTACCTAGTCTTGTTTTCAGTTCTTGGGTAGACAGATAAATAGACAGACAGATACAGAGACAGATACATAGAAAGATGGACAGATAGGTAGATACTTGTTCCTATATCTATGTGTAATTTTCAAAGTCCTTACTTACATAGAAACAAGAAAACAAAAGTATAGTCCACTTTGATATGATAATCAGCAAAGACATTGATGTAAATCAATAAAAAATGTTTAGCTTTTAGATACTGCTCATTAAGAAAGACCTGGATTCAGCTTATCCTTGTGACCAAGGATATGCTATTTAACGTCTCTTAGCCCATTTCTCCTTTATAAAGTAGAGATCATAACACTTTTAGTATCTGATTCAGTGTATTGATTTTAAGGTCATAAATCAAGAGACTGAATGAATATTCATTGTCATCCAATTCAAAAATCTTATTTCACAGGTAAAGAAATTGATATATTAAAAGGATTAAACAACTTTACCAAGATCATATAAGTAATAAAGAGAATCCAGATTAAAGCTCAGATCCTTTTATTATAAATTCTGCACTCTTTAAGCTGCATCCAGATAATGAACAAAATGTTTTATGAACTTTAAAGCTCACATGCCAATTTTATTATTATGCTAGTTCTTAATATAATTAATATGATGGAGGCACAATACTATTATGGCTTTTTCAACTATTTCTCAACTTTAAACTTTAGCTCCAATCTTTAGCATAATTTGGAAAATAGTTACTTATAAGGAAAATAGTAATTTATTGGCTCATATCTTGGTCGAGTTAATGGAAGCAATTCCCAGGAAGCCTATGCTTATTTGATTCATTTGGTATGCTCCTTAAAAAAGAAACAAATTACTACAACAAGAACAGAAGTTTAAGCCTCCCACTTCTATCAGGGTGCTTCCAGAGCAGTGTTTAATTTCTACAACTCTCCCAATCCTGATACAGATTAGACTGTTGTTCAGTCTTTCAGTCCTCTCCAACTTTTCTTGACCCCATGGATCATGACACTCCAAGTTTTTCTATCCACCATTTCTCAAATCTCTACAAGTTCACATTCATTGTGTCTGTGCCAATAGATATCCATCTCATCCTCTGCCACCCCCTTTTCCATCTGTCTTCAGTTTTTCCCAAAACCGGTATCTTTTCTAATGAGTCCCATCTTCTCCTTATGTGCACAAAGTATTTAAGTTTCAGCGTCAGTGTTTGGCCTTCCAGTGAGTAGCCTAAATTAATTTCTTTAACTAATGACTGATTTAATTTCCTTGTTGTCTAAGAGGTTCTTAAAAGTCTTCTCTAGTATCATAACTCAAAAGTGTCAATTTTGCAATGCTAAGCTTAACGTATGGTCCAACTCTCACAGGCCTACAATGCTACATTGCTACTAGGGGGAAAACAGAACAATAGCTTTGACTATACAGATTTTTGTCAGCAAGGTGACGTTTTTGCATTTTTCTGTTGCTATCCAGATTTGTCATAGGTTTCATTCCAAAGAACAAGTGCTTTTTTTGTTTCTTTGTTTTCAATTTCATGGCTATAGTTACTGTCTACATTGATCCTTTTGTTCAATAATATAATATGTGACACCACTACAATTTCTTCTCCTACTTATCAGGAAGTAAAGGGACCTGTTGCCAAGATTTGTTTTTTTAATGTTAAGCTTCAAACTGGCTTTTATACTCTCTTCTTTATCCTCATCAAAAAGCTTTTTAATTTTCTTCACCTGATGCCATCAGAGTGGCATCATCTCTAAATCTGAGATTCTTGTACTTCTCCCAGCAACCTTAATTCTAGACTTAGATTCATTCAGTCTGGCATTTTGCATAATCTACTCCTCATATGAGTTAAATAAAATAAGATGATAACACATAGCCTTATCATCCTCCTTTCTCTCATTTTATATCAATTAGTTATTTCATGTTTGGTTCTAACAATTGCTTCTTGGCATGCATATGGGTACCTTAGGAAACATGTAAAATGGTCTGGTCTTTTTCAGGACTTGACACATTTTTTTGTGATACATAATCAAAGACTTTAGTGTAATCAATAAAGCAAAAGTAGATCTTTTTTTTTCCCTGGAGCTCAATTTCTGTCTCTATAATACAGTAAATGTTAGTAATTTGGTTTTTAGTTGTTCTGCCTCTTTGAAACCAGCCTGTACTCCTGGTAAGTTTTGGTTCACATAATGCTGAAACGTAGCATGTGGAATCTTATTCATAACCATCCTGTTGTGTGGAATGAGCAAAATTGTTTGGTAATTTAAACATTCACTGCCATTGCCCTTCTTTAGTATTGAGACTTAAACAACATTTTTTTCAACGTAGTGGCCACTGTCATGTTATATAAATTTCCTGGCATATTGTGTGCAGCACCTAAAGAACATCATGTTGTAGGGTTTTAAATATCTCAGCTGGAATTCCATAACCTTCACTAGTTTGTGAACTAGTGCTTTCTAAGGCCCACTTGACTGCATTATCCAAATGTCTGGCTCTATATCAGTAATCACACCATAATGTTTATTGATGATATTAAGATTTTATATATTTTTATGTATGTATTCATGTCACCGTTAGCTACTATCTTTGGTTTCTGTTACATCCCTAGCATTTTATGCACATTTTTGCATGTAAATTTCCTTTACATCTCTGATTTTCTAGAACAGGTCTCTTATCTTTCCAATTCTTTTGTTTTCTTCTTTTTCTTTGCTTTGCTCATTTAAGAGAACATTCCAATCTCTCCATGTTATTCTTTACAGTTCTACATCCATTTGTCTATATCTTTTCTTTTCTCCTTTACTTTTTGCTTTCTTTCTTTCCTCAGTTATTTGTGAAGCCTCATCACACAGTCAATTTGTTCTCTTTCTCTTTTCTTTGGGCTTCTTTGTTTCTGTTGTTGTTGATATTCTCTCCCGTATAATATTATGAATCTCTTTCCATAGTTTTTCAGGCACTCCTTCAACCAGCTTTAACTCCTTAAATCTTTTCATGACCTCCATTGTATATTGATAAGAGATGTTTTTTTTATTTAGAGTAGCTGTTCTTTTTTTAAAAAAAAATATTAAGACACTCCTAAATTCTAGGGAGTCAGGGCTCAGAATGTTGATATCCCTTCTTCATCAACTGAGTACAAAGCAGCCAAGAGGACCTATGGGTACAGAGCTTCTTTAGCTGGTGGATCATAATACCTATGGCAGGTCAGAGACCTTTCCTCGTCTGAATAAACTTAACTGAATATCCTTCTTCTGCTACTTTTGGATGACTGACAAATGTCTAATTTTGTTCAAGTATCAAACTGCCAGTGGAATGTGCTAAGGTCCAATTCAGAACACAGGTACAAGTTGAAAGTGCCCATGACTAGAATGCAACTTGTTTATTAAACATTTATTAAGCACGTACTGTGTCAAGTTATGTTCTAAATGCTGAAACTACAAGTAAGAAAAATATAGTTCATTGCCTCCAAAAAAGTTTAGAGTCTGATCAAGGAAGACCACACAAAAATAAACTGAAAAGGGAAGGGGGCATTGGTAAATGTGAGCACCAACAAATGAAGCTGAAACACCGCAGACCTGCAGATAGAAAGAGAAGTGAGTTGGAAGTTCATTTCTTGCCCTCTATAAAGGAAATATTTGGGAGGAATTTAGTTCTCTATCTTCTTGACATTAAATCTGAGGTGAAATGAGGGCAAATGAGACTTTTCTTTGCCTTTCTTGCTTGAAGATGATCAAAATGACATCAAGATTTCAGGATCAATGCACAGTGTATCCTAATGTGGTTGATTATACCAATATGAACTTGGAAGTCTATATCATATGTTGGGTACAAATAGCTAATAAGACAATTGAAAGGGAGAAATCTCTAAATTTGCTCATCTTTTCTTTTGCTCTCCCCCAATTCTGCTTTGCTCATAGAGCTTACCATCTTCCTTGAAGCAGCAATGCCACGTTGGATGGCCATGTGCTAGTACCTTGAATATCTTACAGTTGATAACAAAGTTCTTCAAAGACCTCTAAATTATCCTTACATTACTTCTTCTGACCTGTCATCACCTACCTAGTATGAGTTCTCTGTAAAAGAGTCTTTTAGACACACATGTGTTTGACCTTTGGACAGTATGGCCAGCCCATCAGTGTTGTGAATGAAGGACTTTGGTGTCAGATACCTTATCTTTCCAGGTGATCTTCAGAATATTCCTAAGATAATTCAAATGGAAGGGATTCAGTTTCCTGTTATTGTACTGGTAGAACATCCATGTTTCATAGATATACAAAAATGTTGTCAGTATAATGGACCTGCAGATATTCAGTTTGGTAAGCAGTCTAATACGTCTTCTCTCCTACTTATTCTTTCAGAACATCTCTGAATGCACTGCATGTATTAACCTCTGGAAAAAATATTGCCAAGGTAATTGAAATTATCCACAGCATTCAAAATTTCTCTAATTGCTATAACAATGATTCCATGGATGGATGATATGGTGCTGACTGGAAAAGATTATTAGACACAGGTCACTTTAGTTCAAACACTTTCCTTCTAAGATTACCATCTGTCTACTCTATACATATCTTATTTGTACAGTCACTTGTATATTGCCCTTCCTTCGAATGTGAACTACTTATTTGTTAAAATTGTTCTTAAAACAATATTGCTATTACTGTACATAATATTCTCATTGTTCTGCTCATTTTGTTCTTCATTTTTTTTTCTAAAATTATTAAGCTCATCATTTCTTCTACAATGGTAATATTTAGTCACAATCATATACACTTGAGAGCAGGGACTATGTATTTTTCTTTCTTATTTCCTCAAAAGTTACCACAGTGCTTGAGTCATAGTGTTTTAATAGATTCTTGTTGACAAAATGTGTGATCCAAATGTGAATTGATTTAGCAGAAGGAGTGCTGAATTGATTAAAAAACCTGAGATCTAGCCCTTTCTTTTGTTTTCTCTACTCTATGATGAGGGAATTTGAAAAAATCTTCCCTGAGATTTCTTCCAACTCTACTAGGTTTTGAATTATCAGAATTGGGCTCCATTTGATTCCACTTCAAGTTAGCCTTGTAGTCAGTAAGAGTTGAATGAATTATCTTCTGTGACCTAGAGCATGACATTGACCTTCTCAGGTATAGTGGCATGATCTAGTTCAGCATCTTTCTATTCTTTTAATTTCTAAAGTTTATAGGGTATTTTTTGCCCCATCAACATACCTAACCTCTCAGAAATCAGGTTACTTTGGGAATAAATGTTAAGATCCAGTTATTAAGAAAAATAATTCATAATACTTAGCTACTGAATATCCTAATTGGGAAAAATAGGGTAACCTTCCCCTCCATCATAGTATGATATGTGGGGAATTTCCCCCGACAATTAAGTAGTATCTAGCCCATCCTAAATAGAGGGTGTTTTTCCTTACACGTGCCCGAGGACTTTGCATTACAGATACAAAATTCTTGTTAGTGTCTTAATGAAAACATTTAAAATAATGACATAACAAAATGAATGTAATGCAAATATTTTCACCTACGTACCGATTTTGTGAATATTTTGCAAATTCGTCTTTAGAATAGTGATGGTTTTGTTTTGTTTTTTCCAATTTAAAGTGAGTTAGAGTACCAGATGCTGGAGGAGTAATTACCTAATCCCAAGAGGCCAGCAAGGTTAATGACTTCCACTCCAGAGGGAAAAAAGATTAATCTGAGGGTTCATCCTCAGAAATGTCTCACCTGGTTTTAAAGAACTCTAGTAAAATATTTATGAAACACTTTTATAATCGGATGTTGTGTTGGGTGTGTGTGTGTGTGTGTGTGTGTGTGCGTGTGTGTGTGTGTGTTTCTGGAGGAGGATAATTATATGTTTCTAAATAATTCCAATTACCAAGATTTGGGGACATACATTAAAGATTTATTGTGCCAGCCATGTTGCTATTAATCTACTGGCCTTGCTGATTTTAAACTATTTGGTTTAATGAGGCAAATGGCTGGCAATACTGATTTTTTTAATGTCTGTTTTAAGAAATTTTTTCAAAGTTTTTGACACCCCTTCATTTAAACCTTAATTTCAATCTTTCCTTTCTTGCAGCACATCATTCATCACGGTGGTGACATAGGAAACCCTATATCTATCTTGTACTGATGATAGTCTTATCAAATCCCATTTTGCCAGTCATGCCTCATTTTTTTTTCCATTCTGCCAATCAGGAACTTGCATACTGCAATTTTTTATGATAATACTGATACAGATCTTCAGTCTCACAGAGAGAGGGCTGTTTGGTTTTCTTATTTTTTTCCAATTTTTTTTTTTCCTATATAATTTAAAGTTGAAACCTTTCTGCATTAGGGGACTGAATTCATTTGATACTAACTTGTTTGTCACTGAGATGACATACAGAATTATTTTTTCAAAAGATGTTTTATATTTTTAAATATTTTCTTGACTATTCAAATTGTTAAAGATCTAGTTATTAATAGAACTTTTCCTTTATAATGTAACTACTATGAAATATATTTCATTAACATTTATCACCAGGCTTCTTGAAACACAATGCCTATGAAACTTCTTTGAGTTCTGGAACATTCTATTTATGCTATTTAATTTTTTTTTCCCTGAGGGAGCATGATGATAGTCATCTGGGAAATTCTTGCCTGACTAATTTCCCAGATGTTTTCTATTGAGGCTAATGTTGATCTTGATTAGGAAACATTCCTTTGCTGCATCCAAGCTATTGAATTACTGCAGCAAAACTATATTCCTATGTATATGTGTATATGTATATGTGTATGTATACCCACATTAAAATATATGCATATATAAATGTTACACCTTAAGAGTAAAGGAGTTGGTGGAAAGTAAAAGGGATTTAAGGATCAGAAGAGGAAGAAATCATAATGGATAGACTGCTAGAATTTTAAGTACCACCATAAAGATGTCAGAGTTCAGGCAACTGAGTGGTACAGCTACTTCCCCTGCACTTCCAACTCTGGCCCCACTGATTATAATGAACTGTAGGAAATGTGTGACTTTCTCTGGACATTTAAGGAATGAACTGCATGGAGAGATCTGTTTCTGGCCCAGGACTGGGTAAATTTAATCACACTACATTGTCCTCCTTCCATAAAACTGTCATTCTTACCTTTAAATCTTGTTTATTTATTACAAATTACTTTGATAATGGATTGTGTCTCCAATTAAATAGAAGTTCATTTTCATGGAATTATTGCATTTCAATTGAGTCCCTACATTAAATGATTGCAGCACACTAAAAGGAATGACAAAAAGGAACTTTTGGATAAATAACATTAGATGATTATAAACCTATATTGAAATTCTCTGTATATCTCTGTCTCTGTCTCTCTGTCACTGTGTGTGTCTCTCAGTTTCTTTCTGTCTCTCTCTCCAGCTGTATCTCTCAATATAAAAAGTATGTCATACACACACATACTCCATATAAAAGAGAGGCAATATTGTTTAGTAGACAGCGAGAGAGGAGACAGGTAAATTATAAATACAAAGAAACTGAAATTCTGAAGACATGGAAGTAAGTAGTCATTCATTCTAGAGAGAAAGAGCCTTAGACACTTCAAGAGCTGTAAGAAAAAAATATATTATGCTATAGTACAATGACTAATATCCACAGTGATGGATCTAAGCTATCAAACTAAGGTTGACATACTGCCACTATTTTGTTTAAGAAGGCAAAGATTTGTATAGTGCCTTTGACCATGATAATGTATTTTCTACGTAGTATGTTTAGAAATATTAGGTCCGAGAGGATAGAAAAAGGTATAAGAAACAATCATGAACATTAAATAATTTACAATTTAGTTGCGGGAAAGGTTGTAAGCAATGTAGTTTGTTATAAGGCCAAATTAGGCCATGGAGATCCGGAGTGGGGAAAAAATGGCAAGGGAGTTCAAAAGAAGGAAAAATCAGCCAGGGTTGGTGGTGGTGGGGGAGGAGAAGCTTTATAGAAAAAGAGGACCAAAGGCCTTAAAAATTGTTTCCTGAATTGTTAAATATATTGGGAAGATTCAGTGAAAGTAGTGACCTTCAGTCTTTGCTAAATAAAGTGTTTTGTAGTGTGTGTGTGTGTGTGTGTGTGTGTGTCTTTTCTAGAAATACCACAGCCTTAGTATCACGCAGACAGTTGATAGAAGTTTTCCAGAAGAATAATGAACTAGTATCCAGATGTTTTAGGGACTGTATATTAACCTTGTCCTGAAGCTCAGAGTGGCTGCTTCTATGACAAATAAATATTTTAACTGCTATGCTTGGAAACACCTCTGTGAATCCAAGTGCCATTAATTTTTTCAAAATCGTTATGCAGAGAGAACATTACAGATATTTTAAGGAAATAATTTTATATCTTTGGGCGATTTTCAGTCATGTATTCATAATATGAAAATTGGTTTTAAAATGGTAGACTCTAGTAATTTAATGGAAATTAAATACACCTGGTTAACTAAATTAACCTTTTAAAGGACAACACTATTGCTGCTGTCAAAGCTCTTCCTGCTGCTGCTGTTGCTAATGACGGTAATGATGATGATCGTGATTATGTCAATGATGATCATTGCCATATTTATGATCACGATAGTGATCAGGATGGTGATAGTAATAATAGGTCAATTTCACTGTATATACTGAACTGCACTACAAACTGTACTAAAAAATTAAGAAGTACAATTTGAGGAAACAGACATAGAAAGTTGGAATCACTTGCAGAAGAACACAATTACAACAAATGCTCATAGAGATACAAATCAAACACTGAGATATATATTCAAGTCTCCTGATTCTGTGTTACATATAGTTTTCCTCTCTGTCACACAGTATTTTTTTAATTAATCACACTATGGAGTTTTGTATATAAACATATACAATATATTTAGATCCAGAAAAACCAAGTTTCCAAGTTGTTAAGAAGCAAAGCCTTTATTCATAGAGAATCAACTCTATTTATTATATGTAATTTAAGTAAAGAAAGCAATCAATTATCAACTGACATTGATTGAAAGAATATTTACTCTAATAAGATTTATATAAAGTAATCATAGCTTTTCTTGCTGACTCCACAACTGGTGTGGATTTTCAGAAAAGAAAAAGAAAAATCTCTTAAGGAGTCCTGTTGCTGACAGAGCAAAATAAAATGAGTTTTATCTGTTAGAAATTGTCTCTTAAGTTTTAAAGTGAATTTCGTGTTAAAAATGATAGCCAGGTAACTCTTGAAGTCCCTGTATAATGTATGTATCTATATTTTATTTTTGGAAAAGAAAGAAAAGTAATAAAATAAAGCCGTCAGTATATTTTT
The DNA here is from genome assembly GCA_028658325.1 of Potorous gilbertii. Classification (NCBI taxonomy): domain Eukaryota; kingdom Metazoa; phylum Chordata; class Mammalia; order Diprotodontia; family Potoroidae; genus Potorous; species Potorous gilbertii. The sequence continues at coordinate 439,880,638 of CM053771.1, read as the reverse complement.
GTGGTGCATAACTATTCTTTTATGAAACACTTAACATTGTGTTACTCGTATTCAACTGAGGCTGTGTGTGGCACAATGGTTAAGAAAATTGGCTTTGAAACATGAAGGCTTGTGTTCAAATACCATCTTTGAATCCAACTACATATGTGACCTTGGCTAAATCACTTCATTGGACATAATTTTCCCCCACTTTTAAATGAGATGATTGAAATAGTTGGGATCTATGCTTAAAGGGTTGCACAAAGTGCGGTCCATAAAGAAATACAGCAAACAGGAATACAAAATGACATATTACAAGTAAATTTAAAAGATGGAAATCAAGGTGGTATAGGAGAGCTTAAGTGGGGAAGATCATAAAATAATTGGATTGATTGAAGGGGGCTTTATGCAGAGGCACTGTGGCATGGTAGATATAGACATGACTTTGAAACTAGAAAGTTCTGTGTGCAACACTCAGACTGTGAGCTTGAGATCCTGGTGAAATACACACATGAGACATTATAGGTAGTTCGTAATTAAGCTCTGGATGTTAGAAGAAAATAACATGACAATGGATAAGATGCATTTAAATTCCCAGAGCATTTTGGAAATAGTGGCATATAAAATTTCTCTTTACTGCTGTAATAGAGGCAATGTTTAAAGGCCATGAAAATTCTATTATTTGATGTTTTTAGACAATTTAACAGAGTGATAATATAGAAGAATTATATTATTACTCCACTAGGTGTGACTTAATGTGCCCTAAAATTACAAATGCAAGCAGATTTTATAAAGAATAATCATTTCTTAAAACCCTTAACGTCATGAGTCAAATTTACAGTCTATAAGTAATACACATAGAGACAAATTCAACTTTTTAAGGATCTAGAGATTGAAGAGAGTTAGCCTCTTCCAACAATTGTTATTTTAAGACTTTTTATTGGCCATTAAAGTATTTACAATCTAGAAATGGTACTCACAGTGACGCTTCTACTGTACAGAATGTGCTGTGATATAAGATGGTATATTCATTGTTGGCATCTACCCTTAAAATAAAATTTAATCTACAAGTGATCAATCAACAAGACTTTACTAGGACCTATGTGCCAGGCACATGTTTCGATGTACATGTCCACTGATTCATAGCTATCAATGAATACATTAATATATTATGTCATATCATGATTTGAGTAGCAATTTAAAAAATTTAAAAAAAAGAAAAAGGAAACTGGGAAGAGGAGCTTGATGAAAACAACTCACTGGAAAAATATTGGTCCCCAAACAAATGAAGAATCATTGTCAGGAAAACTATTGATATTGAGATTAATATTAAATTACTCTAAGATCAGAGAGCATGTCAAATATAAGGTTTATGATTTAGATATATTTAACATTCAGGCAAGTTGTGAGTAGTGTCAAGGAGATCACCATGAATAAGAATAAACAATTTAATTAAAAGGGCAAACATCAAGTTCACACTTCCATGTACCTGTACAAGTATTCTAATATAAGTAGTGGGGTAGGGGAATGGAAGAGAATACGAATTTTTATATGATTTATGTGTCAGACACTATGCTAAGCACTTTACAATGTCATCTCATTTTATCCTCATAAAAACACTGAGAGATCAATGCAGGTATTAGTAGTTATAAATGATAGAGGAAAATAAAATAGGACCCCCTGATTTTGGGGGGCAGAGGCTCTGTTTCCTGATGAATGAGTATTCATGGTCAGGCAGATATGCCTGCCTTCAGCAAGGAAAAAAAAAAAGGAGATCTCTCATGTGCCATAATTCTAGAAGCAGATGGATTAGACTTTTTAGGAAGTTCTAAAAATTTTCTTTTTACGTGAAGGTATGCGTTCTTCTGTAAGGTTCATTGGAAATTTCTATTTATATCTGCTTAGATTATGTAAGTTTAATTTCTCCATGATCTATTATCTAACTTTGTGAGGTTGATATTTGCCCTACTCTTTTAAAAGACTGCAGTTTTCAAACATGATTGACTCAAAATGACGTGATAGTTTTGAAGCTCAACACTGCAGCTGGCTGAATCAGGAACTGGTAAAGCAATCAAAGCATAAGGATAAATGGGGTTTCAATTTTCCCGTTGGTCTTTCAGGTCACTCTGGGCTAGAAATCTCCTCCACTCCATTGTTCTGTGGCTTTTACTGCTCTAGAATTTTTTGAGAGTCCTTCTTTACAGGTATTTTATGGGCCGTGGGGGAAGAGCTAGTGTATGTGCGTCTTTCTCCTTGGTCATCTTGTCTCCACCCCCAAGAAGTCTGTCTTAAAAGATTCCTCAGAAAACCCTTGAGAGCTAAAACATGAGTACTGTAGTAAATTATGTGTCATTTAAAAATCCCATTTAATATTTTATTTTCCCAATTACATGCAAAAATAATTTTAATGTTTATTTTTTTTCAAATTTTGAGTTCTAAATTCTCTCCCTCACTTTCCTTTGAAGCTAAGCACTTTTACATCGAGAATTCATGTATAGTCACATAAAACAAATTTATAAGCCATTTTGTGAAAGAAAACAGACGAATAAGAAAAATAAAAAGTATATTTGATCTGCATTCATGCTCTACCAGTTCTTTCTCTAGAGATGAACAGCACCTTTCATCATAAGTTCTACAGAATTGTCTTGGACCATTGTATTGCTGAGGATAGCTAAGCTATTTATAGTAGATGATCATACAATATTATTCTTACTGAGTACAGTGTTCTTTTGTTTCAGCTCATTTCACTTTTCAGAAAATGTTTCTATGTTTTTTCTGAGAGCATCCTGCTCTTCATTTTTTAAAGCACAATAAAATTCCATCACCACAACATAAAAGAACTGCTCAGACGTTTCGCAATTGATGGATATCCCTCGATTTTCAGTTCTTTGTCACCACAAAAAGAGCTGTTGTATTTTTTTTACATATAAGTCCTTTTTCTTTCTATTTTTAATCTCTTTGGAATGTATACCAAGTAGAAGTATTGTTTGGTCACAGGAACACATCGTTTTTTCACCCTTTAAGCATAGTTCCAACTTGCTCTCCAGAAAGGTTGAATCAGTACACAACTTCACCAACAGTAGATCAATGTTGTAATTTTCTTGCATCCCCTCCCATATTTTTCAATTTCCTCCTTTGTCACATCAGCCAGTCTTACAATTATGAACTAATAGCCCAGAGTTGTATTAATTTGAATCTTTCTCATCAATCATGATTTAGAATATATTTTTATATAATCATACATAACTTGGATGACTTTGTCTGCCTGTTCATATCCCTTGACCATTTTTCAACAGAAGATAAATTATATGCTGTAGTAGTTGCCGTATTGGGTATATATCAAAACAAAATGGGCCAGCTTTGTCAGTAGTAAACGAAAACACTAGAAAAAAGTATATCCATGGAATAACAGAATATCAAATATAAATTGCAGCAAAACACCACCTCTATAGAGTTACGATGATTCAGGCAATATTTATGGGTCAATATTTAAGTCCAAGAATGGTTGCTACAGAACACTGTGTACTTCTTGACATGTCAGAGAAGTAATAGCTCTTAATGGGGTTGGAAAACAGTATGTTGCTGGTCAAGAAATGTGTACATGTAAGTACATATTCTTCAGGCTTAACGTTAACATTAATGTTCTTTGAGTACCATATGATGATAGAAATCACCAGATAAGTAAATAAGAGGTAAGTAGATAAGAGAAAAGAAATGTTAATTCAGATATTTACTACTATTCCCATTTATACAGGTATTCAAAGTTTTATCAAACATAACTTGCCTTCTAAAAGACAGACACTACATGTTTTGGTCAAGGAGCTTTATTTGACTTTAATATAAGTATGGGACACCTTGTTGGACAAGAACTTTTAGGGAGGCATCCTGCTCTAGTGAATCATTTTTTTGCTAAAGAATCAATAAAAGTAAGATAGTGTTATACTAAATTTTCTAGATAATTGCTTGACTATCAGTTTATGTCCTGTTGTATATCATTATGGCACTTTACTTATTCCATTTTCATATTTTTATTAAAGAAACATTTTACTTTCAAAAATTTTACAGAGAAAGTAGAAATAGACTGGTAATTATTGATGTTCTTTTGATCATACATTTCCAATATTAACATTTTCCATAATCATCAGTCAGTATTTATTCAGTATTTTTTCCACTTTGATATAATACGAGAGGTGATTACACAATGCTACTAACATCATGGCATCTCCAGTGTGAATTTCTGCTGTGTATACTTGTTTTGTCCTAGAGACTTTTTTCCACTTCATTTTTTTTTAAGAAATTTCTAATTCCTTATACAACAAACTAAGTGAAAAGATTGTAACGACTAAATGTTGAGGTCCTGTTGACTTAGGTGAAGAAAATGATTGGTCACAGAAATGCTGATGGATATGTTCCATTTTTGTCTTTTTTATTTTTGTCTTCTAGTTTACTAATAATATTCTTTGAGTGGCCTAGCTTGCTTGTGCCTCTTGCCAGATATTCTGCAAACTTTTCCTTTCCATCTTTTCTTACTGTATTTGTGAACTGATGCTAGCATCTTCCCTCACAATAAGTTGGCTAACCCAGAATTGCTTTATCTTGTAATTTTGTCAAATTGGCAAGGGCATTAAGTATTTCTTGGGAGATGCCATTTTTAAATTCTTTTGACTTCCTTCTTGAAGTAATTTCATTATATTCCAAACATCTAAAGAAAATGTTCATAATCAATGTCAATTCATTTCCTCTAAGTTGAAATGTTATAGGCTTGTAAAATGCGGAATAATAACTTATCTGTAAGGATAGATTAATATTGGTATAGGGAGTTTCCTCATGAGAATGGGTTTCACAGATACATTGATTAAGTTTTTCTTCTGTGTACTTTAGTTTTCTTTTATGATGCCCTATCCGAAATAAAAAGGATTGAAAATGTGTGGCAGTTTTAAGAAATACTATAGTAATGCTTGTATCATGTTTTCAATATTAAGGAATTGATTTTCATACCAATGCAATGTTTCATGGGAAATATCTGTAGATATGTATATGTGTGTGTATGCACGTGTATGTCACACACAGAGACAGTGATACAGAGAGAGAAAGGCAGGCACAGAGATAGAAAAATAGAGATAGAAATTCTGGTAAACATTACTATATATCACAATACATTGTGACATTCAATAGCTAATATCTATATAGTGCTTTAAAGTTTGAAAAATATTTTGCACATTTTAATTCATTTCATCCTCACAAGAACACTGGGAAATAGGTTTATTATTATTCCTATTTAATAAATTAGGAAACAGAGAAACTAGCATTTTTCGTCACTTGCTTAGAATCTCGCATCTGGTAAGCGTCTGAGACACTATTTACACTCATGTCCGACTCAAAATCCTCTAGCTTATCCACCAAGTCAATTGACTGGAATAGATGCCTAGCAGTGGACACTATTTCAGATGATTTGTCAGGCAATATTAATGAATGGATTATCAAAACTGGAATTTCTCTACATTAGCTAAGTCACATATCTGTAAAAAGAGAGATTTCATTATATTAAATCAAGTAAAATTATATAATATAAAATTTATACTTATAATATATTTTCATTATTTTTCTATAAATGATCATAGATGTTAGAAAGTACCTCAGAAGTCATCGGATTATACTTCTATATACTTTCTACAACTAACATATCTGATTTTTCTTGAAGCATTGAAGTGAGGAGGAATTTTCCAGTTCCTATGGCAACCCATTATGCTTTGTGATATTTTCATTTGGAATTAGCCCATTCTAATATTTCAAAATGAATTTCCATGTTATTATTCCCCTTGCTTCAACTTAATCACTTCACCATGAAAACTTTTTCATTCAAACTTTTTAAGTCATCTTGATAACGAATGTTTTTCATCTGCCATAAATTATTAATAAGAAATGATTTCAACCTTCTCTGCCTAGTTCCTTTTGAAATAAATGAAAGGGAATAAAACGCATATGTTACCTGTCTGACATTATTCACGTATGCTTCACACTCACTTTTACATGGTATTTTCCTTCTTGAACGTTTTACGACTATACTTCATGGAGGCTTTGAAATCTTGAAGATACAATTTCTTAAAGGTGTTCATTTCCAACCAACATTAACCTAACCTTAACCTTAAAGTGGTCTTTATGTAACATAAATCACATGAAATTAGCTCTGTGCAACCAACTATGAAGGATGAGCTGAGGTAGTAACTTTACTTTAACCAACATCTCATTAATGATTAATAGATATGGAAAATTTGTGTAAAATGCATGAATGGATCTGAGGCTTTTTATGATAGAGGATTCTCCTTAGCCCTGCCATACTCCATACTCACTTTTGCTTTCAAAGTACATTTTAGTAGTCTTGTGTCACACATAATGTTATCAAAATTCCATCTCAGAGTTCCATATTGTCATGTTTGTGGCATATTGAGTTATCTCAAGAGATGGAAATGACAGGATTTTTTCTTTTATCTCGATACCTTTCTCTTATTAATTTATTGCTATTTTTTTTCAAATCAAATTGCCTCCTAAGCATTAGTTCCACTTTATGTAGGTTATATATAATTAAACATGTGTCCACAATAAGTTTTGGAGTAAATCCATTGCTATCCGAATTGTTTAGGAATGAGTACCTTTGGCACAATCATTTGGTTAGTTAAAAACTTATCCGGATTCAGGATGTTATAGAAATGATTTCCCTTGATCTGTTTTGGTTTGACCACTTTGAAAACATGTGCAAACAAATCAAGCTTTTTTTCAAGAGGCTTGTTGGCTTCCACTCTCTTTGAATTTTCTTCCTACTAATAGAGTTATTCTCCTGAGCACTCTATAAGTAATGTTGGTTGACATTTTAATTTTCCTAACTGGTAAATACATTAAGTCGTCACTATTTTTGTTACTATTTAATTATAGTCTCCTTTGGTTCCTTTTATTCCTACTTTCTTAGTTAAGTTTTGATGAACCAAAAAGTTTTTCTGACCTAAAAGCTAAGAACTTCCCATTCTTTTACCTCCATTTAACAGTATTTGTTCCCAATTATATGTAAAGACAGTTTTCAAAATTCACTTTTAAAAGATTTTGAGTTCAAATTTTGTTTCTCCCTCCCTTACTTGGGCCCTCTCCAAGACAACAGGTAACATAGCATAGGTTATGCATGTGCAATCACATTAAACATATTTGCACGTTAGTCATGTTGTGAAAGAACAGAACAAAGGGGGAAAAAAACCACGAGAAAGTAAAATATAAAAATAAGGAATATAGTGAGCTTGGATCCACATTCAGACTCCATAGCTTTTTCTCTGCATGTGAATAACATTTTCTATCATGAATCTTTTGTAATTATATAAAATAATTGTATTGCTGAGAAGAGCTAAGTCTATCAAAGTTAGTCATGGTACAATGCTGCTGCTACAGTGTACTGTGTTTTCCTGGTTCTGCTCATTTCACTCAGTATTGGTTCATGTAAGTCTTTCGAGGTTTTTCTGAAGTCTTCCTGCTCTTCATTACTTCTAGAACAATGGTATTTCATTCAATATATATATCATAGCTTGTTCAGTCATTCTGTAGTTGATGGGAACAACTCCCAATTCTATCCTCCTCCCAAAAACTCAGCCAATCAGTCAACAAGACCATTGCCTAGATAATTTGATTTGTTTATATTGTTATCTTCCAGTTGTACCAAACATTTGCTTTCCTAATACAGCCTCACTTACCTTCTACTAGACTCTCTACCTTATCTGTGATTATTAGTTATTATCTGAAATAAGAGTTTACATTGCATAGCAGATGGAGGGTTGACATTATCATTAGGAAAGCCTGGGTTTAAATCTTGTCTTTGTTCATTAAAAATGATAGGTTTTTTTAAAACTTATGCGTGCCTTGGCAACTCCAGAAATCTATCATGTAAGGACAAATATTTGAATCAGTATGGCTGAAAGTTTCCACGCTGGAAGTTCTCCTGATTTAAAAAAAAATCACGAATTCAAAGAATATATTCCTAAATGTAGAGTTGCTAACTTCTTTATTTCTCAGACATGTTTCACAGACTTGAAAATCTGTAAGTTTTTTTTTTTTGACTTGACTATTTTGACAACTTTGAGGTTAGGGTCTTGGAGAAAGCATAAACCAAGTGATTTTTAGATAATATTTCAGCTAATCAAATTGCTCTATTTAAGTAAAGTCTGGAGAAACTCCTAGCATTTTTGAGTGGTTAGAACACATAATCCACGATTTGATATTGAGAAAGAAATACAAATAAAACATCATTCTTACAGAGCATATATCTAGCAAGACATAGTGTAAACAAAAATAATTAAAACAAAAAAAATAAAAATGCTTAAGGCAGACACAAAAATAATGCTATTTATCTTCTAAAGAAAAAATATTGGTTCTATAAAGGGGATAAGGAAAGACTTCATTACAAGACACTTTTTGGATAAATAAAGTCAGATTTAAGTAAGTGGAAAAACATCAGTTGCTTATGGGTAGGCCGAGCTAATAAAACAAAAAAGACAATTCTTTCTAAATTTATTTGCTTATTTCGTGCCATACCAATGAAACTATCAGATAATTACTTTCTAGAGCTGGACAAAATAATATCAAAATTACTCTGGAAGAAGAAAAGGTCCAGAACATTAAAGGGACTAACGAAAAGAAATTCTAGGGAAGGTGTCCTAGTGCTACCAGATCTCAAATTATACTATAAAGCAGCAACTATCAAAAATACTTGGTACTGGCTAAGAAATAGAAGGGTAGACAAGTGGAATAGACTTGGCACTCAAGACACAGTAGGCAAGAAATATAGCAACTTCCTGTTTCATAAACCCAAGGACCCCAGCTTCTGGGATAAGAACTCACTGTTGGATAAAAATTATTGGGAAAACTGGATAACAGTGTGGTGAAAACTAGGCATAGACCCATGCCTCACACCATACATAAGAATAGAGTCCAAAGGGGTACACGATCTATGTATAAAGATTGATATTATGGACAAACTGGAGGAGCAAAGAATATTGTATTTATCAGATTTAAGAAGAAGAGAAGAATTTTTTTGCTAAAGAAGATATAGAAAGCATTATGAAATGCAAGATGGATAATTTTGATTACATTAAACTGAAATATTTTTGCACAACCAAACCCAAGGCAACCAAAATTTGGAGGAATGTAGTAAATTGGGAAAAAAAAAATTACAGCTAATCTTGGGGATAAAGGCCTCATTTCTAGAATATAGAGAGAACTTAGTCAAATATACAACAATACAGTCATTCCCCAATTGATAAATGGTCAAAGGATAAGAACAGGCAATTTTCAGAGGAAAATATTACAGATATCTATAATCATATGAAAAAATGCTCTACATCACTTTTGATTAGAGAGATGTAAATCAAAACAACTCTGAGGTACCACATTCACACCTACAATTTTGGCAAATATGGTAGAACAGGAAAATGATAAATGTTGGGGAGGATATGGGAGAGTTGGAACACTAATTCCTTGTTGGTGGAGCTGTGAGCTCATTCAACCATTCTAGAGAGCAATTTGGAACTATGGTCAAAGGGCTAGAAAAAATATGGACACCCTTTGGTCCAGCAATATTGCTACTAGGACTGTATCCCCAAGAGATCAGAAAAATGGGAAAGGGTTCTACATGTACAAAAATATTTATAGCAACACTCCTTGGAGTTGCCAAAAACTGGAAATCAAGGGGATGCCCATCAATTGGGGAATGGCTGAATAAATTATGGTATATGAATGTAATGGAGTAGTATTGCACCATACGAAATGATGAACAAGAAGACTTCAGAGAGTCCTGGAAGAACTTATATGATCTGACGCTGAGCAAAAGGAGCAGACCCAGGAGAACTTTGTGTGCAGCAACGACCACAGTGTGCTCAAGTTTTTTTCTGGTGAACTTTGGACTTCCTGGCAATGCAAGGACTTAAAAAAATATTTCCAGTGGTCTTCTAAGGTAAAATGCCTTCCACACTCAGAGAAAGAACTGTGGAACTCATTTGCAGAATGTAACAGATCATGCGTGTGTGTGTGTGTGTGTGTGTGTGTGTGTGTGTGTTTGTGTGTGTGTGTACGTATGTGTATGTGTGTTAGGTTTTGATTTGTTATATGATTTCTTCCATTTATTTTAGTTAATCTACATAGCATGCTTATACTGAAAACATATTCAATCGGAAAGTATATGCAGATCCTATATAGAAATATATGCCATCTTGGGGAGGGAGGGTGGTGGTGTGGGTTAGGTGTAAGGGGGTAAAGATATAAATTTTATGATAGTGATTGTAGAACATTAAAAAAAATAAATAAAATAATAAAAAAGAAAGACCATAAAGAAGGAGGCTTTGAACTAGATCTTGAGGATGCAAAGGTCTTTAAATGTCACATACAGGTAGTAAGCATCATAAGTGGAATTCAGAATTCAAGTGGAGTTCAGTACTCTTTTTACTACGCAGTCCAATTTGAACTGATTTACAACTAATTATTAAATTGGCATATTCGATCATGTCAGTTAAAAGAAGAAATAGAACTAGTATGAATATTGTCATGATCACTTTTAGATGTTGATTTAAAGCCACCCAATAAAGTTTATTCATTGGCAAAATCCTCTTTATGGCTCAAAGAAATTTAGATATCATTTTTTTACTTCAAATATTGATTAATTGTATAATCTTGTGTTAGATAGACTATGGCAATATGTAATGCTTTCTCTTGTTTTGAAATTTATTAAGAATAGATTTGATGAAACATTCAATTTATTCTAATTAATTGTACAAAAATATATAACGTTAGTCATCTGAACCTTTTAAAGAAACCATCCTAATAGTAGGATTCGTTACACACACACACACACACACACACACGCACACACACACACTTCTAACTTCTCCTTTCACATTTTTGTTAATAAAATTTCTGAAGCCTGGATGAATTCTGTCAACATAAGTGTGTGTTTGTGTGTGCATGCGTGCATACTGTTTTAATGTTTTGTGAACACAAGTACAATATTTTAAAGCACTATGAGTAAAGTAAGTGATATTAACAGATGCTGATAGGCAACTCTCCCACAATTTATAGTCTTAGAGAGTTGCTTGAGGCACTGAACAGTTAAGCAAGGGTCATAGCCAGTATATGTCAGAAGTATTACTTAAACTCAAGTCATTCTGATACTCACCCACCACCTTGCAGTGTCTTATAAAATGCCTTTATGCCAGGCATGATTTAGCATCAGGGTCACCATGATGAATCACATGCCATTGCAATATACAGGACAATCAAAAAGAATTTATTAACTCCTTATTATATGTCAGGCACTGTGTATACACAGACACACACACACACAGACACACACACACACAGACACACACACACACACACACATATATATATATATATATCAGTCTCAAGGAGTTTCTATTCTATGGCTGGAAAAATGTATTGAATTTATAGAATGGAATAACTTAAGTTGTTTGGTTTGTTTGTTTTTTTAATAAATGAGTCTCCACTATATTACTTTTATTCTCTTATTGTATTGTCTCCGAGATCAATTATTCATATAATTAAGCCACAGTTTGGGACCTGTTGCTAAGACTTAAAGGAGCTTTGCTGAAGAAGCAGATGAGCTTGACAAAAATAACTATTTTAGCCTGAACTAGGGTTAGCTTAACTAGATAAAGCTTAAGATATTACAGAGGGAGAGGCAGGGACAAAAAAGAGAAGAGTACATAAAGTGGCATATCCTCCACCCCAAACTGTTTTGGCAGCTGGCATCTCCAAAAGTAGGGTAACTCACAAAATGTTCTATCTTGCTCCTGGGACTGATACCTAGAATTGAAGACAAGGAAGGGTAGGAAAGGGAAATAGAAAGGACCCTTACTAGAAAGTCTTGGACAGAATGATCTTCAGGCCATGAGACTCTCACCAGGTTGATAGGTGGGACTCAAGTCTATCTGTAAGAGGAAAGCAGGTAACAGTACATAGAAACCTGGGCCTGGATTCAGGAAGACCAAAGTTCAAATTTGGCCATTGACATTTACTTTTAGATAACGTTGCTGTGTGATTATAACACAGTTGTTTACATTTGGGCAAGTCACTTATCCTCTGACTGCCAGAGTTTCCTCCACTATAAAATGAGAATATTAATAGCACCTACCCACCAAAGTTGTTGTGAGATTCAGATGACTGAGATCAGTGTCTTGCAAACAATAAATGTTTAATGGATTCTTATTCCCTTTCCTTTCCAAATCTTCATTCTAAGTATAAAGGCAGTTAGGGAAGCTTAAGAGGGTCAAGTAATTTATAAAGAGGAGTAGGGTTCTACTGATTCACATCTATTTTCCTACCTGTGAGGCCATAAGAAGAGAATGAAAGTTTGTTACTTAGAAAATTTCAGGCATAGCAAATACCAAATATGTGGGAATTCAAAAACGAAACTGAACAAACAAACAAAAATGTTTATGAGACTAAAGGAAGAGAGATGGCTATGACAGCTGTAATCTGTCTTAAGGAGAAATATTATATGCCCATAAAACTGGAGGATTTTCTGGACTACTACATCATGAGTTTTGTTATAGAATTAAAAATATGAATTTATACTTACAGTTACGCTGTTACTGCTGCTACTCCCACTGCCATTAATACTACAACTACTGCTTCGGATTTACATAATACCTTAAATTTTACAGATTTTGTGTAGTATCTTAGTTTTAAAATGTTGTTATACTATGGACAAGCCACTTAATCTCTCTCATAGTCCCCAGGCCATCCTCTAAGACGATTCTTTAAGCTGCAGACTAGCTACCCATGTTCATTACTAGAGGTAATTCTCTAGTTCGGTATACACATAAACTTAGATGTGAATTTTTTTAAAGGTTGTCAATATATTTAAAGTACTTTCTCTCCATCAACCTTCTCAGGCAGATAGTGCAAGTATTTCTATCCCCATTTTCCTGAAGCTTAAAGTTATAAAGGAACTTTCTTATGGTTACATAGGGTAACCATTACATAGAAATCAATAGATATAAAACAGACTTAACAATTATCTAATCCATTTGATAAAAGAAAAGTTCAGAGGAATCACATGTTAAGGGGATTCTTCCTTTATTTGGCCTGAATTATCAGGATGATTGCTTAAATTGATTGAATTAGAGTTATCCCAAAATTGCCAAATATTCATTCCAATTCATATATTTCTAAGGAGGAATGTGCTTTTTTAAACTTGTTTAAAATTGCTAAGCTTATCATAGTTATTCTGACACTGGTTCATTTTTCTTTCTTTTCTTCCTATGCTTACTATTTTATTCTAACAGAGTTTTAGACATGCCTTGACTTCTGCTTTCCCTGCAATTTTCCTCCAGACAATCACTTTAATCACAAAAGATTAAGCTGACATAAGCTTAAAGGATCAACAAAGTCAGGCTTCTTTAGCCAGCCCTAACAAGATGAGACAAACTGGCTTTGTCCTTTCAGACATCCAAAGTGGATGGAGTACATCTTTTCCATTTTTTGTCCTTGGCAATGAATAAACACATACAAAATTCAACACACCATAGAGTAAGACTTGCCAAATCCTGCCTTAAGATGCATTTGTGGGGTACTGAGTCAAGCCTCTGAGAATCCTCTCTGCATAAACTGGAATAGAATTGGGCCATAAGTGATTAGATCACTATTGTACCAAAGTGTTATAGCAACCTTTCAAGAAGATGTCCATTAGTTTGATGATGGGTAATGGAGAGAGGGATCTTGAAAACCTCAATGGAGCCAGATTCAGAATAGTGCATTTTAAGTAATATTCTTTTGCAGAACGTTCAATTTTCACTAGAAAAACATTATTTAACACAATTATAACATAACTTACCTTTACTTCTCTTTAATAAGACCGTCAAAAGTTCATTTAATGCTCTATTATCCATTACATTATGGGATAGATAGAATTTGGTTACCTGATGTGTCTTTTATTTTAGTATATAAATAAGCAGGGCACCTATTTTCATATAGCCAGGCACCAGCTTCCTGGGAAACATACAATAGAGAGCTATGACTAACATAAGGAGATACATACATATATATATATATATATATATATATATATATGTATATATATGATTACATGTTACATAAATAATGTTATATATTATATTATATGATAAATATATATGTATGTGTATATATATATATATATATATTTTTTTTTTCAAATAATAAAGCCAATTTCCCAGAAAATCTTCTATGGTCATTTTACTTTGACAGAATATTATTCCATATGATTTTCTTTTTTTTAATATGTCTCAGTTTCTAGCTCTGTTTTTTGCTCTGTGTCTCTGTCTCTGTCTCTGTCTTTCCCTCCTTTCTCATAGTCTTTTTTCTTCCTAAACATATCATCCATCATTGGTTTAAATGTGTTTTCTTTTTTCATTTTTAACATAGTTTATAACAGATAAAACAACTCAAATTTTGGTCAAGTGATACTTCTTTTTAAACCATTTACAATATAGATGACAAAAGAATTTTTTTTAACATTAAGCAACTGAGACACAAATAATATTTATGTTGCTAGCTTCACAAGCTCTTGACCTAATTGTCTCCACAGTATTACTAAGAATTAAAGGACCCTAACTTGTTGTTAGTATGAAGTCCCATGCCTAATAGCTTAATTTTAGACTTAATCTTGGATGTTCCCTTACCAATAATCTATAATTGAATAGATCTAGTATTAAGCTTACAAATCTTTTGACTGGAGGAAATTGCCACCAACAGTAGGGACATTGTAGGGACACGATATCACCACAACTTCATATCAATTCCAGGCAGGATCAGATTGTCCACTTGCATTCAGTTAGGCTTAAAGTCTGCCAGGTGTCAGTGGGGAAATGGAGTGAGGAGAATCCTACCTCAGCTCAGTCTGAACAGCAGCTCTCCCACCCTTCCCATGAGATCACATTTTGCATTTCACACTAACAACTCACTAGCTTACTGGCATTATGGAGGCTGAGATTGCCTTTCTTGCTACCCATACCTGGAGTTAGACTCAGAAGAACAGTCATTTAATAGTCCCATAGCATCTAAAAGTGGCAAGTTCCAATAACCAGGTTTCAAATACGATTATAATTTCACTTTGGCTAAGAAACATCTATTTGAAGCAAATCTTAAGTGGCTCACATGCCTTTCTATGCATGTTCTAGTTCATGATTAAATAGCAATCATAAAATCAAACATACCACTAAAACCTTAACTTTTCCATCAGTGATAAATGTTACACGAAGTTACCTTCCTCTCGGAAATTTAGATTGAAATTATTTTCCCCAAACTAAAGATGTCATTGATTTTTTGCCAGTAATTAATTCAGCCAATTGTTTTAATACTAATTGCTTTTACCTCACTTTGTAGCATATCCAATTTTTCTTCTGATTACTCCCTTCCCTTGCTTCTGAATACCTTGCATTCCGATTACTCCTTCCCTCAGTGTATTCTCCCTTCTATCACACCCCACCCTTCCCTTATCGCCATCTTCTCTCTTTGCTTGTAGGGCAAGACAAATTGATATACCCCATTCCCTGGAGTTCTTAGGTGCCGATTACATGCAATAAAAATTCTCCTCATTCCTTGCTAATACTTTGAATTCCAAATTCTCTCCCTCCTCCTTCCTTCCCCAGCCCCATTGAGAAGGGAACAATTCAATACAAACTAAATGTGTTCTTTTGCAAAAGAGTTTCATAATAATCATGATGTGTAATATTAACTATATTGTCCTCTGTCCTACTCTATCCCCTTCATTATATCCCCACAATTTACCTTGTCCCCTCTCAAAAGTGTTTATTTCTAGTGACTCTTTTCTCCCATTTGCCCTCCCTTCTAACATTCCCCTCAACACACTGGTTGCCTCCTCTCCTACTTTCTTGTGGTGTGATATAAATTTTCATATCGAATTTAGTGAGCATGTTAATCCCTCCTTCAGCCATGTGTGGAGAGAGTAGCTTCATTTTTTCCCTCTCCCCTTTTCCCTTTTCTCTTCCACTGAATAAGATTTTTCTTATCTCTTTTATAAGTTATTACCTGCCCCATTCCATTTCTCCCTTTCTCTTCCAGGTATTTTTCTCCTTCACCCCTTAATTTTTATTTTATTTTATTTTTTGTGTGTGGATAACATGTTTTATGATATAACATGCCCTGTACTCTCCATCTATATATATATGTATGTGTATGTGTGTGTGTGTGTTTGTGTCTGTATGTACAATCTATCTACCCAAATACTGAGAGAAGATTTCAAGATTAAAAATTATTTCCTTTCCATGAAGTAATGTAAACAGTTCAGCTTTAGAGAATCTTTTAGGATTTTTCTTTCCTGTTTACTTTTACATACCTCTTTTGATTCTTGTCTTGGGAAGTCAAATTTTTCTACACAGAGCAGGTCTTTTCCTCAATAGGAATGATTGCAAGTCATCTATATCATTGAATGACCATTTATTCTCTTGAAGTATTACACTCAGATTTGCTGGGTAGGTGATCCTAGGTTTCAATCCCAGTTCCTTTGACCTCTGAAATGTCCCATTTTAAGCCCTTCGATCCCTTAATATTGAAGCTGCCAGATCCTGTGTTATTCTCATTGTTTTTCCAGAGTACTCCAATTGTTTCTTTCTACCTGCTTGCAGTATTGTCTCCTTGATCTGGGAACTCTGAAATTTGACCACAATATTCCTAGGAGTTTCTCTGTGCGGGTGTCTTTCAGGAGGTGATCAGTGAATTCTTTCAATATTTATTTTGCCCTCTGATTCTGCAACATCAGAGCAATTTTCCTTGATAATTTCATGGAAGATAATATGTAGGCTCTTTTTTTGATCATGGCTTTCAGGTAGTCCCACACTTTTTTAAATTGTTTCTCCTGGAACTATTTTCCAGGCCAGTTGTTATTTCGATGAGATGCTCACATTATCTTCCATTTTTTTTCAAATTTTTGGTTTTGTTTCCTAACTACTTGGTTTAACTCAGTCACTAATTTCCCTGAATTCACATCTCTTTTTCCACAAATTATTTTGCTCAGTGAGCATTTGGCTTATTCTGCTTTTTTAAAACCACCTTCTAAACATGGGCTATTTGGACCTCTTTTTCCAATTGAGTTAGCCTCTTTTTTAATTATTTTATTTATTTTTTTAATGTTCTCCAATCACTACCACAAACTTTGATTTTTAACCTCCCACCTATCCCTCACTACCCACTACTCTCAAGAGGGCATACAATTCCATACAGGATCTACGTATACTGTCCTATTGAATATGTTTTCATTATCACCATGCTGTGTAGACAAATTAAAATAAATAGAAGAAATTCCATAACAAATCAAAAGGTAATATGCATACACACACACACACACACACACACACACACACACATGCAAGCATGATCTGCTTCATTCTGCGAATGAATCCATAGTTCTTTCTCGATGGTCTTTTGTTATTATGAAGTTCCAAGTGTACCAGAAATAACTCTCTTACAACGTGGTCATTGCTGTGCACAAAGTTCTCCTGCGTCTGCACCTTATGCTCAGCATCAGATCATATAAGTCCTTACAAGGTCTCTCTGAAGTCTTCCTGTTCATCATTTCTTATGGTGCAATAGTACTCCATTACAATCATACACCTTAATTTATTTATCCATTCTCCAATTGATGGACATCTTCTAGATTTACAATTTTGGGGAACTACAAGAATGCTGCTATAAATATTTTGTCCTTGTAGAGGGCCAAGACAAGATGGCAGAGTGAGAGCAAACACTCACCTTGGATAAACTCCTTCAGATACCTCTGAAAGGAGAATCTGACCAAATTTTGGAGGTGCAGAATCAAATGCGATACACACTCTGGGGGCTTGGAGCCAAGGACAGACTGGAAGGTCCACGGGGAGGATATGTTCCATGGGAGTGAGCCCATAGTGCACAGTGCAGCGTGTCCACCACAGTGGAGGAGAAGGGCCCTGGGAAACCTGAGACTGCAAAAAACAGAATTGATGGAGCAGCAGCTGAGGGTGGGAGACCAGCAGAGGCAAATAGGTGGTGGCTGCTGAGTGCCAGAGATCAGCGCAGTAGCTTCTAAGACTTTCAACCTCCATATTAAACATTGGTAAGTCACTTACTTGAACTTCAGGAGCCATGATGGCAGAGTGATCAATAAATGCTCTCTCTTCCCCTCCTGATGACTGTGAAAAAACGACAAAATAATATTTCCCCCCAAAATCCTGGATAACTGGTAACAGTAGAGGGGGAAAATAGTCTCATAACACCCGAGGCTAGGAAAATAGCTAAGTGTGTTTCCTCCTACTGTGGCAGAGATAAACCAGAAGGACAGAGTATCTAGGGTGGAAGAAACACGCACTAGGAACCAAGCAAACCTCAGCACAAGTAGAGGAGGCCCAGGAGGGGTGGAAGCTTGCACTAGCATCTAGGCTGGTTTCAGCACTCCAGGGGAAGGGGAAGGCAATAGGACAGCTGGCAACACCATGCCATGAGCTTCCATTTGCTTCAGTTCAGCTGAGGAGACCACCCCTTGACCAGACCACCCCTCCCCAACACTTAGGAAGCTAAGCCCAGGGCTGATAGGGAAAACAAAAACCAAAAACCCGCTCTTAGCTTTTTCACACAGAGTTGGCTCAACAACAACTTCTGCAGCTTCTAACCGAAAGAACCAGAAACCACAACATACAATACAATTATCATCATGAAAAAAAAAGCAAAATAAGCATGAAAAAATCCACAGAATCTTTCTATGGGGACAAAGACCAAAACACAAATACCTAAGAGGTCAGTACTGAGACTGTACTTCCATATGAAACTGCAGAAGGGAATATGAACTACTTGTATGCACACACAGCTGTCCTGGAACAGCTGTAAAAGGAAATAGAAGAAAAACTTCACAATGATTTTAAAATTATAAAAATTGAATTCACTGATGAGAACGTCTCTTTGAAAATGAAAAGTGAAAAATGGAAAAGGAAATTCAAAAATTAACTGGAAAAAATAAATCTCTAAAAGGAGCAGTTGGTAAAATGGAAAAGGAAGCACAAAACCCAACTGGGAAAATGGAAAAGGAAATACAAAATTTAACTGCAGAAAATAAATCCTTAAAAGGAAAAATTGTACAGATGGAAAAGGAGATGCAAAAGTTAACTGAAGAAAACAAAAGGAGAGAAGCTAAAAGAAGGAAGGGAAGGCTGCAGGAGGAGCTGGTGAAAAGTGAAAACTATTGAGGAGGGGAAGGGAGTCGGGAGAGCTAAAAGCAGAAACGGTGGGAAAGAGGATGGAGAGAAATCCACAGATTGTAATCATAACTGTGAATGTGACTGAAATGAACACTCCCACAAAACAGAGATGGATAGCATAACGAATTAAAAGCCATAATCCAACAATATGTTGGATTACAAGAAACTCATTTGAAATGGGAGGATACAAACAGGATAACGGTCAAAGGTTGGAGCAGAGTATATTGTGCTTCAACTGATGTAAGAAAAACAGGAGTAGCAATACAGACAAAGCAAAAGCAGAAATAGATCTAACCCACAGAGATAAAGATGGAAACTATGTCCTGTTTAAAGGCACCATAGACAATGAAGAAATATCGTTATTAAACATGTATGCTCCAAGTCGTATAGCATCCAAATTCTTAGAGGAGTGGTTGGGGGATTTGAAGGAAGGAATTGACAGCAAAACTATACTAGTGGGGGACTCAACCTCTCCCTCTCTGAAAGTCATAAATCTAACCTCAAAATAAACAACAAAGAGGTTAAGGAGGTAAATAAAACTGCATAAGGTAGATATGATAGATCTCTTGAGAAAATTGAATGGTAACAGAAAGGAATATACATTTTTCTCAGCAGTATATGATACATTTACAAAAACTAACCATGTCCTAGGACATAAAAACCTCATAATCCAGTGCAGAAAGGCAGAGATAATCAATGCATACTTCCCAGATCATAATGAAATAAAAATTATATGTAATAAAAGGCCATGGAAAGATAAACCAAAAATCAATTGGAAACTAAATATTCTAATCCTGAAAAAGGAGTGGGTTAAAGAAGAAATCATAGAAACAATCTACACCTTTATTCAAGAGAATGAAAATAATGACACAACCCACCAAATCTTATGGGATTCTGCAAAAGCAGTTCTTAGGGGGAGTTTTATATCTGTGAATGCCTACATAAATAAAATAGAGAAAGAGGAGATCGATGACTTTAGCATGCAGCTGAAAAAAGTTAGAAAAAGAACAAATTGAAAATACCCAAGTAAATATCAAATGAGAAATATTGAATACCAAAGGAGAGATTAGTAAAATTGAGATTAACAAAACTATTGTATTAATAAATAAAACCAATAGTTGGTTTTATGAAAAAAACTAATAAAATTGATAAATCATTGGTAAATTTGACTAAAAACAGGAAGAAGAAAATCAAATTACTAATATTAAAAGTGAAAGTGGTGAACTCACTTCCAATGAGGAGGAAATTAAAACAATAATTAGAAATTACTTTGTCCAACTTTATGCCCACAAATTCTATAATCTAAATGAGATGGATGAGTATTTTTAAAAATACAAATTGCCCATACTCACAGAAGAAGATATTGAATACTTAAACAACCCCATCTAAGAAAAAGAAATTGAACAAGCCATCAATTAACTCCTTAGGAAAAAGTCTCTAGGGCCAGATGAATTTACAGGTGAATTCTATCAAACATTTAAGGAACAGTTCATTCCAATACTATATAGACTCTTTTTGAAAAATGGGGAAGGATTCCTTCCAAATTCTTTCTATGATACTAATATGATTTTGATACCTAAACGAAGAAGAGACAAAACAGAAAAAGAAAACTATAGATCAATTTCTCTAATGAATATAGATGTAAAAATTTTAAATAAGATTTTAGGAAAATGAATACAGCATCTTATCACGAGAATCATACATTATGATCAGGTAGGATTCATACCAGGAATGCAGGGCTCATTTAATTGTTAGGAAAACTGTTAGCATTATTGATCATATCGTCAAAAAACTATCAAACACCGCATGATTATCTCAATAGATGCAGAAAATGCTTTCTACAAAATACAGAACCCATTCCCATTATAAACAGTGGAGAATATATGAATAAAGGGAACGTTCCATAAAATAATAATCAGTATCTACCTAATACCTTCAGCAAGCATTATATGCAATGCGAACTATCTAGATGCATTTGCAATAAGATCAGGGGTGAAACAATGATGTCAATATCACCACTATTATTTAACATGGTACTAGAAATGTTAACTGTAGCAATTAGAGAAGATAAAGAAATTGAAAGGATAAGAAGAGGCAAAGAAGAAACTAAGTTGTAACTCTTTGCAGACGATATCATGATATATTTTGAAAATGCCAGAATTTCAAGTAAAAAACTACTTGAAATAATAAACAACTTTGGCAAAGGTAGAGGTTACATCATAAAACCCGCACAAATCTTCTGCATTTCTATATATTACCAGCAAAGTCCAACACCAAGAGATAGAAAAAAAATCCCATTTAAAGCTAGGGTAGACACTATAAAATACTTGGGAGATTATAGTGCAAAACAAACACAGGGACTATATGAACACAATTAGAAGACACTTTTTGCAAATAAAATCAGATTTAAGTTGGTGGAAAACCATCAGTTGTTCATGACTAGGCTGAACTAATATAATAAAAATGACAATTCTACCTAAATTAATTTACTTAGTTATTGCCATACCAATTAAGCTATCAGATAATTATTCTCGAGTCCTCTCTTTCTCTGTTTTTGGGAGATGAGGGAAATGAGGCAAGCAGAGTTGACTTGCACAGGTTCACACAGCTAGTAAATTTCTGAGGCTGGATTTAAACTCATTAAGATTAGTCTTCCTGACTTCAGACCTGGCACACATTGTGCCACCTAGCTGGCCCACATATACATGTACCCCTATACCTTTACCTACACCTACATCTCTGTACCTATACCTGTTTGTGTGCAATCAAATTTCGGAGGGATGTAGTAAATTGGGAAAAAAAATTTACAGCTAATCTTGGGGATAAAGGTCTCATTTCTAGAATATGTAGAGAACTTAGTCAGATATACAACGATATAGTCATTCCCCAATTGATAAATGGTCAAAGGATATGAACAGGCAATTTTCAGAGGAAGAAATTAAAGATATCTATAATCACGTGAATAAAATTCTCTAAGTCACTTTGATTAGAGATGCAGATCAAAACAATTCTGAGGAACTACATCACACCTACAAGATTGGCAAACATGATAGAACAGGAAAATGATAAATGTTGGAGAGGATGTGGGGGAGTTGGAATACTAATTCATTGTTGGTGGAGTTGTTTGCTCATTGAACTCTTCTGGAGAGCAATTTTCAACTATGCCCAAAGGGCTACAAAAATATGCACACCCTTTGACCAAGCAATATCGCGACTAGGACTGTATCCCCAAGAGATTATAAAAATGGGAAAGGGTCCCACATGTAAAAGAAAATATTTATAGCAGCACTGTTTGGAGTTGATAAGAAATTGGAAATCAAGGAGATGCCCATCAATTGGGGAATGCCTGAATAAATTAAGGTATATGAATGTAATGGAATACTATTGTGCCATAAGAAATGATGAACAAGAAGATTTCAGAGAGGCCTGGAAGGACTTATATGATCTGATGCTGAGCAAAAGTAGCAGACCTAGGAGAATTTTGGGCACAACTACAACCAAAGGGTAAGAGTTGTTTTTTTTTTTTTTTTTTTTTTTGTGGTAAGGTTTCAACTTCGTAATAACGCAAGAACTTTAAAAAAAATTCCCAATGATTTTCTAAGGTAAAATGCCTTCCACACTCAGAGAAGGATCTATGGAATTCATTTGCAGAATGTAGCAGATCATGTTTGTGTGTGTGTGAGTGTGTGTGTGTGTGAGTGTGTGTGTTATGTTTTGTTATATGATTTCTTCCATTTGTTTTAGTTAGTCTACATAGTACGAATATAGTGAAAATGTATTCAATAGGAAATAATATGTAGATCCTATATAGAATTGTATGCCATCTTAGGGAGGGAGGGCGTGGGGGAGAGTGGGTGGGGGGGCTAAAAATTTAAGTTTTATGGTACTGATTGCAGAACATTAAAATAAATAAATAAACAAACAATCAAATAAATAAGTAGGTGATTTAGTAAACAAATAAATAAAAACGATGTTGTCCTTGTATTAATAGTTGCCTTGATTCTGCTCATTTCTCTGCATTAGTTCATTCTACTCAAAATTTTCGTCCACTCATTCATTTTGTTACAGTTATTTTTTTCATATTTGTACCACAATTTGTTCAACCATTCCCCAATAGATGAGTTCTTCCATAGAAGTTAGTTCTTTCCTCTTTCATTTAAATTGCCATTCAGGATCAAGAAGTATATTTTGTTTGTTACTATTCCTTCACTGCTTTCTTTGTACTTTCCATCACTATCTCCTTTCCAGTTTCTTTTTGTTGAATTTGATTATAAACATTTTTGATTTTATAATATGTGGTATATTTGTTTGTGTATATATATATATATATATATATATAATATATGTATACACTTGTAAATATGTATATTTGCTTCATTATGTATATGGTGAATTTGATATATGTGCACATCAAACTCAGAAGCTGTGCATATTTCCATCTTTGTAAGAGTGAGGTTCTTTTAATGACCATTCCCACATACAGTATTTGTACAGTTTTCTTACATCGTCCAAATATGAGAAATAGCAAGTTTATCCTCATTCTTTTTCCGTGCTTTCATTCATCCTCTTTTTCTTCCTTTAGTCCTTCAGAACAGAACCAAGACACCTCACGCCCCACGTTCCTTTTTTACTATTTTTTAAAAATTTTTATTCATTCCTTTCAGTACCTTCAAAGACCTTAAATTTTTGAAGTGGTATTTGTTTCTTTTCCCTCCCCCATTAAAGTGCTGGCATCTTTCCAGTGCTGAAATAAATTTAGCTTTCTTGGTTATTAATGGGTTTCAAAAGTCCTGCTGTGCTTTCATCTTTCATTAGAAATTTTGAAATTTCTGCATGCCTTCAGAGTTCCATTCTCTCACCACCACCACTATCACCCCCTCATAAAGATTCTAATTTGCTTTTGGGGGGATATTATTCTTGTTATCATTGGTATCATTGTTATCATTGTTTGTTATCATTGGTATCAAAAATATGTTTATATTAGTTGAATCTGTCAAATTTGTGATTTTGATTGTATTATTTGATCACTTAATCAGCTATTTTCTGTGGAAACATATCTATTATATGCTACTTATATAACATACTTCTACATGTTATATAACATTATTTTTAATTTATTTATTTAACTTTTAACATTCATTTTCACAAAATTTTGGGTTCCAAATTTTCTCCCCATTTTTCCCCTCCTCCCACCCCAAAATGCTGAGCACTCTACTTGCCCCTATCAGCGATCTGCCCTGTCTGTTAATATAATATATATAATATATAATATAATATAATATAATATAATTCCCTTATACCCATCTTCTCTTTTATCCTGTAGGGCCAGATAACTTTCTATACCCCATTACCTGTATTTCTTATTTCCTAGTAGTAAGAACAATACTTGACAGTTTTTCCTACAACATCGGCTTCCAACTTCTCTTCCTTCCTCCCTCCCTCCCTCCCTCCCGACACATTCGCTTTCAGAAGCAAGCAATTCAATACAGGACATATCTGTGTAGTTTTGCAAATGACTTTCATAATAGTCATGTTGTATAAGACTAAGTATATTTCCCTCCATCCTATCCTTTCTCCCATTGCTTCTGTTCTCTCTTTGGATCCTATCCCTCACCAAGTATGTTGACTTCAAATTGCTCCCTCCACCCTCTGCCCTCCCTTCCATCATCCCCCCCCCAACGTGCTTAGCCCTTTTTCCAACACTTTCCTGTATTGTAAGATAGATTTTCATACCAAATTACTGTGCATTTTATTCCTTCCTTTAGTCGAATGTGATGAGAGTAAGGTTCGTGTTTTTCTCTCACCTCCCCTCTTTTTCTCTCCACTGAACAGTTTTTGCTGGCTTGTTTTATGAGAGATAATTTGCCCCATTCTATTTCACCCTTTCTCCTCCCAATATATTTCTCTCTCACCACTTAATTTCATTTCTTTAAGATATGATCCCATCCTATTCAATTTGCTTTGTGCTCTCTGTCGTGTGTGTGTGTGTGTGTGTGTGTGTGTGTAAAATCCCACCAGCTACTCAGAAACTGAAAAGTTTCAGGAGTTACAAATATTTTCTTTCCACGAGGGAATGTAAACAGTTCAACTTTAGTAAGTCCCTTTTGACTTCTCATTGCTGTTTACCATTTCAAGCTTCTTTTCAATCTTGTGTTTGAAGGTAACATTTTCTTTTTAGCTCTGGTCTTTTCATCAAGAATGCTTGAAAGTCCTCTATTTCATTGAAAGACCAGTTTTTCCCCTGAAGTGTTATACTCAGTTTTGCTGGGTAGGTGATTCTTGCTATTAGTCCTAGTTCCTTTGACTTCTGAAATATCATATTCCACGCCCTTCGATCCCTTAATATAGAAGCTGCTAGATCTTGTGTTATCCTGATTGTATTTCCACAGTACTGAAATTGTTTCTTTCTAGCTGCTTGCAATATTTTCTCCTTGACCTGGGAACTCTGGAATTTGGCCACAATCTTCCTCTGAGTTTCTTTTTAGATCTCTTTCCAGTGGTGATCGGTGGATTCTTTCAATATTTACTTTGCCCTCTAGTTCTAGAATATCAGGGCAGTTGTCCTTGATAATTTCATGAAGGATGATGTCTACGCTTTTTTTTGATCATGGCTTTCAGGTAGTCCCATAATTTTTAAATTGTCTCTCCTGTATCTATTTTCCATGTCAGTTGTTTTCCCAATGAGATATTTCAGATTATCTTCCATTTTTTTTCATTCCTTTGGTTTTGCTTTGTGATTTCTTGGTTTCTCATGAAGTTATTGGCCTCCATCTGTTGCATTCTAATTTTTAAAGGACTATTTCCTTCAGTGAACTTTTGGACCTCCTTTTCCATTTGGCTAATTCTGCTTTGTAAAACGTTCTTCTCCTCATTGGCTTTTTGAACATTTCTTGACCAGTGAGTTAGCCTATTTTTCTTTTTTTTTCATTTTTTTTAAGACTTCCCTCAAAATTTATTTATTCCTTTAATAACTAACATCTTTTATTTTTACATCTCTTTCATTTCCTTCTACCTGTTGTTTTTTTTTTTATTTTTTGCCTGTATTTTTTATTTCCTAGTAGCAAGAACAATACACAACAGTTGATCCTAAAACTTTAAGTTCCAGTTTCTCCCCATCCCTCCCTCCACACCCATTCCCTTTGGGAAGGCAGGCAATTCAATGTAGGCCATATCTGTGTAGTTTTGCAAATGACTTCCATAATAGTCGTGTTGTGTAACACTAACTATATTTCCCTCCATCCTATCCTGCCCCCCATTGTTTCTATTCTCTCTTTTGATCCTGTCCCTCCCCGAGTGTTGACTTGAAGTTGCTCCCTCCTTTCATTGCCCTCCCTTCCATCATCCCCCCCCACCCTGCTTATCTCCTTCTCCCCCAATTTCCTGTGTTGTAAGATAAGTTATCATACCAAAATG
>CM053771.1:439814945-439853475 GCA_028658325.1 Potorous gilbertii | reverse complement strand
AATGGGTGGGGAGGGAGGAATGGGGAGAAGTTGGAACTCAAAGTTTTAGGAACAACTGTTGAATATTGTTCTTGCTACTAGGAAATAAGAAATACAGGTATTGGGGAATAGAAAGTTATCTGTCCCTACAGGACAAAAAAGAAGATGGGGTAATGGAAAGGAGGGATGAAAGAAGAGAGGGCAGATTGGTTATAGGGGTAATTAGAATGCTCAGTATATTGGGGAGGGGGAGGGGACAAATGGGGCGATAATTTTGGAACCCAAAATCTTGTGAAAATGAATGTAAAAATTTAAATAAGTAAATTTATTTAAAAAAAGAAATCAGAAGAAAATACACAAAAAAAGAAATGTGAACTACTTTCAGTGGCATTCTTGATTGCTTTTTTATATCTCTTAATATATCTGTGTTTGTCCTTCCCATAATTCCATTACCCTATTTTCCATCCTGTATAATGGAGGGTATTGATAAGCCATTTGGTATTTTATTTGGCATTTGGGAGAATTTGATACACCAAAGAGAAGCACCCACTAAGTGGATCTAATTCAAAAAAATTAGAGCTTGCTATTTTGCCTGAAAATATGGAACAAGTAAATGAAGATAAATGGCATGTGTGAATGTGAACTTTCGGCTTCATTTAGTGAGTAAAGATAATGTCATACATTACAAATCTCCAAAATGACTAGATTATAGTTTTGAAAGTGATTTAGATAATCTTCTCTATCTTGTCCTATCCATAACTATGAAGATCAAGCAAATCATAACTCGCACAAAGAAGCTGTGTCTGACAAAAGAAAGGACAGTTTTGATTTGACAGACAAGTGATACAGTAACGTCAGTTAAAGGAATTTCCATTCTGGGCACATCAGCATGCACTGTTTGTTGAAAAAGGAGCTTTTGCATTTTTTACTTGTCACTATCCTAATAGTTTTCAGGCCATACCTTTATTCATAGGAAATGAAACTTTCTCTGATTTTTGCAATAAACTCACATTTAAAAGACACTGAAAATGACATTAGTTTAATTAATTATTTTCAGACCATCTTTGGGTTGGAAGTTCCTTAAAGCTCAGTTAAATATAAACAAATCTGTTTGGCTAGAAATCTTTGGAAACCGGGGCCATCTAGGATCTGCTTGGTGGTATGTCTGAATGTCTGAGAAAACCAAAGATATTATTGCTGCTGTTTAATATATATGCTCTTGAACCATAACCTCAATGGTGTCAAAAAGCAAAAGGCAGGAACTATACAGTTTAGAATATTGAATAGACTTGTCTGTAACAGTGACAGCAAAGTAACCTTACAAGAGTATGCGTTAGTGTTGCTTAGGGCATGAGTTTGTTGGCAGACTTTATACTCGTAACTTTAGGGTAATTCCATTGTTTCAGGAAGTCTGTTCCTACTGAAGAAAGATCAAAGCCTTTTGTTAAATCCATCAACATGACAGTAGATTTAGAATTATATACCTTGGAAACTAAATATATTTTCTATATTATGGTTCATTTAAATGATGTTGTTCTACTGTTCTCTTAAGTTCACTTAAGGACAGAGATACCATTTTATAATTTGATGTAAATAGAAAGTATGGTTCTGCTACATATAAAAATCCTTTAAATATAGTGAAGGAACTGATAAACTGATTATAAGTAAAGATATTCACAGTGGACCAAAATTAGTTCATTCTGCGGAGGAACAATGTTTTGTGTCTATCCATATTTGTACATAATGCTGTAAATACTCTGAAGTGTAGTAAAATTCTATTCATAACCTAGAGTTTCCTTCTTCAGGTTTACCTAAGGTAAAAACCTTAAGCACACATTGGTAGTGCATTTCAATTTCCTTATTATCTTAGCCTGAAGGGGCATATATAATGTTTGGCAATATGCCACTAACTCATTGTGTTCAACAGTGTTTCTTTTGTACATAAATATTATTAGATACATGAACAACAATATTGATTTTATACTTTCTGAAGAGCTAATTGCAATTGCAGTTGGATAAAGATTGCACTGACCCATCATGATGAATTTTTGCTATAGTTCTCAAAGGTCATCTACTAAATTACAAAGATGTACATGTACCAACACCCACATAATTACAAATTTTGGAAGCTACTAAATGTTGAGGTTTAAGTATTTATTTCTTTTACATCTAATCCTTCTTTTGCTCCTTTAAAAATAAGATGCCCTTCAAATTATTAATTAAATGTAACAAGGTAGGATTTTAGGCACCACCTGGATTATTCTTTTCAAAAGATATTTTGCGGTGTTTCCTTTTGAAGATTTGTTTTTCCTTTTATGTTTATTTTCCCCTTTATGTGGGTAGTAGAACAACCAAAATTCCAAATGCATGTGTCACTGACAAAATACTTAGGAAACATCACTATGTTCTTTACCATATATACTTACTAAGTGCTTAAGCCCATTCTAATTTTCCTAAATGAACATGAAACTTAGTAGCCTAAACTTGTAATTATACCGATGAAACAAAATGTCAACAGACTTTAAAACACTAACCTGAAATTTAATCTTATAATAGCTTAGAATATTTAAATCAATTTGCAAACTTGCACCAAATTTCTGATGATAAATGAAAATTCTTTTTTCCCTTTATCACTTAACAGATTTGTTATTTCATTCATTGTATTACTTTGCCCATTGATGCAAGTCATGGATTGTTAATATATTAGTAAGCTACTCCATGAACTGCCATGGCCAAAAATTGTATCCTTTAATCCTGAGTTTTTCTGAGTTTAAGGAAATTGTTTCTTGGACTACAGACTCCAAGACCATTGGCAGAACCTTATCCAGCTTGACAAGAATGACTTTATAGTATTCTATTTCCATACTCAAAGACAACACACTTGTCCCACCATGACAGAAGTATAAAAATAGATTTTTTGTAGATTGAGAAACTCTTAGATGTTTACATAATGTTTGTGGTCAGGCATATATTTTTGTGATATAAATAGGAAAATTTAATTGGACTATTTATTTGTTCTCACACTAAGGGAAGCAATCAAGTAGAAACTTAAATCAGCTGCAAAATAAAAGTAATTTGAGCTTTTCACTTCCTTACTGTTTTTTTAAGGAAAAGGATAAAGGTCTAAAACTAGTAAATCAGATATGTAACTTTACTACCAAACTTTATAAAGTCCTCATCTTGGACAGTGGATACGTCTGAGATAAGTCTTCCTATGGAGTTTTCCAGCAAATCAGCTTGATATTTCTGATATTTATGAGTAATATATGACATCTGTTCTGAGACTTATAGAATTAGAAATGAGTATTGCTACCCATGTGGTCAATTAAACTTCATCCAGATTCTAATGCATGTTTTAGAATAGAAACATTGAAATGGTATAATAAACATATTTTCTGCTGATATAGAGTTAGCTAGTAATCTAGAATGGAGAGAGACAGAAAATTTAACTTGTCAAAACATGTTGTGTGTAAGTTACCTGTCAGATATGGATTTCAATTCTTCCCTGAATTCTTATGTATTTTGTTTCTTGCATGCAAACCTAAGAAATTTATTGTTAACTGGGGCTTTTAATGACAAAGAAATTTGAAATTAGGGTATATTAAGGTTATTGGTAGATAAGGTCTTCAGTTATACACTAAACTTTGACCAGAGTGACTTTCTTAGTCTGCTGTCTCTTTTAATAGAGGGTGGAAGTGGTATTACTTACTAGTAAAGATCTCTGTGGTAGTTGCTTAGACAAAATTTAAACTGATCAATTTTTTCTACCTCAAGTAATATCAAAATGCCTTTGGCTGAAATTATGAATCAAATTACTGGGGTATGTAGGAAGACATCCAGTTTATGCTCTACTATATGCAAAAGAACATATTTAGGCTCATTATATAAACATAGATATTTGTATGACACACATATGAATACATACATGCAATGCACATACATGTTTTGGCTATGTATGGGATACCTACAACTGGATAGATGTTATACATGATGGAAATGATCCAAGCTTTCCTGCCTATATTACATATGAGTTGGAAGGACAGAATAAGACACAAGGGATACTCAGGATATTCAGGTGATTAATCATCCTAAAGAGAAGGAGTAACAGTCTTTAAAAATATAAATCAGCCCACCGTCTGAATCAGAGCCAAAGAGTCAAAAGTTCCAGGTTCAGGATAACGAATGAATAAAATGAATGACTATATGCCAGGCACAATTATATTGTCGAGGCAATAGTCATCACATTGGTGGCGGCTATGAATATGCCAGAGTAGTTCTCAATCAGACTATATAAATTCTCAACTTTTCCTCCCCCTACGAGGACCTTCTCACTATCAACTGTCATAATGTATCAGCTGACCTGTGATCTTTCCTTTCTTACTTGATCCCACTCATTCACTTCTTCCTGGTCCTGCTCCACCCTTCCTGTTCTGCCTCTTCAACAAGTTCCTCCCACCACGTGACCCTGGCTTCCATGATCCAAGCTGTTCATAGGGGTCTATTAATTAATGTGAAAGAGCTTTACATTTTAAATTACTATTACATTGATGAACAGAAATATAAGTAAAAGACAGTTCTTGTCAAAAAAAGGCTGCATTTTAATGGCAAGGGTGATACTGAAAGGTAAGGAGAGATCACTTGGGGATTGGAAATGAATAAGAAGCTATGATATATTCTGTTTCTAAACAAGATAATAGAGGATTTTCATAGCCCATAGTTCCTGGGCCAGAGTTCAGGCTCAAGTTGGAGGAGGATGATTGACAATGGTCAAAAAGACAAGGCAATAAATAAAACCCAAGCATTATACATTCTAGGTTACAGTGTGGAAGGCAGTCAATCAGAACAACCTCCGGAAATATTGTAATCTGGTGATGAATATGGTAGGGAAGAGAGACAGTAAAGTCTATTAACAATCATTTCATTCAATAAATCATTCCAAGACTGCCTTAAAGTTTTCAATTATGATCTTTGTTCTAGTTATTCTCTGAAGTTGAAATCTCTTTCCTGGTCTCCAGATTTTCATCTCCAACCATTTATTAGTCAGGTCAAACTGAATTCTGTTATGTAACTCAATATGGTCAAAACTGAATTTCTTCCCAAATCTTCACCTTTAATAAAGGTACTTAGTACTGTCAAGCATACAAATATATATATATATTTATATATATATATATATATATATACACATATGCATATATATGTATATATATATATACATACATATATATGTATGTATATATATATATATATATATATATATACACACACACATATAGATATATATACACCTATACACATATACATCTCTGTACATACATATGTATGTGGATACATATATCTATATACATACATATATATATATATATAGATATATGTGTATACATGTATATATGTATGTGTATATGTATATGCAATAGAAATAATAATATAAACTATCACTAATCACAGATCACCTTAATTAGCAATAATGAAAAAGATTGAAATATCATGAGAATTCACAAGATGTTACACAGACACATGATGTGAGTACATAGTGTCTGATATATTGTGCTAACAGACTTGCTTGATGCAGGTTTGCCACAAACATTTAATTCATAAAAACTAAAATAAAATAAAACAGTTTCTATAAAGCACAATATAGCAAAGAGAAACAAAATAATACATACCTGTATATAACTATACAGAACTCAGTGTTTAGATTCATGCATACTTTACATTGAAAAGATCACCTTCAATCTGAGTTTACATAAGATCCTTATTCCCTCCAAAACAGTTTTATGCTGTTATGTAGAAGAGTTCATTTATTCAGTAAATTTTTCAATAATTATTTATGAAGCACTTACTATATACAGATTATCATGGTCTGAGCTGATGGGCAAAGCTCAACAAGACATTTCCTAGTTTCAGAGATATTGAAGAATAATAGAGTTACAATAAATATCATAATGGGGCAGAGTCAAGATGGTAGAGTAGAAGGAGAGACCTATGCTAGCTCTCCCCCCATAGCCCATAAAATACCTGTAAAATGACTCTAAACAAATTCTAGAATGACAGAAGCCACAAAATGATAGAGGAAAAGGGATTTCCAGCCCAAGACAACCTGGAATACCAACACAAAAGGTCTATAGCACCAGGCTCAGTGTGGAACACAACCCAGCCTTGACCACACAGTACAACAGTGACAGGATTGGAGCAGGCTTCAGGGCGTGGAACAATGAGTAGGAGCTTCAGTTCCCAGATTTCTCAACTCAGAAAGACCAAAGACATGTTCAAATGTCAGTAAGAAAATTTTAACCTGAGTGAGATGGCCCAGGGTAGAGGCAATCACTGCTGCAGCTTCCACTTTTGGAGCCCCTGTCCTAAAGACCCTGGGGGCCTTTAGGGACTGATTTGGATCTCAACCCTGAGTGACACTACTGGGAAGAGTAGAAACTCTGGCATAGTGAAGCTCGTGGTAACAGTTGAGAGGGAACCATACTCACAGATCCTGGGCAGAAAAGAGTGCTCTTTATTTCTCACAGAACAGAGCACAGGCCAAGAGTAGCCTTCTTTCACTTGATTGTGCCACCTTGGAGGAACTGAGAACTTACATGTCCCTAGATTATACCCTCTATTTGACAAAGAACTCAAAGGTCAAGTAAGTGCCTGGGGAAATGTCCAAAAAGGAAAAAAATAATACTACAGAAGGTTATTTTCTTACTCGAAAGATATTTTCTTCTATTTTTTGAATAAGGAAAAGCAAAGATTACCATCAGAGGAAGACATGAAAGTCAAGACTTCTATATTCAAAATTCCCAAGGAATATTCAATTTTCTCAGGCCATGGAAGAGCTCAACAATAATTGGGAAAAATAAGAAAGCAAGGCGGAGGAAAAATTGGGAAGATAAACGAGAGTTATGTAAGAAAACCATGAAAAACGAGTCAACAGCTTGCTAAAGGAGTCCCCCAAAATGGTGAAAAAAATAACATTTTTAAAAATAGACTAGCCCAAATAGCAAAAGAGAAGAATGCTTTAAAAAGCAGAATTAGTCAAATGGAAAAATATTTTCAGAAGTTCACTGAAGAAAACAGTTTTTAAAAACTAGAATGGAGCATATGGAAGCTAATAATTTTATGAGAAACCAAGAAATTTTTTAAAAAGAATGAAAAAAAGAAGACAATGTGAAATATCTCATTGGACAAAGAACTGACCTGGAAAATAAATCAAGAAGGCATAATATAAAAATTATTGGTCTACCTGAAAACTATCATCAAAACAAAGATCTTAGACATCAACTTCCAAGAAATTTTTAAGAAAACCTTCCCTGATATTCTAGAACTAGAAGGTAAAATAGAAATGGAAAAATTTCAGTGATCATCACCTGAAAGAAATCCCCAAAGGAAAACTCCTAAGAATATTGTAGTCAAATTCCAGAATTCTCAGGTGAAGGAGAAAATATTATAAGCAGCCAGAAGGAAAAGATTCAAGTATAGAGGAAATACAAACAAGATGACAGAGGATTTAGCAGCTTCTACATTAAGTGATCACAAGTCTTGGAATATGATATTTCAGAGGTCCAGAGAGATAGAAATAAAATCTAGAATCATCTATCCAGCAAAACCGAGTATAATACTTCCGGGGAAAAGTGGAATTTCCATGAAATAGAGGACATCCAAACATTTTTGTTAAAAACATCAGAGCAGAATGGAAAATTTGACTTTCAAATACAAGAATCAAGAGAAAAATGAAAAGTGAACAGGAAAGAGAAGCCTTAAAGAACTCACGGGTATGTCTGTGTATACTACATATGTGTAGGTATACATATGTGTGTATGTATATCTGTCTATCTAGCTATATCTATATATCTATATTTATATCTATATCTATATGTATATATGTGTATATATATCTATTATATGTGTATATATATATGTATATCTATATATATCTATATATAGGTAGAGGACACAGGGTGAGCTGAATATGAAGAGAAAATACCTTAAAAAATTTACTCTGGAATGGAATGTACTAGGAGTAAGAAAAAGGGAGAGGTGGAATGTAGCAAATCATCTCACACAAAGGAAGGAAACAATATCTTTTACAATGACGGAGAAGAGAAGGGGGAATAAAGGAAGTACTTGAGCCTTACTCTCATGGGATTTGACTTAAGGAGGGAACATCACTCACTCAATTGAATATAGAAATCTATTTAACCCTGCAGGAAGCCTAGGGGAAAAGGAGGAGGAGAGGGAAGATAAGAGAATGGACAGCAAATTGGGGAAAGGGATAATCAAAATTAAACACTCTTGTGGGCAGACAGGTCAAGGGAGAGAATCGAATAAATGAAGGGGCAGGATAGTACAGAGGGAAATGTGGTTAATCTTTTTCAACGTAACTATTATGAAACTGCTTTTCATTTTTCCATTTTTACACATGTATGACCTATATTTAATTGCTTATTTTCTCAATGAAGGTGGGTGGGGAGGGAGGCAGAGAACATGGAACTCAAAGCTTTAAAAATGAATGTTAAAAGTTGTTTTAGCATGCAACTGGAAATTAAGCTATACAGGCAATGGAGTATAGGAACCTTTTTTGTCCTACAGGAAAATAAAGGGGAAGGGAGATGGAAGAAGTGTGGGTAATAGAAGGGAGGACAGACTGTAGAAAAGGGTGGAAAGGGTACATGCCATCCTGGGGTGGGGATGGGGAGAGATGGTGAGAAAATTTTGAATTTAAATTCTTGTAGAAGGGAATGTTAAGAAATGAAAATAAAAAATTAAATATTAAAGATGAAAAAAGAAATATCATATTAAAAGCTAAATAGGTTAGAAACTTGAAAGTAAAAAGTTTGGTGAGTAAGATGATTGCTTATTAACTCTTTAAACGTTCTTCAAATGTCCTATTCTAATATAGCTGTGAGAGCAACAAACCTACTAAAGAGAAGAAGAAAGATGATGATGCAGGAAGGTAGTGAACTATGCAAAATGAAAAGGCAAATGGTCAAATTTCTGTACTTCAACTGTAAAGTAAATGTATTTGACATCTACCAAGTTCTATTCAGTCTTCTTTTTAATAGTCTATTAATTCTTTTGCTATACTGATATGTCAGACATACAAACTATATCAGTTTAACAAATATTCTGGCAATAACTGGATTTTATTAATTTTATTACCTGTCAAACATGTAGTTGCCATAGTGACATTTAGAATAATGGTGTTTATACACACACACCCATACACACACACGTGCTCTTGCATATATCAGAAAAGCTTTTAAAGAGATAAGATTGAAAGGACAAAATTTTAAATGACACAATTTGCATGTAGTTATTTATTGAATGATTAAAGATGAAATGAATACATAAACAAATATCTTTGTAATTTAAACATACTTCTTAATTTTCATAAAATGAACCTAGGAATTCTCCTAAAGATTCAGAGAATATTTTCAAGGTACGTTAGTTAGGAATGATAGCATGCAACATTTCATTATAAATAATCTTTATTATGAAACCAAGAAATCAATACTAGTTTGTATACTGGGTTATCTACATCAGAAACAGTAAACATCATGAGATTAGCAAAAAGAAGACTCTTCTTTCTCTTTTTACCTCAAGACCCATTAAAAATTTAGATCTTATATTGATCAATTCATAATCAAGATATATAATATATAAATTAATATACAGAAGTCATATATATCACATTATATATTCATATACATGTACACATGTATACCTACATATGTGTATCCGTATGTCTGTGCATGTAATGCCTACTTTGAGGAAGCAACACAGACATAAAGAAAAAAATAGAGGAAATAGTCCCTGGTCTCAAGAAGGTTAAGTGAACCAACAGTGTATATAAGTATAAAAAAAATCCCCAAAAAAGAAAAAAAAAACGTCATATAGTAGAGGAAGTTCCACATAGAAAATAGACCTTGAAAGACCTCTGAAAACATAAAAGAGGTAGAGGCAAGGAGGACAGAGAACAGAAATGTATGCATTTCAGCCATTCAACACAGTCTTTGGAAATCATGATATTGGGAGATACAATTCTGAGTATAAAAAGTAGGATGTAGGACAGTTAGATCTTAATATAGAATATGTGAGAGTGTTGTGTAAAGGTTGTGAAGAGTATATCAGAATTAAAAGGATAAGCACTTGAAATGTCAAGAAGATGATTTTGTGTTTGATTTCAAAGTTCATAGGAAACTAGCCAAGTTCATTGATAGAGGGTGTCATGATCAGATAAACACTAGAAAAAATCACTTTGGTGATTGCGCTAGAGAGTGGATTCAAGAAAGCACAGACTGGAGATGTGAAAAATAAATTAGAGACTTTTGCAGTCATTTATGAAAGAGATGATAAAGTAAAATAGTTTATGTGAATGGGCAGAAAGGAATGGATGTAAGAGATGTTGTGGAATTCTATATGAGAGGAGGGAAAATAAAGAATAAAAGATAATTCCAAACTTGTAAACTTGGGTACCTAATAGAACATTCATGGTGTGGAAAGAAATAAAAAAGTTAGCAAGGAGGGTGGGTTAAAGGGAAAGTTAATACGCTATGTTTTCAACAAATTAAATTAGTTTGAAAATCACTGATAATATGGAGAACATTATTCTACTAGACAACGATTAAGGTAACAATGACAAATTATCTCTGTGTTCATGGAGATCACAGTCATAGAACTGGTATGTGTGTGTGTGTGTGTGTGTGTGTGTGTGTGTGTGTGTGCACACCAAATAACTATAATACAAATACTACAAGGTGAACAAAGGAAACGCTAACAAAATGCCTTTTCATAGCAAAGACAGGAAGAAACTGGGGTTATCAAGGAAAGTAACATGAGGATAATATGACAGTGGAATCAATTCTTAAGGAATATTAAATATTTCAAAAGAAAATAGGGAGTGAATCAATATATGTTATTGAAGTAAGAACAAGATATTGTATCAAAGAACAGGTTCTTTCATCTTCTTTTCCAAAGGAAAGACAGAATTTAAGGAGATTAGCAATCTTACTTTTGTTACAGGTAAGTATAAAGTTGTGAGTATATAAAATATGAGCAGAGAAATTAACACAGAGATTCAACAAACAGGACTCCAAATCTCCGAACAAAGTAATACAACTACCTACATATAGCACTAGACCAGGAGAGCACCAACATCTGTGTAATTGGAGGACTCTTAACAAACTGCTAGTCAGAGTCACTTCAAGGGAATCAAAAGGTGCTCCCCCTGAGCAAGCCCACAATGTAAAATACCAGTCTCACAGTGTATATCTTTTTCAACTAATGGGCTCGGAGCCAGAAGGCATCACAACCCACATGATTCAGCACAACTATGAATTACTAAAGTTATCCTTCAGATGTTTGCAATTTGACCTGCGTCTAGGAAACTGAACTCCAGGAAAACAAAAGAAAACAAAACAAAAAAATAAATCCTACTTTGCTTATGCTTGCAATTATTTCTTCCAGGAATGGCATAATTAGAGCATGGGTATTGATTAACATAAAATATTGATGATTTTACAGGGACCGGAAAAGGACATTAATCTTTCAATACTATGAAGACTGAACTTGAAGAAGAAAAGAATATGAGCTCAGAAAGTTATCTTTGAAGGCTATGGCAATGAATCAGGGGGCTGATAAAAGAGATAGTGAGGAGGTAAAAATTGGAGGCAACTAGGTGGTGCAATATATAGAGCACTGGGCATAGAATCAGAAAGATATGAGTTCAAATCTTATCTCATTTATTTCCTAGCTGTTTGAGAAGGAGGAGAAGGAAGAAGAATAAGGAAAGTAAGAGAAGGAGGAAGAGAAAAAGTTAGAGGAGGAAGATCATTACCCATTTCAAACTGGACAGTTGGGTCAAAGGGAATACTTCTTACTATTGCTAACACTTCAATAGGGTGATGTATTGACTTGCAAGAGAATAGGATTTAAGCCATGCAGAGTTGAGCGAAGTCATCAGCTTCACTGTCTCCAGAGTCAGGAGACTATTGGCAAGACATAAGTCAAGATGATTGGCAATGGCCCAAGATAGAGTGAAAGGTGGGCAATGGCAAAGTAAAGGAATCAGGATAAAGAAAAAGAACCTGAAGAAAGATGGATAGAGTACTTAGAGTATGTGGAAAACCAGAATATTATGCCATTCTTGAAGGTGAGAATAATCAGTAAAAATAAATAGTGTATGGGGTTAAAAACTACAGAAAGATGAATAAAAATGGCCTAGAAAAAAGAACTTCTCTTGATTAAGGACATTGCTCATCTTTGGGTGATTATTTTTATTATATGCAATGTCAAGGTTTGTGTAGTGGTAGAGGATTGTGATAGGTGCTTAATGAAGAAGTACATTTATCAGATGGAGAATTTTTTTCAATAACATTAATGATGAAAGGGAAGGAAAAAACGGCCTAATAGAGTTTTTGAGATCCAAAACCTGAGGTTTATGTGTGTGTGTGTGTGTGTGTGTGTGTGTGTGTGTGTCTGTGCATAGAAGTACAGGCACTGGGTGTTCATGGAGGAATATGGAAGGAATCAGTAGTAGGGGAAAGCTGAATATGCATGAGTGAGAAGAATTTTGAAGAATGAATAAAACAAGATTTGGCATCAACACTGTTGAAGTTTATGCAACAGAAGCATTGTCAGTAAAATCTCTCTCATTTTGGATTATCTTTTGCCCTCCTTTTTTATCTGTTCACAAACCCAACACAATATTGTCAAGAAATAAGAGATTAAGCCATAGAGTGCAGCTTATTATATGTGGTTTCAATAAAAGACTACTTATTTTAATTGACTTACTTTTTCCTTCTAGAAGTACTAGTGAGAAATACTTCTTAATACTCTGAGCATTTTGTTCCACTCCACAAAAAGCTTCCTGATTGTCTGATCCAGACACTCATATGACAACATTTGCCCCTTTAAAAGTGATAATGCTATTCCCTGTTTATTATACCAGACCTAAGTGTCAAAGTCTAACGTTGGAAGTCCTACGTCAATTAATTCATATCAATGTTCTCACTTTGCCAATATCACAAATTACAATTCTCCAGGAAAGCTTTTAAGCTTTTTTTATACTTGTATATTCATCTTTATTTTATTTTTTAATTTTACCTCCCTATTGATGTAAAATTCATTACATCTTTCACTAGTAAATTAATACCCTCCTTAAGATTTCTTGCTTAACTCCTTTTGTATCGTGATCTCTCTTACAAGTCTCTTCCCTTTGGAACATACTGAGTAATTTTCTCCTCTATATTCACAAGTTTTGATGCATGGTATATTTTGCAAAGATTTTTTTCCCTCTTTTACCCATGAATATGTTTCTTCCCATTTAGAAACAATTACTTTGTTTACCCACTCCCCTTCTCCCCAAACATCTCATTCCCACTAAACATACCTCATAATGTCTGTACAGTGTAGAAGCACAATGAGATCTAGTTAAAAGGTAAAGGAGGAAGAAGAAAGGAAAGAAAGAAGAAAGGAAAGAAGGAGGGAAGGAAGGTAAGGAGAGAGGGAGGGAGAGAAGAAGGGAGGAAAAGGAAAGAGAAAGGGAAGAAAGAAAGCTTAATTTTAACTTCCTATTCTAAAATCTCACTCTGAAGTTAAAAAAAAACATTATATGACATGTGGTAACATCTGCTGATAAGGAATGTCTTGACTCATGAAAGTTTTGAATATATAGAAGTTAGAAATTTGATGCCTGTTGTGTAGACCAAGCATGAAAAAAATGTGCTTTACATCATCACTTTCAAAGTGTTATGGATCATGATCTGTCCTTGGAGAGGCTACATGTTTAACGTTTAGTCCATTAAATATTTTAAAAATTAGCTGTTGCTCACTGAGGCATGTATTTTGGTACTGAAGTCATGCAACTAAATCCTATTAGAGGGCTAAAGAATCTACTTGACTTTTCAGAATGTTGATTTAGGCAATTTGCAGTGAATTGCAGTGAGGTAGAAAATGCACTTTATAGTTTGCTGTATTTGAGATAATGGAACTACTTTGTTTAAGAATGAAGAGATTATTTAAATACAATTTTTTGCTTCACAAACCGGAGCCCTATATCATTTAGATCATACAGTTTATATAAAACATATCCTTGAAATTTTATCTCAACATGATATTTCAACAACCTTATGTTTCTTATCACCCAAACTTACTAGCTCAGGATACACCCTCTTCAATTTCTCCAGCATCAAATCTTCAGCCAATTCATATTATGTTTTTATACTCCCCCCAAACAGCTCATGCTTTGCTTTTTATCATCAGTATGATAAGCTATCTTTGACCTGAAAATGTCTTTTTTGAACTATTTCATCAGTTAAAATCCTTTTTCTTCTTTCTATGCTGAACTAATTCATAATATCTTAATTTTAATGGCAAATCATTTTCTTTTTTTCTTAAAGAGATAAACACTTCCATTGAAATCCTGTGCTCCCTAACTTCTTTTCTTCCTTCCCTCCTTCCTTTATTCTATCCTTCTTTCTTTCTTTCTTCCTTCCTTTCTTTTCTTCTTTCCTCCCTCCCTCCCTCCCTCTTTTTTTCTCTCTTTTTTCTTTAATATTTAATTAAAGTTATGTTTTTCTTGTTTAAGATCCTGAGTACCCTTTCCTCTTTCTTTGCTAAGGCAGCCACAACTCTCGTTAAAACCCTCATTACCTCTCATTTGAATATTG
The DNA here is from genome assembly GCA_028658325.1 of Potorous gilbertii. NCBI lineage: Eukaryota > Metazoa > Chordata > Mammalia > Diprotodontia > Potoroidae > Potorous > Potorous gilbertii. Next base: position 439,838,833 of record CM053771.1, on the reverse strand, counting down.
TAATTGTCTATTAATTGATATTATTTCCTCTGAATTCTCTCTGCTTCACCCCATCCTTCACACAGCTGACTAAGTGTCACTTTTAAGTAAAGGTCTGAATATATTATCCACTAATCAAAAAGCTTGAGTGATTTAGTATCAAATCTAGCATAAAGACTTTTTGGGGTCATTTAAAGACTTTCACAACCTAGCTGTAACCTATCTTTCCAGACTAAATGAATATAAATACTTTTCATACAATCCGTGTTCCAGTCAATTCAATCACCATGGTATATGCACTTGTCTGTGTATATATTATTTCCTTCCATGAGGATAATGCATATCCTTTAAGGGAAGAAACTGTTTTCATGTTGTCTTTGTATCTACAGTGGTTAGTAGAGTATCTACAACAAAGTAAGTCATTAATAGTTTTTGATGTCACTATTGCCATCTCCTTAGCTCTCATTTTTCCTTTCTTTACGTCCATTTTTCATGTGTGCTTTTTTAAAATCCTTATAATGTTAGACATTACTTCCCTTTAGCAAACCACACAAAAAACCTTTACTGAAACTACTGGATGTAGTTTAAATATTTTTCATTAAATTTTTATATGACACATTTCCCTAGAGCAGAGGTATAGCTAACAATCTTAATATTTCTTACTTCTGAATCTTTATTTCTTTAATTTCCTTCAAGTTTACTTAGTGCTCTATTTCATAAAACCTTTCCTGATACACATTGGTCCCAGCTCTAATACTTCCTCTTAATATATGTATATGTGTGTGTATGTGTGTGTGCGTATATAAAATATATATATATATATATATATATATATTTATGAGTATGTGTATGGGTGTATATATGTGTGTGTATATACATTTATAATTTCATTTTTTAAAATATATTTTTAAACACTTATATGCATGTTATTGCTTCCCCAATGGCTTTCAGTATTTGGCGCAGAGTAAGAAATCAGGAAAGTCCCATGAATTTGCTGTAAATCATAGTAATTTGTAATGATAAGATTAGTGGCATTCCACTTGAAAGACTTTAACTAATGTCTCTGTTGTAATATCTATTAGCTAGATGGCATGATGCTGGTGAGACAAAAAAAGTGCTCAGTTTACCCAGCCCTTAGTAATTAAATGGGTGTGGAATTTGACAAATTGAATCCTGGGAAATACTTTAATTTAGAAAAGTCATAGTCACTCACTCTATTCTAGGGTATAATCAGTCATCTTGACGTTAATTGTGCCAACAGACTTTGATGATTCTGAAAGAAAAAAGTGAGTCTGATGACTTTGCATAGTTCTGACCCACTTATCCAATTCATAAGCAAATAAAGATATCACCTCATAATGTCATTGTTCTTCTTTGAGAACAAAGAACAATGACAATGTTGTATTTGAAGTCAGACAGACAATTTACTATGTCCAAAGAACCATTCATTATTTCCCCCTTAAAACCTTTCTTCTCCTTCTTACATTCCTTATTACTGTAGAGGTCAACACTATTTTCCTAATCCTTCGGTTCACAATGTAGGAGTCATTCTGTACCTCATTCTCTCTCTTCACATCATAACCAAACTTTTGCCAAAATCTGTTAATTTCATCTCTACAGTATCGCTTCTCTGACACTGTCATCAGTCTAGTGTAGGCTCTCATCACTTCATAACCGAACCTATGCAATACTCCAATACATCTTCTGTTCAGCCAATAAAGTGATTTACCTAAAGCACATGTTAGATCATATCAGCCACCCCACCCCCATAATAAATTCCAACGGCTATCTATTAACCCTAGAATCAAATTCAAAATGCTCTTTGGTGCATTTGGCAAAGTCCTTTATAACCCCATTTTATTCTCCTTAAAATTTACTTCCCAACTTTTGTTCTTCTACCAAGAAGCACTGACCTCCTATCTGTTATATGTGCAACTGGCTCTGGAAATTTCCTCTGGCTAGACTTCATGCCTGTGATGCTCCCCTTCCCTAACTGTATCTACTGACATCCTTGGATTCTTTTAAGTCTCAACTAAATTCCCAATACTTTACAGAAAACCTTTCCTTAGCCCTCTTAATTATTGCTTTTTCTTCCTGCATAGTTTATTTGTTTGTGTGTGTGCATACAAGTATGTGTATAAACACACATGTATGTGTATATGTATCTCTGTGTATACATATATACATACATAAATATATGCATGCATGTGTGTATATATGTGTGTGTTGTGTGCATATATATACACACATACATACACACATATAATGTATGGGCTTCATTCTAATGATTTCCATTGAATTCAATCTCTTTAAGCATGGAGATTGTTTCGCTTTTGTATTTGATTTTCCCAGGTCCTCTCACAATGTTTGTCACATAGTAGAATCTTTACAAGTCTTTGTTCACTGATACTCTCCTCTCCAACTCATCTTTTCCTGATTGTGCCCTGAATTTTTATATTACTCTACTTTGTCTTCATAACATGACCATATTTGGGATTTTAGAGCTAGAAGGAACCTAAGAAAACATTTCATTCAAATCCTAAATTTTATAGATGAAGAAACTGAGACACAGGGAAATATTGTGTACTAGTCAGAAAGTAAGATTTATAATCCCAAATTTTGAAAATTGATTTAAACATAACTTTATCATTCAAAGTTTACCACAATCCTGTGAAACAAATAATGAAAATATTGTCAGATATTCTACCTTCCCCCTCCATTGTCTCACCATTTTTCCTTCCACCTGCTGCAGCTCTCACTGTTCTGACTGTGTAGTGAACTATTAGTTGCTATTGTTGTCGTCTTTTAGTTCTGTCTGACTTTGCATCACCTCATTTGGTGTTTTCTTGGTAAAGATACTAAGTGGTTTTCCCTATCTTTTTCCCAGCTCATTTTACAAATGAGGAAATTGTAATAAATACTTAAATGCTCTGCCTAGGGCCACGAAGCTAGTAAGTGACTGAGGACAGATTGGAACTTAGAAAGAATCTTCCTGACTTGCAGTCTCACACTTTATCCACTCCACCACAGAGCAATCTTTTTTAGTGTATTTTATGGCCCTATTATCTTAACCAGTTCTAGACATGCTTTATCTTCTACCTATGGCATTTTCTTGTAATTTGATTTGGTAATTCCTTTGATCTATCTACCATTTTCAATCTTTGAAACTATGATCAAGTCAAAACCATCATTGGTATTGGGAAGGGCATGCCAACGAGCCTCTTTATTGCTCTGGTTACCACTTTGGCTATTTCCCAAAATATAATACACCTTCATGGTTCCCACTTGACCAAATGTGTTTTTACCCTCTTTTGGAATGTAAGACACTTAAAATGCATGTACTATCATATTTTTCTATTTATGTGTCCAAAATCTGGCATAGTACATTGTAACTGATTAACATATCTTCAACTTCATTAATTGTCCAATTTTATAGTTAATAAAATGGAGACTTTGAGAGATCAAAATATTTTCTCATCATCATACCATTATTATGTGTCAGAGGCAGGATTTTAAATATTTCTCTGATTCAAAATCCAGCACTTCTGGCTGCCTCTGCAACTGATGAATTAATGACAATGAATATTTGCATACTCTAAAAGTCAAAAATCGATAGAATGGTTTTATTTTTCTGTCCCCAGTCCTAGCACAATGTTTGTACAGAGTAGTTACTTAATAAATGCTTAGTCAATTGATTAGAATAGACTTGAACAAGGTAACCATTCTAATCCATGGTCAATTAGACAAATTGATAACTGGAGATGAGAAGTCAGTAGATGGTAAATTATATGTAGGTCAATGCCTAGGAAATTGCCATGTTACATTCATAAGAATACATATTATGTAGACTGCTGTTTATAGAAGAATAATTCATTAAAGCATGCCTAAAATTCCTTGTTTCCCTTTGTAAACCACACAGATGGGAAACAATATTGAAAAATATCCAAAGTTGATGTTATTTGAACTTACAGCCTGGAACAGGATTTGTATTTTAAATCGTTTCAAGTATTAGCTGTGAGAAAATTGCTTATTTATTTGTGCATTTGGAAAATTTTACCACACCTTGTTAAAAGTCTTGTGGAAGCATATGCACAATCATTAATAAGTGGGATTGCTGATAACCTGTTGAAAAGTTTCTCATGGAAATGGTTTGCCTAAATGATTTAGCATCAACTGGACTAAAATGTTGCTAAAATTAAGATACATTTCAGAAAATAAAAGCTGTTTTATGAGTTGATTCCTTTAAACTACACATATAGTTTACTACTATATGTGTGTGTGTATATGTATATATAAATTAAAAATAGTCTTATGAACTTGGGGAATATACTGCACTATTAATGAATAAGATGGAATTTTTTAGCTGCCTTTGATAGAAGTCCAAAACTGGCCATTTTAGTAGCATTCAATTTTTTTTTTTTGCTTTAATTATGAGTGAGTTTTTCTGGAATATGTTTTTGTGTTAACCTGTGTCTCTGGAGAGTTGGACTATCTGAAATTTCTCAGATCTCATTGAATCCTGGGAGTTGATTTTTGTTGTTATTTTGTATAATTTTAATTGACCCATGATCCCATTGATGGTTTTTCTCTTGGGAGAATAAGAATTTGTTCATCAGTAGTTTACTATATGGATTCAAAAAAGTCCATAAACTTCTTTTCAAGGACTCTGACTTACAAGACAAGGTCATGGGATAGACTTTAATACAACTAAATGAAAAATAATTCGTACAAAGCCCACAACTAGGAAAGGTCGATGTTGTTGCCTTGTTGTTAGCTTATTCCTTTCTCAGAGTAGGCAGGCCTAATAATTATAACACTTCTTAAATTCTGATCTCTTACAAGAGAGAGCACTTTGAGTTTATAGGAATAGATCAATCATTTCACTGTACTTAAAAAACCCAAACATCCTGGAACATGAGTAAAAGCCAAGGTTTCATGTTTTTCAGTGGTTCCTTTTTCCTCTATGATGCCCCATGCTCTGCATTTCTCCCTTACCTGTATAGTTCAAATGAATATCTTTTTTAAATTAAACATACACCACACACACACACACACACACACACACACACACACACAAATACACACACATACATACGCTTTTTGTTTTGGTTTTTTAATTTTGAGATCCAAATTTTCTCCCTCCCTCCTGTCCTTAATTGCACCCATTGAAAAAACATTAAAAAAAATGTCAATTATAAGTATGTGATATCAAGTAAAACACATTTCCATATTAGTCATAAAACAAAGAAAAGTAAAAAGGAATCAAGAAAACTAACGTTCAATTTGCACTCAGAGTTCATCAACATTCTCTGGCAGTGAATATCATTTTTTTTTCCATCGCGAGGCCTTTGGAATTTCCTTCGCTCATTGTATTGATCAGAGTAGTCAAGTTGTTCAGGGCTGATGATAATTATAACAATGTTATACTGTATGCAATGATCCCCAGTTTTCACTTCAATTTTCGTTAGTTTATATAGACCTTGCATTTTTTTTCTGAAATCATTCCCCTTTTCATTTTTTATAGCATAATAAAATTCCATCACAATCATATGCCACACGTTGTTCAATCATTCCCCATTTGAGAAATATCCCGCAATTTCCAATTCTTTGCCACCATAAAAACAGCTGAGATATACATATGTATATGTGTGTATGGATATATGTACATATGTGTGTATATGTAAATCAATATGTACATGTGTATGTATGTACAAGTATATACTTTTCAGAATGGTTGGACCAGGTCAAAATTTGATCAAGAGATCAGTAGTGTATATTTTTCTACTCCTAAACTCAAGCACTTTTCATTTCTCAGAGATGTGGAATAATACCTTCAAGTCATTTTAATGTATACTTCTCTAATCAATACTAATTTACATCAGTTTGTTTTCCTTATGACTATATATAGCTTTGATTAATTTGTCTGAAAATTTTCTTTTCACATATTTTAATCTTTTAAAAGTTGGGGAATGATTTCTATTTCTTTAAATTTGACTCAGTTCTCTATATATTTGAGTTATGAGGGGTTTATCAGAAAAAACTTGCAGTAAGATTTTAAAAAAATAATTAGTTCAGGGCAGAGCCAAGAGGGCAGAGTAGAAAGACACACCTAATGGAGTTCTCCGAACATAGCCCATAAAATACCTGTGAAAAATTACTCTAAACAAATACCCTAGTAGCAGAAGCCACAAAACGACAAAGTGATAGAGTTTTTCATCTCAAGGCAGCTTGGAAATCAGACAGTAGCTGAGCACAGTCTTTGGAGGGCAGCCCAGCCTTGGCTGCAAGGTGCCAGCAGGCCGCAGGGGTGGAATCCCCAGCAGCAAATGAGACTCCCAGATTGCTAAACCCACAAATGCCAAGGACAACTACAAAGGTCAGTGACAAAGAATTCTCATTTGGGTGAGAAAGGAACATGGTCCAGCCTAGCTCACCCAGGGCAGCAGCAGTAGCTGCAGCACATCTGCCATTTTAGGAGATTTCTGCCTATATACCATAGGTAAATCAAGCAGTTGATCTGGATCTCAGGTCTGAGTGGTGGTCCAGGGGTGAGGAGGAGCAAACAGGAATGGAGGAGCTGGAAGCAGTTGTGGACAGGGAACCCCACTCGAAGATTCTGGGCATAAAATCTTTATCCCACTGGTCTCAGGACATAGTACAGCCCAGCTTTGGCATCTTGACATCAGCAGGAACAGAATCAGAGCAAGTCTCAGAGGCAGAATTCACTGCAGCAGGAGAGCTTCCCAAATTGTTCATCCCACAATCTCCAAAGACAACTTCAAGGATCCTGGGCAGAAAACCTTGTTGTAGCTACCAGAACAAAGCACAGGACAGGAGAGGAAGAAACCCCTCTCCCTTAATTGTGACATATTGGAGGAACTGAGAACTTACAGGTCCCTAGAGTATACCTTTCTCTGCACAAAGGACTCAAAAGTAAAGTAACTAGCTGGAAAAATTCCTGGAAAAGGGAAAAAATAAGATTATACAAGGCTAATTTCTTGGCAAACAAATATTTTCTTCCATCCTTTCTGATGAGGAAGAACAATACTTACCATCAGAGGAAGATCTAATAGTCAAGACTTCTGCATTCCAAACCTCCAAAACAAATATGCAATGGTTTCAGGGAATATAAGAGCTCAAAAAAGATTTTTAAACTTAAATTAAAAAGGTGGAGAAAAAACTGGGAAGAGAAATGAGAGCGATGGGAGAGATCCGAAAACATGGTGAAAAAAATAACACATTTAAAAACAGGCTAACTCAATTGACAAGAGAGGTCCAAAAAGGACCTCTAAGTAATTCTACTTAAAAAGAAATAGTCAAATGGAGAATAAGGTTCAAAAGCTCACTGAAGAAAATAGTTCCTTAAAAATTAGAATGAAGCAGACAGAATCTAATGAATTTATGAGAAAACAAGAAATTACAAAGAAAATCAAAGAATGAAAAAATAGAATATAAGGTAAAGCATTTCACTGGAAAAGCAAGTGACCTGGAAAATAGATCCAGGAGCGATAATTTGAAAATTATGGGAGTATCTGAAAGCTATGATCAAAAAAAGAGCCTAGATAATATCTTTCATGAAATTAACAAGGAAAACTGCCCTGCTATTGTAGAACAAGTGGGCAAATAAATACAAAAAGAATTCACTGGTCGCCTCCTGAAAGAGATCCAAAAAGGGAAACTCCTAGGAATATTGTAGTCAAATAACAGAGTTTCCAGGTCAAAGAGAATATATTGCAAGCCAGTAGAAAGGAGCAATTCAAGTATTGTGGAAATACAATCAAGATAACACAAGATATAGCATCTTCTACATTAACAGATTGAAGGACTTGGAATATAATATTCTGGAAGTCAAAGGAACTAGGATTAAAACCAAGAATCATCTACCAAAAAAAAAAAACTGAGTATAATGCTTCAGGGGAAAAAATGGTTATTCAATGAAATAGAGGTCTTTCAAGAACACTTGATGCAAAGTCCAGAGCTGAATAAAAATTTTACTTATGAACACAAGAATCAAGAGAACCATGGAAAGTTGAACAAGAAAGAGAAATCATAAGCGACTTACTAAAGTTTAACTGTTTGCTTTCCTACATGAAAAGATAATGTGTGCAATTCTTGAACCTTTTCTCAGTATTTGGGTACTTGCAGGAATTACACACACAAACATGCACACACACACAATCACGTGCGCACACACACACACACATATATATATACATGTATACATATATATGTATATATATATATTATATATAATATGTACAGAGAACATAGGGTGATTTGAATAGGAAGGGGTGATATTAAAAAATAAAATTAGGGGATGAGAGAGGAACATATTGGGAGGAGAAAGGGAAGAACGTAATGGAAGTACTTACCTCTTATCAGGGAGGCAAGAAAAAGCTTTTTCAATGGAGGGTAAAAGGTAGAGGTAACGGGGAAAAAGTGAAATTTGCTGCAATCCCATTTGGCTTAAGGAGGGAATAACATGCACACTCAATTTGGTATGAAAATCTGTCTTACACTACAGGAAATTAGACGAGATGGGGATAAATGGGATAGAGGGAATGATAGAAGGGAGGGCAAGTGGGAGGAAGGAGTAACTAGAAGTTAATATTTTTGTGGAAGGACAAGGTTAAAAGAGGGAATAAAATAAATGGAGGGACAGGATAGAATGGAGGGAAATATTGTCAGTCTTACACAACATGACTATTTTGGAAGTCTTTTGCAAAACTATACATAAATAGCTTATATATAATTACTTGACTTCTCATTGGGGATGGGTGGGGAGGGAGGCAGGAAGTGAAGTTGGAACTCAGTGTTTTAGAAATGAATGCTGAGAATTATTTTCTACACGCAACTGAGAATTAACAAATAGAGGTAATGTAGTAGAGAAATCTATCTTACTTTACAAGAAAAGAGAGAAGATGGGAATAAGGGAAGGGTGGGGTATGATATAAGGGAAGGCAGATTGGGGAAAAGGGGAATCAGAATGAACAATATTTGAGGGTTGGGGAGGGGAGAGATGGGGGAAAATTTGGAACTCAATACTTTGTGGAAATGAAGTTGAAAATTAAAAATAAATGAATATTTCTTAAAAAAGGAAAAAATAATTACTTCATTATTTGTGGTACCTTTTATCCAAATGAGGTTTCCTTGATTTTTTGTTTTAACAGGCCAATTTTTTCTTTTCCTTCTTCTCAGAGGATGATTCCGACCTATGTTTTTTTGTTTTGTTTTGTTTTGCTTTTTACCTTAGCTGAATATAGCAGAGTCACTCAATTTCTTAATTTCATTCCTTCTCTATCTTTATATTTTAAGTTTGTCTCTTTTGTAAAACACTCTGTTGGACTCTCATATCTAATTCATTTTGCTTAACTAGTTCTATTTTATTGGTGAACTCATTCCATTCCCATACATGTTTATGGTTACTGTGTGTTTCTCCATTTTCTTCTGTTTGTCATTTCCTTCCTTTTTACAAATGTCTCTTGAAAAGTCAGTTTTGCTTTTGATCACCACCTCCCATAATCTGTCCTTCATTTTATCATCCTCCTTTCCATATCTCTTATCTCCTTTCTCTCCTGTATTCCTATTGATAAATTAGATATCTATACCCATCAATGTGTGTGTATTCTTTCTCTTTTGAATCAATTATGATGAATATAATGTTTAAGCTTTACCTGCTAGTCCTGACTCTCTCACTTTCCTATCCACCATTAAAGGAATTCCTTGTGCTTCTGTTCTCTGTGAGAAAATTTTCCCCCTCTAAATCTCACTTTTCCCTTTTCTCAGTGCATGTCTATTCCTTGTGTCTTCATTTCTTTTTTGAGATGATCCAAACATACTTGAATCACACTTATGCCCTTTATCTATGTAGACTCATTCTAACAATTTTGCTAATGACAAAGTTCTTAGGAGTTACATATATCGTCTTCCCATATGAGTATATAAACAGTTTAACCTTAGTGAAAGCCTTGTGCTTTCTCTTTCACGTTTAACTTTTAAAGTTTCCCTTTAGTTTGATGTTAGAAAGTCAAATTTTCATTCAACTCTAGTCTTTAATCAGGATTTCTGGAAAGTACTCTCTACAATTAAATACCTTTTTGAAAGTATTATATAGTTATTTACACTTTCTATATATAGGTTTTCCGTCGTTGTAATCCTACCTCTTTTTTTCCTTCTGAAATATCGTATTCCAAGCCCCCACTTCTTTATCATGGAAGTTGCTAAATGTTGTGTGATCCTTACTGTGCCTACAGGGTGTGATCAGAAAATTCCCTGTTTCTGGGGTGGAGATAAGATGGCAGAGTAGAAAGACACACATGCGGAGGCTGCCCACACATAGCCTATAAAACACTTGTATAGAGGGACTCTCAACAAATTTTGGAGCAGCAGAAGTGGAGAAAAACAGAATGGAGGAGATTTCCAGCCCAGAGTGACCTGAAAGACCCACAGGAAACATCAATTGAACCAGATGTGGAACAGAGCTAGGAGAACAGAGCCCAGCCCAGACTTGGCCACATGCCCGGCTAATGAACATCCCTCTGGGGTGGAATCTCCAGTTGCGGAATCCCCAGTCCCAGCAGCAGAGGGTCCGCAGATCCTTCAACCCACAGACTCCAAAGGTCAGTGACAGAGTTTACTCAGCTGGCTAGGAAGGTAGAAGGGCCTTCACAACAGGCAGGCAACAGGAATTCTCAGCGCAGCTCCTACAGCAGCCAGAGACCATAGGTGGTTCGTAAAAGCCCCTGGGGGAACTGAAGAGCTGAATCTTACCTTAGCCCTGTGTAGACACCTTGAGGAAGCTGGTCTTTGTCTCACACTGAATGGAGGCCCTGCCCCTGCAACTTGGCTGTTCCCACCCTCCCAGTGCTAGCTTAGTTGAACTGTAGGCCTGTGGAGAGGAAACACTGCTAAGATTCTGGGCACAAAAATTATTCTCTGCTCTCAGACGACTACACAATAGATTGTGCCCCTTTAGAGGAACTGATATCTTACAGGCCTCCAGAGTATACCATACTCTTGACAAAGGACCCAAAATTCAAGGAACTGCTTGGGAAAATGCCCAAAAAGGGAAAAAATAAGACTATAGAAGGTTACTTTCTTGGTGAACAGATATCTCCTCCCATCCTTAGAGATGCGGAAGAATAATGCTTACCATCAGGGAAAGACATGAAAGTCAAGGCCCCTGTATCCCAAAAAATCAAAATAAATATTCAATGGTGTCCGGACATGGAAGAGCTCAAAAAGGATTTTGAGAATCATGTTAGACAGGTGGAGGAAAAACTGGGAAGAGAAATGAGAGACATGCAAGAAAAGCATGAAAAGTAGGTCAACGCCTTGCTAAAGGAGACCCAAAAAATGCTGAAGAAAATAACACCTAGAAAAATAGGCAACCTCAACTGACAAAAGAAGTTCAAAAAGCCAATGAGGAGAGGAATGCTTTAAAAAGCAGAATTAGCCAAATGAAAAAGGAAGTTCGAAAGCTCACTGAAGAAAATAGTTCTCTCAAAATTAGAATGGAACAGATGGAGGCCAATGACTTTCTGAGAAACCAGAAAATCACAAAACAAAACCAAAAGAATGATAAAATGGAAGATAATGTGAAACATCTCATTGGAAAAACAACTGACCTGGAAAATAGATCCAGGAGAGAGAATTTAAAAATTATGGGACTACCTGAAAGCCATGATCATAAAAAGAGCTTAGACACCATCTTTCATGAAATTATCAAGGAAAACTGCCCTGATATTCTAGAACCAGAGGGGAAAGGAAGTATTCAAGGAATCCACCAATATCACCACCTGAAAGAACTCCAGAAAGAGAAACTCCTAGGAACATTGTGGCCAAATTCCAGAGTTCTAAGATCAAGGAGAAAATATTGCAAGCAACTAAAAAGAAACAATTCAAGTATTGTGAAAATACAATCAGGATAACACAAGATCTAGCAGCTTCTATATTAAGGGACAGAAGGCCATGGAATATGCTATTCAAGAAGTCAGAGAAACTGGGACTAAAACAAAGAATCACCTACCCAGCAAAACTGAGTATAATATTTGAGGGGAAACATGGTTTTTCAATGAAATTGAGGACTTTCAGGCATTCTTGACAAAAAGACAAGAGTTGAAAAGGAAATTTGACCTTCCAACAGAAGCATCTACAGAAGCATGAAAGGGTAAACAGCAAAGAAAAATCATAAAGGACTTACTAAAGTTGAACTGTTTACATTCCTAACTGGAAAGACAATATTTGTAACTCTTGAAACTTTTTTCAGCATTTGGGTAGCTGATGGGATTACACACACACACACACACAGACACACACACACACACACACACACACACACATACACAGAGACAGGGACAGAGACAGAGAGAAACAGAGACAGAGACAGAGAGCACAGGATGAATTGAATAGGAAGAGATCATACCTTAATAAAATGAAACTAAGTGCTGAGAGAGAAATATCTTAGGAGAAGAAAGGGAGAAATCGAACGGGGTAGGTTATCTCTCTTAACAGAGGTAAAGACTTTTAAGTGAGGAGAAAAGAAAGGAGATGAGAGAAAAACATATAGCTTACTCTTATCACATTCGACTAAAGGAAGGAATAAAATGCACATTCATTTTGGTATGAAAACTTAACTTACAATACAGGAAAGTGGGGGAGAAGAAGCTCAGCCTGGTGGGGAGGATGATAGAAGGGATGTCAGTGGGAGGAGGGAGCAATTTGAAGTGAACACTCTTGAAGAGGGACATTATCAAAAGAGAAAATGGAAACAATGGAGGGGCAGGATAGAATGGAGGGAATTATAATTAGTCATATACAGCATGACTATTATGGAAATCATTTGGAAAACTACATAGATATGGCCTATATTGAATTGCCTGCCTTCCCAAAAGGAATGGGTGCGGGGGGAGGAATGGGGAGAAGTTGGAACTCAAAGTTTTAGGAACAACTGTTGAGTATTGTTCTTGAAACTAGGAAATAGGAACACAGAAAATGGGATATAGAAAGTTATCTGATCCTGCAGAAAAAAAGAGAAGATGGGGATAAGGGAAGGGAGGGAAGTGGGAGGGGAGATTGGTAATAAGGGTCATTAGAATTCTTGGTGTTTTGGGTTATTTCTGGTTGCTAGTAATATTTTCTCCTTGATCTCGGAACTCTGAAATTCGGCTATAATCTTCGTAGGTTTTTCCTTTTGGAGATCTATTTCAGGAGGTAATCAGTGGATTCTTTCAGTTTCTATTTTACCCTCTAATTCTAGATAGCAGGCAAATTTCCCTTGATAATTTCTTAATTGATGATGTTTAGGGTCCTTTTTTGATTATGACTTTCAGGTAGCCCAATAATTCTTAAGTTATTTCTCCAGTATCTATTTTCCAGATCAGTCTGGTTTTCCAATGAATTATTTCACATTATTTTCTATTTTTGTATTTGTTGTATAATTTCTTGATTTCTCATAAAATCATTAGCTTCCATTTTGTCCATTCTAATTTTGAAAGAACTACTTTCTTCGGTGAACTTTTGGACCTCCTTTGTCATTTAGTCCATTTTGTTTTTTTAAGGCATTCTTTTCCTCATCGACATTTTACATGTCTTTTGTCATATGGGTTATTCTAATTTTAAAGATGTTATTTTTTTCTCAGCATTTGTTGATTTCCTTTAGCAAGCTATTGACTCGATTTTCATGATTTTCTTGTATCACTCTCATTTCTCTGTTCAGTTTTTCGTCTCCTCTTTCTTCATTTCTAAAAATTGTTTTTAAGGTTTTCCATGGCCTGAGACCAATTAATATTTTTCTTGGAGGCTTTGGATGCAGGAGTTTTGACTTTGCTGTCTTCTTCTGATCATCAAGGATGTAAGTAAATACCTTATCACCAAGAAAGTAGGATTCTTTAGTTTGATTTTTTCCCTGTTTGTCATTTTCCAAGTCAGTTATTTGGCTTTTGATCCCTTTGTTAAGTGGAAGGTATACTGTCTCAAGCTTCAGGGGATTTTAGAGTTAGGGTCAGGGTTATCCATTTTCGGAGAACTTTCTAGAGATCTGTAAATTTTAATTTCTCCAAAAGTTGTATGATCAAAGAAGAGGTGTTTACTCCTCTTCTGGCTTGTGTTTTAGTATGTAAAGACCACAAGCAAGCTTTGCTGTCATGGAAGTGTGAGGAAAATTATCTCTCCACAGTTGGCACCAACTCCACAATGCCAGTCATCCTCCTTATTCCAGACTGCCACCCAGTACTGTGACCCAGATCAGACATTTCATTCCCTTTCTATGTGTATGCTGAGAGCTCCAGAAGCAGTTACAACTTTGGCAGTGGGTGCCACCGTCCTGGTGCTGGGATCATGTTCCTCTCTCATCCAGGTCAGAGACTTTTCCAACTGACCTTTAAAGCTGTCTTTGGCATTTGTGGGTTGAAAAGCCTGGAAACCAATGCAGCTGCCAGTTTTTCAGTCCCCTAATGTCTGCTCCAGTCCAGTCTGTCCTAGTGGGAACCATGCTGGACTGTGGTCCATTCCCAGCCTGTGGTGATATGCCCTTCCCGTTGACTTTTTAGATTGTCTTTCACTTCAGTCTGTCATTTTGAGGTTTCTGCTGCTCTGAAATTTGTTTAGAGTAATTTTACATGTATTTTGAGAGGTTTGGGGAGAGCTCAAGCAGGTGCCTGCTTCTACTACACAGTCTTTGCCCTGCCCCTCTGGGTAGATGATCTAGAAATAAAGGGTGAAACCATAAGCATATCAGGAGAGTAAGGAATAATGTTCCTCTCCTTTCTATGGAGAAGGGAAGAATTTATGACCAAAGAATACTTAGAGGAAACGGTGAAGTGTAAAATGGATAGTTTAGATTACATTAAACTAAAAAGATTTTGCGCAAATATTATCAATTTAATTAAGATAAGATGGAAAGCAAATAGCTGGGAAATATTTTTTTCCAGCCAGTGTTTGTGATAAAGGTATATTTTTTCTAATACGTAGAGAACTGAGTCAAATTTATAAAAATGCATGTCATTTCCTATTTGATAAATGTTTAAAATACATGAATATTAAGTTTTCAGTTGAAGAAATTAAAATTATTTATAGGCATATGAAAAATGCTCTAAATCACTATTGGTTAGATAAATGAAAATTAAAACAATGTTGGAGAAGATGCATGGAAACTGGAACACTAATATGTTGCTGATGAAGTTTTGAATTGACCCAACCATTCTGTAGGGCAATTTGGAACTATGCCAAAAGGACTATGAATCTTTGTATAACTTTCAATTCAGTGATATCACTGTTATGCTTGTATCCCAATGAGATCACAAAAATAGGAAAAGGACATATGTATACAAAAATGCTTACAGCAGCTATTTATGTTGTTGCAAACATTTGGAAAATGATATGTCTTTCATCCTGGGAATGGCTAATAAATTTGTGGAATACTTTTGATCTATAGGAAATGATGAACTTTGGATTTCAGAAAAACCTGGAAAGGCTTACATGAACTGATGCTGAGTAAAGTACACAGAACTAGAAGGACAGAGTACAGAGTAACAGTAACATTGTGTGATGAACAACTCTCATAGACTCTACTCAGCAATGCAATGATCCAATACAATTCAAAGGACCCTTGAAAGACAATGACATCCACATCCTGAGAAAGCAATACAGAATTTGAATGCAGATCAAAGCATACTATTTTCACTTTTTTTTGCTTTTTTCTTTCTTGTGGTTTTCCTCTTTTATTATGATTCTTCTTTCACAATATAAGTTATGTGGAGAAAGGTTTAATATGATTGTACATGAATTTTAAAAATACCCTCACCTAACATTAGGTGAATTAGTGAACTTTATAAAAAATTTATATGATCTAATTAATTCTGCACCTAGTTCAGAAAATCCCTGTCTCATCTCTGAAAATTGTATATTTTAAGATATACAAAGCACAGTTTTAAATATATATGCATATATACATGTATATAAAGTTATACACACATATTTACATATACATACACATATATATGAATTGAATATTTTCCAATTACATGTAAAGTTGCTAGTAATTTTTAAATTTTTTAATTTCAAAATTTTCTTCATCTCTCCTGGTTGGGAGAGTCTCCTTCCTTCTTGAAAAGGCAAGCTATTTTATATTGATTATACAAAGATCCCAGTTGTTTTTGAGGAAATGTGGTGTAAAAGACATATAGTTCATTCTGAAGTCAATTGTCAATAAGTTCATCAATATGCTGTTTTTAAGAGTCTGTCTCCTATAATACGCTATATTAGTCACTAGAAATACAAATACAAAAATTACATATATATCCTGAAACTAGAACTGTAATGGAGGAGAGAAAATGTAAGTAAATATTTTTTTAAAGTAGAAAATAATCTGGAGAGGGAGGCATTAGTAAAATCACATAGAATACAGCACATTAGTTGAATATTTAAATAAACCTGAAGTCTTAATATGAATATATGAGTACAGAGTGTATTTCAGTTGCAGGGAATGGTGAATGAGAAGGCCCAATATAGGAGATGTTATGTTGTGTGAGTGGAATGAGCAATTCATGTTGCCTATAACATAGATAGGAAGAGATAGAGTAATGTAGTATAAACCCCACAAGAAAGGTTGGGGCCAGCTTTTGGTTGACTTTAAATGCTTGAAGTATCTTTTCAAAAACAGCACCTTGAATTATTCAAAATAGCTTTCAGATCACATGTAATATTTTTTTTTTCTTTTTTAGCCTGGATTTATTCTAAGGAGGCTATTCCTTTTTGAAGAATGTTAAACTTTATAAAAATATGCCGAAATCATCAAAATGCCAATTATCTTCTATTGAAAGTAGTAAGATCCTCACACTATGTACATATTCAAATTATATAATATTATATTAGATGTTGGCTTCAATAGCCATTTGTGTTTTTGATCCTCTTCTCATAAGGGAAGAAAAGTTTTTACTCATAAGTAATATTGACTCAACGATTCTTGCCTGGTAAAGCAAATGGAATTGCACATAAAAGAGTCTTTAAGGCTGTTTTTAGTTTTGTGAAAGCTGACCCTCTTGATCTTTCTGTCAAATGAAAAATTTTTCAGTTCAATTTATTTGCATTCCCTTCAACCATAATTCATTTTCCCTTTGGAAAAATATACTTTGGTGTCTCTGAAATGAATTTCCTCTACTCTACTATTAGATGTTATTCATTGTAAGAAATGGAGTAGTGGCTTTAACATTTAAATGTCCCCATTCAATTGACTATTTAGAAATTCATCAGTACTTTAAAAAAATGTGAATATTCATTGATCCCACTGTAATCTAATAATTCACTTGAATGGAAATCATTTGGGGGTAAAAAAGGTTTTATGTTACTTCTATGACATTGCTGATAAACTGTGGTTCTTTTTGGTTTAAAAACTAGAAAGTGCCTTGAACATTAGTCATAGAATCCATCCCTGCCTTATTTTTAGAGAATGGTTTTTCTCTGAATGAAGTGCCTTGCTCAAGGGCACAGAAATGGCAAAGAAAATAACCCAGTCTTGAAGCCAGTTCCTTTGACTCCTAATAGCTTCTAAATAAATATTTAGTATAATGTATTACAAGGACACTCTACAGCATCTGCATCGTACTAGTGATAGAAGGGACCACAGAAACCATCTATTCAAATTCCCTCACATCATAGTTGAGGACACAATCACTCACAAAGGTAAATGACTTCATGAAAACAAATGTGATTAGCCTCAGAACTGGATCTGACCTCAGTAGAGACTCTAAGTAGAAAGGCAGTCAGAATCCTTCTTTACCATGCTATCTTGAAATATACAATATTTAAATAAGAATATCTTTTTTTCTTATTGAGACTATGTTATTTTCTTCTAAATTCACAGACTATAGTAATTAAACAAAGTCTAGAATTCATTTTCTACAACCACCATAATTTTCAAATTGATGCTGAATAAGTTGCTCAGAGAAAAGATGAATTCTAGAATTAAAAGAACTTCTAATTCCATTGTTCTTCCTACTAAGTTGTAATTTTCTTTGACATTCTTTTCCTTTCCCAGGAGAATATTAGAAAAAAATCTCATTCTCATCAATTCCATAGTTAAAGGCCCAGTATTTTATTTATGCTCTCATTTTAATTCTAGGTTGACACAGATTTTTAACCCTAGAACATAAAATTAATAGCTGATATATAAAATAGTGATTGAAGGGAGAGTATAGATTATTTTATCACGGAAGTCACTTCTGAATATAGAGTGATATGTTTCAGTGACTTTTTAAAAAAGGAATTCTTACCCTCATTTCCTGTTTAATTTAGGGTTTGAGTATGCTGTCTTTTCAATATGAAGGGAAAAAACAAACAGCAAATTCAATACAGAACAGAAACCTAGGAAGTGGGAGGGGAAATAGTCCAAGATAGAAGTTGCAAAAGTGGAAAGGATGAGAGAAAATGAAAGAAAGATTTGATGATGGGAAGGGAATTGTCCTGTTGCACTTGCTCCCTTCTTTTGGATGAAATTGACTTTTGGGGGGAGTGGAAGAAAACTGAAATCCTCCCTAAATGAAGGAGTTTTGAGAGTTGAATCAGTTCTCATTTCTCATAATGGGAAGGATGAGTAGGTCCCAAAATGAGGGGAGATAAAGAGCTGAGGGGGGAAGCCCTACTGGTAGAGTGGGTCACAGATCCCTCCAAAGAAAAATGGACACCTGGGAGAGAAACCAAAACTTGGGGGTGGGGGAAATAAAACTATCAACACTTCCCTCAGAACTGGGGTAGAGAGAGAGAGAGGGATAAAGGGAAGGGGCACCTGGAGATAGGAATATGACAACTTGGGGAGTATCTGTAGATGGTAGTTATATGAGAAGACCTGACTCTCCCAACAGAGTTCTATGGAATGCAGCACTCTGTTTCCTCCCTTCTCTTCAAACACCCACCAAGAGAGCTCCCTCTAGTAGGAACATGATATTTTTGTCCCCTTCTTCATCAATGGAAGCCATAGAGTCCTGGACCTTTCCTCTTGGTCACCATTTTAGTTGAGGGCACTTAATAAGTACAAAGTCCCCAAAATTGAAGCTCTGGGTTAGAGACATTCTTGGAGAGAAACCTGGGAGTGGGACAGAAAGAATATATTACTGAGGTGACAGGTCAAAAAGAAGGAAAACCAAGGCAGAGAGCTCAGAACCTATAAAGGAGAGAAAAATAGGATGGAGGCAAAAAAATGCAAACCTTAGAGGAAGAGTGATGGGGAAAGAATGCTGGAGAAATCAGAAGACTTGAGGTGGTAGAGTATCTCCCTTAGCCCTCCTCCTCTTCCTCCTCATGAAAATCCTCCTCTTCTTCACCAGTGTCATCCTGTTATTGCTGGTAATCAGAAAAGAGATCATTCATGTTATTCTCAGCCCTAGTGAACTCCATCTTATCCATTCCTTCCCCTGTGTAGTGGAGGAAGGCCTTCTAATGGAACAAGGCAGTGAACTGCTCTGAGATGCACTTGAAGAGCTCCTGGATGGCAGTGCTGTTGCCAATAAAGGTGACAGCCATCTTGAGCCCACAGGATAAGATATCACAGACAGCAGTGTTGACTTTGTTGGGGATCCATTCAATGAAGTAGCTACTATTTTTATTTTGCACATTGAGCATTTGTTCATCCACCTCCTTTATAGACATCTGACCACGGAAAACAGCAGCAATGATGAGATATTGCCCATGGAGAAGGTCTCATGCTGCCATCATGTTCTTGGTATCAAAGACTTGCTAGGTGAGCTCAGGCACAGTTAGGGCATGATATTGCTGGCTCCCGTGACTAGTGAGGGGGGAAAAACCATGCATGAAAAAGTGGAGTCGATGGAAAGGGACTATGTTTATTGCCAATTTGCAGAAGTCAGCATTGAGTTGGCCAGGAAAGCAAAAGCAGCTGGTGACACCACTCATGTTAGCAGAGACTAGATGGTTAAGGTCACCATGAGTTGGCATGGTCAGCTTGAGAATTTGAAAGCAGGCATCATAGAGTGCTTCATTATCAATGCAGTAGGTTTCATCTGTGTTTTCTACTAACTGATGGACAGAGAGTGTGGCATCTTAGGACTCAATCATGGTATCTGATACCTTGGGTGATGGAACCACACTAAGGATATTCATGATTCAATCAGGGTACTCTTCTCGGATCTTGCTGATGAGCAGGGTGCCCATTCCTGAATCTGTGCCACGCAGGCAATAACAGCTCTCTGCTTTCTTTCATACTACCTCCAAAACTGAATCCACTAGCTCTGACTCCTCAGTATACTGACCTTTGGCCCAATTGTTGTCTTGGACTGACCAAAAACAAAGTTTTCTGGCCTGAATATCAAAAGGAACAGAGTCCATGATTCCAGGCTCAAGATCAACCAATATGACCTGGAGAACATATTTGCCACTGGTGGCCTCATTGTAGTAGACAGAGATCCAGTCCAACTGCCGGTCGCTGCCCCCATGGTAGGCGCTGGTGGAATTGATGCCATGTTCATCACTGATCACCTCCCAGAACTTTGCACTGATCTGATTGCCTCACTGGACAGCCTGAATATATACGATTTCCCTTATGGTTAGAATTTACATTTGCTTGTCTCAAGATATGTGCAGGGAGGAATCACATAGAAATGAATGAGTACCTTTTCAATAGAAGTTTCCCCAGAAGGTTGGAGCTGCTACTTCAGAACACAGGTACAAAACTGTTCTGAGAGGAAGAGAGAAGGAAGGGGCAAAAACGAATTTGATTGTTGAGTCTTTGACTTTTGAAAGAGACAAATTGAAGTGACATACTAGAAATAAAAGGTAAACATTTTCCTAACATCCTTAAAAAATGAAGAGAATAGAGACTGCAAACCATAGAATAGTCAACTAATTACAAAATTATGGAACCTATAATCAAGGAGTAGGTTAGTGACCATCTAATTGTGTGAAATCATGAATTCAAAGACCCAGTATGGGTTCATAAAAGATATGTCATATCTAAATAATCTCATTTGTCTTTGATTAGTAAAATAGTGGATGATAGCACTCAAAGCGGAGAGAGACAGTAAATATACTCAATGAAAGAGTCAGTATCCAAAGGGTTAGTGTACTGGGTTAAATCTAATAAATTTAGTTCAATAGTGATAAATATTGCACTTGAATACATAATGGGAAGGAGTGATTGTATATTAGTTGTTCTGAAAACAAATGCATATGATGTGTTTGGTGGATTACAAGTTCAAGTTGACACAGTAGTGTAATGTGACATACCAAGAAAAGCACTATTTTAATTTTGAACATGATTAGGAGGGGCATAGCTTCAGGGAATAAGAAGATGATAATTTTGCTGTACTCTTCCCTCCTCATATGGCATCTTGATCATTTATGCCTAAAAGAAGGGTTACCACAATGATAAGGGGTTTTGAATTCATATTGATTCATTGAATTCATATCATGTGAGGTTGTTATATTATTATTGAAGGCATTTCTTTATCCTACAGCGTTATTGGTGACATGATAACTGGGCTCAGGTATTTAAAGTGTTTTCATATTGAGGGATTAGATTTATTCTGTTTGACCACAATGAGCATAAAAACAAACTTTAAGTGGAAGTTGCAAAGAAGCCATTGGTCATTATCAGAGATAAACAATACAAAATAGAACCAGGCAAAAACTTGACTGATATTGAATGCTGCATAAAAATGGCATACCATGCCCTAAGAAGTGATAGCTTCACCTCTTAGAAGTTCTTAAAACAAAAGCTTGAAAATAAATGATAAGGTATGCTATAATGAGGAAACTTTTATGTGCAAGTTGCAATAAATGTCTAACTTAAGTCCTAAATCTTCTGATTAAGGGAATGCTATATTTCAGTAGATTTCTCAATGTATCTAAAAATTTTACATGTATATTTACATATATACATACGTACATGTGTATATATAAACAGGTGTGTGTGTGTGTGTGTGTGTATGTGTGTGTGACCACACGGAGTGATTAGGACTAACAGTAGGTCATTTTTTTAATAGGTTTGAAAATTAAATTTGGCTGCACCCAAAAAGTCATTAAAGTTTCAAGGTTAAAAAAAGAATCCCCTGGATCTATATGTGACACTACCAAATGTGAATGCTCCTTAATATTAAAAATAACACCAGTAACATGGATAGATTCATAGACGCAGAACTTATAAAATTTAGAAATGCCAAAAGTTAGGGAGATAAACAATACATTGCATAATAGAACCAAAATCTGATACAGTTTCAAGTTGCTGGGAACCCCAAGAATTTCAGGGTACAAGGCAGATTTTCCTGAAAAGAATTCACACACTTAAACTGTCTTCTGTTTAAGTCTAAAATTTATTTTAATGCCAGTTGAACTGAGTAAATTTCCTAGTGAGCCTGCAAATTAATGAGGATGAGGCTGACAGTGAAGGGAGATTGAATGGATCAGGATGGGTTTAGGGAGTGATAAGAAGTCTGGGGTGGGCCATGTGCAATAACGAAGGAATACCAAGTAGGCTAATTAGGTGATCTAGGTGAGATTAAGGAGTGAGTGTAATCAGGGGTGGACCAAGTGAAATGAATCTCAAGTAAGCTAATTAGGAGATATAGGTTGACTTGTGTGGTTGTGGTAGTGATTATGCTCCTGAAATTTATGGGAAAACTCAGGAACTGTGCTGCATTGAAAGGCAATTCTTTTTTTTCTTTTTGGGGTTCAGCTTCCATTAGCCCATCTGATTTAAAATTATCCTGAGAGGGAAGGAGCCAAGATAGTGGAGTAGAAAGACTCACCTATGCTAGCTCTGAACCCACAGCCCATGGCTTTCCTCTAAAAGGAACTCCTGACAAATTCTGGAACAGTGGAAGCCACGTAACAACACAATGAAGGAGATTTCCGTTCCAGAGAGCCCTGAAAAGCTGATCTCAAAGGTCCATCGCACCCCGGACAGGAGCAGAGCCCTCTCCTGCCCTGGCCACACAGCATTGAGAGGAGTGAGCAGATCTGAGCAGGCTTCAGTGATGGAATCTCCAGCAGCCGCGAAGGTCCCTCCACCCACAGACACACAGGTCAGTGAGAGAGATGGGCTGAAAGGGGAGCGAGCTGTCTCCAGGACTCAGGCCCCCTCGGGAGGCAGCGGCAGAGGCAGCTGCAGAGGCAGCAGGCGGCCAGAGGCTCCCAGAGCAGGCAGGAGCTCAGCAGCAGCTCCATTACATAAGGCCTCTGCATAAACCCCCTGAGAGAACTGAGCCTGGGAGGCGGCTCTCCCCCTACCTGAACACCAGAAATTAACCTCCCATTGAATAGAAGCCAGGCCTGGGGCCAAAACCTCTGAGGCTGGGGAGCAGCATTTGAATCTCAGACCCCAAGGACTAGCTGGGTGTACCTAGGCCAGAGGTGGAGAGGACTCTCAGAAGTCGAGTAACTGGCTGGGAAAATGCCCAGAAAAGGGAAAATAACTAAGAACATAGAAGGTTATTTTCTTGAGCAAATGATTCCAAACTTCCTCTCTGACGAGGAAGAAAACTGCCTACCGTCAGGTAAAGACATAGGAATCAAGGCCCTTGTATTCCAAACATCTGAAATAGGTATCCCATGGGCTCAGGCCATGGAAGAGCTCAAAAAGGATTTTGAAAATCAAATTAGACAGGTGGAGGAAAAACTGGGCAAAGAAATGAAAGAGATGCAAGAAAAGCATGAAAAACGGGTCAATACCTTAATAAAGGAGACCCCAAAAATGCTGAAGAAAATAACACCTTGAAAAATAGGCTAACTCAATTGGCAAAAGAGGTTCAAAAAGGCAATGAGGAGAAGAATGCTTTCAAAAGCAGAATTAATCAAGTGGAAAAAGAAGTGCAAAACCTCACTGAAGAGAATAGTTCTCTCAAAATTAGAATGGAACAGATGGAGGCTAATGACTTTCTGAGAAACCAAGAAATTACAAAACA
>CM053771.1:439761915-439814445 GCA_028658325.1 Potorous gilbertii | reverse complement strand
AATGATGGAAGGGAGGGCAATGGAAGAGGGGAGCAATTTGAAGTCAACACTCAGGGAAGGACAGGATCAAAAGAGAGATTAGAAACAATGGAGAGCAGGTTAGGATGGAGGGAAATATAGTTAGTCTTACACAACATGACTATTATGGAAGTCATTTGCAAAACTACACAGATACGGCCTATATTGAATTGCCTGCCTTCCCAAAAGGAATGGGTGGGGAGGGAGGGATGGGGAGAAACTGGAACTTAAAGTTTTAGGACCAACTGTTGAGTATTGTTCTTGCTACTAGGAAATAAGAAATACAAGCAATGGGGAATAGAAAGTTATCTGGCCCTACAGGACAAAAGAGAAGATGGGATAAGGGAAGAGAGGGATGATAGAAGAGAGGGTAGATTGGTGATATGGGAAATTAGAATGTCCAATGTATCGGGGAGGGGAGAGGGGTCAAATGGGGAGAAAATTTTGAAACCCAAAATCTTGTGAAAATGAATGTAAAAACTTAAATAAATTTATTTAAAAAATAAAATAAAATAATAAAAAAATAAAAAAGAAGGTTTTGCCCCATCCTGCTTACTTCACTAGTGTCATTTATGCCAGCTCTTTTAATTAGAAGTAGGTGTCTCCAGAATTATGCTGAGGACTGCCTTTATATAACAAATCTAATGATTTTGGTACAACATGGATAGGTAGAATCTGCCTACTGGAGGAACTTTCTATCATTTCTAGCTTAATGTGGTGTTGGAAGAAAAAACATTTTTGCAACTATGTTGTATAATGTGTAGAACAGTGGGCCTGGAGTCAAGCAGAACTGATACTTAATGTAAGATACTTAATATTTTGTTACTCTGGGGAAATCTCTTAACTGCTCCTTGCTTCAGTTTCTTTAATTGTAAAAGTGGAGATAATGATACAACTTACCTTATAAGGTTTTGTGAGCACCAAATGAGATAACACTGGTAAGTCCCTTAACATTGTTTCTAGCACAGAGTATTCCCTACAAACATAATTTCTGATTCCCCACCTCCTTTCCTAAAAGTAATGATAAAAGACATGATGTTGGAAAATGAGCCAAGAGGGTGTAGTAAAAGCAGGCACTTCCCTGAGCTCCCCCTAAAGCCCTACAAA
Source organism: Potorous gilbertii (assembly GCA_028658325.1). Lineage (NCBI taxonomy): Eukaryota > Metazoa > Chordata > Mammalia > Diprotodontia > Potoroidae > Potorous > Potorous gilbertii. The sequence goes on along the minus strand of CM053771.1, from coordinate 439,813,320 downwards.
TGCCTGTAAAAAAAATTATTCTAAACAAATTCTAGAGTTAAAGAACCCATAAAGTAACACACTGAAATAAATTCTCAGGGCAAGACAAACTTAAAAGTTGATAGGAAGGGTCCATTGCACCAGGCAGGGAGAGAAACACAGTCCAGTGTGGGTGGCATCAGCACAGATACTCCAAGCAGGCCTTAGCACACTGAATCATTTGCAGCTGTTGCAGTTTCCAGACATCTCAACTCACAAGCAACAAAAATGTCAGTGGGAAAACTGTGTGAAACCTGGGTGAAAGAGGATCAGGTAGTCTAGCCAGGACCACGAACAAATGGAAGAGAAATCAGAGTAATGCAAGAAAATCATGAAAAATGAGTCAATAGCTTGCTGAAGGAGACCCCAAAATTTCTGAAGAAAATAACATCAGAAAAACAGACTAACTCAAAAGGCAAAAGAACTCCAAAATGTCAATGAGGAGAAGAATGCCCTAAAAAACATCATCGGTAAAATAGAAAAGGATTCCCAAAAGCTAATTGAAGAAAATAATTTCTTCAAAATTAGTACGGAGCAAATGGAAGCTAATGAGTTTATAAGAAATCCAGAAATTATAAAAGTGAACTAAAAGAATGAAGGAAAAGAAAAGACAGTGAGAAATATCTCATTAGAAAGACCATTGACCTGTAAAACAGATTGAGAAGAGATAATTTAAAGTTTTTTCAACTACCTGACAGTCGTGGGCAAAGAGACTAGATATCATCTTTCAAGAAATTGTCAAAGAAAATTGCCCCTACATTCTAGAACCAGAGGGTAAAATAGAAACTGAAAGAATTCACCAATCATCTCTGGAAAGAGATATTTAAATCAAAACTCCTAGGAATGCCATAGCTAAATTTCAGATGATATTTGTAACTCATGAGACCTTTCTCAGTATTAGTACAGTTGGGGAAATAGATTATGTAGCTAGCTAGTAAACTAGCTAGCTCGATGGCACAGAGTGAGTCGAATATGTAGAAATGATATCCAAAAATAAAATTAAGGGTTGAGAGAGAAATATTTTGGGAGAAATAGAAAGGGAGAGAAGGAATGGGGTAAATTGTCTTACATAAAAGAGGCAAGGAAAAAGTTTCACAATGTTCAGGAAAAGTGGGGAGGTGAGAAGAAATGAGGAAAACTTACTCTTATAAGATTTACTTAAAGTGAGAATAACACTCACACTCAGAGTATGAGAGAAGGGAGGGAGATTGGGGGAAGAGGTGGTCAGAAGCAAACATTTTTGTAAAGGGCAAGTGTCAAAGGAGAAAATAAAGTAAGTAGGGGGGCAGGATAGGGTGGACAGAAATATAGTTAGTCTTTCACAACATTACTATTAGGGGAATATTTTGCAAAAAATACACATTTGTAACCTTTATTGAATTGCTTTCCCTCTCAATGAGGGTAGATGGGGAGGAAAGAAAGGAAAGAATGTGGAACTGAAAGTTTTAAAAACAGATGTCAAAAAATATTTTTAGGGAGGTGGAGCCAAATGGCAGAGTAGAAAGAAACACATATGCAGGCTCTCCCCAACAGTCTATAAAATACCTGTAGAGAGGGACTTTCAACAAATTTTGGAGCAGAAGAAGTGGAGAACAAGAGAGTGGAGGAGATTTTCAGCCCAAGGTGACCTGAAATGTCCACGGGAAATGTCTGCTGCATGGGACATGGACCACTGGGAGGAAGACACCTCAGGGGCAGAATCTCCACTCGCAGAATCCCCAGTCACAGCAGCAGCAGGTCCACAGATCCCTCAACCCACAGGGGACGAAGGTAAGTAACAGGGATTTTTCAGTTGGTTGGGAAGTGAGAACAGCCTTCCCATACCTGCAGTCTTAGCCAGTGGCCACAAAGGCCACATCAGCAGGCAGTAGTTCCCACAGCAGCTCACATCCATTGTTTGATTGTAAAACCCTTGGGGGCCCTGAGTGTTTCATTCTTAACTCAGCCTTCTGTGGAGACCCTGAGGGAGTCAATATATACCTCACACTGAAAGGTGGCCCTGCCAATGTAGCTTATCTGAAAATCAATCCCCAGGGCTAGCTTCCCAGAAGTGGGAGTCAGGTGGTTGTGGAGAGGAAACTGCTAAGATTCTAGGCAAAAAAAATCTCTCTCTATTCCCAGACCAGTGTCCCAGACCAGTCTACACAATTGACTGTGCCATCTGGGAAGAATTGACATCTTACAGATTCCCAAAGTATACCCTACTCTTCACAAAGGACCCCAAAGTCAAGTAAATGGTTGGGAAAATGCCCCAAAAAGGGAAAAAATAAGACTATAGAAAGTTACTATTTGGTGAACAGATATCTTCTCCCATCTTTGAGAGGAGGAAGAACAATGCTTACCATCAGGGAAAGACATAAAAGTCAAGGCTTCTGTATCCTGACATCGAAAATAAATGTTCAATGGTCTCAGGCCATGGAAGAGCTCAAAAAGGATTTTGAAAATCAAGTATGAGAGGTGGAGGAAAAATTGGGAGAAGAAATGAGAGAGATCCAATAAAAGCATGAAAAATGGGTCAACACCTTGCTAAAGAAGACTCAAAAAAGTACTGAAGAAAATAATACCTTTAAAAATATACTACCTCATCTGTCAAAAGAGGTCCAAAAATCCAATGAAGAGAAGAAAGCTCTAAAAAGCAGATTTAGCCAAATAGAAAAGGAGAATCAGAAGCTCATTTAAGAAAATAGTTCTTTAAAAATAAGAATGGAACAAATGGAGGTTAATGACTTTATGAGAAACCAAGAAATCACAAAACAAAACAAAAGGAATGAAAAAATGGAACATAATGTAAAATATTTCATTGGAAAAAAAACTGACCTGAAAAATTGATCCAGGAGAAACAATTTAAAAATTATGGGACTACCAGAAAACCATGATCAAAAAACAAGCCTAGACACCATCTTTCATGAAATTATCAACATATTGTAGAACTTGATATTCCAGAAACAGGGGGCAAAATAAATATTGAAAGAATCCACATCCACTGATCACCTCCTAAAAGGGATCCACAAAAAGAAACTTCTAGAAACATTGTGGCCAATTCCAAAGTTCCTAGGTCAAGGAAAAAATATTGCAAACAGCTAGAAAGAAACAATTCAAGTATTGTGGAAACAAAATCAGGGTAACACAAGATCTAGCAGCTTCTACATTAAGGGATCAAAGGGCGTGGAATAGAATATTCCAGAAGTCAAAGGAACCAGGACTAAAACCAAGAATCACTTACCCAGTAAAACTGAGTATACTACTTCAGGAGAAAATATGGTCTTTCAATTAAATAGAGGACTTTCAAGCATTCTTGATGAAAGAACAGAGCTGAAAAGAAAATTTTACTTTCAAACACAAGAACCAAGGAAAGCATAAAAAGGTAAAAAGCAAAGATAAATGATAAAGGACTTACTAAAGTTGAAGTGTTTACATTCCTTCACACACACACACACACACACACACACACACACACACAGACAGAGAGACAGAGAACACAGGGTGAATTGAACAGGATGGGAACATATCTTTACAAAATGAAATTAAAGGGTGAATGAGAAATATATCGGGAGAAGAAAGGGAGAAATGCAATGGGGCAAATTATCTCTCATAGAAGTGGTGAGTAAAAGACTTTTCAGTGGAGGGAATAAGTGGGGAGGTGAGAGAAAAATCATGAAGCTTACTCTCATCACATTCGACTAAAGGAAGGAATAAAATGCACACTCATTTTGATATGAAAACCTATATTATAATACAGGAAAGTGGGGGAGAAGGGGATAAACAGGGTGGGGGTATGATAGAAGGGAGCGCAATTGGAGGAGGGAGCAATTAGAAGTCAACAATCCTGGGGAGGGACAGGGTCAAAAGGGAGAGAAGAAGAAATGGGGGGCAAGGTAAGATGGAGGGAAATGTAGTTAGTCTTACACAACATGACTATTGTGGAAGTCATTTGCAAAACTACATAGATATGGCCTCTATTGAATTGCTTGCCTTCCCAAAGGGGATGGGTAAGGAGGGAGGAAGGAAGAAAAGTTGAAACTCAAAGTTTTAGGAACAAATCTTGAGTATTGTTCTTGCATACAACTAGGAAATGAGAAATACAGGTAATGGGGTATAGAAAGTTACCTTGCCCTACAGGACAAACGAGAAGATGGGGATAAGTGAAGGGAGGGATGTGGGAGGGAAGACTGGTGATAGGGGTAATTAGAATGTTTGGCGTTTTGGGGTGGGGGGAGAGGAGAAATGGGGAGAAAATTTGGAACCCAAAATTTTTTGGAAATGTTGAAAACAAATTAAAAAATTGGCTTTTAAAGGCAACTGAGAGATAAGACATACAGGCAATGGGTTACAGATATTTGTCTTGCCTTTCAAGAGGATAAAGAGATTCAACATAAAAAGAGGGGACAATAAATGGAGTGTATAGTGGAGTACATGGCATCTCAGGGCATCTCAGAAAAGTTATATGGTTATATAGGTTCTCCACTTAGGTCTCCTCAGAAGTTCAGTCTATGAGAAACATTGAAAGATTATTTAAATAAATTCTTGTATTCAACTTGTATTACCTACCTTCTACTAATCATAGTGGTATGGGAAAGTAGTACCTGGGAGGTAGGATGTTGAATAGTCGTTAAATTGTTACATAGCTATCTACTAGGCTGTAATATAACTGATAATGCCTGCATTCATGAAGAGTCATGCAGCATATGAAGAGGACTATGTTAAATTCTGTGAATTATTTTTTCTTGGTTAATTTCTGGCTGACATCTGAGAGAAAAAAATAGCCCACTTTAAATGAGAGAAACTGTTGAAAAAAGTTGACATATTTTCATAGTACTTTGAAAAGTCATTTGATAGGAAATAATGAAACAGGAAGCATAATAAGGAATAGGTATGTCACCTACAAACTAGAGGATCAAGCAAAGTTAAGGCAGAGTTATGTAAGGGTAAGATCACCTTTGGGAATAGATAAATGATCATGGAACAATGGCATGCTGTTAGAAACATACTAACATGGTACCACAATATGACATTTCCTAGTATTTTATGTGTCGTGTTTAAAGTGAGTGAACTTACCCAAACTCCTAAGATAGTCATAAAAATGTTTAATCTTCTGGTATAGTAGAGTAGTAGTCTGTAAGGATATCTCAGTGCTTGTATTTTCTTACACTAAAGGTTAGTAGGTTAGAAAGTAGTTAACATGGCTTTGGAAGGGATAGCATTTAAAATCCTATGGACCTTATACCTCAGGCCTGGCCTTGACTGGAGCTGAGGTTCATTTGCTTTCCATGAAATTGGTTCACAGGGCAAGTTTTCAAGCACTCACAAGAACCTGTAATAGAGTTTGAGCTAAGGTAATCGAATGAAAAAGAACAACACGTTAAGATAGCAGTTACAGGGATTTTGCTTAAAAAGATACCAGTGAAGAGAACCTTTCAGTGGATGACAAATTTCTTTATTTGCATTGTCAAACCAGTTCTGTTACATATGTGTATATGTACAATTGCATGTATGTATGTGTTTATATATATGTATATATGTATGTGTTTCTGTATATATATATATATATATATATATATATATATATATATATATATATAATATTATTTTTCTCTCTGAGGACTACTTTGGATGATTCTCATAAGGTTTACTGTACTGTCTCATTTTTATCAATCTCTTTATAATAATTCGTGTTTGTTACTGTTGTTTTCTTAACATTTTTTCTTTAAATTTCCAAGAACTAGGAAACTATAGGCACAGCGGATGGAGTATTGGGCCTACACTTAGAAGGAGTTAAGTTAAAATCCTGCATATAATACTTCTTTGTGTGACACTAGGAATCTATTTAATATCTTTATAATTCATTTTCCTGCTCTGGAAAATGAATCTTTTTGTAATTCCTACCTTGCAGAATTGATATGAGGATAAAGTGAGTTGATATGTTGAAAGTATTCTGCAAACCTTTAAGCAGTTTCTACGTTTTAGGCTAGATATTGTTATTGTTAATTAGGCATGACGTCGTCACTTAGTTTCTATTTAGTTCTGGATCTTATACTCACAGCTCCCTTTTTAAAAATATCTTCATCTTTTGTTTAGAATGTAAAATATTTGTATTTTTTTTTACTTATATCTGTGTTTATCATTCCTATATGCCTCAACACACATTCAGTTTTCATAAAGGCACTGTGAGATATTGAGAAATATGATTAATTTGTATTCCTTTCACTCAAAAATTTTCACAGCTCATTCAAATATAACTTTTCCAAAAAACTTAGGAGTCTAATTACTTTGATAGCTTTGCCTGAGTCAGAGATTGTGTTCTTCCCTGCTGGGTGTTTCCTTGGTAAATCTTTCTGTAACTAAGATACATTAAGCTGCCCGAGTTCTGCAAAATATAAAGGACACATTTTCGGTGTGTGGAGCCAAAATGGCAGAGTGAAAACAACTACTCACCTAAGCTTTTAAACAAATTCCTTCAGATACCTCTAAAAAGAGAATTTGACCAGATTTTGGAGGGGCAGAATTCAATAAGAGACAGACTGTGGCAGATTCACAGTCCAGGAAAGACTGGAAGGTCGACAGAAAGATTCTGTTCTGTGGGGGTGAAGCACACAGTGCTCAGACCACAGGCTGTACCACTGTGTTTTCATTATGGCAGGTCCCAACAGGAAATCCAGTGGTATTCTCAAGCAGAAGCGGCACTGTGGAATCTTGGGCATATCATCCCAGGATGTGTTTCCAGTGGAGAGAGAGTGAGAGTCGTGGAGCCCCAAGAATTTGCAGTACCTGCTCCTGAGATTATCAGCCCACAAATTAAATGTCTCTAAGTCACATGCTTGAACTCCTGGGAGCCAAGATGGCAGAGTGATGGCAAACGCTCTCTCTCCTTCCCCTGCATGACCTTGAAAGTCTCATGAAATAGTTTCCTAGAAAAATCCTCGAACAATAGGATCAGCCGAAGGGGTAGACAATTCCTTAGCACATGAAGCAAGGAAGATTGCAAGGGGGAGGGGTTCCCTCTTTCTGTAGCTAAAAGAGACCAGTGCATGACCAAAGCTGTCCCAGGCAGCACCAACTCAGCAAACTATGAGGAGATTGTAAGCCCCATTGGGGTAGAGCTTAACACCAGTACCCCAGGTGTGCCTCAACACCTCAGGGGAATATGGGAGAAACTAGTGCACATGGAATCACCAAGAGATACAATTCCCTACCTTCTCTCTCAGCATAGGAGACTTTCTGTAGCAAACCCACCCACCCCTATCTCACACTTAACTCGGACAGCTCCTGGACAAATTTGGGGAAACCCAGAAAGACTTCAACTGGCCTCTGCATTCTCACACCAGCCAACTTAGCACCAGGTAAGCAGCAGCATTTTAGCTTCTAGCTGAAAGAACCAAAGACCAAAATGCACAAAGCCTCAATTTCAAAGCACAAAAACTGTGAGACAGAGCTCCTTGTTCCCAAGAAGCAGAGATCTATGTTAAAAGCCAGGAAAAGGGTGATCATCATGACGAGCAGGAAACAAAGCAGAAAGGGAAAGATCATAGTATCTTTGTACAGGGACAAAGCCTAAATCACAAATACCAAAGAGATCAACATTGAGAGTGTACTCTCACCATAAATTTCAGAAGGGAATATGAACTGACCTGAAGCACAAAGACTATTTTTGGAAGAGCTGAAGAAGGTTTTTAAAAGTCAAATAAGAGAAATAGAAGAAAAACTGGCCAATGATTTAAAAAATATGAAAAAAGAAATAACAGAAGAATTTAAAAGGAAAATTGGAAATATGGAAAAGGAAGCACAAACCTAACTGGGAAAATTGGGCAAATGGTAAAGGAAACACAAAACGTAACTAAGAAAATTGGACAAATTGGAAAGAAAGTACAAAAACTAACCCCAAAAGATAATTCCTTGAAGTGAAAAATTGGACAAATGGAAAAGGAGATGCAAAAGTTAGCTGAAGAAAACAATTTGATGAAAAGTAGAGTTCGGCAAGTAGAAGCTAATGACTATTTGAGATATCAAGAATCAGTCAAAAAATCTAAAGTACAGATAGAAGAAAATGTCAAATATCTAATTAGAAAAACAACTGACCTGGAAAATAGTTCCAAGAGAGAAAATCTAAGAATTACTGGGCTACAAGAAAAACATGATGGAAAAAAGTGCCTGGATAATATCTTCTATGAAAGCATCAAGGAAAATTGCCCAGAAATCTTAGATTCAGAGGGAAAAACACTCATTGAAAGAATCCACTGTTCACCTCCTGAAAGGGATCACAAAATAAAAACACAAAGGAATATCGTTGCCCAATTCCAGAACTATCAAGTGAAAGAGAAAATGCTACAGGCACCCAGGAAGAAACCACTCAAATTCCAAGGAGCTACAGTCAAGATCACACAGTACCTTGCAACTTCTATATTAAAAGATCAAAGGAATTGGAATATGGTATTCTGTAAGGCAAAGGAGCTGAATCTACAACAAAAGATCAGTTACCCAGCCAATATAAGCATAATATTTGAGGCAAGGAGATTGACATTCAAATAAATAAGGGATTTCCAGACCTTCCTGATGAAAAGATGAGAGCTCAACAGGAAATTCGATCTTCAAACACAAGACTTAAGAGAAGCTAAAAGGGAAACAGGGGGAAATTGTTATTAAATATGGGCATACTGTTAACCTCTCTATGAGGGAAGATAATTCTTGTTAATCTTGAGAGCTGTATATTTTTCAGGATATATAAAAAGCGATACACATAGGTACAGGAAGAAGATACAAAGTAAATGATGTAATGATAAAAATGTGTTTGAAAGGTGTGAAGAGGTGATAACAAGAGATGTGGTAAAGAGGAGGGAGAAAATGTAAATTACGCAGGAAGTGGCAAAAAGTTATAGGAAAAGAGGAGAGAGAAATGAGCATTGTACGATATTTATTTTCATCAGAAATTCTTCCAGAAGGGAACAACAAACTCAGTTAAGTATAGAAATTTAACTAGGTCAGTGGGCAGTAGGAGGAGATGGGGAAAGAAAAAGGAGGGGAGGTTAAAAGAGATGGAAGAAGTAGTGAGGATAATGGGGAATAAACGTAACAGGGGCTGAGACGAGGAAGAGTAGACTGTGGGAGGTGGTGGTGAAAAATTAAAACTCTATTGTGAAAAACAAGGGAGAAGGGAGAAATAAAAACACAAATGGGGGTAAAGAGGATGGAGGGAAAGACACACATAGTAATCATAACTATGAATGCGAATGGGATGTAGAAGACCCACAGAACATAGACTGATAGAAGAATGGATTAAAAATCATAATCCAACAATATGTTGTTTACAAGAAACACGTTTGAAAAAGGGGGATAAACATATAGTAAAGGGAAAAGTTTAGAACAGAATACATTGTGCTTCCTCTGATTAAAAAAAAAAATCAGGAGTAGCCATCCTAAACTTAGGCAAAGGAAATGTAGAAATAGATCTAGTAAAAAGGGATAAGGAAGTAAACTATATCCTGTTCAAAGCACCATACCAAACATAACAATATCATTACTAAACATATATGCTCCAAGGGGTATGACACCCAAATTCTAAGATGAGAAGTTAAGGAGTAACAGAAAGAAATAGACAGCAACACCATACCACTGGGGGACCGCAATCTCCCTGCTCTCTGAACTTGATAAATCTAACCTCAAAATCAACAATAAAGAATTCAAGGAGGTGTATAAAACTTTGGATAAGATAGATATGATAGATCTCTGGAGAAAATAGAATATACCTTTTTCTCAGTTTTATAGAACACTTATACAAAAATTGACCATCTACTAGAACACAAAATCTCTAAAATTCAGTGCAGAAAGGAAGAGATAATGAATGCATCCTTCTCAGATCATAATGCAATAAAAATTATATGAAATAAAAGGCAATAGAAAAACAGACCCAAAATTAATTGGTAGCTAAGTAAAGTAATGGGAAAGAATGAATGGAGTAAAAACAAATCATAAAAGAAACCAACAACTCAATTCAAGAGAATGACAATAATGAGACAACCTTCCAAACTTCAGGGGATATGGCAAAAAAAAGTTCTTAGGGAAAGTTTAATATCTTTGAATGACTACAAGAAAAACGAAAGAGGAGATCAATGAATTGGCTTGCAGTTTAAAAAGCCAGAAAAAGAACAAATTGAAAATCCGCAAAAAAATTCTAAATTATAAATACTGAAAATCAAAAGAGAGATTAATAAAACTGAGATTAAGAAAACTATTGAAGTAATTAATAAAAATAAGTGTTGGTTTTATGAAAAAAGCAAATAAGCATTGGACAGGAGCTTTCGAAGCAGGTAGGAGCTTGGGTCCATTACTGAAGGACTCTGCATAAATCCCCTGAGGGAACTGAGTCTGGGATGCGGCCCAACCCCCACCAGAGAACCTGAATTTAATCTTAATCTGAATAGCACCTGGGTCTGCCACTGAAAACCCTAAGGCTGGGGAGCAGCATTTGAATCTCAGACCTCAAGCACTAGCTGGGAGAATCTAGGAAGGGGTAGAGAGGTATCACAGAAGTCAAGTAACTGGCTGGGAAAATGCCCAGAAAAGGGAAAAAAAAAATAAAACAATAGTAGGTTACTTTCTTGGTTAACAGATATTTCCTCCTTTCCTTTCTGATGAGGAAGAACAATGCTTACGATAAGGCAAAGACATAGAATTCAAGGCCACTGTATCCCAGACATCTGAAATAGATATCCAATGGGCTAAGGCCATGGAAGAGCTCAAAAAGGATTTTGAAAATCAAGTTAGACAGGTGGAGGAAAAACTGGGAAGAGAAATGAGAGAGATGCAAGAAAAGCATGAAAAACGGGACAATACCTTGCTAAAGGAGACCCTAAAAAATACTGAACAAAATAACACCTTGAAAAATAGGCTAACTCAATTGGCAAAAGAGGTTGAAAAAGCCAATGAGGAGAAGAATGCTTTCAAAAGTAGAATTAGCCAAGTGGAAAAAGAGGTTCAAAAGCTCACTGAAGAAAATAGTTCTCTCAAAATTAGAATGGAAGAGATGGTGGCTGTTGACTCTCTGAGAAATGACGAAATCACAAAAAAACCCCAAAAGAATGAACAAATGGAAGAGAATGTGAAATATATCATTGGAAAAACAACTGACCTGAAAAATAGATCCAGGAGAAACAAGTTAAAAATTTTGGGACTACCTGAAAGCCATGATCAAAAAAAAGAGCCTAGACATCATCTTTCACGAAATTATCAAGGAAAACTGTCCTGATATTCTAGAACCAGAGGGAAAACTAAGTATTCAAGGAATGCACTGATAATCCACCTCAAAGAAATCCCAAAAGAGAAACTCCTAGGAATATTGTGACTAAATTCCAGAATTCCCAGGTCAAGGAGAAAATATTGCAAGCAGCGAGAAAGAAAAAATTCCAGTATTGTGGAAATACAACCAGTATAACACAAGATGTAGCAGTTTCTACATTAAGGGATCAAAGGGCGTGGAATAGGATATTCCAGAAGTCAAAGAAACTAGGACTAAAACCAAGAATCACCTGCCCAGCAAAACTGAGTATACTACTTCAGGGGAAAAAATGGTCTTTCAATGAAATAGAGAACTTTCAAGTATTTTTGATGAAAAGACCAGAGCTAAAAAGAAAGTTTGTCTTTCAAACACAAGAATGAGAAGAAGCATGAAAAAATAAACAGCAAAGAGAAGTCATAAGTGACTTACCAAAGTTGAACTGTTTACATTCCTACATGGAAAGACAATATTTGAAACTCTTGAAACATTTAAGTGCCTGAGTAGTTGGTGAGATTACACTTACACATACACACACACATGCACAGACATGTACACTCGTGTGTGCACACACACACATACCCACATGCATGCACACACAAAGACAGAGAGCACAGGGTGAATTGAATATGATGGGGTCATACCTTTAAAAATTAAGGTAAATATATGAGAGAATTGTATTGGGAGGAGAGAGGGTGAAATGGAATTGGGGCAAATTATCTCTCATTGAAGTGGCAAGCAGGAGACATTTTAGTGGAGGAAAAAGAGGAGAATTGAGAAATAAACATGAAGTTTACTGTCATCACATTCGACTAAAAGAAGGCATAAAATGCGCACTCATTTTGTTATGAGAACCTATCTTACAATACAGGAAAGTGGGGGAGAAGGAGATAAACAGAGTGGGGGGGATGATGGAAGGGAGGGTAATGGGGGAGGGAGCAATTTGAAGTCAACCCTCGGGGAGGGACAGGATGAAAAGAGAGAATAGCAACAATGGGGGCAGTATAGAATGCAGGGAAATATTGTTACCCTTACACAACACGACTACTATGGAAGTCATTTGCAAAACTACATAGATATGGCCTATATTGAATTGCCTACCTTCCCAAGGGAATAGGTGGGGAGGGAGAGGTGGGGAGAAGTTGGAACTCAAAGTTTTAGGAACAACTGTTGAGTATTGTTCTTGCTACTAGGAAATAAGAAATACAGGTAATGGGGAATAGAATTTTATCTGGCCCTACAGGACAAAAGAGAAGATGGGGACAAGGGAAGGGAGGGATGATAAAAGGGAGGGCATATTTGTGATAGCGCTAATTAGAATGCTTGGTGTATTGGGGTGGAGGGAGGGGACAAATGGGGAGCAAATTTGGAACCCAAAATTTTTTGAAAATGATTGTAAAAAATTAAATAAATATTTTTTTTAAAGAAATAAGAAGATACGATAGAGTTGGAACACTCATTGGTGGTGTAGTTGTGAGCTGATGCAACCATTCTGGAGAGCAATTTGCAATTGTTCTCAAAGGGCTACAAATGTGTGCATTCCCTTTTCCCCAGCAATACCACTTTTAGGGCTGTATCCCCAAGAGAACATAAAAATGGGAAATTTTCCCATGTGTACTAGGATATTTACAGCAGGTCTCTTTGTGGTGGCCAAAAACTGGAAATCAGGGGGATGCCCATCCATTGGGGAATGACTGAATAAATTGTGGAACATGATTGTATTGTAATACTGTAATGCTATAAGAAATGATGAAGAGGAAAACTTCAGAGAGTCCTGGAAAGATTTATGTGAACTGACACTGAGTGAGAGGAGCAGAACCATGAGAACTTTGTTCACTTAACAACCACACGGTACAAGGATTTTTTTCACATAACAGTCAATAGGTATGTGAGAGGCAGACAATGGAGATGCAAGGACTTAAAAAATTCCCAGTGGACTTATGAGGCAAAGAGCCTTCCACATTCTGAGAAACAACTATGAAATGTAATCACAGAGTGTACCCAATTATTTTCTTTTTTTATTATGTGTTGTTATGTTTTGTTTTATAATTTTTCACATTCATTTTAGTTCTTCTATGTATCATGACTAAGGTGAAAATATATTTAATACGAATGTATGTGTAGAACCTATGTAAAATTCTATGCCGTCTCATGGAGGGAGTAGAAAAGAAAGGAGAGGGAGGGGGAAAATGTAAGATACAGGGAAATGGTTGTAGAACACTGATTACAAACAAAATAATTTAATTAAAAAATACAAGTTAAAAACAAGATAAGGGACAGCTTACTCTGACAGAACTTTCTGAATTATTCCTTGTTTTCTTGTGCATGCTTGTGTGAGAGGACACACCTTGAAAATCGGTGATCATGTCATGCTTACGATGAGAACACTGTCCTGCTCCATTTCATCTCTCCAGACAATAAAGGAAAAACTCTCAGCAAGAGTTAAGACTTTTGATGTCCAAGAGAGCCCTTTATTATGCAAAATGGATGCATATGCATCAACTAGTGTGTGTTCAAAATATTTTAGACTAGGCCTCTTTCTGTTTTCATGTGAAGTTCCTGGATTCATCCAGGAGATATGTCTCTGTTGACTGAATACATGCATTTTAATCACATTCTCTCAATATTATAGAAAATAATCTAAGAAAAAGATTGTATTTTACATAGAATTTTACAGTTTATATCTTCCCCAAATTTTGAGTTTTCATTCAATAAGGAATGATCAAAATGTGTTTGAGATTTGTAACGTTATGTGACTTCCTTTTAAATAGATAGACCCTGTTATGTTAGTAGTGCTTTAGAACACAACGTTCAATCCAAGAATAATAGGAGTAACAAGCATACAAAGTAGGGACGGGATCCAAACATTCATGTGGAATGTAAAAGCAATGATAGACTGGCATTTCATACCAAAATTGGCTTTTGCTACATCATTCACATAACAGTCAATAGGTATGTGAGAGGCAGACAGTGGAGAAACAATATCTTATCCATGAACAACTCTGGATATATTTGTCTTAAGAGTGAAATTCTTGTGTCATTTTTTTTTGTCTTAGCAGAATTCTCATTTTTAATTTGACAAACTGGCTGGCATGTTGTACTTTCTTTTCCATCCTCTAAGCTGCAACACAGACCTAGGTCCCAGCTGGATAGTTATGTTCTGGTGCATTCCAAGACTTTCCTGACTGCCACATGTGGCACTTCAAAGAAACCTCTGCAGTAACCAGCAATGAAAATTCTAAGACAGGCTTAGAATGGCAACAAAAAAAAAAATCAGAATTTTAGGTACCTTCTTTGAAGAGCCATATGTAACAGTGCAAGTCAGGATTTGAGTACATGTGGTATCTTTTAATTGAAGAGCTACAGCCACCAGAAAAGAGAAACCCTGGGATATATTATAGCCCCCACAGAGTCTAACTTCTATGACGCAGGGGAAAATCAACTCCTTTTGCAATTTAAATATGAATAGGAGAAATCATTCTCTCTTATGGCTTCAGAAAATAAAGTAGAACAAGAATAAAGAAAAAATGTGGAAGATTCAGTTCTGGAAATATATTTTATGATGTTTCCTGGCATTTAGAATAAAATAACAATTTCAGGACTAGTATTTTCTTTGAAATTATTTATTTTATTTTTACTTTATGGAATAAAAGAAACATTTCTGTAACATAGTATAAATTTTTAAAAAAAGATTGTGCATGAAACTGTAAATGTATTATATACAACATGCTATTCCTGTTAAATATACTGTTATCATGCATTTTTCCCCTTTTTTTCTTCCCTCTTTTTCCTCCTTAATAGATGCAAGATCATTGAATTTATTAAGAGCCTACTATGTACAAGGGACTCTAAGAATCACTTTACAAATGTATTTGATTTTTTTCTTACAATAGCCTTGTGATGTAGGTGCTCTTATTGTCTTCATTTTACAATGAGGAAATCAATATGACAGATGTATTAAGAGACATTAATATAGTAATGTAGGTAGTATGTATCTAAGGCCAGATTTTAAATCAGGTCTTCCTGACTCCAGGTCTAGTAATCTATCATTGTTACATGCAGCACCTATCATGAGATCAGAGACATAGATCTGGAAGAGATTAGAAGTTGCAAAATTCAATCCCATCCTTTTGCTTTTGAATAAACTGAAACCCAGAGATGTGTCATTTCTTAATGTCTAATGCCTAAGTATCTAATTGTAGCTATATTTATTCAACAGTATAGCAATTCAGTTAAAATGGAAGAAAAGAATCTCAAGCAGGTTAGGTGCTCATTGATGGGAACACTAAAAAATATCAAATTCACTAAATATGTCATAGACATAGACCAAGAAATTTAAATATGTTATTTAGATTTTGAAAAGGGTGTTTCACCATTGTTTCTAAATTCTTCATTGTAAAGCAACAGGCCGTTGTTGGTGTTGTGTTTATCCTTTGTTCTTGAAGAGGGCCATTACATCAAGATGATGACATGACTTGCAGTTGACTTTGATGTGAGGGAGGGAGGGAGGGCTGTGCAAGGTCACTAACATCACTTTCTTCTCCTGAGTCATCTGGGTCCAGTGGCCTGACATTCATCAGAATAACTGGAGATGGCCCAGGATGTAATGTGAGACCCTGGTCCTTTCAGGATAAGGTTTTGCCAAATTCTCACTTTGAATGAGATACACTCATTTAATGAATAGGCTTCTTTAAGTAGTTATTCAAGGGGTGGTCCCTTCAGTAAAAAAAAAAAAAAAACAAATGAAACTGGGAGGGGAAGACCCTCAGGGTTCCGAGGAAAAATTACTATTTAGTAATTACATTCACTCTGTGCTAGGTGGGTGGAGACTTGTTAATTTTTGAGCTTCAGTGTGAATTAAGTTTAAGACTTGATCATTCAGCAAGAAACATAGCCCGTAAACCCAGAGGAAAAAAAGGCAGCTTTTTCACATGGAGTGTATCTTCCCCCTGAATAGAACATCAGAGAACAGGAGAAAGAAGAGAAGGAAAAGGAGTAGGAGGAGGAGAGGAAGGAGGAGGTTGTGAATGATAGAATAGTATAACCTCTGAAGAGCTGAAATGAAATATTCCCAAAAGAGAAATAAATAGACAAATGGTACCTTAGAGAAGATTACAATAACTTACAAACAAGGAATTCCAAAGGAGACAAAAAGTGAGATGTAAAGGATGTCAAGCTTACGTGATCAACAGAAAGAGTTATGTGTTGGTGACAGAAAGGGAGAAAATCTACAAGGAAGGCAGTAAGATGAAGGATAATTGATGGCCCACAGACATGTTCCATTGATATCCACAGAATAAGAGGAATGTACCAGTATATTCATAAAAACAAACTAAATTTTAGACGTCATTGATTTTAACATTTATGTTTTACAAATAAGGAAATGGAGGTTGGGGTTTTAAATTTCAATATGAAACTTTTATTTTAAGAAAGCATTATGTTGATATATTCCCAAGTACTCCCATAATATTTTGCGGTCAACAGCTTCACCACAGAAAACTTTTTCCAAGTATAGAAGTAAGGACTACCTTGAAATATACTACTGACAATAGTACAGTGGAAGATGATGTATTTGAACTTGAGTCTTCTTTCCTCCAAGGCTAGTACTTTGTCCGTTGTGCTGCCTCAATGATCTGACCCTCTGAGGAAAACTTGCAAAAGGATATGGATGAGAGCTGCACAAGGTAGGCATTTATGAATGGGTTATCATCTGCAATTGATGGGAAATATTTCCATCAGTGAGATGACAGATATCTTGAATTATTAATATTTTACATCTCACTTTTTGTGCCTCCTTATTGCTCCTTTGGGAACCTTCAACTTCAGCTTATCAGAGGTTATACAATTCTGTCATTCACTGCCACACAACATTAGTAGAAAGGTATTAGGATTTTAAAGATAGGCCTTAAGAGAGGAGACAAAGATGATCTCCCTGTAACTTTTCTTAATCCTCACCTAGGAAATCAAAAATAACAACAATAAATCACATTATGATGTAAGAAAGATATAAAACACTAGCAAAGAGGAAACAGTTCACCTGGAAGTCAACTACACAAAAAACAGTCAAACAGAAACAAGAACCAGTTGTGTATTCTTACTTCAGACAGAGTAAGTACCAGACTTGGCACTGTCTTAACACAGATCTGACTCAGTTCAAGTACCTGCTTCTCACATATCTCTCCACCACAATGAGTCTAACTCTAGTGCCTCTCTTGCAAATTCCTGGTCCCATGGCCAGTTTAGCTTCAAGCTCATTCTTTACCTCTCCTCCACCCACAGGGCTGGTCTAGCTAACCATCTCCCTCTTTTAGCATCAAAAGAAAACTTCCCTTACCAAGGAGTGAAAAATTACAAACATGTAAGTCTACTTCTCAATTTTGAGAAATTAAAGGGAAGAATAGAATACAAAATCCCAAAAAGTATTTCTTAAAAAACTGAGATTAAATTATTTTTAAAAGGCATTTCAACAAAAGAGAATAATTTTACTTTTTCAGAAGAAATCTGTTGTAAACAGCATTCAAGAAATAGGATGGCTGCTCATAGGCCATTAAAAAATGGAATATCTACTTATTCATAGCAAAAGTAGGGTGTTCAACAAAAACAACCATCACAGAACCCCTTAAGCTGATTTAGCTTAGCAAACTTCTCATCAGGTTACACAGTCAAATATATGAGGGTTCCTCAACTTCTTCCTGGTTTCTTTGTACATAGGACATGATGAAATATTTTAAATATTCTGAGTCTAAAGTCACTTTACTGACCTATACATAGTGTCTCAAGGAATGTTTCAGTACTTCTTATGGAAAAAAATGTCCAATTCAACAATGGAAAAATAGTTAGGATGCTGTTGATATCTCATTCATCTATTACATGCTCGCCTGCATGGAAAGTAACAATGCAGAGACTTAGAAAATAAGGTTCCTAAAAGTAAAATCATTTAATAATAGTGATTATACTTTTAAAAAGAGACAGAGATGGGTAAGAAGAATACTGGAGATTTCTCCAGTCAAATTAATGTCATTAACAAAGGAAAGAAGAATAATTTTGAGTTAATTAGGAAAAACAAAACAAAACACTGTTCATATGGGGCACAGGAAAAAAGAAAACAAAGAAACAATGTGTAAGAACAAAACTCATGAATTCAAGAATATACCCTAATAAATTCTACAGGACATGAGAATAGGAAAAAGACAACAAAAACAAAGAATAAAAAAGCATTATAAATAATTATTTTTACTCAGGGAATGTATATGTATATATATATAGGCCTTGGTGAGAAGAACCATCTATCACATTAATATAACAGGTGAAAAGGAAAGGCTAAGAAAAAAATATTACCAGTAAAAGCAGTTAATATTTGAAGAAATAATATTGAACAAGGAAAAAATAAACAATTTGAATAGGCATGGTAAATGAGGAAATGGGAAGCATGGATAGGATCTGCAAGAGCAGAATAGAATAAAATTAGGATGGTAAAACAAACCCAAGTATCTAAATGCTAATTGAAAAGTGAGGTAGAAAGTTGATTTCTTTTAAAAAATGGCAGAAAGGAAGGTAAATATGAGAATTTAAACCACAAATGTAAATTGATTCAAATTTCCAATAAAGAGGAAAAAATATAAATTAATGGATAAGAAATCAATATCCAACATTTTACATAGAATAAATATTTTTAAATATACATAAAAATGCTGAAAAAAAATAAAACTTTGTACTGTACACTCAAATTCTTAAAGAAAATACCAGAACTGAAAAATTAATTGTCATAAAAATTATTAATAATTTTAACAATATTTAAAAAATAACAATTATTAATTAATCAGTATTCTGCTTTCTGAACAGGATAAACTCATTAGATAGAATTCAAATGAAAGTAGAGATTTGCAAATTATGACAAAATTTAAATGGAACATTTTTAGCTATTGTCCTAACTTAAATGTTAAAAATACATATTTATCATGGATTTCTGCTTCTGACAGCCAAGATGGAAGAGCGATCAGTAATTGCTATCTCTCTCCCCTTGTTGACCTTGATAAGCCCAGAGAATATTTCCCCTGTGAAATAACCTGGAACAGGGGGAGTAGCAGAAAGGGTAAACAGACTCTTAACCCGTGAGGCTAGAAATATCATAAAATATCACAAAGGTTCCTCTTACTGTAGCCAAAGGGGATGACTGGAGGATTAGAGCTGTCCCAGATAGCCCACTTCAACAAACAGGGAGAAGGTCCTTAGCTTCAGGGGATGGGGAGTGGGAGGTAAAGCCAGCAGCTGCTAACAGCCTGCCTCCAGGAGTGCCCCAGCTCTGCAGGGGAATCTGGAAGAGACTAGCTCAGATGGGATCACCAGCCACAGGGCTTGCATATGCTGTAGCTCAGCAGAGATTTCCAGTGTCTAGACAACTCTTCCCTCACACTTATCTAGCTAGCTCCAGAGTAAGTATGGGAAAATGCAAAGAAACCTCACTTGGCCTCTGCTCTCCAACACTAGTCAACTCAGCACCAGATAAACTGCACCATTTTAGCTTCTAACTGAAAGAACCAGGGCCAAAAACTCACAATGCCTCAAGTTCAAGTCACAAGAACTGTAGGACAGAACTCCTTGTGTCCCAGAAGCAGAGATCTATGTTAAAAGCCAGGAAACGGTGATAATCGTCAGGAGGACAAGGACCAAAACATGAATATCAGAAAGGTCAACATTGAGACTATGCTCCCATCTGAAACTTCAGAAGAGAATATGAACTGGTCTGAAGAACAAAGATCCTTCTTGGAAGAGCTCAGGAAGGATTTTAAAACTAAAATTAGAGAAATAGAAGGAAAACTGAGCAAGGATTTTAAAAATATTTGAAACGAAGTCACAGAAGAACTTAAGAGGACAATTGTACAAATGGAAAAGGAAGCACAAAACTGAACTGGTGAAAATAACTCCTTAAAAGGAACAATTGGACAGAGGGCAAAGGAGATGCAAAAGTTAATTGAAGAAAATGATTTGATAAAATAGAATCTGACAAGTAGAAGCTAATAAATCTATGAAACATCAAGAATCAGTTAAAGAGAATCTAAAGAATGAAAATATACAAGAAAATGTAAACTATCTAATTGGAAAAACAACTGACCTGGAAAATAGATCCAGGAAAGAAAACCTAAGGATTACTGGTCTACCAGAAAGCCATGATGAAAAAAGAGTCTGTTAAATATCATTCAACAAATTATCAAGGAAAATTGCCCAGAAATCCTAGATCCAGAGGGCTAAATAGTCATCGAAAGAATCCACCATTAGCCTCCTGAAAGGGACCCCGACACTAAAAGCACCAAGCAATATAACTTCAAAAATCCAGAACTATCAACTGAAAGAGAAAATACTGCAGGCAATCAGAAAGAAAACATTCAAATATGGAAGAAATACAGTTCCTATACACAGGACTTTGCAGCTTCTACACAAAGATCAAAGTAATTGGAATACGATATTCTGTAAGGCAAAGGATATGGGACTACAATCAAGGATTAATTACCCAGCAAAATTGAGCATAATATTTCAGGGAAGAAAATGGTCATTCAATGAAGTAAGGGGTTTCCAGACCTTCGTGATGAAAGGGCAGAACTCAATAGAAAATTTGATTTTCAGACACAAGTCTCAAGAGGGGAAAAAAAGAAAAAAGAAAAAACTTGTTTTATAATATGAGCAAATTGTTTACATCCTTATAAGGGAAGATGATACTTGTTAATCTTGAGAATTGGATATTTATTATGAAATCTAAAAGGGATATACGCAGATAGAGGTAGTGGGTATGAATTAAATGATGGGATGGTAACAAATGTGATTTAAGGGGGCAAAGGAATTGTAATGAGGGATGTGAAAAAGAGGAGGGAGAAAATAATACATCATAGGAACAGGCAGAAAAGTATAGTAGAGTAGAGCGAAAGAGGGGAGGGAGACGAGCACTGCTTGAAATGTACACTCATCTGATTGGATTCAAGGAGGGTACAACAAACTCAATTAAGTATAGAAATACAATTAGCTCTATAGGTAGTAGGAAGGGCAGGGGGAACAAAAAGAAAG
The DNA here is from genome assembly GCA_028658325.1 of Potorous gilbertii. Lineage (NCBI taxonomy): Eukaryota > Metazoa > Chordata > Mammalia > Diprotodontia > Potoroidae > Potorous > Potorous gilbertii. The sequence continues at coordinate 439,791,983 of CM053771.1, read as the reverse complement.
GGGAAGCTAAAAGGAAGATAATAATTAGTAAGGGAAAAGTGGACTAAAATGGAGGGAGGTAGAAAGAAGGGAGTGAAGACTAAGGGAGGTGGTGGTCACAAACTAAAACTTTATTCTGAAGGGGAAGGGAGAAGGAAGAAATAAAAGCATAAATAAGTGAAAAGGGGATGGAGGAAAAGGTACAGTTAGTAATCATAACTGTAAATGTGAATGGAATGAACTCTTCCACAAAAGGGAAACAGATAGTAGAATGGATTACAAACCACAATCCAACAATATGTTGTTTAAAAGAAACATCTGAAGCCTTTACACAAGGTAAAGGTTTAAGGTTAGAGCAGAATATGTTGTGTAAAAAAAGCAGGGGTAGCAATACTAATCTCCAACAAATCAGAAGCAGAAATAGATCTAATCAAAACAGATAAGGAAGGAAACTATATCCTGCTAAAAGGCTCTATAGACAACGAAGCAATATCATTAGTAAACAAATATACTCCAAATGGCATAGCAAACAATTTTTAGAGGAGAAGTGAAGGGAGTTACAAGAAAAAATAAACAGCAAAACTATACTAGTGGGACATTTCAACCTCCTCCTCTCTGAACTTGGTATATCTAACCTCAGAAATAAACAAGGAAGAAGTTAAGGAAGTGAATAAAAGTCTAGATAAGGTAGATACGAGAGATCTCTGAAGAAAACTGAATGGGAATAGAAAGGAATATACCTTTTTCTCAATGATACATGGCACATATACAAAAATTGACCATGTACTAGGGCATAAAAACCTAACAATCCAGAGAAGAAAGGCAGAGATAGTAAATGCATCTTTCTCAGATTATAATGCAATAAAAATTATGTGTAATAAAAGGCCATGGAAAGATAGACCAAAAATTAATTAGAAACTAAATATTGTAATCCTTAAGAAGGAGTGGGTTAAACAACAAATCATAGTAACAATCAACAAATTCATTCAAGAGAATGACAATAATGAGACAACCCACCAAATTTTATGAGATACTGCAAAAGCAGTTCTTAGAGGAAGTTTTATATCTTTGAATACCTACATGAATACAATAGCCAACGATGAGATCAAGGAATTGAGCATGTAGCTGAAAAAGCTGGACAGAGAAGTTGAAAATTGCCAAGTAAACAACTAATTAAAAAGACTAAAAATGAAAGGAAAGATTAATGAAGTTGAAATTAAGAAAACTGTTGAATTAATGAATAAAGTTAAGAGTTGATTTTTATGAAAAGACCAAGAAAATTGAGAAAGTTCTGGTCAATTTGATTAAAAGAAAGAAAGAAGAAAACCAAGTTACCAAGAGGAATAATGAAAGGGGCGAACTCACCTCCAATGAGGAGCAAATTAAAACTATAATGTGAAATTACCAAATGATATGACCAAAAATTCAAAAATTCAAATTCGATGGATGATTATTTTTAAATATAGATTGCCCATATTAATAGAAGAGGAATTTGAGTACATAAATAACCCCATCTCAGAAAAAGAAACTGAACAAGACATCAATAAACTCCCTAGGAAAAGATCTCCGGAGCCACATGAATTCATAAGTGAATTCTATGAAACGTTTAAAGAACAACTAATTTCAATAGTATATAGACAGTTTGTGAGAATTGGAGAAGAAGGATTGCTCCCAAATTCTTTTTATGACACAAATATGATTTTGATACCTAAACCAGGAAGAGCAAAAACAGGGAAAGAAAATTATAGAACAATTTCTCTAATGAATATAGATGCAAATATTTTAAATAAGGTTTAAAGGATTTAAAAGATTTAAAATAAGGTTAAAAAAAGAGAATTTACATTATGATCAGGTAGGATTTGTACTAAGATTATAGGGCTGGTTCAATATTAGGAAAACTACTAACATTATTAATTATATCTACGACAAAGCTAAAAGAAAACAAATGATTATCTTAATATATTCAGAAAAAACTTTTGACAAATTGCAATACCAATTCCTATTGAAAACACTGGCGAACATAGGAATAAATGAAACTTTTCATAATATAGTAAGAAGTATCTACCTAAAATCATCAACAAGCATTATATGCAATGGGGACAAGCTAGACGCATTTCCGGTAAGATCATGGGAGAAACAAGTATACCCATTATCACCTCTGTTACTTAATACGGTATCAGAAATCCTAGCTGTAGCAATAAGAGAGGAAAAAGAAATTGAAGAAATTAGATTAGGTAAAGAAGAAACTAAACTATAATTCTGTAGATGATATGATGATATAATGAGAGAATCCTAGAGAATCAAGGAAAAAAGACGACTTGACATAATAAACAACTTTGACAAAGTTTCAGGTTATAAAGTAAATGCACATAATCATCTACATTTCTATATATTACTAACAAAGTCCAGCACCAAGAGATGGAAAGAGAAATCCCATTTAAAGCAACGGTAGACATTATAAAATATCTGGGAATCTACTTGCCAAAACAAACCCAGGGGTTATATGAACACAATTACAAAACATTTTTCGCACAAATAAAGTCAGATCTAGGGAACTGGAAAAGCATCAGTTGCTCATGTGTAGGCCGAGCTAATATAATAAAAATGAATATTCTACCAAAATTAATTTGCCTGTTCAGTGGCAAAGCAATAGAAGTGTCAGATAACTATTTACTAGAGATAGAAAAAAATAATATCGAAATTCATCTGGAAGAAGAAAAGCTCCAGAATATCAAGGGAAATAATAGAAAGAAATGCTAAAAGCAACAATCATCAAAACCACTTACTACTGGCTAAGAAAGAGAAGGATAGACCAGTGGAATAGGTTAATTACTCAAGACACAGCAGTTAAGGAATATAGCAATCTACTGTTTGATAAAACCCAAGACCCCAGCTTCTGGTATGAGAACTCACTGTCTGACAAAAATTGCTGGGAAAAAATGAATAACAGTGTGACAGAAACTGTTCTTGGATCAATGCCTGGCTTCATACACAAGAATAAAGTCCAACTGGATACATGATCAAAGTGTAAAGATTGATACTTAAAACAAATTAGAGGAGCATGAAATAGTGTTCTTGTCACATACATGGAGTATGGAGAAATTTATGACCCAGTCAGAGATAGACAAAATTATGAAATGCAAATTGCATAATTTTGATCATATTAAATTGAAAAACTTTTGCACAAACAAACCCAATGCAATCAAGATTAGAAGGGAAAGAGACAACTGAGGAATAACGTTTGCAACTAGCATCTGTGACAAAGGCCTCATTTCTAAAATAGAACAAAGTCAAATGTACAGGAACACAAGTCATACTCCAACTGATAAATGATGAAAGCATATAAACAGGAAATTTTCAGAGGAAGAAATTAAAGTTATCTATAATCATACGAAAAAATGCTCCAAATCACTACTGATTAGAGAGATACAAATCAAAACTACTCTATCAGATGCCCTAAAATGACAGAACAGGAAGATGATAAATGTTGGAGAAGATGTGGGAGAGTTGGAACAATCATTCATTGTTGGTGGAGCTGTGAGCTGATCCAATAGTTCTGGAGAGCAATTTGAAACTATACCCAAGTGGATACAAAGATGTGCATACCCTCTCATCCAGCAATACCATTCCTGGGACTCCATCCAAAAGAAATCATAGAAATGGGAAAGGATGCAACATGTACAAAAACGTTTATAGCAACTCTCTCTGTCGTGGCAAAAACTGAAAATCAAGGCGATGCCCATCAATTGGGGAATGGCTGAACAAGTTGTGGTATGTGAATGTAATGGAATACTACTGTGCTGTGAGAAACGACAAACAGGAATATTTCACAGAAGCCTGGAAATACTTATATGAACCAATGCTGAATGGAAGGAGCACAACCAGTGGAACTTTATGCACAGTAACAATCACAATGCACGAGGAATTTTTCTGGTAGGCTTAGTACTTCATTGAAAGGCATAGACTTAGCAAAATTTCCAATGAACTCTTTAGGCAAAACACCTACCACATCCGGAAAAAAAAAAAAAAAACTACGGGTTTTCTTTCTTTATTTTTTAATTTCTTTATTTGTTTTCAACATTCATATCCATAATATTTTTTTCTACTTTTTATTTATTTATTCAGCCATTCACCTCATTTATTTATTTATTTATTTACTTATTTATTTATGGTTTTCAACATTAATTTCCACAAAATTTTGTGTTTCAAATTTTCTCTCCATCTCTCCTCTTCCCCCACCCAAAGACATCATGCATTCTGATTACCTTTTCCCCCAATCTGTCCTCCAGTCTATCACAACCCTCCCTTCCCTTACCCTATCTTCTCTCTTTTCTTGTAGGGAAGGAGAGATTTGTATACCACAGTACCTGTATTTCTTATTTTCGACCTGCATGCTAAAGCAATTCTTTACAGTCATTCCTAAAATTTAAGTTCAAAATTCTGTCCCTTCCTCTCTTGCCATTCACCCCCACTGAGAAGGCAAGTAATTCAATATAGGATATATGTGTGTTGTTACACAAAAGACCTCTATAATAGTTACGTTGTGAAACATGAACTATATGTTCCTACATATTGTACTGTCCCCAACTTATTCTATTCTCTCTTTTGACCTTGGTCATCCCCAAAAATCTTTACTTCTAATTGCTCCTTCCTCCCATTTGTCCTTCCTTCTATCATCCTCCCAACACATTTATCCCATTTTACCCTACTTTCTTGTGGTGTAAGATAGATTTTCACACCAAATTGAGTGTACATGTTATTCCCTCCATAAGCCAAATGTGAAGAAAGTAAACTTCACTTTCTCCTTCTCATTTCTCCTTTTTCCCTCCACTGTCAAAAGTTTTCCTTGTCTCTTTTATGAAAGATAATTTGTCCCATTCCATTTCTCCCTTTCTCCCCCAATACATTCTTCTCTCGCCTCTTAATTTTATATTTAGATACCTTCTTTTCCTATTCACCTCAACCTGTGTTCTCTGTCTATATGTATATAACCTTTCTAAATACCCAATTACTGAGAAAAGTCTCAAGTGTTAGAAATACTATCTTTTCATGAAGGGATGTACAGAGGTGAACTTTAGTAAGTCCCTTATGATTTCTCTTTCCTGTTTAACTTTTTCATGTTTCTCTTGATTCTTGTATTTGACAGTCAATTTTGTATTCAGCTGTAGCCTTCTCACCAAGAATGCTTGAAAGTCCTCTTTTTCTTTGAATAATCATTTCTCCCCTTAAATATTATATTCAGTTTTGCTGAGTAGGTGATTCTTGATTTTAATCCTATTTTATTTTTCACTTCTTGAATATCATATTCCAAGTCTTTCAAATACTTAATGTAGTAGCTGCTAGAACTTTTATTATCCTGATTGTATTTCCATGATACTCAGATTGCTTCTTTCTGGCTTCTTGCAATGTTTTCTCCTTAACCTGAGAACTCTAGAATTTGGCTACTATAATCCTGTAAGTTTTTCTTTTCAGATCTCTTTCAGATGGGGATTGATTGATTATTTCAATATTTATTTTACCCTCTGGCTCTAGAATATCAAGGCAGTTTTCCTTTATAAATTTCATGAAAGATGATGTCTAAGCTCTTTTTTTTATCATGGCTTTCAGGGGGAACACATAATTTAAAAAGTTCCTCTCCTGGATCTATTTTCCAAGTCAATTGTTTATTCCAATTAGAAATTTCACATTATCCTTTGTTTTTTCATTCTTTTTGTTTGTTTTGTAATTTCTTCTTTTCTCATAAAGTCGTCAGCTTCTATCTGCACCATTCTAACTTTTAGAGAACTATTTTCTTCAGTGAGCTTTTGAATCTTCTTTTCCATTTGGTCCATTCTACTTTTTAAAGCATTCTTCTCCTCACTGGTCTGTTGGACCTCTTTTGCTATTTAGATTGGTCTATTTTGAAAGGTGTTATTATCTTCCCCTTTTTTGGGTTCTCTTTTAGGAAGTTCTGGACTTTTCATGATTCTCTTGCATCAGTCTCATTTCTCTTCACAATTTTTACTCCACCTCTCTTACTTGATTTTCAAAGTCCTTTTTGAGTGTTTCCATAGCCTAAGAACGTTGCCTAAGTGTTACATAGCCTAAGAATTTTTTTAGAGGCTTTGGATATAGAATCCTTGAGTTTGATGTCTTCTTCTGATGTCTTCCTTCCTTTGTTTTTCCTCAACTGATGTTATGGAAGAAAATACGTTTTCACCAAGAAAGTAATTATATAGTATTTTGTCTTTTGGGGGCATTCTCCCAGCCAGTTACTTGACTTTTGAATACTTTGTCAAGTGGAGGGTGCACTCTAGGGACTTGTAAGTTCTCAATTCCTCCAAGGTTGTACAATCCAGGGAGAGGGGGTTACTCCTTTCCTAGCCTGCACTCTAGTCTGGGAGAAAACACAAGCTTGTCTGCTCAATATCCTCTCCAAAGCATCTAGCAGCTCCAACGCACAAATGCTATTCCTCATCCCAGGACCACCACTCACAACTGAGACACAGATTAATCATGCAATTGCCCTAGGCTCCTTAGACTTAAGGCTCCAAAAATAGAAACTTCTGGAACAAAGGCTGCTGCCACCCTGGGGCCCTGCTGGACTTTTTTCCTCTCTTACTCATGTGAAGGAGCTTTCTTACTGACTTTTGAAGCTGTCTCTTGTATTTGTGGATTGAAAAATCTGTAAACTGCAACTGCTGCCCGTGATTTCACGCCCTGAAGCCTGCTCCACTCCAGTCTGTGTGGCACTTCAAGACCAAGGCTGGGCTGAACTCTGTTCCAAGCTGCATGCAATAGCAATTTACTTTCAACTTTCGAGGCTATTTTGAGGTGGACAATTCTTTCACTCTGTCATTTTGTGAATTCTGCTGCTCTAGAATTTGTTTAGAGTCATTTTTACAGATATTCTATGGAGTATAGGGGGAGAGCTATGGCAGATCCATCCTCCTTTTCCACCATCTTGTCTCCAATCCCCTCCAAATGTATTCTGTACTTCATTTTAGTAGTACAGTGATGAGAACCATGATTAGTAAATATAAATGCACAGAAACATATAGTTTTATTTTAACAATAACGAATTACAAAAGTGGCAGGAAACATATACTCAGAGAGATGTATGAAGATGAAAAAGTGACAATCAGCTAAACACAGACGAAAAATAGGCCAAGATACCTGGAAAAGACTCCTAGAACAAGAAATGTGTTCTCTGTAAAATCCTAATCATATATGATAGACATAATTATAAATACGAGTAATTTCTCAGAATTTCTTTTTATTTAATGTTACTTCTAAAATCTCAATTCGATGTGTAACAATGTTTGATTTGAATTGAAATCAGGACTATAACCACAATGACATATTTGATGGCATTGCAATATGTAGGAAAATCTGGTCCACAGATGGAAGAACTCATTCCCAACCCCCATTCACATTTTTTTTTTTGGTAAGTAGCAAGAAAGACAATAAACAGCAATTTTTCATATAATGTAAGAGTGTCTGCTATTGCTACAGGGTTATTAGAACAGTGGAAACAAAGAAATTTTCCACTGAAGCAATAGGGTATGAATTCAGCAGAAAGTATTTATATATTCTCTGGTTTACTAGGCTTTCAAGCAGCTTTAGACAAGTCAGGAATCATTTAGGTACTAATTAAATCCACCCACATTTTATGTGTTTCTAATTGAAAGCTCCAGTGGAAATAAGGAATGAGTGTTTCTTTTTCTGAAAGTAAATTCTGATTTAGCCACAGTTTTTTTTGCAGTTTTTGCTTTATTTGTTTACTATGGAGGTATGTGTGTTTGCATGTGTGTGGTTGTGTGTGTTTAAGGTTTTTCATGTGTGTGGTTATGTGTGTTTACTGTCTTTTCAGTTGTAACCAACATGCTTTCCTTCATCATCATGCACAAGAGGAGTGGTCAACCATGGCCTCTGGGGATAGATAATTTGGTACATTTTTCATCCCAGTGGTAAACAAAAGGTACTATGACAAGTGTAGTCAAGTTTTTCTTACTGGTTATTTGTTTTTGCAATGCTCTTCTATCTTATGTTTCCTCCCAATAAGATTACCAGAGAGACTTTGAAGTATATGTGTTATATATACATATATATATATATATATATATATATATATATATATATATATGTACACATACACACATATCCATATATGTATATATACACATACACAAATATGTATATACGCACATGTACTTACATACATATATACAGGTTGTATACAGGTATGTGTATGCATGTATTTTTTCAGATATTCCCTACATTATTCACAAAGCTCTTCAAATGTTTCATTACCCTTAACTTCTTTGTAAGTGGGTAAATAAATATTATTTTTATGTTCTGATGGTAAATATTCATTCTTTACTTTGCTGTTTTTGTGAATCTGTGATATAATTGATTACTTATTTTAATAGTAGAGAAAGCAATTATGCAGGCTTTCTTGTTCAAAACACCATAAATCTTTCTCAATATTCTAGGGCAGTGGATGTGGAATCTAAACTTTCCTCAGATCCTTACCAACTCTTTGACCTTGGACAGATTATGAAAACTCTGTCTCAGTTTCCTCATTTGTGAAAGGGAACAATGGTATCACCTACCTCCTAAATTTGTTGTGAATATCCAGTACACTAGTATTTATAAAGCATTTCCAAAGCCTTAAAACACCATATAAATGCTGGCTCTTATTTTCTCTTGCTTTTCTATGGATATCATAGAGAAAATCTCCCGGATTATTCCACTCACATATCTAGTCACATTTCCATAGCTCCATGAAGAAAATATACTTTATATGTCTTCTCTTCCAGAATTAAAAGATGGTGACATGTTGCAAACTAAGTGTGATTGTAATTTTCCTCTCCATTGATCTTGATCTTGATAAAGCAAAACTATTTCTTCAGAAATTGTGGATTATTTCCCCAAACTTGCAGGCACAAGACATGCATTAATGTTACAACACAGGCACATTAAAACATTGATCTTTCATTACAGAAAGGCTTCTTGTTATGATAGAAGTCTTACACAATTTTTGAAAGACAATGCAACATGCTCTCTTCTTTGTATTCAATCATGGGTCTCGTTCATCATACATAGGCAGTACGCAAGTAATTTTAGTTATCTAAATTAAATTATTTTTAACATTTTAGAATGTATGATATAATGTATTCTAAAATGAGAAGACAATACATAGCTTAAAATTAATTATAAATTAATATTTAAATGTTAATTTAATATTAATAATGGAAAATAGACAAAAGGATACACAAATAAATACTAACACAATTTTCTTAATGAAATTAAATAAAAGACATCATCAAAATAAGGATATCCAAAAGGCCCAGAAATATCATTAGCAAAGAATGGTGTTTAACAAGGAGAGACATTTACCAACTCAGTGAAGCATTGGTTTAAACTGCACATTTAAAAATAATATATGTATTTTTCTCAATCAACATAAATTTTCCTGTTTGCCTCACCACAGCCCTGTAAGAACAAGCTAAACGTAGAAAAGTCTCATTTTACAAAATATCGAGCGCCGTTTGAAAGCTTATAGAGAGAAAATAAATTCGCTGTTTGGACATGGCCTATATCTACATATTTATATCTACTCATTTGATGTTGTTTAGTCATAGATAGTTGCACACATATATATGTGTGTACGCACACACATGCACACAACTGTGTGTGTATATATTTGCATATATATATAATATATATATATATATATATGCAAATATATACACAATATATGCACAATATACATATAAACACACATGTTCCAGAATTACTGATTCCTCAAGACTTTGTGTTCTTGTGCCAATCAATTCAGTTTCCAGGTCTTCCTTCAAGAACTGTGATTTCTTTTTAATTTTTTCTCTAGATATCTCATTTCACCTGGAAAAAAAAAGATTTGAAATATCCTGCTTCAACTCTTCCAGAACTTCTAGTTGAATTTCTGATGAGGTCCTCCTTTCCTTTGTTGTTATGCTTGTAGGTATTTTGGAGGTATTCTCTTCTGGTGTTGTATATATAAATAAATACGAACACATTTATTTGTCAATATAATACACTACAATAAAATAAATACACACTATTTGTCAATAAAAATATATGCAAATGTATTTATTTGTCTATTTAAATACATTCATGGTAAGTTCTGGACTTGTCGTATTGAAGCTTTCTTGGGGTATTGAGTTTCACATTACAGTTGTCTCTCAAGTACAAGTCAGCTTGATTACCTACTGACCATGAGATCTCCAAAAGTGATCTTATCCAGGGAAAAGTCTGATCCCTGAATGTCATGGTCCTTCTATTTTTTAGTCTAGTGTCGATGGGTTCATTTCTAGATACTACCCCTTTAAATAAGCATTAATATGCTCAGGAGTGTCCAGATGACAGTAGATTGAAGAAATAAGGTCACTAAACCCATGTTATAAGATGTCATGTTGAAAGAAATGAGATATTTATCTCGAAGAAAAGAAGATGTGCTAGAATGGGGCAAACTCTCATCCATTATTATTATTGTTGTTGCTGTTGTTGTTGTTCCATTTTACAAATGAGTAACTATCCTAGGAATGATAGTTCTTTAAACACTGGAACAGTAATCATACAGAGAGTGACTAGATTGGATCTACCACAGGGTAAAACTTGAACAGATAGGTGGAAGTGGTGAAGAAGCAAACTTAAGTTTAAGATAAGGAAAAATTTCCTGAAAGTTGAAGTTGTCCTAAAGTAGAATGGGCTGTCATAGGAGGTAGAGGATTCCTTCTCATTAGACACATTTAGGTAAAAGCTGGATGGAGCTGATATGGAGGGCATCTTTGATTAGGTGGCCCCCAACGTCCCTTTCCAGCTTGGAAATTCTCTCATCATACATGTTACTTATTTTGTTGATGCTTTTATTGAATATTTTTCCTATATTTAGCATTTTCTTTAACTTGGAAAGCTTTGTGATTGGGAGGAACATGGAAAAAATGGAAAGGAGGACTTAATTTTTCTTTTTGTAATGTAATTATATTGGAATTTTGGTAAAAATTTCCAAACTTATATCACTTGCCTTTGTCATAAGAAGGAAAGTTAAGGAGAGAGACTCATTAATTTCACATAAAAGATTAAAATATTTTCTGGAAGTTTATTGCAGTTTTTAATGCTTATTTGAAAACCAATCTTGAGTTTCAGCAAGATGATCAGTGAATCACATTAGAAAACTGATGTGAGAAACAATTTATGGGATCAGGAACAGAGAATTAATTTTGAATGCTAGAGACAAAATCTTTCAGTAGTCTAATAGACTACTGAATCAGGGTCAGCAATGGGATACTGGAGATTTTCTTCAAGCATTAGTTTACTTCTCAATAAATTGAAAGGATTGATTTGACTGAGATGGTTTCTACACTTTTCCTCGGATCAACATTTTGAGTCTCTTTAGCTGAGGATTAATAGAATTTAACTCAAGGTTAAATAATCTCATACACTAAACTAGTATAAGCTTGGAGTCAGGCAACTCTTAATATTTAAAACTACATATATACATATATACATATATACATATACACACACACATATATACATATATATGTGTGTATATATACATATGTATATATATATACATATATATACGTATATATATGTATATATATATATATATATATATATATATATATATATACATATATATACGTATATATATGTCTAGGGTTGGAGCCAAGATGGCAGAGTAGAAACATGGATCTGCTGTAGGTCTCCCCTTCCAAGCCTTAAAATATCTCTAAAATGACTCTAAGTAAATTCTAGAGCAGCAGAATCCACAACAAAATGACAGTGAAACCGATTTCCAGCCCAACACAATCAGGAAAGCTGACAGGAAGAATGTATTGCATGGCTGCAAAGCCCATTCTGGACTACACTGGCACAGATAGGATTAGAGCAGCCTTCAGGGGCAACTTCAAAGGTTTCCAGATTTTGAAATGCAAAAACATCAGTGACAACTTCAAAGATCAGTGAGAAAGCTCTCTCACGTGGATGAGAGGGGAAAGTGTTCTGGCCTCAGTCACAGCATGGAAGCAGCTGCTCCCGCAGCAGTGGCTAGAGTTCTAGAGAGTTCTAAAAGAACTCTTAGTCTACAGACAGTGGGAGAATCAAACAGCTGATCTAGATCTCAATATTGAATGGTGGTACTGCGGAAAGGAGGAGGATTGGCATAGTGGAGCTGACGGTGGCTGTGGAGAGGGAATCTTATTCAGAGTTTCAGGGCAGAAAAGAGTGCTTGTGGTTGCTCACAGACCAGAGTGCAGGCCTGGAGAGGAATAAATACCTCTACCTTGCTTATGCCCCATTAGCAGAACTGAGAAATTACAGGTCTCTTGAGATATCTTGGAATAAAGTTGCTTAACACCACTGAAGCCTGGCATAGTATACCCTCCATTCGACAAAGAATTGGAAAGTGAAGTACTTGAACTGGTAAAATGCCCCAAAAGGGGGAAAATCATACTATAGAAGATTATTTTCTGGGTGAAAAGGTATGTTCTTCCATCTTTTCAGATGAAAATCAAAGCATACAACCAAAGAAAGATCAAAGTACACAACTGGAAGAAGACAGTGAGGTCAAAGTCCCTACACCCACAGCCTCCAACAAATATTAAATGGCCTCAGGCCATAGAAAATCTCACAAAGGATTTTGAAATTCAAAAAACAGAGGAGGAAAAATTAGGAAAAGAAATGAGAGTGGTACAAGAAAATCATGAAAAATGAGTCAGCAGCTTTCTAAATGAGACACCCCCCCTACAAAAAATGATGAATAAAATAACACTTTTAGAAAGAGACTAACCCAAATGACAAAAGAGATCCAAAAAGCCAATGAAGAAAACAACGGCTCAAGAACAATAATAAGCCAAATGGAAAAAAAAAAGAGGTATAAAAGTTCATTGATGAAAGTAGTTCTTTAAAAATTGGATCGGAGGGCATAAGCTGGGGTAATCACCTTGTTCAAGTGCGTCACTCACTTTTCCTTCTTCCTTCCTTCCCTCCCTGTGCCACAATGATATGCCTGATGAACTGAGGCCAGGCCTCCTTTGCGACCCTTCCTGCATCGCCAGTTGGGTGAAGCCAGGGGTCTGGACTGACACTGGGTATGTCCCCTCTTACCAGTGCCAGGAGGTATGCACCTTCCTTAACCTTCTAGAGGACAGCTACCTGCAGCAATTCTTTGCCACGGCTCTATGATTTCAAATCTCTGTTAAGTATCTCTTGGTGATGGCTCTGATTTATTTACAAAGAGCTGACCTGCAAAGTGAATATACCCACAGTAACATCTTCTTAGCCTTGTATCTAGCTAATGACATGAAGGAAGACAGAGAGGACCCCAAGTATGACATTTTGCCCTGGGGAAGGTGCTGGTGGAAACTCACACCCAGCTTCCTGCATCGTCTGTGGGCCTGCATTGGCTAATAGGCAGCTGAGAACCTGCTTTCTTGTGAAGAGATCATGGCAAAGGAATCATCCTATTGGGCCTAGACCAGGGAAAGGCCTGCTCATCATTGCGGGGGTTGGGGAGATGCTCATCGAGGTTTCCCCCAGGGAGACTAGAACTGCTCTACTGTCCTGTCCAGTGACTTAGATTTCTCTCCACTGGGCTGCTCCATTTATGACTGCTGGATCCAGTGGTGCCAGTCTCCATTTCCTCCCAGAGATTTGTCCCCCAAGTGGAACTACTTTTTACAGTGTTCCCTCCAGAAACATTCCCCCAAACAGCCTCCTCCAGCTCAGTCCCTTCCCTCTCTTTCCTTTGCCGCTTGGCCCAGGAACGTTTTCCCTCATTTCCCCTCCAATACTGCAGTTAGAACCTGGGATCTACCCTTTGCAGATCCTGCCTGAACTGGCTACCATCACCTCCTCTGCTTCCTGGCAGTCAGTAGGATATAAAGCAGCTGGGACCAACCTGCTGGCTCCCCTATGCAGTGGCCTATGTGGGGTGACTGGCCTCATGGCTCCAACTGGTATCACTGCTGCCCTCCCCTCCCTACTCCAGTTTCCTAGTGATTAAACACCACCCTTCCTCATTGAATAATTCGTATTCTTCTTGACATCACAATGATCTTGGTTTCTTCCTTAATAAATTGGAGGAGACAAAAGAAATGGAATGGAGTAGATGGAAGCTTATGACTTCATGAGAAATCAAGGAATTATAAAATATAACTAAACGAATGAAAAAAGGACGTATGAGATATATCATTGGAAAAGCAACTGACTTAGAAAATGCATCTAGAAGAGATGATTTAGAAATTATCTCTCTATATGAAAATCAAAATTTAAAAAAGGAGTCTAGACATTATCTTCCAGGAAATTTTCAAGGAAAACTGTCCAGATACTTTAGAACCAGAGGCTTAAGTAGAAATGGAAACAATCTACCAATCACCTCCAAAAAGAGACCCGGAAAGGAAAACTACTAGGAATATTGTAGCCACATTCTAGAATTCCCAGGCAAAGGAGAAAATATTAAAAATAGCCATTAATGGACAATTCAAGTATTGTGGAAATCAGGAGAAACCAGGAAATCAGGATAACACAGGATTTAACATTTCTATACCAAGGGTCTGGAATATGATATTCTAGAGAACAAAGGAGGTAGAATTAAAACCAAGAATCATCTACCCAGAAAAATTGAGTGTATTATTTTAGGAGAAAAAAAATGGAATTTCAATGAAATAGAGGATTTCCAAGCATTCTTTTTGAAAAGAGCAGAATTGAATAGAAAATCTTAAATTCAAATGCAAGAAGAAAGAGAAACATGAAAGTTAAAAAGGAAAGAAAAGCCATAAAGAACTCATTAAAGTTGAACTATTTCATTCCAATGTGGAAAGATAATATTTGTTACTCATGAGCTCTTTCTCAGTATTAAAATAGTTAAAGGGAAAATAAGCACACACATGTATTTATATGTAAACACAATTATACATATCCATCCATACATACATATACATATTGCAGGTGTGCATGTATATGTGTGTATATATATATATATATATACTATGTGATTACATAGATGTTTAGGCGTGTATGTATATGTATGTTATTTATGTGCATGTATGTTTAGGTATGCATATATGTGTGCGATCATGTATGCATACATATACATATACACACAGACACAGAGAGTATAACGTTAGCTGAATATGAAGGGAGAATACCTAAAAAATAAAATTTACTGTTGAGTAGAATGTAATAGGAGAAAAAAACTCAGAAAGGTAGGATGTAGCCAATCATATCAAGTAAGAGTCAAGACAGAGATTTCACAATGGAGAGGAAGAGGTGGGAGATGAAAGAGAATAACTAAGCCTTACTGTCATGGGATTTGACTTTAGGAAGGAATAACATATATTCAAGTGAATATGGAAATCTATTTTACCATGCAGGAAGGCAACAACGGGGACCATATATGAGGCCCAAGAAAATATACCCACAACTTATTAGGGAAAGGGATAATCAGAAGCAAATACGATGGTGGGAGGACAGCTCAAGGGAGAAAATGGCATAAATGGATGGCAGCACAGGAGAGAGGGAAATGTGGTTAGTCTTTTTCAGTATAACTGTTAGGGAAGTGTTTTGCAAGGCTGCACAAGTGTAATATATATATAGAATTGATTGCTTTCTCAATGGAGGGGGTGGGGAGGGAGGAAGGGATGGAATATGGAACTCAACACTTTAAAATGAATCTTAAAAATTTGTTTTGTCTGCAACAGGGAAATTCGTTGTACAGTCAATAGGGTAGAGAAATCTCTTTTGTGCCTTAGAGAAAAGGAGGGGGAAGGGACCAATGGGGGTATGTGATAGAAGAAAGGAAAGACTAGGATGAGGGCTCAATGGGGTGCATGCTATCCTGGGGTGGGAGGAGGTAAGAAATGGGGATGAAATTTGTAATTCAAATGGCTGTGGAAGTGAAAGCTGAAAACTGAAAATAAATAAATTATACAAAAATACTGAAATATATTTAATGTTCACTTTAAATTTTTCTAGTTTTGAATTCTTTCTCCCTCTTCTCTCACTCTTCCCACTGACGGTGAAGGTGGTAAACGTGTTATCATTATTCATGCAAAATCATGCAAAGTATATTTCCTTATTAGCTATTAATAAAACAAAACAAGAAAAAAATCAAATTGCTCAATTATAATTCAGACTGAATCAGATATTTCTCTGGAGATGGATAGAAGTTTTAATCTTAAGTCTTTCAGAATTGTATTAGATCATTGTATTTCTGAGAACAGCTAAGTCATTTACAGTTGATAAGTGTGTATTATTGTTATCTCCTGTATAATATTTTCTTGCTTCTTCTGACTTCACTTTGTAATACGTCTATCTAACCAGGTTTTTCTGAAATCATTCTGCTCTTCATTGTTTATAGCGGGATAGAATTTCATGCAAGTAATGCACAGTACTTGTTCAGCCATTGCCAAAATGATGGGGGAAAATTGTAATAGTGATGCACTGCTAATAGTTTTAAATGGATCCAAGTGTTCTGGAGAACAATTTGGAACTATGTTCAAAAGGCTATACAATACTCTTGTCAAAGTGCTATGATATTATACAATAACCTTTACAGAGTGATACCACTGCTATGTCTGTTTCCCAAAGAAACAGGAAAATGCATACACAAATATACATACATGTATACACATGTGGATATATACATACATAATGCACACATATGTGTGTAGGTGTACATATACATTCTCAAATCTATAGTACACACATATATGTGTACATGTGTATATATACACACATATAATACACACGTGTGTGTTGTATATGTATGCCACATGAATATATCAACCCATGTCCAAAAATATACATATACAACATATATATATATATATATATATAACATATCTATATTATTACATAGTCACATACATTTTCCTGTTTCATTAGGAAATAGACATGGGTAAAGGGTATTGCATAGTATTGTAACCCTCTGACCATAGTACCAAATTGCTCTCCAGAATAGTTGCATCCATTTAGCGTTACTAATGGTGCAGGAATATCCCAATTTTTCCCCATCCTCTTCCAATATTTGTCATTTTTATTTTCTGTAATATTAGCTATATTAGGTGATTCCTTGGAGGTATTTCAGTTTACAGTTCTATAATCAACAGTGATTTACAATATTTTTGTGTTACTATAGATGGTTTGGATTTCTTTATCTCAAAACTCTCTGTTCGTATATTTTGACCACTTATCACCTGGGTAACGATTTGTATGCTTATTAACTTGACACTGTTCTCAACATATCTGAGAAATAAATTGCTGTATTTTTTTTTCAGTTTCTTTCTTTCTTCCCCTAATCTCAGCTGAAATGATTTCATTGTGCAAAAATTTTTCTTTATTTAATGTTCTCAAAATTAACCAATTTACTTCTTGTGATCCTCTCTATCTCTCATTTCTTCATAAATTCTTCTCTTGTTCTTAAATCAGACCAGACATATTTTCCAAGGATCCTTAATTTGTCTTTTTTCTCCATTAAATAGCATTATATTTTTTGAGTTGCATACAAAGATAGTTTTCAACATTTATTTTTGTAAGTCTTTGATATCCACAGTTTTTTCTTCTTTCCTTTCCCTTTATCCTCTCCATGACAACAGGCAATCTGACATAGGTCACACTTGTACAATAATATTGAACATATTACCACATTATTATTGTTGTGAAGGAAGAATCAGAGAAAAGGGGAGAAAAACTTTGAGAAAGAAAAAGCATAACAAAAAAATAAAGAGAAAATATTATACTTGATTCTGCAGTCATACTCAACAGTTGTTTCTCTGTGTGTTGGACAGCATCTTTCATCATCAGTCCTTCGTAATAGTTTCAGATCATTGAATTACTGAGAAGATAAAAGTTTATCAAAATTTATCATAACACATGTTGCTGTTACTCTGTCCAATGTTCTCCTAATTCTATGTACTTTACTCACATCAGTTCATGTATTTCCAGATTTTTCTAAAGACTATCAGGTGCTCATTTCTTAAAGAGCAATAATATTCCATTGCATTCATATACCACAGCTTGTTCAGCCATTCTCCGATTGGTGAGCATCCTCTTAATTTCAGTTTCTTTGACACTACAAAAATGCAATGAGTATTTTTGTACATGTGGGTCTTTTTCCCTTTTTTAATGCTCTCTTTGGGATACAGATGTAGAAGTGGCATAGCTGCGTCAAATAATAAGCACAGTTCGCAGTTTTATAGCATTTTGGTAATCATTTCTAATAGATCTCCAAAATGGTTGGATGCATTCACAACTCTACCAATAACGCATTAGTCATCCGATTTCACCACATAATTCAACATTTATCATTTTTTCCCATATTAGTCAATCTTATTGGTGTGAGATGGAACCTGAGTTGTTTTCATTTGCATATATCTAATCAATAGTTCTTTTGAGCAATTTTTGATGATGATAGATTGCTTTAATTTCTTCGTATGAAAACTGTCTGTTCATATACTGCAATAATTTATCGGTAGGGGAATGCCTTCTATTCTTATAAATTAAATTCAGCTCTCTTTAAATATACTAAATAAGGCCTTTATCAGATGATCTGGCTGTAAAAAATTAATTCCAAGCTTACTGTTTCCCTTCTAATCTCAGTTGCATAGGCTTAGTTTTTGTAAAACCTAAACTGAATTTGATCAAGATTATCCAATTTTAATTTCATAGTGTCCTCTATTTCGATTACAAATTCTCCCCATCTCCATAGACATGGCTGGTAAACTATTGCTTGCTCTATTAACTTGAATGTGGTATCATCCTTTATATATAAATCATGTACCTATTTTGATCTTATCTTGGTATACAGTGTAAGATGCTGATCTTTTTCTAGTCTATGCAATACTATTTTCCAGTTTACATAGCAGTTTTTATAAAATAGTGAGGTCTAATCTCACAAGCAGGAATCTTTCAGAGTCAAACAATAGATCACTGTAGTAATTGACTACAGATGAATTTCATTAATATTTTTTCTAGCTCTATAAAATAATTTGTCGTAGTTAGTTTGGCATAGCACTGAATAGGCAACTTAATCTAGGTTGAATTATCTTTTTTATTATATTATTTCAACCTACCAATGAGAAAATTATATTTTCCTAAGTACATTTGAAGGAGACACGTGGAGATTATAGAAATGGGGCTAGAGCAGAATATATTATGCTTCAGCCAAAGTTTAAAAAAAAAAAAAAGGTATAGCAATTCTGGTCTCAAAATAAATGAACAAATAGAATTAATTAAAAGAGAAAAGGAAGGAGCAATACATCTTCTTGAAAAGTACCATAGACAATGAAATAATACTAGGATTAAACATATATGCACTATGTGGTATAACATCTAGTTTTTTAAAGGAGAATTTAAGAGTTGCAAGTTCAGGACAAAACTAGAGATGGTGTCATGAACTGTAAAAGAATTTAAAAATTCTTTTACAGGAACAAAACTAATGCAGCAAGATTAGGAGCAACCAGAAAACTAGGAAACAATCTTCATAGCAAATGTCTCTGATAAAGTTCATATTTCCCAAATATATAAAAAAGTGTTTAAAATTTTTAAGAAGACAGCATTCCTAAATTACAAAATGGCGAAAGGAGAAGAATAGACAATTCTGTTGTTTTTATTTATTTTTATTTCTTTAATTAACTTATTTTTAGTTTTCAGCATTCATTTCCACAAGATTTTGAGTTCCAAATTTTCTCTTTATCTCTGCCTTTTGCTCACCCCAATACATCGTTCATTCTGATGACCCTTTCCCCAATCTATTCTCACTTTTGTCACATCCCTACCTAGTCTTCTTTCCATCCCTTCTATTTTCTTGTAGGGCAAGAAAGATTTCTATACCCCATTTTCTTTCTGTATGTCTTATTTTTCAG
This sequence comes from Potorous gilbertii, assembly GCA_028658325.1. Lineage (NCBI taxonomy): Eukaryota > Metazoa > Chordata > Mammalia > Diprotodontia > Potoroidae > Potorous > Potorous gilbertii. The sequence continues at coordinate 439,772,109 of CM053771.1, read as the reverse complement.
TTGCATGTAAAAACAATTTCTGACATTCATTTTTATAACTTTGAGTTCCAACTTCTCTCCTTTCCTCCCTCTTCATCCATCCTTAGTGAAAAAGTAAGCAATTTGATACAGGTTATACATTTGTAGTTATGTAAAACTTCCATAAGAGTCATACATTGAAATACTAACTCTATTTCCCTTCATCCTATCTTGCCTCCCCATTTATTCTATAAATTCTTTTGACCCTGTCCCTCCACAAATGTGTACACTTCTAATTACCTCTTCCTCTCATTTGCCCTCCTTTCTATCATTCAGCCTCCTTATCTCCTCCCCCTTACTTTCCTGGATTGTGAGATTTTCATTCCACATTGAGTGTGCATGTTATTCCCTCCTTAAGCCAAATTCGATGAGAATAAGTTTCACTCTCACATCTCTGCTCTTCCTCTTCCATTGGAAACAAACAAACAAAACTTTTTATTGAGTCTTTTATGGGAGAGATAATTTACCCCATTCTTTTTCTCCCCTTCTCATCCCAATATATTCCTCTCTCACCCTTTAATTTTATTTTTTAGATATTGTCCCTTCATATTCAACTCACCCTATGCCTATATGTATATAAACTATCTGTCTATATGTATATAATTCCTGATAGTATCTAAATCTATAAACTCTATATGCATATAATCTCTTCAACTATCCTAATACCGATAAAATTCTAAAAACTTAAAACTATGATCTTCCCATGTAAGAATGTAAACAGTTCAACTTTAGTAAGTCCTTTATGATTTCTCTTTCCTATTTACCTTTTCATTCTTCTCTTGATTCTTATAAGGACAGACAATTCAAATGTGTAGAAGTCAAACGCATGTGAAAGTATATGAAGCATGACTCTAAATTACTTTTCATTAGAGAAATGTAAATACAATAGCTTTAAGGTGCCACTTCTTACCTATCATATTGGCTAATAAGAGGAAAATAATAAATGTTGGAGATAATTTGGGAAAACTGACACATTAATGCTCTATTGGTGGATTTGTGAAAAGATCCAACCATTCTGGAGAGGTATTTGGAACTATTCTTAATGGCAACCAAAGTATGCAAAACCTATTTGATCCAGAAAAAATAAACTCTACACTACTAAGTCTTTATCCCAAAGAGATCATGAAAGAATGCAGCATCAATATGATGCCCACAGCAGCTGCTATGGAAATGCAGGTGTTTTCCAGGGTAAATTCACAAAATATAAACTTTCTTCCTCAAAGATGACACTAAAATATTTATTCATGTACTGGAAAGTCACTTTAACCATTGTAACAAAGAACTTGATACATGTTACCAATAGAGGAAGCACTGCCTTCCCTCCATCAGGCCTCTCTACAAACAAGGTCCTTTAGCCAAAGTGCTCCTCTCCCACTCAGGTTACCTGCTCTGCTCTGCTCTGCCTGTTGCCTCCCTCTCAGCTCCAATTCACTCTGTCTTTCTGCTGTACCCTTACTGCTCCACCCTTGAAGCAAGCTCCTCCCACCAAGGCCTCCATGTGACTCAAGATAAGGGCTGGATCAGAGCTCAAATTTTGTCACACATACCTATTAAGGGACAACGGAGATCTTCCAAATTCCTTACCATTACATTCAGCCCTAAGATCTTCCCTGTCCATTAACAGGTCAATAGGAGTTTAGGGGTAAGTGATATTGACATAACTTCACAACAACATAACAAGAATAACATAAAACAGTATCTTAACATTGGGGCTTGAGCACAGGTAAATCATCATTATCCCCTCGAAGTTAATGGGACCCCAAATCCCTTGGACTAAGGAATTCATGTCTTTTCTTCTATAACTACTTCCAGCTGAGTTTGGATGTGGAACTGTCCCTACCTCAAGACGTCCTATTTGACAGATCAGTACTGAGTTTGGACAATGGCAGGTCCAGGAATGATGCATCAGTGTATTGGATAGAGGGTAATATCCAGCTTAAACAGTCAAGTGGAGGGCAATAAGAAGGCAATAACAAGAAGCAAGGTAAATATAGCATCAGCAGTGCTTCTGGAGTCCATGAATCTACCAGAACTGCACCAATTTTTATCTTCCTTACTGCTGGGTTGCCAGATATAAGATACTGCATCAGTATCTATTAATGCATTAGTTACAGTAGCTGATCCACTGTTCAAAGCATATAATTAAATTGGTATGAGTTCCCTAATCTTGCCTATGTATTTATTTAATCTGATTTGGGGCTTGGGTAATTTCCTGTTGTCCTTGCAGGGGTAACAAACTTGGATACAATGATTCAAGAGGATCTATAGGGGGAATTCTTACTTCCCTAATCAGTCTAATATTGAGACCCTTTTCTCAGTATATGTTATGTAGTTTATTAATTGGAATATCATCTATTCTTCCAAAATCTATCCTTCCTCTTAATAAAGAACTAAAATATTATCTACTTGTGAGTCTATTCTGACTTTGAGTTAACTGACTATTTGCTCTTCTCTCTTAAGGAAATTTATCTTTTCAACATTACCCCAAGTCTTTTAACAGTGAAATCTTATCTAGCACTTCCTAAAAGAAGGTCCCTATTTCCTCAAGTCATAGAAGGAGATCTAGGTAGTTGTAAACAGGAGAAGTGGATTTCACTATTATATTCCTATAAGAAACTGTTAAAGAAGTGCTATGATGAGCCTCGTTGTCTCCAATCATAATTTGCATTTTCCTTACTTCTTCCTTTAACTTTCTCATGCCGTCTGTTAGTGAATATCTCCACTAGGTCACATAGAGTCAGTGGGATACTGTTTACTGCATCGCTCAGCAAGTAAAGCTAACAGATGAGTTCCACTGTCATCTCCTTGAATATGTAATTCCCAAAAGCAAATTGTACAAAATGATTGTGACTCATACCTATGAATTTCAAATAGACTATGTTATTTTTCTGTACTCCCCTGATCCCTTGTCATTACCTTTTTCCATCCAAGATTCTAATGATTCTCCCATTTTTGAGGGGTGAATCAGCTTTAAATATCAATGTTAAGTAAAATCATCAGTCACTTCTTTAAACACTGTATGTGCTCCCCCTCTCTGTTCTGGTTCTCCTGCTTCCTTTGTAGATTGGACATGTGCCTGCTTTCCTAGAAGTCTCTTCACCTTCATTTGTTTCATTTGCCCCCTATGTATTTTCCTCCTAGGTATCTGGACCCCAATCAGGCCCCACAGATGCACGGGTTGCATTCACTTTCCTGTTGTTAGCTTTCCCCTTTTTTTTTTTTCTGAGCCACTCTCACAACTGTCTTTTCTGATACTTTTTAGCTTGCTCTCCTAAAGGAAAGTTCAGACATTGTAGCATAGAAAGCTACAAATCAACTAACTCCTTTTCCAGCTGAACCTTTTCCTCCAGCCATTTGTATCTACTTTTACATATAATAAGATAGCTTGTTAATAATGCTGGTCTTCTCCTATATACCTCTGTCATTTCTTTTCCTGGTTGTATTGGTATTCCTTGCAAACATTTTTCTAAGTGTCTGGGTGGTCCCTTCTCTAGCCTCAGTTCTCACAAAGTCCTGTGCTTTTAGCTCATTCTCTGACCAGGGAGGAAAAACATAAATCTTTTCATATGAGGATACCCATTTCCTTCCTTAGAACCTTTCTATCTCCAAGTAGAGGTTTTAAATTTTTTGATCCCATCCTCATCCCCACTTGTAGCACCAATATGATACCCACAGTAGCTGCTATGGATAAGTATGTGTATTTCCAGGGTAAATTTGCAAAATATATACTCTCTTCCTCAAAGAAAAAACGAAAATACCAGAAAGCCAATTGAACCATGGTAGAAAGGAAAGTTGTACTCATTACTAATAGAGGATCACCATTCCCAAGTCTTCCCTTTGTCAGATCTCCCCATAAACAAACATCCTTAGGCAAAACCTCTCTCTCTCACCCAGGCTAGCTTCATTGCTCTGCTTGCTGCATATCTCTCTTCTCCAACTCACTCTGTCTTCCTGCAGCACCATTATTGCTCCACATACTCAGCAAGCTGCTCCCATGTGATTCAATCTGTGGGCTGAGGCTGAGCTCAAACAGGTCAAAGAGGCTTATTAAGAGACAGGGAAGATCTTCAAATTTCCATACAATTACAACCATTTATAGTAGCACTTTTGGTTATAAAAAAATGTTAAAAATTGAAGGGATTCCTCACAATTGGGGAATAACTGAACAAGTTGTGGTATATGAAAGTAGTGGAGTGATGTTGTGCAATAAGAAACGATGAGCAGGCAGATATCAGAAAAACCTGAAAAAATTGTATGAATCTGATGCAACGTGAAATGAGCAGAACCAGGAAAACATTGTACTCTGTATCAACAACATGTTGTGTTGATCCACCATAAATGACTCAGCTCTTCCAAGTAACACCATGATCCAAGACAAGTACAAAATACTCATCAAGAAAAATGCTATCCACCTCTAGATAAATAATTAATGTACTCTGAATGAAGATCAAAGTTCATTTTTCCTACTTTGTTAATTCTTTTTTTTTTCTTTTGATCTGTTTCTAGTTTCACAACTGTTACTAATATGGAAATGAATTTTAAATGATATCACATGCATGATCTATATCAAGTTATTTACTTGAGGGGAGGGGGGAAGGGAGTGAGAAAAATTTAGAATGCAAATTTTATTTTACAAATGAACGGCAAACATTCTCTCAACAGGAAATTGGGAAAAATAAAATATTATTAAAGTTATATAAAAAATAACAATACTTAGGTTGTGGTTATATAATAGCTTCTGAGTTTTTAATTTATTTTTAAAAATTCACAGATTTAATTAATTCAGAATAGTTTTCTTAACTCAAAATATATTCTATTAATTATTTTATAGAAAAGAATACCAAAAGAACCTACTGTTCAACTAGTTACTTTAAGAGTAGAATTAAAACCAATTTTACTAATCCTTTTATTCTTATTGTAAAAGTTTCTTCCAATACGACATTTTTTTCCAATTTTTTGGCACATTCATACCATATAAGAAATAATCTTTCAAATGAAAAAGAATATAAGAGCAGGTAGATGGAAGAGGAAATATAGTACAAGGCCTGGAGTCAGGAAAACCTGAGTTCACATTCGACTCAGACATGTGACACTATTTGCCTGACCTTGGACAAATAACTTAACTCTGATTGCCTCAACTCCCCCCTCAAAAAAAAAAATCTAGCAGAGAGAAAAAGAATGTTATGATAGAGATGAAGTTATAATTGGTCTCAACCAGATAATAAATAAGCGTTTATATAAAAAAGACAAAGAATATGAGAAAACACAATAAATATATCTGAAAAAGTGTTGAAAGTATCTCTCAGTTCTTCTAAGGACTGAACTTTGGGTGCTTTCTCATATCTCCATTTAGTTATTCTTGTTATTTTGAAACATTCCAGTCTTTATGTTTCATTTTTCTCTTCATTTACACGTTTTTAGTCATTATGTAGGGCTTTTCACTGGCTTTTACTTACTTCACTATACATCAGTTTATGTAAGTCTTTCCATGCTCCCCTTTTTAATCATTTTAATCACATTAGACTGTAAACTCCTTGAAAACATGGATTTTTATTTTAACTTTCACTGTATCCCTAGTGCTTAATACAGTGCTTATCTGTGGTAGACACTGAAATGCTTGAGGACTGACAGATTTCATTGTTTTCTTACAGGATAGTAGTATTTCATTAAATTCCGACACCAAAATTTGTATAAATATTTCCATTTATTACCACAAATTTACTCCTACAGAACTTTTGGTGCACATGTGGATTTTCTAATTACTAACAATCCCCCTTGGATGATGATGGTGATGATCACGATGATGACCACAATGATGATGATGATGATGATGATAAGTAATATTTATGTAGCACTTATTGTGTGCCAGACACTTTGCTAAATGGTTTATAAATACTAATTCATTTGATAATGTAATTTTAATTATGAGGCTGCCCATTAAGAGAAGCTTTATTAGGGATGATTTGTTCTGTAGGAACATCTTTTATCAACTTTTAATAAGGTACTGGTTCTCCAGGATTGAGATGCCCTATGACTCTGAAATATATATGTATATATGTATGTATGTATGTGTATATAGGTATATATGCAGATATATGTATGTATGGCTTTTCCCTGGCTTTTACTTACTTCACTATATGTATATATCTGCATACACACACACACACTTATATATATATATATATATATATATATATATATATATATATATATATGTATGTATGTATACTCTGAGTTGAAGTTTGGTTTTGGGTCTTACTGATTGAAATTATTTGTTTGGTCAGACACGAATATAGGTAGCTACTCAGGAGCTCTTGGCTTTGAAAACCCAGATGTGTATTCTTCTCTCTCTGGTAACTGTGTATGTGTGCAATGGTCAGACAGTTGGATCTTTCTGTTTATCTATGATATATGTACTGTTTATGGTCAGACAGTTGAAAGCCCTGTATGTTGGTCTTTATTTTTCTTTTTGTATTTTGTCTGAGTTTCAGGCTGCTATTTCTTCCGAACTAAGTGAATGATATATGTGCTTGATTAAAGAGATTGTTGATCCCCCAAAGTTGCTCTCCTTTTGGAAAATCAGATCATAGGAATTGTGTATTCTGGGCTTTCCTATGTATGCTAGGGTCCTTACTGATACTCACAAGAATCCTAGAATGAGAGTTTTCTTCTTGTCCCCATTTTACAGGTGAGGAAACTGAGGTAAACAAAGGTTAAACGACTTGTGTGAGGTCACATAGCTAGAAAGTGTCAGAGGTTGGATTGGAATTTAATCTTTTTTTTTCCTCACTCTAGGCTATACACTGAACCATCTAGATGTAAAAGCCCTGCAGTTAGAGTTTATACACATTTTCTTCATTTGTTTTGCATAATCCTAAATTGCTTTCTAAAAAGGTTCCATTAATTCACAACTTCACCCAGAAGCCTATCTTACACAAGCCTTTCAGGTTTGCCTATTGTCGTCAGTTTATCCAATATTAGGTGAGCCTAAACTCCTTCTATCTGTATTCATCTAATTATTTGTAATTTGAAGCACTCTTTTTTAAGGAGGTACACTTAAGTCCTTTGAATAATTACGTATTGGAATTGACTTTTGTTACACTTACATGTGTTGATTTGTTTATACATATATGTTTATATATACTCATGATCATTAAATATGTGTAGATGTGTGTATATGTCTACATCTACAAATATTTTTTTGTCTGGAACAACAAAACTGTAAGTGAGAAATCTGATGCAAAGATTTGATTAGGAGATTCCATGGGATAACAGAAGGCATGAGAGTTAAAGACACTCACAACAGTGAGTAGGAGACAAACCTGAATATTAACAAATATGATATAACGGAAGCAATAACATTTATACACAAATAAAACAAATTAGAATGTAATAGATCATCACTTGTTAAGATATCACTTCAAGTTTTTAAACTAAAAGGAAATTCCTTTCGTGCAGGAGAAAAAGGAAATGCTTTATGGAACAGATGGCACTCTAACTGAATGTTGGAGAATGAAAAAGATAATAACATCTGAAGAGGGATAAAATTTTCCACATAGCTAAGGGTTTACACTGTCAAAAAGTGCTTCTATCCTGCTTTTATTTTAAATTTCAAGTAATTTTTTCTGAGAAAATGTTCTAAATTATATTGTATGCTTTGATATCTTCTGAAATAGAATATACTGAACAGAATAGAAATTTTACTTTCTAATTGAATGCTGCATGACAAACATCTTTTATTATAACATGACACAAGTAAGGTGGAATTAAATCATCAACCCATCTTTTTTATTCCATACAACAATCACTACAATGGAACGCAGATTATTTTTTTAATACTTCTAATGGCACTTTAGAAACCAAGCTTTCTCTTTACCAAAAGAAAAAGCTGAGAAGTTGCCTTAGGAGCTGCTACCATCAATAACCTAATTTTAGGGATCTATCCTATCATCACTCCAATACTTGGGAATACGTGGGTACAAATTGAATCTCACACACTTTTTTGCATGTGACCTTGGGCACATTACTTAACCTAAGTCTGCATAAGTCTCTTAAACTCTAAAATAGGGATAACAATTATAGTAACTTTCCAGGGTTGTTGTGAGATTCAGATGAAATATTAATAAAGCACTTGGCACTGTGCCTGCTACATAGTAGAATGGATGAATTTCTCTGTCTCTTTATCTCTGCCTCCCTTATTCCTCCTCCTCCTCTTCCTCCTTTCATTCCCTGTCCTTCTTTCTTTTTTTCCTCTCACACAGATAATTTTAATTCAGATTGAGTGAGTTGTCCTATTTCAGATACTGTGACAAATACCTGAATAAAAGGAAGGGTGGTGTAATGACAACCACATTGACTTTAAAGTCAAAGGACCTAGATTCAAATATGTCCTCTCTTTCTTGATGATTTTGTAATCATGGGGAAATTTTTTAACCTACCTTTGCATTTTCACCAGAAAATGAGAGTTTGCATTTTTCCCTTTTTTTTTTGATCTCTTTGGGATATAGATGTAATAGTAGTCTTGTTAGATCAAAGAGTATGTAGAGTTGGTTGCCTTTTGGGCATTGTTCCAAATCACTTTCCAGAATGTGTGGATGAGTTTGCAACTCCACCAACAATGCATTAGTGTTCCAGATTTTTCCCCTACATTTTCTCTGTGATTTGCTATTGTCATTTTCTTTCATTTTTCAATAAGATAAATGTGATGTGGTACTTCATAGCTGTTTTTATTTTCATTTGTCTAATCAAGAAAGATGTGCAAGGTTTTTTCATATGATTATAGATGGCTTTAATAGCTTCCTCTGATATCTGCCTTTTTATATCTTTACCTTTATTAATTTGGGAATGACTTGTATTCTTATAAATTTGATTCAAATCTCCATATATTTGAGAAATGGAGTCTATCTGAAACAGTGGGCATAAAAACTGTTTCTGAGATTTGTGTTTTCCTTTAATATTGGTTCCATTAGTTTTGTTTGTGCATTTTTAAAAATTTATTGTAATCAAAATTAACCCATTTTGCATTTAATAATGTTCTCTATGGCTTATTTAGTCATAAAATCTTCCCTTCTCTCGATATCAGACAGATAAAGTATTCTTTACTCTCCTGATTTCCTTATGGTATCAACAATTATGACTATATTATGTACCCATACTGAATTTTCTAATTACAGTTTGTGAGATATTGGTCTATGTGTAGTTTTGCCATGCTATTTTCCACTTTTTTACAGGAGTTTTGATCAAATAGTGAGTTCTTATCCCACAAGTTGAAATCTTTTAGTTTATAAAACAATAGATTAGTATAGTAATTTAGTACTATGTCTTGTGAATCTATCTCATTCCACTGAACCATCATTCTATTTCTTAGCTAGTACAAAATAGTTTTGATGACTACTGTTTTATGATATGGTTGTAGATCTAAAATAGGCAGGCTACCTTCTTTTACATTTTTCCCTTTAATCTCCTTGATATTCTTGACCATTTGTTGTTCAAAATGAAATTTGTTATTACTTTCACTAGCTCCATAAAATATTTTTAGTGATTCGATTGATGTGGCATTGAATAAGTAAATTAATTCAAGTAGAATTGTCATTTTTATTATATTAACTCAGTCTAACCATGAGTCATTTATATGTTTTGCAGTTGCTTAGATGTGACATTATTTGTGTGAAAAGAATATTGTAGTTGCATTCATAGAGTTTCTGAGTTTGTCTTGGCAGGTAGACTCCCATACACTTGATATTGTCTACAGTTGTCTTAAATGGGATATCTATATGTGTTTCTCTGTATTTGTTAGTAATTATAACAATACAGATGATTTATGAAGGTTTGCTTTATATCCTACAACTCTGCTAAAATTGTTAATTCTTTCAAATATGTTTTAGTTGATTCTCGAAGGATACAATCATATTAACTGCAATGAGTGCTAGCTTGTTTTTCCTTTGCGTATTCTAAATGATTCAATTTCTTTCTCGTGTCTTATTGCTAAATCTGATATTTCTTTTGTTTGCGCTTCATTTTTGTTTTGTTTTAAGTAAATTTATTTAACTTTTTACATTCATTTTCACAAGATTTTGGGTTCCAAAATTTTCTTCCCATTTGTCCCCTTCCCCCTGCCCGATACACTGGACATTCTAATTACCCATATCACCAATCTGCCCTCTCTTCTATCATCCT
>CM053771.1:439738670-439761415 GCA_028658325.1 Potorous gilbertii | reverse complement strand
CACCTTGGAGGAACTGAGATCTCACAGATTCCCAGAGTATACCCTACTCTTGACAAAGGACCCAAAAGTCAAGTAACTGATTGGGAAAATGCCCAAAAAAGGGAAAAAGAAATAAGACCATAGAAGGATACATGAAAGCCATGATCAAAAAAAGAGTCTAGACATCATCCTTCATGAAATTATCAAGGAAAATTGCCCTGACATTCTAGAACTAGAGGGCAAAATAAGTATTCAAGGAATCCACCGATCACTGCCTGAAAGAGATCCAAAAAGAGAAACTCCTAGGAACATTGTGGCCAAATTCCAGAGTTCCCAGGTCAAGGAAAAAATATTGCAAGCCACTAGAAAGAAACAATTCCAGTATTGTGGAAATACAATCAGGATAACACAAGATCTAGCAGCTTCTACTCTAAGGGACAGAAGGGCGTGGAATATGATTTTCCAGAAGTCAAAGGAACTAGGTCTAAAACCAAGAATCACCCAGCCAAACTAAGTATAATATTTCAGGGGGATAAATGGTTTTTCAATGAAATCATGGACTTTCAAGCATTCTTGATGAAAAGACCAGAGCTGAAAAGAAAATTTGACCTTCAATCACAAGAATGAAGAGAAGCATGTAAAGGTTAATAGCAAAGAGAAGTCATAAGGGGCTTACTAAAGTTGAACTGTTTACATTCCTACATAGAAAGGCAATATTTGTAACTTTTGAAACTTTTAAGTATGTGGCTAGTTGGTGGGATTACACACACACACACACACGCGCGCGCGCACACACACACACATACACACACACACATACAGAGAGAGAGAGAGAGAGAACAGAGTGAATTGAATATGATGGGATCATATCTTTAAAAAGTGAAATTAAGTGGTGAGAGAGAAATATATTGAGAGGAGAAAGGGAGAAATGGAATGGGACAAATTGTCTCTCATAAAAGAAACAAACAAAATACTTTTCAGTGGAGGGAAAAGAGGGGAGGTCAGAAAAAAAAGTGACCCTTACTCTCATCACATTCGAATAATACTCTTCCTTCCTACTTTTTCCCTAGTAATTCAGATCATCCATTCATGTTTGTTTGTGTAAATATATATATGTATATATATATATATATATACACATATGTGTGTGTATGTGTGTGCACATATGTATATTCATACACATTTATATACATATATGTTTACACACACTATATATATAGTTAGGTAGATAGTCAGATATTGTACATATATACTTTTTTGTAGTGTTATTTTTATGTTTGTCATTTGCTCTCAAAGAGGAGGATGAAATCAAGAAGATGACATAACTCGCAGTTGACTTTTATTTCTATGAAGGAGGGCTGTGCAAGGTCACCAACCTCACATTCTTACCTGAACCATCTTAGTTCAGTGGCCTGATATACATCAGGGTGACTAGAGATGGTCCAGAATGCATTGTGAGACCCTGGTCCTTTCATGCTAAGATCTCATCACGTTCTCAATTTGTTAGTTGCGCCCATTTAACGTATAAACTTATTTAAGCAATTACTCCCGGGATAGCCCCTTTGAATAACAAAAACAAAAAAATCAAACTAGGAGGGGAAGATCCTCAGGGTTCCTGGGTAAAAGAGATGCAATTACCATTTAGTAATTGTATAAAATAACAGTTTTATGGTAATATTAAGCAATATTTGTATTAGTTTTAGCTTCGTTTCTCAATGGCACGTTCTTCTTCCTCCCAATAATTTTTCATTATTTTTTGTCTTGGAATTCATATTTATCATGACTGAATTGCATCTAATTTGACAAAACATGCTAGCTTGTTGGCAGTATTTGGTTCCAGACTTTGTTGCTAATCATGCATTGCTCTCACTTGCTGGAAATTTTTACTTTGTAAAAAGTTACAGTCCATGTTATTGTAAGTCATTGATAAAAAATATGTTGACTAGCAGAATAGCAAGGATAGAATTGTGAGGCCCTCAACAAAAAATGACCCTGAATGTTGATATTGAACCACTCAAATGTGTATTTATGGAATTTGGTCATTTAACAACTTCTCTTTTACTTAACAGTATCAACCAGTCAAAATTACTTCATTTTGTCCAAAAGGATGTATTGAATGAGATACTTTAAACTGTTTTGCAAAACTCTAGACTTAATTTCTATTGCATTCTCCTAATGGCAGTATAATTAATTTTATACGTACAAAAAATGAAAAGTACTTAGTGTGCAATGGAATGTTTTTGATTACATCATTCTTATTTTTGGTGATCACTATTTCCTTCTTATTGTACTCTTCTTAGCAATTATCCTATTTTTGTGTCTTCCTGAAATACAATATTAGTTTTATAGTCTAACTTTCATCCCATCTCATGACTCGCATAACACCTCATGTTTCTGGTTTATTAATGGAATATTTTTGGTTAGCCTATTCTTTTCAGAACTTTATGCTAAGTATCATAGGAGATACAAAGATTAAAAAAAAGTAGTTCAAAAACTGAATCTGTATTAAAAAAACCAAAAACAAAAAACTATTTGTTTACCATAGACCCCAGGAATAGAATCAGTAACATTATGAATCAAGTAGCAGATTTAGGGGTGGGCAATTAGGAGTGGTTGTCCATTAGAGAATACAACCACATAGACAATCCATAAAGTAGTAATCTATAAAACCATGCTACCAAAGCATTCAGGAATTTTGCCAGATTTGAAGTTTAAATTCTCTGGTTCCTTTTATAAGGACACTGGAAAAGTATTTGTCTCCTTCCTAATCTTGCAGTATAGTTGACATTCTTATGCCTTTTTTTAAATCAAAATAACTTCCTAAAATTTTAATACTGCACAGTAATAAAATTAGTTGAACACATTTTGTAATTTTTAAAACTAAAATAATCACATAATTGCATACATGTGTTCAAAAGACTTTCTGTGTTTCTAGTATTATTTCATCTTTATTGAACAGATTTTTTAAATAGGACTTTTTCAAATATGCTAAGCCAACATAGTTTATCTTTATTTTAGAATACTTATTTTTTTTCCTTCTCTGTCACTATTCACCAATTATAGTTCCTCTCTCCCACACTCTCAGAAAACCTCCTTTGTAATAAATACATACAGTGAATCTAAAACCAAATAAAAATATCAGGAATATTGTGGGTATATCTGGAGTAGATTTAATGTTTAGCAAGAAGTTCAAGATATGCTTCAACTTGAGTTTTTTGACATAATGACTGATCACTCCTTTATTTAAAATTCCAATATGTTTCAAAATTGCTCTTCCCTTTTTATTGTGGTCTTCTCACAAACTCTGCTTCTGACTCTATTCCTATGCAAGCTTTGCTACATGTCTCTAAATCAGACATATTCTTTACTCATGGAATATATTTCCTTTGCATTCATGATTTTCATAATAGATGGAAACATTTCCCATTTTGCTAGGTTCTTCCCAACAACAAAACATTCTGCAATAAATATTATTTTACATTTATAATATTCCTCTCTTTCCAATTACAACAATCATCGTCTCCATATGATTTTCTTCAGGGCGAATTTGCATAACAAATTTAAGATTTCTGAAACCCGATAGTGACATTTCTTAAATTACTGCTGTAAGGCAACCAAGGCTAGATGAAATATCATCAAGTCTCTATCTTAGAAGTGCTAAATTCTGTCTAGAAAACAATGATGTAGGGCAAGTAAATGATTATGGCTGAAAGTGACATTGAATTGAAAAAATCATAGAATCATCTTATATGTAGTGGAAGACATTAAAACACATAATCCGAAATCTGTTACCTTACAACTGAGGAAACTCAGAGATTCAGAGAACTGAAGTGATTAGATTCCCATAGACTCCATTGCTAGTTTATTTATTTATTTTTTTTGGTTTGTTTGGTTTTTTTTTGTCTCGAAACTATATATCTTTATTCAAGAAAATACTCAATGTGAGCAGCTAAGTGGCACAGTGGGTACAATACCAGCCTTGGATTCAGGAAGACCTGAGTTTAAATCCAGCCTCAGAAAATTGACACTTGCTGTCTGTGTGATGTTAGACAGCTCACTTAACCCAGATTGTCTTGCAAATTAATAAACATATATTTGACTTGACTTTGACTTTAAAGTAGATATTAGTGGTGGCATGTTGGGGTGCTGGGCAGGGATACAGCCTCTTTAAAACTCAAAATTCAAATCACAGAGGTCGAAAATTATTTAGGGCAACTACGTGGTATATTCGATAGAGCATTGGTCTTGGAATTGTGTAGCCTCATCTTGATGAGTTCAAATCCAGACTCAGACATTTACTAGCTGTGTCACCCTGGGCTAGTCACTTAACCCTGTTTGCCTCAGTTTCTTTCTCGGTAAAATGAGCTGGATAAGGAAATGGCAAACTTAGAAAATGATCAGTAATTTTCCCCCTTTTTACTGGAAATGAAACCAACAGCACAGCTTTAGTATCAGTCAATAGTACCTATATATTTACAATTTTAATAAATTTTAACTGTCTCCAATCCACAATGAACTAATTTTGACTCTTCATGTTATGGGAGGTACCATTTTTTTTTAAAATGACGTTCTTAATTGGATATCTGTCATACTTGATATTCCCTCCTTCTTTACCACCAATACTCAACGTTTTCATACTTTTAAGGCTCAGTTGAAGTACTACAGTCTACACAAAAAAATTCCCTGATTCTCAAAACTGCTAGTGTCTTCTTCCATTAATCATTTTGTATTAATTTTAAAATTTTTCATCCATTCATCCATCTCTCTATCTCTCTTTCTATCTATCTACCTATCTACCTACCTATCTATCCATCTATCTATCTATCTATCTATCTGTCTGTCTATCTATTCATCTACACATATTGTCTTCTACAAGGACACTATTAGATTCTTAGAGGACTTTGGACTATAGGTAGGTTAAGCAAGCCCCTATTCTAAAATAATTTCTATGTCAACTGATTACAAGAATAATTAAGTGTTTAAACAAAATGATAAAACGCAAAATAGATGTCTTATTTGTTTTGCTAACATGTAGAAATGAAATTGAATTCTAAATACTAATTATGATGTTGCAACCATTTTTATCCATCAACAATTACTTATCCATATAATAAATATATTTTATGGTCCATAATAAATGGACCAAGTAGTTGAATGATTCACTTTAATATTATTTAAGCACATTTTGTTTTGCTATTTAGGATTTGCCACTTTACTATTTTGACCATCTTGTGTACTCTATACGTTAAAATGTATTTCATTAAAATTTCATATTGTAACTATAACAACATGCTGATTTTGTTTATATTTCAGGATGACTGGAAAATATTATAATATTATATATATACGTGTGGAAAAAATTCTATATGTATAATTTTTAAAATATAGGAATGCAGGTCTTGTGGAAGATGCAAACAGGCCTCCTGGAGATAGAAAAAGTCATGTTCATCATGTAATCATCAATGGAAAAGGAACCTTATAAGAAGGAGGTAAAAATACCGATATGTAGCATGGCTTTTTTGAGTCACTGTAATAATTATAAATTAACTCTCTTCTGTCTATAATCATTGACAAGTGACATATATTCAGAGTTACTTAGAGTCTCTGCAACATTATGTACTCTAAAAAATTAGCTGTAAGTATTAGACATGGGTTCAGAAAGTGAGTATTGTCTTTATATATAAAAATCATATTACTTGGTCTATACTCAGATGCAAAAAATCATGGAATTTTGGGAGTTGAAAGAACCATCAACCATTTCTGTAGTTATGCTCTGGTAGGACTGAAAAAAGAAAATCCAGAGAACACTCTGTGTTTGAACAAGCCTCAAATTTATATAGTAAATCTATGTTTTTCTTTTAGTTTATCAGATGTTTATTTGTGTCGAAGAGATTCAAAAACTCCAAAACGCCAATGAACAGTAACCCACAGGGGAGGAAGCCTACTCAAATCTTTTAAGATGCTCTGACAAACAAGAGGTAGGGCCAAGCAAGTAAAAACCACCACCATCACTATGATGACTGTGTACTCTAAAACTTGATGGATATACAACTCAAGAGTCTTGCGAATGGCTGAAGTCCTAAAACAGCATGGTCTCCTATCAGTACAACCCTTGCAGGCATGATTAAAAGGAAAAAATATTTATGGAGATGGGATTTTCTATCTCCATTTGTATTTGAAACAGCTCCTGATCAACTTCTAGCAATAGGCAAACAGCAAGAGCAGCAAGAGCGGTAGCATGCCAGAACCACAGGCCCTGCTTCAGGTCAGCCCTCAACACCATTATCTGGAGAAGTAATTCATACTGAAACTGGTTACACCCTCCCCATAAATGACAAACCAATTTTCAACCACTGGGTAGGAAATCCTACAATTAACACTGAAGAAAAATCTACAGACAGTTTGTGTCCAATAAGTTAAACCACCTACTCTCAACACCTTGAGTACTATCTGCACTTCCAGCTTTATTAGATAACACTCGGAATCTTGAACCCAAGAGCCTTGCGAATGATGCTGTTTCTAGTCTTGTACATGCAGCGCTCCTACTGTGAAGCAAACATGATGAAGTTGAAGCGATGACAATACCTCCTGCAGTTGCTACATTTATATCTACTAATGACCCCCAAAAAGAAATGTTCTTACCACCAGAGTATTGACATTTTCATTTGATTCAGCCTTGACAACTGATTTTATAAGTGGAAAACACATTAAACAAAAGGTACTACCAACTTTTTAATATTGTATACCTCCTAAGGATTATGGGAGATTTGCAAAAGACTTTTTTAACTAAAACCTTCTTTATGAGTTGTCTCTAACAATGGAATGGGAAATTTGGGAAGACTGGGATTTTATTACTTTTCTATTTGTATCCCCAGCATCAAGCATCACGTTTTTTACATAGTAAATGCTTAATGACGTTTTCATTTATTCATTCACCCTAAATGGAGACAAATCTAAGAACTCTTCATTTAAGCATTGTCAAAACGAAAACTGTAAAAAAGTTTTCCAATTATATCTGACAAAAAAATCTTTTATTGACCTTTATTCCTTGTTTTTACTGAATAAAATAATGAAATGTTAAAAATTATCATTACAAAAACAGCTGATACAGGAGAAATACATTTGTTCTAAGTTCTGCTTTTGAGAAGCATCAACATGAGAACTGATCATTTATAAGAAGTAATCTCGAAGATGGCAGAGTAGAAAGACTCACATATGCTAGCTCCAAACCCACAGCCCATGGAACTCCTGTAAAAAAAAACTCCCAACAAATTCTGGAGAAGGGGAAGTTTCACAGAAACAGAGTGAAGGAGATTTACATTCCAGAGAGCACTGAAAAACTGACGCCAAAGGTCCGTCGCATACCAGACAGGAGCGGAGCCCAGCCCAGCCCTGGCCACGCGGCACTGAGAGGAGTGAGCAGATCCGAGCAGGCTTCAGGGATGGAATCTCCAGCTGCTGCGAAGCTCTCTCCACCCATAGATGCACAGGTCACTGAGAGAGACAACTGGACGGACTGGGAGGGGAGTGGCGTGTCTCCATGGCTCGGGCCACTTAGGAGGCAGCAGCAGAGGCAGTGGCAGAGGCAGTGGTGGCCAGAGGCTCCCCGAGAAGGCAGGAGCTCGGCAGGAGCTCCAGTACTGAAGGTCTCTTCATAAACACCCTGAGGGAACTGAGCCTCAGAGGCGGCCCTGCCCCCACCTGAGAACCATATTTAATCTTACCGTGAATAGCAGCCAGTCAGCCTGAAAGCCCGGAGGCTGGGGAGCAGCATTTGAATTTCAGACCCCACGCATTAGCCTTATGGATATAGACAGGGTGGAGAGAAATCTCAGAAGTCAAGTAACTGTCTGGGAAAATGCGCAGAAAAGGGAAAAAATGTAAGACCATAGAAGGTTATTTTCTTGGGGAAAAGATGATCCCACCCTTCCTCTCTGATGAGGAAGAAAACTGCTTACCATCAGGTAAAGATATAAGAGTGAAGGCCTCTGTATGACAAACATCTGAAATAGATATCCATTGGCATCAGGCCATGGAAGAGCTCAAAAAGGATTTTGAAAGTCAAGTGAGACAGGTGGAGGAAAAACTGGGAAGAGAAATGAGAGAGATGCAAGAAAAGCATGAAAAATGGGTCAATACCTTAATAAAGGAGGCCCCAAAAAATGCTGAAGAAAATAACACCTTGAAAAATAGGCTAATTCAATTGGCAAAAGAGGTTGAAAAAGCCAATAAGGAGAAGAATGCGTTCCAAAGGAGAATTAGTCAAGTGGAAAAAGAGGTGCAAAAGCTCACTGAAGAAAATAGTTCCCTCAAAAGTAGAATGGAACAGATGGAGGCTAATGACTTTCTGAGAAACCAGGAAATCACAAAACAAAAACAAAAGAATGAAAAAAATGAAAGATAATGTGAAATATCTCATTGGAAAACATTCGACCTGGAAAATAGATCCAGGAGAGACCATTTAAAAATTGTGAGACTACCTGAAAGCCATGATCAAAAAAAGAGCCTAGACATCATCCTTCATGAAATTATCAAGGAAAACTGCCCTGATATTCTAGAATCAGAGGGCAAAATAAGTATTCAAGGAATCCACCAATCACTGCCTGAAAGAAAACCAAAAAGAGAAACTCCTAAGAACACTGTTGCCAAATTCTAGAGTTCCAAGATCTAGGAGAAAATATTGCAAGCAGCTAGAAAGAAACAATTCCAGTATTGTGGAAATACAATCAGGATAATAAAAGATCTAGTAGCTACTACATTAAGGTATCGAAGGGTGTGGAATAGGATATTCCAGAAGTGAAAGGAACTAGGACTAAAACCAAGAATCACCCACCCAGCAAAACTGACTATAATACTTCAGGGGAAAATATGGTGTTTCAATGAAATCAAGGACTTTCAACCATTCTTGTTGAAAAGACCAGAGCTGAAAAGAAAATTTGTAAAGAACTAACTCAAATATATAACCAAACAAGTCATTTCCCAAATCATAAGTGGTCAAAGTATATGAACAGGTAATTTTCAGGGGAAGAAATTAAAGCTATCTATAATCATATGAAAAAGTTCTCTAAATCACTACTGATTGGAGAGATGCAAATCAAAACAACTATAAGGTACCACATCACACCTATAAGATAGGTAAACATGTCAGAACAAGAAAATGATAAATGCTGGAGAGGACGTGGGAGAGTTGGAACACTAATTCATTTTTGGTGGAGCTGTGAGATCATCCAACCATTCTGGAGAATAATTTGGAACTATGCCCAAAGGGCTACAAAAATATGCATACCCTTTGACTCAGCAATATCGGTACTAGGACTTTATCACCAAGAGATTATAAAAATGGGAAAGGGACCCACACGTACAAAAATATTTACAGCAGCACTCTTTTTGGTAGCCAGGAACTGGAAATCAAGGAGATGCCCTTCAATTGGGGAATGACTTAATAAATTATGGTATATGAATGCAATGGAGTACTATGGCACCATAAGAAATGATAAACAAGAAGACTTCAGGGAGTCCTGGAAGGATTTATATGATCTGATGCTGAGCGAAAGGAACAGAACCAGGAAAACTTTGTGCACAGCAATGACCACAGTGTGCTAGCGTTTTTTCTGCTCGACTTGGAACTTTGTAATAACACAAGAACTTAGTGGAAAAAAAAAATCCCAATGACGATTTTCTAAGACAAAATGCCTTCCACACTCAGAGAAAGAAATATGGAAGTCATTCTCAGAATGTAGCAGGTCATGTTTGTGTGTGTGTGTGTTTTAGTGTTTTGATTTGTTATAAGATTTCTTCCATTTATTTTAGTGCGACTACATAGCATCACTATAGTGAAAATGTGCTCAATAGGAAAGTATATGGAGAACCTACATAGAATTGTATGCTGTAATGAAGAGGGAGGGCAGTAGCGGGGGAAAGGGGTGGGGTGGATAAAATCTTAATTTTAAAGAAGTGATTATAGAACATTTATAAATTAATTAATTAATTAAAAAATTAAAAAAAAAAGAAAATTTGACTTTCAAACACAAGAATGAGAAGAAGTATGAAAAAGTAAACAGCAAAGAGAAGACATAAGGGACCTACTAAAGTTGAACTGTTTACATTCCTCCATGGAAAGACAATATTTGTAACTTTTGAAATGTTCAGTATCTGGGTAGTTGGTGGGAATACACACACATACACACACGCACACATGCACACACATGTACATATGTGTGCACACACATACACACGTGCATGCACACACAGAGACAGAGAGCACAGTGTGAATTGAATAGGATGGGATCCTCCCTTAAAAAATTAAGGTAAATATAGAAGATAAAAGTATTGGGAGGAGAGAGGGTTAAATGGAATGGGGCAAATTATCTCATAAAAGAGGCAAGCAGGAGACTTTTTAGTGGAGGGTAAAAGAGGACGGCTGAGAAATAAAACATGAAGATTACTCTCATCACATTTTATTAAAGGAAGGAACGAACACTCACTTTGGTAAGACAACCTATCTTACAATACAGGAAAGTGGGGGAGAAGGAGATAAGCAGGGTGGGGGAAATGATGGAAAGGAGAGCAGTGGGGGGAGGGAGTAATTTGAAGTCAACACTCAGGGAGGGACAGGATCAAAAGAGAGAATAGAAACAATGGGAGGCAGGATAGGATGGAGGGAAATATAGCTATTCTTACACAACAGGACTATTATAGAAGTCATTTGCAAAACTACACAGATATGGGCTATATTGAATTGCCTGCCTTACCAAAGGGAATGGGTGGAGAGGGAGGGATGAGGAGAAGTTGGAACTCAAAGTTTAGGAACAACTGTCGAGTATTGTTCTTGCTACAAGGTAATATGAAATGCAGGTAATGTGAAATAGAAAGTTATCAGGCCCTACAGGACAAAAGAGAAGATGAGGACAAGAGAAGGGAGGGATGATAGAAGAGAGGACAGATTTGTGATAGGGGAAATTAGAATGCTCAGTGTTTTGGGGTGGGGGGACTCGACAAATGCGGAGAAAATTTGGAATCCAAAATTTTGTGAAAATGAATGTAAAAAGTTAAATAAATAAATTTATATTAAAATAGAAGTAATCTCTCTCATCCTTAAAAATAAAACATTAAAAGAATATTACTTCAGTACCTTAAAATAAAAAAAAATACTCAATTACATTTAACTAACTATAGTTGGTTTGTTAATCTTCCAAAAGGAAAGGAGATTTGTTTACCTAATTCCACATGTGAAACATGATAATTTTACATAATCATAAAGACTGGAAGAAGTGTCTGGAAATATGGGAAAGCCTAAAAAAGAAAAGAAAACGTAGAGAACAATCAAGATGAATGAGAATGGACCTTACATCAGAAGGTCAATGAAGTGGGACGGATGGAGTTGTCAGTGGAGCATATAGGTGACAATGAATGATGATCAACAGAAACTCTGAATTAAGACAACATAATCATGTAATGAAAAGCTAAAAAAGAGAATAACTGTGTTCTGGGTAAGTAATACTAATTGCATCTAATAGCTTCTTAGGATAAAAATATAGCAATATCTCTATTAAGATGATGTTCTAATATGTTTATAGCACAAATCTTTGTGGTGGACAAGAATTGGAAAATGCATAAATTGCATTCCCATAAATTGGGAAACTGTGGAACAATTTGGATATATGATTGTCATGTAATATTATTGTGCTATAAGAAATGATGAGATCAATGATCTTAGAAGAACATGGAGAGATGGACAAAATAATGAAAAAATTAAATAACAGGGATGGAGCCAAGATGGTGGAGTGAAACCAAGAAGCTGTCTAAGCTCTCCCCAGTTTCCTTTGGAAACAATATTAAATTAAACATCTCCATGGATTCTGGAGTCAGAGAAATTCCCCTCCATCAAAGAGTAAAACAATTTTCCCATTTAAGGTAATTAGGGTGACTTCAGGAAAGACCTTTCTCACTTGGGTATAAGAGGAGCATAGCCTAGCACCAACAGTGTCCAGATTAGTCAGTAAGAGGGTCTTAGCCAGAGCACAGATCAGCATCCAAGGCCCTTCGTTTTTGACTCAGCAGCCCAGCAGTGAGGCCTCTGGGATCAACACAGAAGGCAAATTGCCCGCATCAGAACCCCAGTAATACTGGTGCAGTGGATGGTACTTGACCACCTCAGCACTATGTGCAAGCCTAAATCAAGTACCATCATGTAAATCCAATGACCAAGCCTCTTGCAATTTAAGAGACTTGGATCAGTGACCCCAGGACCCTAGGAACAGAGCTCAACAGTAAAAGTCATGAAAGAGACTGAAAAATGAGTAATAAACAGAAGACAATGCTGACCGGTGAAAACTACCATGGTTACAAGGAAGATCAAAAAACTAAAGTGGAAGAGAAGAAAATTAAAATGCCCACATGTTCCTGAAGGGGGAATTTGAATCGGTCTCATGTCTGAAAAGTCCTCTTGGAAGAGCTCAATAAGGGTCTTGAAAATCACACAAGAAATATAGAAGAAAAATAGGGAGGTAAATGAAAATTTAAATAAAGATAATTATGAAAAATGTCAACAACTTGGAAAAGGAAGCACAAAAATCGATAGAATAAAACAACTCTTTTAGAAATTGAATTGGTAAAATGGAAAAGGAAGTACAAAAGTTAATAGAAGAAAATAATTCCTTAAAATTTGGAAGGAGAAAGGTCAAAGCTAATAAGATGTGAGCCATGGGATATCAAAACATGGTACAACAAAATCAAAAGAATGAAAAAAAATAGAAGAAACTGAAAATTCCACCACCCCAAGGGAAAAACTATTCACCTGGAAAAGAGATCAAATAGAGACAATTTTCAAATTGTAGCACTACCACAATCCTGAGAGAGTGAGTGAGTGAGTGAGAAAGAGAGAGAGAGAGACAGAGACACAGAGAGCTTGTAGTGCATCTTTCAAGAAAAGGAATACTGGCCTGATATACTAGAGCCAGAAAATAATATAGAGATTGAAAGTTTCCACCAATATCCTTCTTAAAGATATCACAAAATGAAAAGTCCCAGGAATATTTCAAATGTCAGGAAACCAGAGGTTATTTTACACAGGACTAAGTAGCTTCTACATTAAAGGTTCAGAGCACTTGGAAAATGATATTACAGAAGACAAAAGAGCTTGAACTACAACCAAGAATCAAGGGGGAGGAAACAAGATGGTGGAGTAGAAAGACACACATACCCTTAGCTCTTACCCCACAGCCTATAACATACCTGTAAAGAAAAACTCTCCACAAATTCTGGATCAGCAGAAGCCACAGAACAACTAAGTGGAGGAGATTTCTGTTCCAGAGAGACCTGAAAAAACCAACAGGAAAGGTCTGTTGAACACCAGGCACAGAGCAGAGCCCAATCCAGCCTTGACCACGTGGCACCAAAAGGAGCAGATATGAGCAGGCTTCAGAGACAGAATCTCCAGAGGCTGCACTGATTCTTCAACCCACAGGAGCCAAAGGCCAGTGACAGGGTCTTTTTGGCTGGCCGAGAAGGGAGCAGGGTATCCCCATAGCTCTGAAACACTCAGGAGGCAGCAGCAGAGGCAGCAGCAAGCAGAGGTGCCCAAAGCAGGCAGTAGCCTGCATCCATAGTTGAAGATCTCAAGTTAAATCACCTGAAGGAACTGAGTACCACGTGGTGGCCCTGCCCTCAACTGAGCAGCTGAGCTTAATCCCACACTGCATAGCAGCCCTACCCCCACTGAAAACCCCTAAGGCTTGGGAGCAGCTCATTTGAATCTTAGCCCCCAAGCAGTAGCTGGAGAGAACTGGAGTCAAAGTGCCCCAAAAAGTGAAAAGAAATAAGACAAAAGAAGGTTACTTTCTTGGGGAACAGGTGTGTCCCCTCATCCCTTCAGATGAGGAAGAACAAGGAACACTGTCAGAAGAAGTCAAGGACTCTGCCTCCAAAGGGAACTTAACATGGGCTCAGGCAATAGAAGACCTAAACACGTTAACAGCTTACTAAAGGAGAACAATAACAACAAAAAAAAAATTGCTGAGGAAAATAACAGCTTAAAAAGAGGTTAACTCAATTGGGAAAAGAGGTCCAAAAAGCCAATGAGGAGAAGGAGGTTTTAAAAAGCAGAATTAGCCAAATGGAGGAGAATGTTCAAAATCTCATTGAACAAAATAATTCATTGAAAGAGAGAGTTGAGCTCAGGGAAAAGAATGACTATGAGTTAAACCAAGAAGTTAGTAAACAAAACCAAAAATTTGAAAAAAAAAAAAAAAGAAGATAATATGCAACAACTCATTGGAAAAACAACTGGAAATAGATCCAGGAGAAATAATTTCAAAATTCATGGACTACCTGAAAGCTATGATCAAAAAAAGAACCTAGACATTATCTTCCATGAAATTATCAAGGAAAACTAACCTGATGTTACACAATCAGAGAGCAAGATATTGAAAGAATTCATCCGTCACTTCCTGAAAGAGACTCGAAAAGAGAAACTCCTAGGAATATTGTGGCCAAATTTCAGAGTTCCCAGATCAAGGAGAAAATACTGAAAGAAGCTAGAAAGAGAAAAATTTGAGTACTATGGAAATACAATCAGGATAACACAAAATCTGGCAGCTTCAAAATAAAGGATAGATGGGATTGGAGTGGGATATTTCAGAAGTCAAAGGAACTGGGAGTTAAGCCAAGAATCACCTAACAAGGAAATCTGAATATAACACTTCAAGGGAAAAACTGTCATTCCTTGATACAGTCGAATTTCAAGATTTCATGTTGAGGAAAAGACAAGATCTGTATTTAAAAATGTGACTTCCTAAGACAAGAATCAAGAGAAGCATGAAAAAGAAAACAGAAAAGAAAATCATAAAAGGCTCTCTAAAGCTAAACTGTTTACCTTACTACATGAAAAGAAAATAATTTTATCTCAAATCTTTTCTCAGAATTTGGGTAGTTGAAGACAGTGTATATATGCAAACACACACACACACACATAGATAGAGAGTACAGGGTGTGTTATATCCGAATTGATGAGATCCACACACAAAAAATAAAATAAAAATTAAGGGGTGAATGACGAAAATTCCTGGAAGAGAAAGGGACTAATGCAATGGGGCAGGCTATAACTCATAAAAAAGATAAGAAAAATCTTATTCAATGGAGGAGATAAGGGAGAAAGGAAGAGGAGGAAAAATAAAGCTATTCTTCCCATATGTAGCTGAAGGAGGGAATAACAAGCTCACTATATCTGATATGAAAATTTATATACACCACAGGAAAGGAGGAAAGGAAGAGACAAGTGGAGTGAGGGGAATGTTAGAAGGGAGGGCAAATGGGAGAAGGGATTCACTAGAAATAAACACTTTCGAGAAAGTAAAAGGTCACTTGTAGGGGGAAAAGTAAGGGGGAATAGGGTAGGTCAGACGGCTATATAATTAGTATTACACAAAATGATTACTATGGAAGTCTTTTGCACAACAACACATATTTAGTCTATATTGGATTGCTTGCAGTAGGGCTGGGGAGGGAGGGGAGAGGGAGAGTACTTGGAATTCAAAGTATTAGAAACTAATGTTGAGAATTTTTATTGCATATAATAGGGAAATAAGAACTACAAGGATAGGGGTATGGAAATTTATCTTGCCCTGCAAGAAAAGAGAGAAGATGGGGATAGGAGAGGGGTGGGATGTGTTGGAGGGGAGAGTATATTTAGGGAAGGAGTAATCAGAATGCAAGGTATTAGGAAGCAGGGGAAGGGGAGTGATGGGGAGAAAAACTGGACACGTTACAAAGTGAGGTAAAAGCAATTAGTATGAAAACAATAGACTGAATTAATTACTGAGAATAAATCAATAACACCTTTAGTTAGGAGAAAAGAATTTCAGTCTAAATTTCCTAAAGGAAGGTAACCTCAGGTAAAACTTGGCCTTGATGGAAAAGTCAAGGTTTCAATGGTAAATTTGATTTTATGATTGCCATTTAATCAGGAACTAGAACATGTATAGAAAGGCATGTAAGCTACTTAAGACTTGCCTCAAAAGATGTTCCTTAGCCAAAGTGAAACTATAATCATATTTGAAACCTGGTTATTGGAACTTGCCATTTTTAAATTCTATGGGACTATTAAGTGACTGTTTTTCTGAGTCTAACTCCAGGTATGCGTAGCAAGAAAAGCGATCTGAGCCTCGAATAAATGATGCCAGTAAGCTGATGAGGTGCTGGTATGAACTTCTTAGGTGATCTCAAGGGAAGGGTGGCAGAGTGGCTGTTCAGCATGGGTTGAAATAGAAGTCTTTCAGTGAAATAGGAGTCTTTCAAACTTTCCTGAGGAAAAAGCCCGAGCTTAACAGAAAACATGATCTTCAAACACAAGGCAAAAGAAAAGCATGAAAAGGTAAACATAAAAAGAAAAATAAAGTTACTCGATAAGATTTAAGCTTTATATGAAAACTGATACTTGTAAGCATAGAGAACTGTATCTGTATTAGGGCAATTAGAAGGAATTATCACAGAGGATGGGGATAAAAGTTTACTGCAATGTGGTGGTATAAAAAAATGACGGGTGAATAAAAAGAATTGAACTTGGAGAAGAAGTGAGGGAAGGTAGAATAGGATAAAATTAAATCGCAAGAAAAGGTATCAAAGACATATAATAGAGGTAAAGAAGGGAGGGCCTAAACATTGTTTGAACCTTGCACTCATTGAATTTGTCCAAAAGAGGGAATAACACACGCATTCATTTGGGCATATTAATCTGTAGAAAAATAGAAGGGGAAAGAAGAAAGAAAAGGGAAAGGGTGGGGAAATAATGGAAGGGAGAGTAGAAGGGAAGGTAGAGTATGAAGGGAAAGGGGAAAGAAAGGGTGTGGGAAGAAAGGGCGGATTGAGGGAAGATTTGGTCAGAAGTAAGACTCTGGAGAGGAGGGACTGGGTGAAAGGAGAAAGACAAAGTATAAAAAGGGGAGAAAATAGGATGGAGGCAAATAAATAGTTATAATAACTGTGAATGTGAATAAGATGAATTCTCCCATAAAACAGAAGCAGATAGGATGGATTACAAAACATAATCCTACAATATGTTGTTTTAAACCATACATTTGAAGCACAGAGACATACACAGAGTAAACATAAAAGCTTGGCACAGAATATATTATGCTTCAGGTAGAGGAGAAAAGAAGGATCATCTCACACAAAGCAACAGAATAATAAAAGTAATTAAAAGAGATAAGGCAAAAAACTGCATCCTGCTAAAAGTTACAACAGACAGTGAAGTAATGGAATTACTAAACATATCCATGAAGTGGTATAGCATCTGACTTCTTAGAGAAGTTAAATGAGTTAGAGAAAGAAATAGACAGCGAAACTGTACTAGTGGGGGATCGTAGCCTCTCCTCTCAGAACTAGATGCATTTAACTTTGAAATTAAATGAAAGGGGGGAGAGGAGCCAAGATGGTGGAATAGAAAGATTCACATATGCTAGCTCCGGACGCACACTCCATGGATTTCCTCCAGAAAGAACTCCCAACAAATTATGGAGCAGTGGACACAGCAACACAGTGAAGGAAATTTCCATTCCAGAGAGCCCTGAAAAACTGAACCCAAAGATCCATCACACACCAGACAGGATTGGAGCCCAGCCCTTCTCTAGCCACAAGACACTGAGAAGAGCAGTTCCAGCAGATCTGAGCAGTATACATGGACGGAATCTCTGGCGGCTGCAAAGGTCCCTCCACGTGCAGGAGCTACAGATCAGTGAGAGACACTTCTGGGCTGGCCGAGAGGGGAGCGTGGTGTCTCCAAAACTCAGGCCCCTTCGGGAGGCAGCAGCAGATGCACAGGGTGGCCAAAGGCTCCCGGGAGAGACAGGAGCTCGGCAGGAGCTCCATTACCAAAGATCTCTGCATAAACCCCCTGAGGGAACTGAGCTTGGGAGGTGGCCCTGCCAACACCTGAGAACCTGAATTTAATCTTACCCTGAATAGTCACCCACACACTGCTGAAAGCCCTGAGGCCAGGGAGCAGCATTTCAATCTCAGTCCCCAAGCACTAACTGGGGGAAATCTAGGCAGGAGTGGAGATGAACGTCAGAAGCCAAGAAACTGACTGGGAAAATGCTCAGAAAAGGGAAAAAAATAAGGCCATAGAAGGTTACTTTCTTAGTGACCAGATATTTCCACCCTTACTTTCTGATGAGGAAGCACAATGCTTACCATCAGGGAAAGGCATAGGAATCAAGGCCTATGTATGCCAAACATCTGAAATAAACATCCAATTGGCTCAGGCCATGGAAGAGCTCAAAAAAGGATTTTGAAAATCAAGTTAGACAGGTGGAGGAAAAACTGGGAAGAGAAAGGAAAGAGATGCAAGAAAAGCATGAAAAACAAGTCAATACCTTGATAAAGTAGACACAAAAAAATGCTGAAGAAAAGAACCCCTTGAAAAATTGGGTAACTTAATTGGCAAAAGAGGTTCAAAAAGCCAATAAGGAGAAGAATGCTTTAAAAAGCAGAATTGGCCAAGTGGAAAAAGAGGTGAAAAAGCTCACTGAAGAAAATAGTTCTCTCAAAATTAGAATGGAACAGATGGAGGCTAATGACTTTATGAGAAACCAAGAAATCACAAAACAAAACCAAAAGAATGAGAAACTGGAAGAGAATGTGAAATATCTCATTGGAAAAACAAGTGACCTGGAAAATAGATCCAGGAGAGACAATATAAAAATTATGGGAATACCTAAAAGCCACGATCAGAAAAGGAGCCTAGACACCATACTTCATGAAATTATCAAGGACAACTGCCCTGATATTCTAGAACCAGAGGGCAAAATAAGTATTCAAGAAATCTACTGATCACTGCCTGAAAGAGATCCAAAAAGAGAAACTCCTAAGAACATTGTGACCAACTTCCAGAGTTTCCAGGTCAAGGAGAAAATACTGCAAGCAGCTAGAAAGAAACAATTCCAGTATTGTGGGAATACAATCAGGATAACACAAGATCTATTAGCTTCGATATTAAGGGATCAAAGGGCATGGAATAAGATATTCCAGAAGTCAAAGGAACTAGGACTAAAATGAAGAATCACCTACCCAGCAAAACTGACTATAATACTTCAGGGGAAAAAATGGCCTTTAAATGAAATCGAAGACTATGAAGCATTTTTCATGAAAAGACCAGAGCCGAAAAGAAAAATTGACTTTGAAATACAATAATGAGAAGAAGCATGAAAAAGTAAACAGCAAAGAGAAGTCATAAGGTACTTACCAAAGTTGAACTGTTTATATTCTTACATGGAAAGACAATATTTGTGACTATTGAAACTTTTCAGTATCTTGGTAGTTGGTGGGATTACACAGACACACACACATACACACATGTGCACGCACACATGCACACACACACATACACACATGCATGCACACACAAAGACAGATAGCAGAGAGTGAATTGAATAGGATGGGATCATATCTTAAAGAATAACATTAAGTGATGAGAGAGAAATATATTGGGAGGAGAGAGAGAGAAATGAAATGGAGCCAATTATCTCTCATAGAAGAGGCAGGCAGGAGACTTTTTAGAGAAGGGAAAATGAGGAGAGCTGAGAAAAAAAAACCATGAAGTTTACTCTCATCACATTCGAGTAAGGGAAGGAATAAAATGTACACTCAGTTTGGTATGCAAACCTATCTTACATTACAGGAAAGTGGGGGAGAAGGAGATAAGCAGGGTGGCAGGGATGATGGAAGGTAGGGCAATGAGAGGAGGGAGCTATTTCAAGTCAACACTCTGGGAGGGACAGGCCCAAAAGAGAGAATAGAAACAATGTGGGGCAGGATAGGATGGAGGGAAAAATATAATTAGTCTTACACAACACGATTATTATGGAAATCATTTGCAAAACCACACGGATATGGCCTAAATTGAATTGCCAGCCTTCCCAAAGGGAATGGGTAGGGAGGGAGGGATGGGGAGAAGTTGGAACTCAAAGTTTTAGAAACAACTGTTTAGTATTGTTCTTCCTCCTAGGAAATAAGAAATACAGGTAATGGGGAATAGAAAGTTATCTGGCCCTAGAGGACAAAAGAGAAATGGGGACAAGGGAAGGGAGGGATGATAGAAGAGAGGGAAGATTGATGATAGGGGAAATTAGAATGCTCAGAGTATTGGGGTGGGGGGAGGGGACAAATGGGGAGAAAATTTGGAACCCAAAATTTTGTGAAAATAGATGTAAAAAGTTAAATTAATAAATTTATATTTAAAAAAAGAAATTAAATGAAAGAAGTTAAAGAGGTGAATAGAAAATTAGGAAAGTTAGAAATGGTAGACCTCTGGAGTAAATTGAATGGTCATACAAAAGGATATACTTTTTCTAAGCGCTACATCACACACACTAACCCACACAAAAATTGGTCATATGTTTGGAAAGAAAAAAATTACATTCCACTGCAAAAAGGCAGAAATATTAAATGTATCCATTTCACAGAATGATGCCATAAAAATCACATGTAATAAAGGCAATGGATTGATAGACTAAAATTATTCAGAAGCTCAATAATCTGTTCATAAAGAAAGAGAGCATCTAAAAACAAATCGTAGAAACAATATATTCATCTAAGGTAACAAAAAGAGTGAGACAGGCACGAAAATTTACTGGATAGAGACATAGTAGTTCTTAGGGGATATTGTGTATCACTAAATGTTTACATAAATGAAATAGAGAAAGAGGAAATCAATGAATTGGGCATGCAATTAAAAAACTAAAAAAAGGAAAAATATGAAGTCTCCAATTAAATGTCAAATTAGAAATTGTGAACATCAAAGTAGGTATTAAATACATTGAAATTGACAAAAGTACTGAACTAATAAATGAAACTAAATGCTGGCTTTTTAACAAAACCAATAAGATTGTAACTTGGATTTTAAAACAAAAAAGAAACCAAATTACCAGTACCAAAATTGAAAAGTGTGATTACACCACCATTAAAGAGGAAAATAAAACAGTAATCAGCAGCTATTTTGCCCAACTGTATGTAAATAAATCAGACAGTTTTAAAGAAATGTGAGTATATTTAAAAAATATAAATTACCCAGATTAATAGAAGAGAAAATACAATATTTAACCACACTTTGGAGAAACAAGTTGAACAAGTCATCAATGAATTCCATAAGAAAAAATATATCAGGATTACATGGATTTACAAGTGAACTCCATCAAATATTAAAAAACAATTAATCCCAATGCTATCTAATCTATGTGGGAAAATAAGCAAAGAAGTACTCCCATTAAGTTATTATTATGACACAAATATGACACTGATACCTGAATCAGGTAGAGACAAAACAGAGAAAGAAATTATGGACCGATTTTCCTAATGAAGAGTAATGCAAATTTTTAAATAAACTATTAGCAAAGAGTTTACAGCAATTATACACTATGATGAATTGAAATTTATACCAAGAAAGTACAGGTAGTTCAGTATTAGGAAAACCATCAGCATAATTGACATTATCAACAGCAAAACTTACTGAAATTATATGATTATATCAATAGGTATAGAAAAAGTTTTTTTTTTTTTTTTTTTTTACAAAATATGACACCTATTTATATGTGAGCATAGGAATAAATGGAATTTTCCTTAATGATAAGAAGTTTCTATGGTAAACCATCAGCAAGCATTATCTTTACTGGGTATAAGGGAGAAGTATTCTCTGTAAGATCAGTAGAAATGTAAGACCGCCCCTTATCACCAGTATCATTCAGTACTGAACAAAAGTCAAGTGCAAGTCATGCTATCATTTCTCTGATATCATGGCTCCCTTCAAAAATGAAGCAGAGGGGGCGGAGCCAAGATGGCGGAGTAGAAAGACTCACATTTGCTACCTCTGAATCCACAGCCCATAGATTTCCTGTAAAAAGAACTCCTGACAAATTCTGGAACAGTGGAAGCCGCGCAGCAATACAGTGAAGGAGATTTCCATTGCAGAGAGCCCTGAAAAACGGACCGCAAAGGAACCCCAGATGGGAATGGAGCCCTGCCCTGTGGAGCGCTCCCCTCCTCCCTCCACGGCCGGCCGCACCGCACTGAGAGGAGCGAGCAGACTCAAGCAGGCATCACAGGCCTGAATCTTCGGGCGTCCGCGAAGGTCCCTCCACCCACAGACGCACAGGTCAGTGAGAGAGACGGCCTGAGAGGGGAGCGGAGTATCTCCGGGACTCAGACCCCCTCGGGAGGCTGCGAACGTGGCAGAGGCAGAGGCCGCTTGGCCAGAGACCCGCAGAGCAGGCAGGTGCTCCACCCCAGGTCCAGTACAGAAGATCTCTGCATAAACACCCTGAGGGAACTTAGCCTGAGAGGCGGCCCTGCCCCCACCTGAGAACCAGCAGATAAGCTTCCATTGAAGAGCAGTCAGGCCTGCCGCCAAAAGCCCTGAGGCTGGGGAGCAGTATTTGAATTCCAGACTCCAAGCACTAGCCGTGCAGATATAGGCCAGGGTGTGGAGAGGACTCTCAGAAATCAAGTAACTGGCTGGGAAAGTGCCCAGAAAAGGGAAAAAAACTAAGACCATAGATGGTTATTTTCTTGAGAAGAAGATTCCTCCATTTGTCTCTGATGACGAAGAGGTCTGCTTACCATCAGGTAAAGACATAGGAGTCAAAGCATCTGTATCCCAAATATCTGAAATAGATACACCATGGGCTCAAGCCATGGAGGAGCTCAAAAAGGATTTTGAAAATGAAGTCAGACAGGTGGAGGAAAACCTGGGAAGAGAAATGAGAGAGATGCAAGAAAAC
>CM053771.1:439715554-439738170 GCA_028658325.1 Potorous gilbertii | reverse complement strand
GGGGGATGATGGAAGGGAGGGCAATGGAAGGAGGGAGCAATTTGAAGTCAACACTCTTGGGGAGGGACAGGATCAAAAGAGAGAATAGCAACAATGGGGGGCAGGATAGGATGGAGGGAAATATAGTTAGTCTTACACAACCCGTCTACTATGGAAGTCATTTGCAAAACTGCACGGATATGGCCTATATTGAATTGCCTTCCCTCCCAAAGGGAATGGGTGGGGAGGGAGGGATGGGGAACAGCTGGAACTCAAAGTTTTAGGATCATCTGTTGAATATTGTTCTTGCTACTAGGAAATAAGAAATACAGGTAATGGGGAATAGAAAGTTATCTGCCCCTATAGGACAAAAGAGAAGATGGGGTAAGGGAAGGGAGGGATGAAAGAAGAGAGGGCAGATTAGTGATATGGGTAATTAGAATGTTCAGTGTATTGGGGAGGGGGGAGAGGACAAATGGGGAGAAAATTTTAGAACACAAAATCTTGTGAAAATGGATGTAAATGTTAAATAAATAAATTTATTAATTAAAAAAAATTAAACATTTTGTGATTTAAAGCTGTGCTGGCATATTCACAACCACCATAGGTACTCTGAATATCGAATTGGCAGTACATATCTATACCAAAGCTTTTCTTCTTTGCCTTGGGTCTCCTTGATCCCATACCAGAAACCTAGCTCATGTAGCTAGCACATGAAATGAAATAAAACTTTTGCATATAACTTCTATCAACTCTTTTGTACTTTACTTTCAAAGTTAACAACATCTCAAAGTAGATGATCTCTCGACACCTCAAAGTCCAAATAAACAAAACTGAACTCTTTCTCATTTACTCTTATCTCTCCCATCTTCCTAATTTCCCTATTGTTGTTGAGGCTACCATTAACTTACAAGTCACTAAGGCTCGCAACTTAGCAATTATCCTCAAATATCTTATTTTGTCTTTCCCCTCATATCAAAATTTTTACCCAGGCCTATTGATTTTACATTTATATAATATCTCATATATTTCCCTTTCTCTCGTTTGTCACTACAAGCATTAGTCCAGTCAGCCATCATTTCTTGCCTGGACTACCACAGTGAACTTCTGTTTATTCTTCATGCTTCAAGCCTTGTCCTAGTCCTGCCCATCCTCCCCTCAGACATCAAATTTATCTACTTAAAGCACAGACCTACATATGTTATCCTTCACCCCCTACTCAATAAGTCCTACTCGTTCCATGAAATCTCTTGACATCAAAGATGAATTTTTCTATATAATATTCAAAGCCATTCATGATCTAGTGTAGCTTCTTCCACTTTAATTTTCCCACACACCCTGCATACATTCATCCAGTGATACTTGACTGCTTGCTATACCTTGCATGTGATAATACATCTCTTTCATCTCTTATTTCAATACATTTTCACTAGCTTTACCCCATGATTGGAATTTTTACTCTTTACATTTATTTCCTAGCCTCCTAGTATTCCTTTTTACTATTTTGAAGAAGAAATTCCAATACAGGTTCCACAAGGAAGAGGAATTCCCTGTATTTGGTGAATTTCTTCAGGTGGCCTTCTTTTAAAAGAAATTAGGAGAATTGCAGTAAGTTCCAAAACACAAAAGAGACTCCTGGAAAGATCCATGATCATTCAAAGGACTTTGCCATGACTGTGGATAGAAAAGACTTTGATGGGTGAGCAATTGCTACTGTGCTGATTACAATATGCCTTTGGAAAGTCAGACTATGAAGCTTGTCTCTTGTGTTTATCTGGGACACAGAACAGACAGAGAAAGGAAGTTAAGCTCAGATTTGAACAAGAGGCAGAAAACATGCTTTATTGTCTTTGGTAAATTGCAAGATTCTATTAATGACCTCAAGCAACCTGTGAAAGTAAAAGGTTCATTTGTCAAAACAATAACCTCCCAGTGCTACTATATGAATTAAAAACAGAATTTAACAACCTCCAAATAATTAAAATTAATGCTATGCAGAGGGAAGTGGAGATGCATACAGTAGTTGTAAATAGGCAACAATAGGAATCACCATTGTGGGACTTCGAAGTGAACAGGAGTAAAATACATTTATTGGATAAATTCCCAGTGACTACTTTAAGGAAGAAGGACAGCATTTGCAGAAAATAAGCAGTTATACACCCATTCCAAACTCATTTTTTGAGGGATATTGCAAAATTGTGCTATCATGGAGAGCATACATTATTCATAATTGTAATTTCATTTCAATCATCATTTGATAATCTATATAATTTGGTCCACTTGATGTCTTTTAGCTTCTGTTGCAGGTATAAATAGTGTTGCACCTCGTGGTAAGCTTGCTTTATATTCATTTTTCTTCCCATGATTATTTTGCTATTTTCCATGCACTCCTTATGTTTCTCCCTCATTTACTTCATTCGTGTTTCAAAAGAACTTAAGCAATATGTGTATGTTCACACCTGAGTGTATATTCATTTCTATATAAATATGTATACCTATACTCATAATATTCATATAATGAAATGGAGTATGTTCTTTTGCAAAGAAGAGTGTATTTTCATGCTGGAGACCTGTATTTGAATTCTAGTTTAACGTTCAATGACTCTCTACTTGTGTGACCTAATCATTTTTTAAAACATATCTGAGAGAGTTCATTCCATTCACATTCACAGTTCTGATGACTCTATGTGCATTTCCCTCCACCCCCTTTCCCCTCATTTATAATTTTATTTTTCCCTTCTCCCCTCCCTTCCAAAATAGAATTTTAATTTTTGACCACCCCTTTCCTCAGTCTTCCCTTCTTTCAACCCCTCTTCCTTTTAGTCTCCATTACCTTTACTACTTCTTCCCTCCATTTTAGCCTCCCTTCCCTTTTCTGTTTCCTTTTCTCTCCTACTGCCTATAGAGCTAGTTACATTTCTATACTTAACTGAGTTTGTTTTACCTCCTTGAACCAAATAAGATGAGTGTAAATATTGAACAATGATTATATCCCTCTCCTCTTTCCCTGTGCTGTAATATAATATTGTGCCTCTTCTTATGATGTTATTTCCCTCTTTCTGCCTCCTTCTTTTCACATCTTCTGTCACAATCCCTTCACATCCTTAAATCACATTTTATCATCACATAATTTACTTTGTACCCACTACCTCTGTGTAATATCCCTTTTACATATCATAATGAATATGCAATTATCAATATTAACAAGCATCATCTTCCCTTACAGGGATGTAAACAGTTTACATATATTGAATAACAAGTTTTTTATTCCCTTGTTTACCTATTTATGCTTCTCCTGAGACTTGTGCTTGAAAGTCGAGTTTTCTATTGAGCTTTGGCCTTTTTGTCTGGAATGTCTAGAAATCGCTTATTTTATTGAAAGTCTGTATCCTTGCTTGCAATATTATGCTCAATTTTGCTGGGTAACTGATCCTTGGTTATAGTTCCAGCTCCTTTGCCTTCTATAATATCATATTCCAATTCATTTGATCTTCTAATGTGCAAGATGAAAGGTTGTGTGATCCGGACTGTAGGTCTTCAATATCTGAATTGTTTTTTTTTTTTTTTTTCTCACTGCCTGTAGTATTTTCTCCTTCACTTGATAGCTATGAAATTCAGCAATGATCTTCCTTGTTGTTTTTAGTTTGGGATCCTTTTCAGGAGGTAAATAGGGAATTTCTTTCAATGACTAGTTTATCCTCTGGATCTAAAACTTCTGAGCAGTTTTCCTTGATGGTTTCTTGGAACAAATTGTTCAGGCTGTTTCTTTCATCACGCTTTTCTGGTAGACCAGTAATCCTTAGATTTTCTCTATTTTCCAGGTCAGTTGTTTTTTCCAATTAGATGTTTTACATTTTCTTCTATCTTTTCACTCTTTGCATTCTGTTTGAACGCTTCTTGATGTTTCATAGAGTCATTAGCTTCGACTTGCCAAATTCTCATTTTTATCAATTTGTTTTCTTAACTTTTTCAACTACTTTCTTATCTGTCCAATTCTTCCTTTTAAGGATTTCTTTTCTCCAGTTAAGTTTTGTATTTCCTTCTTCATTTTTAAGATTTCCCAGTTAGGTTTTGTGATTCCTTTTCCGTTAGTCCAATTTGCCTTTTAAATTCTTCTGAGATTTCTTTTTACACATTTTAAAAATCATTGGCTAATTTTTCCTCTAATTGAGGAATTTGGCTTTTAAAATCTTTCTTCAGTTCTTCCAAGAATACTCTTTGGGCTTTAGACCAGTTCATCTTCAATTCTGAAGATTCAGATGGGAGTACAGTCTCAATACTGACCTCTTTGTTACTCGTGTTTTGGTCCTTGCCCCCAAAGAAAGATTCTATGGTCTTATCTTTTCTGGTTTGCTTCTTGCTCATGGTGATCACCCTTTTCCTGACTTTCAAATTGGATTGCTGCTTCTGGGGCACAGAAGGTCTGTTCCAACTTTCTTGTGCTTAGATCTTGAGGCTTTGTGTGTTGTGGCCCCTGGTTCTTTCAGCTACAATGTAGAATGCTTCTGAGATGGCTGATGTGACAAAGCAGAGGCCAGGTAAGTTTCCACTGGAGTTATCCTGGAGTTAGCTGTGTTATATGTGAGGGAAGGGTAGTATGGCCACAGGAGGTCTCCTCTCCTGTGCACAGGCAGCCTCATTGTTTGGTGAAAGCAGTTTACACTAGTATGTTTCCTGTTCCCCTGGTTGTGTTGAGGCATGCCTGGGGCCCTGGGGTTGAAGATTGCGGCTCCACCTCCGTGGGGCTCAGGATGTCCTCCTGGTTTTCTCGGGTGTGGCTGTCTGGGCCAGCACCAGCCTTACACTGGTCCCATTTAGCCACAACAAGAGGGACCCACGTTTTGCGATTTTCTTAGTCTCATTTTAAGAAACTGTCTGCCTCTTAGACTGATCTCCCTGTTGTAGGATTTTTCCTGGGAATATGTTCTATGTGTTTTTCAAGGTCAACAAGTGGAGGAGTAGAGCATTTACTGATCACTCCACCATCTTGCCTCCCAGAAGTTCAAGTAGGTGACTTGCAGACATTTAATCTATGAACTGATAATCTCAGGAGTGCCTGCTGCTGTTACCTGGGATTCTGTGGCTCTCTCTCACCCAGTTCAACCAGACTTCTAACCTAGACTGATATGCCAAGGTTTTCCTCAGTGCAGATGCTGCTTCTGATAGCCCAAGGCTTCCTGCTCAGCTTTATGATTCTGAGGTCTGCACGGTTACAGCCCAGGTAGCATATGCTGTGTCTTTTCAGCATATCTAAGCCTCAAGTTTCTTCTCTACTGAACAAAGCTATTTGATTTTTAAAATTAAGAGTATATGTATGGAATGTTTATTATAAGTATTCATGTAGGAAAGTCCTATTCAAATGACTTTGCATGGTGAGCAGATTGATCCTCGTTTCTCAAAGGCCCATGTCAAAGCGGCAAAAACTCTGACCAGGGTCACTACATTGGAAAGACTGCACTATATCAGTTATGTTAGTATTAGCCTACATAAGACAGAGGAGATATAAGAAAGCTAAATATTTCCGTGAATGGCTTATTCAAGTTATCATTGAGAAGAACTTAGGGCAAATTGCCTCTTAAGTAATTGCAAGAGTTTTGTAAACTTTGAGAAGTCATTTAAGATGTCAGAGACTAATTGCACTAGCACCTAAAACATGACACTGTTGTGGTAGTGAAATGAGGTAAAACTGTAAAGCATTTAACCAAAATTTAATTATATAATGAGATATATACATACATATATATATAGATAGATAGACAGACAGACAGACAGATAGATAGATAGATAGATAGATATGTAATGTTATATAAAGGTTTACTGTTGTGGTTGTTGTTGTTGTTTTTGTTATTGTTACTATTACCAAGATAGTCAACACCAAACGTCTAGCTATTAGGTACTGAAATATTTAGCCACTGAAACTCCTTTAGTAATGAAACATTATTGTGATCCTGCAAGATCCTATTCTGTGTAGTGGCAGAGTAAAGAAAAAGAGAGCAGTTTTTTTTTTAAAAAAAAGATCTTCAAAAAGGATTTTTTTCAATGTTTTGAGAAAAAAAAATGAGAAATATTTTGTAAAGAGAAGCTACATTCATTTATCACTGCCATTGTCTTTCAGAGTTGAGAAGTACTACATTAAATTATGGTTCCCAGAAAAGTTTTTGACAGTTTACTTTTCTGGACCCTCCTGAGTTAATAGGAAATGAAATTTGTTAGACTTTTTAAGAGACATCATCAACACTTTCCTAACTCATTCTGATGGCATTGTGTTCCCTGAAGGCATGAAGGAAAATGCTTCTTTCCTCTCATTCTAATGCCCTCCTTCATGACAACACAGGGCTTACTATTCGGTTAGTTTCACTAATAAATTAATAAAACCACCTCATTATAATTCAGATTTTTTAATTTCTGTCTTCTTAGCACAATCAGTTTTTATCAGGAAAATTTTCTGCTATAATTCTCAGCCCTTGTTAAGCAGTCATCACCATCATTGTTCTACATGTGGCTCATCTGTCAGCTAATGTATTGCCAGTTTCTACAATTCCTGTGGGAACTGCCTTCATTTTCTAAATATCCCTTTGCATATTAAATGGTTATATTTTACACACAAAATAGCATATGCACTTTTAAATGTAATAATAACTCCCTTCTTTTTTGGTTCACATCTTATTGGCTTTTGTCTAAATGTCGTTTAAAATGCAGTATATGTAGTGTTAAAAACATACTTTTGAATCACAACTACATCAGTTATTTGTCATTTGACTTTGAATAAGACTTTTAATCTCTCTGAGTCTGAGCAGTTGATTTTAAAATATGAGTGAAAATATTAATATTCTTTTACTACGTATGTCATTAATCTGTGAGGAAAATTCTTGTAGATGTCAAAATTCTAGATTAATAGATGTATAATACCAATAACAATGACTAAAAATTCATTGCTGCTGCTAGTGTTGTTCTTATAATCATTAACTAATGTCTCTCATCATTTTCCATAAAATTCAAATTGGAAAGGTCAGAGGATGAGTATCTATCATGATATTATTATTATATATTTGATATTTTATGATATATTTTACAAGTTGTTTTTTTAAATCAAATAAAAATATGGCTATATAAGCTTATCTTTGGTGGAATTATTGAAAGCATCTTCAAATGACTCCAATAGTACATAGGATAGGTATGAAATTCATCTTTTCCTTGTTCTACCTAATTTTCTTCCTACTAAGACTTTATACATTAAACACTTTTCCTTTCTTATAGTTTATATTATAAAAGTATTAAATATGACAAAACTAGTAAACTTTTTCTTTGCTAATATTTTTATCTAGGCAGTCATGGATAATTTAAT
Source organism: Potorous gilbertii (assembly GCA_028658325.1). Classification (NCBI taxonomy): domain Eukaryota; kingdom Metazoa; phylum Chordata; class Mammalia; order Diprotodontia; family Potoroidae; genus Potorous; species Potorous gilbertii. The sequence continues at coordinate 439,730,846 of CM053771.1, read as the reverse complement.
ATTTTTAATTTGTATTTCCAGTTTCTAGCATAGTGTGTGACATATCATAAGTATTTAATATGTGTTTGTCAATTCCTGACACAACCACTCGTGAAGTATTTTGTTCAACTGATCAATTAAATAGCAAACGTTTATGATCTCCTCCAACTCTTCATTCTTCCCCTTCTCTCCCCTCCTCCCAGACTTACAGCTTAACCATCATCCTTTCTCCTTCCCTTCTCAAAGTATACTATGGGGTGGTGGAGATGGCTGAGGAGGCCTCTATCCTGGGACTATGCCAGGATCTGTTCTCCAAAATGAACACATAGCTAAGTGGTGAGCTGACAGCCGCCAGTGAAGGCTATAAAATATGAACAATCTTTCTACTTTGAAGTATCTAGAAATGAAAGCTATTGCAATAAACATAAGTAGAAATCTAAAGGACTTGGACCAGAAATATGCAGCACTTCAGCCTTATCTGTATCAGATCACTTTAACTGAGGAGAAAATAATAGCTCTGGAGCAGGGAGCCTACAAGTTGGATGCATATTCAAAGATGCTAGAAGCAAAGTACAAAAAGTTATAAAGGTGATGAAAAACTTCTTTAGCACAAAGACTTTACAAGAATGTTTTATAAGAGATGAAATAAGTGGGATGGAACTTATCACTCTGGTTCAGTTCTTAAAAAGAAGCGGTGCTGTTCATCCAAGGGGAATCCCAGTACCCATCTCTGGTTGAATGTGTATCTCCAGCTACTCCTGATGTTTTCCTAGACCTGTACCCCCTGAGCCATTTCTTATCATGTGCTTCGTTGTGTGTGTTGTATCAAGGCTCAGGACTCAGAATCCGTGCTGTCTAGATCACACATAGATGACAGGCTCACCTACCTGTCGTCTCTCTTGTCCCTCCCTTACGCTCCCTACCTCCACGCCCTTGATAACCTGTTCTTGATCTTAAATAATAAATACCGACTCAGGAAATAAAACAAACAAACAAGCAAACAACAAACATTTACTAAACTGCTAGTATACTCCAGGAAATTTGCCAAGTGCTCAGTACACACAGGAAAAAAAAAGTATTTTCTCGGTTTTTAAGGAACTTATATTCAGTGGGGGACAGATAAAAAGTACATAAATAGTTATATACGGAATAAATAGAAAAAATACAAGTTAGGGAGAGTTGGTACTTCCAGTTGTTTTTGGAGTAATTGATAAGATTCTCTTCTTACATATTGTTTATTGAATCCATGTATATGTGTCTCAAGGTGAACTTCTTAATTATTTTCTTTGATCTCAGATGTTGGAGGCTACCTCTTGAAAGTAAATGATGTTTATTTACTTTAGATGGAACCGGTGGTTTCCTAACATATTGTTAGCTTGATTTATGTCTTTTGTAAAAAGAGACTTCTTGCAAAAATTGTTTCTGGGAATGCTACCTGGTTTATCTTATCCACTGGGAACTACCAATTCGGTTTCTCTATAATGGTAATAATATAACTATAACCTGGGAAAATGAAACCTAAATTTGTTGACATTTTGTAAAGTTTTGTTTAGATAATTATTATTAATCTTAGCTTATAAATATCGTCTTTTTTTCCTTTTGGGTTCCGATAAAAATGATCTTGGGACAAATCATCTTGTCATTATTCCTAATATCCATCGTTCACAAGGCTATTAAGCAAATGTATAAGAGAGGATTTTTTTTATTTGAGCAGTAGTATTGGGATTTATAATTCACCTTTTTAGGATCCCTTAAAGCATCCTTGTTACAAAGATTTAGCAGCAACCTGCAGCCGGAGGTTCTATCTCATTTAAGACATATTTTTGCCTTACAAAACTATAAATGTGTCTAGACAAACTATTTTACTTGCATCCATCCAATATTAGCACAAAATCTTCTTTCATATGAATGGTTAATAACAAATATCACTGATGCTTAACTATTCAAAGTGTTGATTAACTTTTTGTTTTGTTTTGTTTTGTTTTTATTCATGGTTCATCCTAGACCAGATGTGTTGACATTTGTCTTGATGATCTAAAGGCTATGCTTAATAAAATTGCTGCCACTGAATTATGAGACAAGTCAACTGTACCGGGAATCTCTATTCCTTAGCACCATATACAAGCAGTAACTAAAATAAAAATATAGGTTTCACTTTAAAAATGTCATTGATAAATTAAGAAAAAAATATTAAATTTTAGTAATTCTCCACCCATGAACACACCTCTTTTTAATATTCTATGTAGTGAAGGGGCAGTATAATAAAGAATTTCTGCAGTATGCTCAAAATGATTATTTTATTCAGGTAAAAGTCTTATGCATTTGAGCTGAGCAGAACTAGTTGCTTTTCTATGGAAAACCACTTTTACTTAAAAGAATGACGGATGAGAAACTGCTCATTCAGATTTCTGTATATAGAAGATACACTCTTGAAATGAAAGAAGTGAGTCTATGTCGTTTCAAGACAAACAACTAATTCTATTTGTTGTCCATGGTAACAGTTTAGTTTTAAAGTTAAAAGTAAGATTTTTGGAACACATGTATTTACCATTGTTAGCTTGAAAATTTGTTAATGCTTAAATATTTTTCTAATGATGTGAATTGCTATGTTAAAAACATGATTTTTGATACTATATGATGAAATGAGGACCGACATAACTTATTTGAAAAATATTTTGCAAATGAACATACTTGTTCATGTTACAAAATCATGGATGGGTAAAAGATTAATTTAAAGTACAAGATAAATCAATGGAATTTAATAATGGTATGAAAAATTCTTGATATATACATAGATACAAAACAAGCACATATTTATTTATTTATTTATTTATTCATCAATCCATCCATCCATCCATTCATCCATCCATACATATATACGTGCATTCATCCATACATCTATCTACCTATTCTATTTATCTATCTACTTCTTTATTTATTTGTTCATTTGTATGTTTGTTCATTTGTTTATATTTTAATTTGTTTTAGGTTCCACATTGCAACCAAACTTTTTGAAACAACCACTTGTCAAATGGTGGTATATTACAGAAGGATATCCATAATTATGAGAAAAGGCTATAAAAATACTCTTTTTTTCCTAAATACATAGTCATGTAAAATGGAATTTTCTTCATCTACTTCAAAAATACCCAACATATTTCATCAGATTGATTGCAGAAGCAGCCTTGAGAATTTGACCATGTTTTATTCATTGAAGAATTTTTAATCACAAATAATACTACTTTGAATGTGTGTATGTATATTTTCTTGCTTATCAGTAACTTCTTTGGGATATAGTCACAAAATTATAGAACTTTAGACTACAAGGAAGTCCAGTAGCTTCCTATTCCAAGTCATACCCAAAAAGGAAGTCCTTCTATAGCAGAACTATCCAAAGATGATAGAATATTAAACCAGATATTCCTGCCAGAAGTGCACAGAGCCTGGCTCTAACAAATAGTCTGAAGCCAAGAAGTAGGCTAGAAGCATAAATAACATACAGAAAGAGGCCCACCATGAAGAACAGTTATAGTGACACAAACCTAAAAAGAGAATGGCTACAAAATGTCTACAAGCAAAGCTTCAAGGAAAAACACAGTTTGGATATAAGTTCAACCAGAATTTCTGGAAGAGATGAAGCAAGATCTTTAAAAAAAAAAAAAAAGTTAAAATGAAATGATAGCCCTATAGGAAAAACTGTGACCCCTGTTAGGGGTTTTCTTGGCAAAGTTAATGGAGTTGTTTGCCATTTCCTTCTCCAGCTCATTTTACAGATGAAGAAACTGAAGGAAATAGGGTGATGTGACTTGTCCAGGGTCATACAGCTACTAAATGTCTGAGACCAGATTTGTACTCCCCGACTCTAGGGCTGCACTCTATTCATTGTGCCCCCCTAACTGCTGCAGAGTCAAGAAGACCTGAGTTCAAATTTAGCCTCAGACACTTAATAGCTATGCAAGGAACAAGCCACTTAACCTCTGACTCCCTCAGTTTCTTCACCTATAAAATGGGGGGAATTAGACTTCATTGCCTCTGAGGTCCCTTTCAGCTCTAAATCTATGGTCTTTAGGGTCCTTTAAAATAACTTTACAAGCCCATAGAACCACTGACGTCTATCCTCTTCATTTTATTCATGGATAGATTGAGGACCTGCAGGATTAAGTGAAGTGATGGGTTCACAATCATAAACAGTAGATAAGAAGTGACCAATACAGATTCCTCAGTAACAAAATGAGTGTTCCTGCCATTGCACCCCAGTAAGATAAATCTGGAGGAAATGAGTTACTTTAAATTATAAGCTCCTTGGGGGCATGGACTGTCTTTGGTGTCTTTTTATATTCCCAGCACTAGGCATGGTACCTGGCCCAGGAAGGAGCTTAACAAAGATTGATTGAAATAGAAAAGGGTCCCACATATACAAAAATATTTATAGCAGCTTTCTGTGTGATGACCAAGAACTGGAAATTAAGGGGATTCCCTTCAATTGGGAAATGACTGAAAAAGCTATAGTATATGAATGTAATAGAATACTATTGTGCTATAAGAAGTGAGGAACAGGAAGACTTCAGAGAGGCCCTGAAAGACCTATATGAACTGATGCTGAGTGAAAGGAGCAGAACCAGGAGAACTTTGTACACAGCAACAACCACAGTATGTGAGGAATTTTGCTGGGAGACTTAGCTCTTCACAGCAATGCAAGGACTTAAAAAATTCCCAAAGAACTCTTGAAGCAAAATATTTTCCACATCCAGAGAAAGAAATATGGAATTGGATGGCAGAATGAAGCAGACCATTTTCTCTTGCATTATGTTTTGTTTTGTTTTCATGGTTTCTCCTATTCATTTTAATTCTTCTATGTAACATGACTAAGGTGAAAATGTATTTAATAAGAATGTATGTGTAGAACTTATATAAGACTGCATGCAGTCTCTGGGAACGATGGGGAGGGAGAATGAAAACTGGGAGAGGGATATATGGAAATGATGGTAGAAAATTGAAGACAAATAAATTAATTTTAAAAAAAAGAATTTTGATAAAACATAGAATAACATTCTTCTTACTATTGTTTGGAAAACATTTTTTTCATAAAATATTACTTCTATTAACATATAATGGATTAATTAAGTTAAAAAATAACCCTTTTAAATTACTAGTTTCAATTTAGAATCCGGTACATATCTACAAATATAAGCCCCTTTGGCTACATCTTTTTAGATCCTAGAAGTGCAATTGGTGTTTCCAAGTTTATGGGCATAATACACAAGGGATCTCAAGAATGCTTGGATAAGTTCACAACTCCAGCAACATTTCTTTGGTGTCCAAGTGTTCCCAAGCCCGTACCAGCATTTGTCACTTTCCTTTACTGTTAAATTAGCGGTTCTGATAGTTGTGGGTGGTTTTTGAGAGTTGTTTTGATTTGCATTTCTCTAATCAGTAATAAATCCTTTATGATTTCTCTTTCCTACCTACCTTTTTATGCTTCTCTTGAGTCTGTATTTGAAAGTGAAATTTTCTATTCAACTTTGATCTTTTTATCAGGAATGAATGAAAGGTAAATGCTAGAGACGAAAGATCGTTTAAAAATCCATTTTCCCTTTGCAGTACTGCATTCAGTTTTTGGGGTAGGTGATTTTTGGTTGTATTCTTACCTTCTTTGCCTTCTTGAATCCCATGTTTGGATTGCTTCTTTCTGGCTACTTATAACATTTACTACTTCACTTCAGTGTTCTATAATTTGACCATTATATTCCTGGGAATTTTTATTTTGGAATCTCTTTCAGGAGGTGTTTGTGGATTTCTTTCCATTTCTGTTTTACCTACTGACTCTAGAATCATAGGAAAGTTTCTTTGAAAATTTCTTGAAACATAATATCGAGACTCTTTAAGAAAACAAAAACATATCATCCAGATATTTCAATAATTCTTAAAATAGTATCTCTTCCAACGTTATTACTAGGTGAGTTGTTTTTTCCCAATAAGACATTTCACATATTGTTCTTTTAAAAAAATATTTTGATGGTGATTTACTGTTTCTTCATGTTTCATGGAGATATTGACTTCCATTTGCCTAATTATAATTTTTAAGGAATTATTTCTTTCAATGAGATTTTTATAATTAATTTTCCATTTGCACAGTTTTACTTTTTATCTAATTCTCTTTTTAATGTGTCATTTTGTTTAATATTTTTTTGGCTTCCTTTACCAAAGTATTGACTTTTTTTTTCTTGGTTTTCTCATCTCACTCATGTCTTTTCCTAATTCTTCTTTTTCCTCTCCTATTTGAGTTGTAAAATCTTTATGAGCTCTTCCACTTTAGAGGGGTAAGTTTGTTTACACCAGTTTAAATTTTTCTTTGAAGCTTTGAATGTAGCTGTTTTCACTTAGTTGCCTTTTTCTGAGTTTGTGTTTTCATTTTCCTTGTCAATGTAGTAACTTTCCATGTCAAGGTCTTTTTATAGTCTCTTCTTATTTCTCAAGGCTCTCTATCCTTTTTTTTTTTACTTTATCTTAATATTGAAGTTCTATTCTTCTCCTGGGGTAGAGGAGTAGTGGTCCAAGGTTTAGGTTTTTTGTACTGATGTGTTTAGAGCTTTTTCTGGTGGTTTATAATTTTTCAGTTCTTCCAATGTGAGGAGTTCTTCCAATCTAAGGAGAGGTGTGGTCAGAATTCTCATGGCCTGTCCTTTGGTCTCACAACAAACACTCTCTTCTGCCCTAAAACTGTGGCCATCAACCCTCGTCCCCTGTAGCAACACATGGTTGTGTGCTACTGTTCTTCCTCATATTGGGTCTGTGACTCATAACTGTTTATAGACAATGCAACAGAATCCTGAACCCAGTGCCAAAAAAGCATTCCCTATAATCTCCTTCTGACCAGATGTCTGACCCCCTTAACATCTGTGGGCTGAAAACTCCAGCAACCTCTGCTGATTCAGTATCCTCCAAAGTTTCCTGCTACCTGGCAGGGTATGGCCTATGATAGACAGTACTCCACTTTCATCCCAGTGAGACAGACGTTTCCTGATGATCTTCCAAATTGTCTTATGCTGAAAAACTGTTTCAGCCCATTCTTTTGCTGGTTGTGCAATTCCAGAATTCTTTTTGAGGCATTATTTTAAAGATGTTTAGAAGGAAATTTAGGAGAGCTCAGGCAAGCCCTTTTCAATGTCATCTTGTTCTACCCTGTGATATTACAAACTAATATGTATATGTTGAAATAAAAAGATGAAGACATTTATGTCTGTTTATAGAAAAGAATTATTCATTATAATAAAAATGGATTTATATCAGAAAGGCAAGGGTGATTTACTGATAAGAAAAATATTGAAAACAAAATTATCACAACCCATATATTTTCATCAATATTTAAAATCCTATAAAACCTAATGGAACATTTTATATGGTAAAATGTTTACCTGATCCAAATTAAAGGAAAACAGGAATCTTTTCTAATATGTACAGAAGTAAATCAGAAGTGATTCTTTTCCTCTCTTTTTAAATACTTCCAGCAACAAAAAGGCAAAGGAAAGCTATTATAAGTTCAAATATTTCCAAAGAGTAAACGTAAATATTGTTCTTTTGTGATAGCATGATGTTTTAATTATGAAATCTGTGAAAATTAGCAAAAAATGAGAAAATTTTAATAAAATTTTAATAAATTTTAATTTTAATAAAATTGTAGACTAAAGAATAAAAATTAAAATTTGCATAAGCATACAAATTCTAGGAAGCAATAATATGAATAGTCAAAATAATTATAAATGTATTAAATATGAGGTTTCTATTAAAATTCATTCTCTCTTTACGTAGTTTTTATTCATATACATATGCATGTATAATCATGAACAACCCTTGTTTTGTTTTGGTTTCAAATTACCTAACTGAGTATATTTGGCAATCATGATCTAGCAATGCAAATTCAATAAAGTGCAAAATCTATCAAAACTAATTTATATATTTAGTGTTATGTCATTCAATTTACCAAAGGAAAAGGTAAGATAGTTCAACAACAAAATAAGAAAATTCATTTGAAGAAAAAAAATAAACAAGGATTCACTGTCTTTTTATGAATTATGTAGCCCTTTCAATGTTTGGTCAAACCAATGCTCCTTTTTTTCAATATAATGTATTTAAGTGCACAAAATAAAAGACACAAGAATTTCAAGGAAATTAATTTTACTAAAATATATGCTATATCTATTTTTAATTTCATGGCCTTCATGGAGGAATGAAAGATCATAGTTCCAAAACTAAAATTATTTTAAGTTTGCAACCAGGTCCTCAAGTGCATCCCTTTGACAGAATCCAAACTTCACAGAACAAATCCATTGATAAAAATATTTATTCTGTAAAAATTGGACATAGTCAAAAGGCCACACCCAATGACCAAGAAGGACATATGTGGCCTCAATGTTGCAGATTCCCCACATCTGACTAAAACTACTTGGAAATAGTTTAAAATGAAGATAAACAGAACTCACTAGAGAAAATTCAGTTACAAATAATCCAACTTTTTACTCCTTCACTTGATAAAACATTAAACATACATAATAAAAATTTCTTTTTCAACAAAGGGAATACTAGAAATTGCTATAACAAAAATATTGGTTTCACCAATATGAAATATCATATTTCAGAATAAATTAAAAATACATATATGATCTGAATATGAAAAACCATGTCCTCAAAATATTGGAAGAAAGCAGATCATGTCCAGCTATGAACAATAAGAGGATTCTTAACTGAATACATGATAGAGATAACTATACAAGATAATATGGATTATTGGATTACATGAAATTGAAAAACTGTATAAAGAAAATTAAGGGAACTTGAATAATAAAGGGAGAGTAATCAACTAGGGAAATCTAGATATTAAGTAATTATGGCAATGATCTGATTTCATACATGTACACATAGGTATATACACATGTGAGAAAGAGAACATCTATTTCTTCCAATATCATTGTAATTATTAACAGTCATATAAAACAAGATTTCAAGTCACTAATAAGGGAAATGAAAATCAAAACAGTTATGGAGTTTCACCTAATAACAACCAAAATGCTAAAAATGAGAAAATATAGGAATACTTGGAAGGGATGTGGAAAGATAGACATTTTAATTGACTGTTCATTTGTGATTTGCTCTAAGCATTCTGTTGATATATTTAGGATTTTATGAAGATAGTGACATAAACGATCATACACTTAGAAACAGATATTCAATAGTTTGGAAAATGTTATTAACAAATTCAGAACAAGAAAGACACAGACAGAGAGAGACAGAGACAAAGAGACAGACAGGGAGAGAGTTGGGCCTCACAGGAAAATTTATTTTTAGCAAAGAAGTAAGAATAAAGTACATATCCATCAATTAAAGAAGAACTATATAAATTGCAGCATATGATGAATAAAGAGAAGCATGAAGAGATGTATTAACTGAAGCAGAATGAAATCAGCGCATGCAGGAAAATAACAAAGTATTATGAATCAATCTACAAACATTTTTAAGTTTCTTCTACGTACCAGGCACTGTGTTAAGCACTAGTTTTACAAAAATAGGCAACAGTCCCTCCCCCAAGAAAATTATAATCTAAAGGGGGAAGTAATAGGTAAACAAATATGTACAAAGTCAGCTATATACAGAACAAATAGGAAATAATTCAGAAGGAAAGAGCTGGAATTAAGAAGGGTTAGGAAATGATTGCTGTACAAGGTAGGATTTTTATTGGGAATTAAAAGAACTCAACTTAAATAGCAGAGAGAGAAGAATATTGCAAGTATGGAGGAAATACAGGGCAAATGCATATTTCATAGAGATGGAATGTCTTATTCATGGAAGAGCCAGGAGACCAGTGTCACTGTATCTATTAGGGCACAAGAGGATTGGAAAGGTAGGAGGGTGCTAGATTATGATTACTTTTTAATGGAAAACAGAACATTTTGTTTTTCTTTATGGAAGTAATAGGAAGCTGCTGCAGTATTTTGAGCGAGGGAATGATATGATCAGACAATCATTTTTGGGACATTACTTTAGTGGCCGAATGAAGAACGAATTGGATCAAGGATAGATCAAAGACAAGCAGATCCACCAGTATGCTGATGCAATATTCCACGCCTGAGGTAATGAATGCCTACACTTATGCGGTGACAATATCAGAGGAGAAATATTTGAGAAATGTTGAAAAGGTAAAATTGGCAGGAAATGGCAAAAGCTTTGATATGGTGGTGAGAAACACTAAGAAATCAAGGATGATTCCTAGGTTATATAAAAGCATAAGGGCTTAGGAGAACTTTCTTGTCCTCCCTTAAAACAACCTCATTTAAAATAAAAAGAGCCACAAATAAAATGAAATGAATACTGAAAAATTATACTGACCAAACTTGCCCTCAATGAGACATATAAAAAGAAGTGTCTCCTAGTATTTATTGGCAGAGGTAAGGGCAGCAGCATGAATATCAAATATTGCATACCATTATATGATACTTAAGTTTATTAAATTTATTAAGTTTGTTCCCCTCTTTTTTTCTATATTGTCAGTGATGGCTCTCTGACGGTCAATGGGAGGAGGGCTAGATGGGGAAATGAAAGTGATCTATAAACACAAGAACCAATAAAAGTTCATCTAAAAATATTAGTGGTCAAACTTCTGTAGAATATTCTTAAAGCGATATCTGGCCCACTAAAAATTTAAATGATTTGGTCACACTTATCAAAGTGATATATGACTGAAGCAGAGTCTTTCTACTGCCAGCTCACTACCCATTACCACTCACTCCCCTGCTTTGCTTCTTTCATATTTGGTTAGGATGGGTAAAAATGAGAAACATGGAACCTCCAAAGGCTTACCACAAAATTTACCTACTTGAAATAAAATGTTCATAGCCATATATAGCTTGATCCATTGTGTTGATACTATGAGGGGAAATGATTTCTTTATACAGAATGCTTTATGAAATTCCACTTGAATTCTGTTGCTTTTTGAGGTGATAATATGGATGATAAAGATAGTTTTCACTACAAGTTATGTTTTGCTAAATTTTCCTTCTCTCCATGTTATTTTATACAGCATGATTTGGCTGTTAAATTGAATCATCTTTCTTTTTTTTCTTTTTTGTCCTTCCTTTAGAAGCAATGACTCTAATAAACCTGAACTCACACTGGCATCTGTGAAAAGGACACATTTACTCAATGTTTTGGTGGATGGTAACTATGACAAAGACATTGGTGTTCCTTATGAAGTTGCATACTGTGCCTTCCAGTTACATCTTGATGTTTTCTTCTTTGGATTAAAGTCATTTGAGTCCTTTGTTGAATTGAAATATTCTTTTCTTATCATTTCACTTATGGGATTTCAGTGTTGTCTTTGTTCATCCAGCTTCAAACCTGCATAGATGTGAGAATAGCTCAGGTTCCATAGTGACTAATTTTAACAATGAACCCTGGGTGGGTAAAATCTAGGAAGCAGCAGGTCATTAGATATAATCAGTAGCACTGGGTACAGTATCAGCATGGAAAATCCCTAACAGATAAGGTTATTATAAGCATCACAGCTTGAAGGAGAGAACAAACATAAAAGGTTGTAAAGTTTTGAGTGATGGTGTTTCTTTTGAAAATACCTATGTCTTCAGCTAAATTTGTTGAGCCTTTGTATCTCTATATATGCCTGTACAAAGCTTTACAGTTTGTCATAAACAATACCATGCAAATATGAATGACACGATATGATATGAGATATAATATTATGTGACATGAGAGTGTATGATATGATACTCAGAGCAACTACCAGGAAACATTTAGTATTAAGAATTTGCTTTGAGGCACTGAGAGATTAAATTAATTGCCTATTTATGTATTTTCAGTCCTTATGAGGAATGGAACTAGTATCTAGGTATTCCTGATTACAAAGCTGGCTCTTCTTCGCAACACTATACATACAATTTTTTCATTTGTGTGAGCTTTCGTGTGTATATTTTCCTTTACACACACAAACACATGCAACTTTTTAAGGATTTAAGTTATTCTCTATAAGAAGAATTAACAAAGACAGATGAAAATTTTAGTAATCCTTCCCTAGTACTGCATTTAGTTAGTTACTTTTGTATAACATATGATAATCTCTAATTTCAACAGAGGTTCATCTCAAGTGCCATTTTATACACCAAATCCTTCCTGATGGCTTAAGTTATTTGTAACTTCCCTCAAAACAGCTCTGTATCGATGATTTATGAACATCTAGATATACAAATGTTGTTTCTCCTGGATAAACAGATTTTGTTTTTCTGTTTTTAGTACAGTGACTAGCACGTAGTAATATTTTAAAAATAAGTTCTTACTTGAAATTAGCCATTATATTTTCTAAAAATTGTTTCTAGGGATGCGTTCCTGGTAAATTCTCATCTCTTCAGCTAAAAACCAACTGAAGTGGTTTTTCATTTTTAAAAGAATTGTGTTAAGAACCCCTTTGATAGTCCAACAAAATCTATGGACTTCTAATATTTTCAAATGGATAAAATAAATTATTTTATTTGCTTTTGGAATACTTATAAAAAAGGGATCTAATCCTTTTAGGAAATCAGTTTGAAACTGTGATTTATTTCACCAGGTAATATATTTATGTGGCCAATGGGTATCGTCTATATAAATTGAATTAAATTCTACACTTCCATTATGAAAACAAAATTTCAGAGACATTTAGTTAAAACCACGTTAACAGTTTTATGAAATTCTGGTTATAATGGTGAAGACTAATTAAGGATATTTCAAATTAACAGAATATAGAGAAATATATGGAGGGAAACAACATTTTCCTTCTGAAGTCTTAAATTTTCCATAAAATGAATGATAAATAATGAATGATAAATAATCCTTCCATTAGCAGTAGGTTGACAAATAAGGGGTCAAGAATTATGAAAACATTGGCGCTATCTTTGAGTTAAAAAGAAAGATAAGAAGAACCTTCTAGGTGTACAATAAAGTAAATATTTAGATAAGTGAATCTCGTGATAAAAGTGACAAGTACATAATTTGTTCTTCATAACTCACGTACCCTTGAATTCTTGCTTTAATTAGGGAGGATTATTCCTAAAATTTAGCTATTAAAAGTCAGTTGATTCATCTGTTGTGTTTTTCTTTGTAATAACTATATGCAGGGTGGCCAAAAGGCATTAATGTGATTTTAAGCTGAAGAATTTTGGGTGTTTGTGAGTTCTCTTTGTGTGTATGTAAAAATAAAAAATAAAAAAATAAAGGATAATGAATCCTGTATTAGAACCTTGCTCCATCCTTCTTATAACTTATATTTTCCGTGGCTAAAGAGAGTCCACCTAATTTTTATAACTTGACACTGTTACCAGAGTGTTAAAGATTAATTTATTTCCATAGGCCGAGCTTTACCTGCTTTTCCTGTTTTGGGGATAGAAGTGTCATATTGTTACTTAGAAGAATATTTTACTGAAAAGCAGTAGGGAGAGAAGTAGACAGAAATAAAAATCTGAAGTTATTTTTTCAGACACTAGAATACAGTAATATTTCCGGCCAGTAGCTTTGCAGAGAACCCCTAAAAATCATACTATATCTGATCTCATCTGACTCTTAAAGTTGGGTGTGCACCTTTTTACTGGGGCATAGGTTACAACTGCACAAACTATCTGAAATACAATATAAAGTTTTCCCCCAAGTAGTTTCATATGTTCTTGATGTGTTTTGTTATTGTTATTCACTTGTTTCAATTGTGCCACACTCTTCATGATTCTATTGAGGGTTTTTCTCCCAAAAAATACTGGAGTGTTTAGTCATTTCCTTGTCCAGTTCATTTTTACAGATGACAAAACTAAGGCAAACTTGATTAAATGACAGGGTCACACAGTTACCATCTGTCTGAGTCTAGATTTAAACCAAGCCCCAGAACACTATCCATTACACCGTCTATCTGTCTTGCTCTTAATGTATATAAATACTATATAAGAATTCTGCACTAATCTGCAGAGTAGTCCAAAACTTTTCTCATCATAGTTTTGATATATTATGAATTGGCACGAGACATTAAATAGGGATAGGAGGCAGAGCCAAGATGGAAGAGTAAAAACAGGGACTTACATGAACTCTCCCCAACTGACTCTAAATAAATTCTAGAACAGCAGAACCCACAAAATTACATGATGGAACAAATTTTCAGTCCAAGACTGAACCTAGAAGGTTGGCATGTGACACATGCCAACACAGATGGGTTGGAACAGGTATCAGGGGATTGAATAACTGGCAACTACAGTTATGTCTAGACTTTTCATTCCCTCCCCAAAACAACAACTTCTCAAGGCAAAAGGTCAGTATGAAAAAGTCTGTCAGACCTCTGTCAGAGAGGAGTGTGGTCAGGTTGTGGTGGTGGCAGAGGCGGTGACTGTGGTCCACAGACAGTGGGCAAGGATCAAGCTAATGATCACAATGAGATTGTTGGGAAATCTCTTTCCTTGCATGACGGCTGGATTCTCTTACTTTATGCTCCGATATGGGTCCCAAGACTGAGTCAGAAGTCCTGGGGTGAGAGGGAGCACTGACATGGAGAAGTGTGTGCTGACTGTGGAGAAGAAATCCTCCTCACAGTTCGAAGGGAGAAGAGACTGTAGTCAGTGAGAGACCAGAGCACTGGGCAGGAGAGGAGTAAATAGAACTTGGGAAATGCTGTAAATTTGCAGATCCCTAGAAGTATCTGTGGAAACAACCGTGTAAAAGCCCAAAACTTGGATAGTAACCCTCTCTGCCATGGAAACAGAGTCCTACCTTAGCAAAGCTAAAAAGTCAAGCAATTGGCTGGGAATATGAGCAAAGAGCAAGAAAAATTAGCCTATAGAATCTTATTTTGGTAACAAGCACAATCAAAATATACAACAAGAAGGAGACAGAAAAGTCAAAGCTCTTGTAGAAAAAGTCTCCATTAAAAATAAGAAATGGCCACAGGTGAAGGAAAAACCCAAAATGTATTTTGACAGTCAAGTATGGAAAGTAGAGGAAAAATTGTGAAAATAAAGAAGAGACAAAAGAGAATCATGAAAAATTACTCAACAGCTTGCCAAAGGAGACCTCAAAATGTTGATCAAAGTAAAATCTTAAAAACAACAGACTAACCTAAATGGCAAAGATGTTAAAAAATCCAATGAGGAGAAGAATGCCTTAAAAAGTAAAAATGGAAAAAGCTACTTCCAAAAATAATTTGTTAAAATTAGAATAGAGTAAATGGATGCTAATTTATGAGGCAGCAAGAAATTATCAAACAAAACTAAAAGAATGAAAAAATAGAAGATAGTATGACATT
>CM053771.1:439701248-439715054 GCA_028658325.1 Potorous gilbertii | reverse complement strand
TGGGGAGAAAATTTTGGAACCCAAAATCTTGTGAAAATGAATGTAAAAAGTTAAATAAATTTATTTAGAAAAAAAACATTAAAGAAGGTAAGGAAGGCTGTAAAAAAAAAAAAGAAGAAAGAGAAAAGGTGCCAAGAACATAATGGTAACATGCGACTTACTCCATGGGCAATATCTTACCGTTGCTGCTGTATTCCATGGTCAGATGTCCATGAAAGAGGTGGACGAACAAATGCTCAATATTGAAAACAAAAATAATATCTTCTTCAGTGATTGGATCTCTAACAATGTCAAGACTGCTGTCTGTGATATCTTACTCCTTTGCTCAAGATGGCTGTCACGTTTATTTTCAAGAGCACTGCCTTCCAGGAGCTCTTCTAGTGCATCTCAGAGCAGTTCACTGCCTTGTTCCATTAGAAGGTCTTCCTCCACTACACAGGGGAAGGGATGGATGACATGGAGTTCACCAAGGCTGGGAGTAACATGAATGATCTTGTTTCTGAGTACCAATAGTACCAGGATGCTACTGTTGAAGAGGACAAGGACTTCAGTGAGAAGGCAGAGGAGGAGGCCTAAGGGAGAGATCCTGCCACCTCAAGTCTTCTTATGTCTCCCAACATTTTACCCCCATCATTCTTTTCCTCATATTTTGCTTCCGTCTTCTTTTTCTTCTCTTTGTGGGTGATGAGCTCTCTGCCCTGTTTTTCCTTTCCTATGACCTGTTACCTCAGTAATATACTCTTTCCTCCTCAATCCCAGATTTCCCTTCAAGAAACAGAATATTTCCAATCCAGAGACTCAATTTAGGGGTCTTTGTACCCACTAATTGCGCTGAACTTAAAGTGGTGACCAAGAGGAAAGATCCAGGACTCTTTGGCTTCCATTGATGAAGAAGGGGACCAAAATGTCAAATTCCTGGTGGAGAGAGTTCTCTTGTTGGATGTTTAAGAGGAAGGAAGGAAATGGAGTGTTCCATTCCATAAAGGTCTGTTGGCAGAGCCAGGCTTTCTAGTGTAACTACCATATCCAGATACTCCTCAAATTCTCATATCTCCGGGTACCCCTTCCTTTTATCTCTCTCTCTCTCTACCCCAGTCCATCCCTTCCCAAATTTCTCTCCCAAGTGTTCACTTTTTTTTGGAGTGGTCTGTGCCTCACTCTGCCTGGTGGGCTTCAACCCTCTGCTCTTTTTCCTCCACACATTTTGGGACGTACTCACCCTTCCCAGTCTGAGAAGTGAGAATTTCTTCAACTCTCAAATCTCCATCATTTGGGGAAGATTTCAAGTTTATTCCACTCCCCCAAAAAGTCAATTTCCTGCAAAATAGGGGAGAACTTGCAACAGGACACTTCCCTTTCCATCATCAAATCTTTCCTTCATTTTCTCTCACCCGTTCTACTTCTGCAATTTCTATCTAGGTTTCTGTTTTGTGTTGGACTTGCTGCTCTTTTCATATTGAAAAGACGAAACGCCCAAACTCCAGAATAAACAGAAAATGAGGAGGAAAAAAAGTAAAACTGGACAAAACATTAAGGAGGTACATAACTTAAATGGAGAAACTAACCCCTTAAAAGGAAAAAAAAATGGGCAAATAGAAACAGAGGTACAAAAGCTAATGGAAGGAAATAATTAAAAATTAGAACAGGGTAAGTAGAAAATAATGACTCTATTAGGAATCAAGAATCATGCAAAATCTAAAAAATGAAAAAAAGTAGAAGAAAAGGTAAAATATCTCATTCGAAAAAAAATGATCGACTTTGAAAAAAAGATACAGGAGAACAAAATCTAATAGTTACTGATCTACTGGAAAGCCATGATGGAGCAAAAAGGAGCCTGGACAATATTTTCCAAGAAATCATCAAGGAAAACTGCCATGAAGTCCTAGATCTAGAGGGCAAAAATCATCATCAAAAAATCCACTGCTCACCTTCTAAAAGTGGTCCTAAATTGAAAACATCAAAGTATATTGCTGCCAAATTCCAGGATTATCAGATTAAGGACAAAATATTGCAATGAGTTAGAAGGAAACAATTAAAATATTGAGAAACTTCATTCATGATCACACAAGATCTTGTAGCTTGTAAATTAAAATTTCAGAGGAATTGGAATATAATATTCTGTACAGCAAAGCGATTTGAATTACAGCCAGAGATCAATTACCCATGGAAACTGAGAACAGTATTTCAGGCAAGGAGACAGATATTTAATGAAAGAAAGGATTTCTAGATATTTCTGATGAAAAGGCCAGAGCTCAATAGAAAATTTGGTTTCCAAATACAAGACTCAAGAGAGGCATAAAAAAGATAAATAGAGGGAAAAAGAATTTTTATTCAATAAGAGAAAAGTGCTTAAATGCTTATATGGAAGCATGCTACTTGTTAATCTTTAGAATCGTATATTTATTAAGACATTCAAAAGGAATATGCATAGATAGGGGTTACAGATTTAAATTAGTTGATGTGATGATAAAAATAACTAAGGGGATTAAAAGGAGAGAAATAAAGGAGGTAGAAAAGGGTAAATTGTATCATATGAAGATTAACAGAAGGCACTATAGTATAGGGAAAGAAAGGAAGGAGATGAACTTTTTTGAGCTTTATTCTCATTCTATTTGCTCAAGGAGGGAATAATATACTCACTTAATTACAGAAATCTAAATCATCCTAAAGACAGGAGGAGGGGAAAGGGGAAAGAATAGAGGGGAGCTAATTGAAAGGAGGGAAGATTGAGGGATTTGGTCAAAAGTAAAATTCTTTTAAGGAGGAGAACAGAAGTTGGAGAAGTAAAAGCATGAATAAGGGTGATAGGATGGAGAGAAAGATACAGACAGTAATCATGACTGTGAATGGGAATTGGGTAAATTTTCCCATAAAATGATGACGGATAGCAGAATGGATAAAAAGTCAGAATCTAGCAGTATGTTGTTTGCAAGAAGTACATTTGAAACAGGGAACATACACATACTCACACACACACAAGGTAAAGGTAAAAGCATGGACCAGAATACATTATGTTTCAGCTGAAGTAAGAAAAAACACAGGGATAGCAAATCCTACTGTCAGACAAAGTGAAAACAATAATATGTCTAATCAATAGAGGTATATATGGTAAATTTATCCTGGTAAAAGGCTGCATAGACAATGAAATAATATCATTACTAACCATGTATGCACCAAGTGGTATAACATACAAATTCCTAGAAAAGTTAAGTGAGTTACAGGAAGATATAGACCATAAAAGTACTAGTAGGGAACTTCAACCTCCTCATCCCTGAACTTGATAAATCTAAGTTCAAAACAAACAAGGAAAAGGTTAAAGAGGTGAATAGAATTCTGAAAAATGTACTTATGTTAGCCCTTTGGAGAAAAATAAATGAGTATAGAAAAGAATATACCCTTTTCTCAGTGGTTCATGCACAAAGCAATCCAGTGAAGAAATGCAGTAGTACTCAATGCATCACTTTCACATCATGATGCAATAAAAATTATCTGTAATAAATGGAAATGGACAGATAGACTAAAATTAAATGGAAACTCAATAATCTAATCCTGAAGAATGAGTTGGTCAATTGGCAAATCGTACAAATAATCAATAATTCCATTTATGAGAATGACAAAAACGAGACAACATAGCAAAATTTACTAGATTCACAGAAAACAGATCTTAGGGAATGTTATATATGTCTGAGTACCTCAATGAATAAAATAAGAGATCAATGAATTGGGTATACAATTGAAAAAGTTACAAAAAGAAAAAAAAACCCTGAAAATCCCAATTAAATACCATATTAGGAACACTGTTAAACAAAAAAGAAATTAATAAAATCAAAACCAAGAAAACTATTGCACTAATAAATAAAAGTAAGAACTGGTTTTATGGAAAAATATTGAAATCGATAAACCTTTGGTCAATTTGATTTAAAAAAGAAAAAAACCCACTTACCATTATTAAAAATGAATTGGTGAATTCCTTTGCAATGAAAAGGAAATTAGAATAATACTTAGACATTATTTTTCCCAACACTATGCCAATGAATTTGACAAGCTTAGTAAAAAGGATAAATATTTAAAGAAGTTTAAATTGCCCAAATTAATAGATGAGGAAGTAAATTTTTTAAATATTGCTACCTCACAAAAAGAAATTGACTAATTCATCAATGTACTCACTAGGAAAAAATCTACAGGGCCAGATGGATTTACAAGTGTACTATATCAAACTGATAATTCCAATACGACATAGGTATTTGGAAAAATTGGTGGAGATGGAGTCCTACAAAATTCTTTTTATGATATAAATTCAGTGATGACAGTTAAACCAGGAAGAGCCAAAACAAAGAAAATTTTAGAATAATTTCCGTAACGAATATAGAGACAAACAATTTAAATAAGATATTAGCACAAAAGTTGCAGCCACTTTTCAGGAGAATAAGACACTTTGATCTGGGAGGATTTATACTAAGAATTCAGAGCTGGTTCTATGTTAGGAAAATTATCATCGTAATTGATCATGTAAACAACAAATTCAACAGAAATCATGTGATTATGTCAATAGATGCAGAAACAGATTTTGAAAAATGCAACACCCATTCCTATTGAAAATACTGGAGAGGAGGCAGAGGAAAGATGGTGGAATAAGGGCAACCACTCACGCTTTTAGACAAATTCCTTCAGATACCTCTAAATAGAGAATCTGACCAAATTTTGGAGGTTCAGAATCCAATAGAAGGCATGCTGTGGCAGATTCACAGACCAGGAAAGACCAGAAAGTAGAAAGGAAGGAAATGTTCTGCAGGGGTGAGCACACAGAGCAGCATATCCAACTGAGGCACAGCTGAGCAGGAAACCCTGAGGGCATCCTTAGGCATCAGCAGCACAGAATGGCAGAGTGGCAGCCCAGGGTGGGAGACCAGCGGGAACCGAGCTAGTGAGAGATACTGAGCCCCAGTGTCGGCTGTAGCCTCTCCTGAGATTTTTATCCCACAGATTAAATGTCTGTAAGTCACCTACTCAAACTTCCAGGAGCCAGAATGGCAGAGTAATTGGTAAATGCTCTCTTTCCCTCCCCTTGTTGATCTGGAAAGAACCATAAAATATTTCCCCAGAAAAATCCTGAATGAGTGGGATCAGCAGAAGGAGAAAACAGTCTCATAGCACTTGAGACTAGGAAAATATCTAAAAAATGTTCCTCTTACTATGGCTTAGGAGAACCAGAAGGAGAGGAGTCCCAGGGGGTTGGAAACTTGTACTAGGACCCACGTGTCCCTAAGCATACCAGAAGAAACAAGAAGACAATAGGGCAGCCAGGATCACAAACCACTAAGCTTGTTTCTGCTCTAGTGCAGCTGAGGAGATCTCCTGTGACCAGATCATCCCTCCTCCACACTTAACAAGCTAACCCCAGGGCTGATCCAGGTAAACACAAAACAAAAAGAAAGGCACTAGCCCTTATCTTTCTCACATAAGCCAGCTCAAAAACAGATTCTCTGGCTTATAACTGAAAGCAACAGAGGTGACAACACACAAAACCTCACTATCATGAGCAAGAAGCAAAGGAGTAGGGAAAAGATCATAGAATCGTTCTATGGGGACAAGGACCAAAACACGAATACTAAAGAGGTCAGTAATGAGATTATACTCCCATATGAAACCTCAGAAGGGGCTATGATCTGCACGCATGTACAAAGAGCACTCCTGGAGCACCTGAAGAGGGTAATAGAAGAAAAATTGGCCAATGATTTTAAAAGTATGAAATAGGAATTCAATGAAGAGAAAAACTGTTTAAAACAGAAAATTGAACAAATGGAAAAGGAAGCACAAAATCTAACCTTAGGAAATAATTCTTTAAAAGGAATAACTGGACAGACGCAAAAGGAGATGCAAAAGTTA
Organism: Potorous gilbertii; assembly: GCA_028658325.1. Classification (NCBI taxonomy): domain Eukaryota; kingdom Metazoa; phylum Chordata; class Mammalia; order Diprotodontia; family Potoroidae; genus Potorous; species Potorous gilbertii. The sequence goes on along the minus strand of CM053771.1, from coordinate 439,709,168 downwards.
ACTGAAGAAAATCATTTGATGAAAATTAGAATTGGACAAGTACATGACTTGTCTAAATAATGACTTTATGAGATATCAAGAATCAGTCAAACAAAATCCAAAGAATGAAAAGACAGATGAACATGTAAAATATTTAATTGGGAAAACAACTGACCTGGAAAATAAATCCAGGAGAGAAAATTTAAGCATTATTGGCCTACAAAAAAGCCAAAATGAAAATAAAAGGGTCTGGAAAATATCTTGCAAGAAATAATCAAGTAAAACTGCCCAGAAATGCTAGAGCCATAAGACAAAATAGTCATCAAAAGAATCCACCATTCCCCTTCCGAAATGGATCCCAAAGTAAAAAACACCAAGAAATATCGTTGCCAAATTCCAGAACTATGAAGTGAAGGAGTAAATACTACAGGCAGCCAGAAAGAAAAGACTGAAATATAGAGGAGCTACAGTCACGATCACACAGGATCTTGCATCTTATACATTAAAAGATAGAAGGAATTGGAATATGATATCCCATAAGGCAAAGCATCTGGAACTACAACCAAGGATCAATTACAGCAAAGTTAAGCATGACATTTCAGGAAGGAGATGGATGGTTAACAAAATAAAAGATTTCCAGACCTTTCAAAAGGAAAGACCTCAATAGAAAATTCTATTTTAAAATGCAGATCTCAAGAGTGGCACAAAAAGATAAACAAGGGAAAGTAAAAACTGGTTACTCAATTTGGGCAACCTATCTACCTACCTATAAGGGAAGACGATACTTGTTAATCTTGAGAATTGTACATCTGTTATGAAATATAAAAGAGATATACATAGATAGAGGGAACAGGTATAAAGTAAATGATGTGATGGCAAAAATGTGATTTAAGCATGCCAAGGAATTGTAACAGGAGATATGAAAAGGAGGAAGCAGAAAATGTAAATTACATCGCAGAAAGAAGCACAAAATTATATTATAATAGAGGGAAAGACGGGAGGAAGATGAGCATTGTTTGAGAGGCAATCTCATCTGACTTAATTCAAGGAGGGAACAATAAAGGTAATTGAGTTTATAAATCTATGTAGCTCTATAGGAATTAGGAGGGGATGGCATAATAAATGGGAGGGGAATTTTTAAGGAAGGGAAGAAGTAGTAAGGATAAAGAGGAGTAAAAGAGAGGGGGCATGAAGGAAGGAAGGTAAGATGGCTGGAGGTGGTTGTCAAAAGTGAAAAGTCTATACAGGAGGGCAAGGGATATGGGAAAATCTAAAGCACAAATAGTGGGAAAGAATATGGAGGGAAAAGCATAGATTTTAACCAAAGTTGTGAATGTGAATTGAATGAACTCTCCCATAAAACTGAGATGGATAGCAGTACGGATTAAAAGCCATAATCCAACAATATAGTGTTCACAAGAAACAAATCTGAAATGGGGAAAACATGCAGGGAAAAGGTAAAAGATTGGAACAATGTATTGTACTTGATCTAATATAAGAAGAGGTAGCCATCCTAAACTCAAACAAAGCAAAAGCAGAGAAAAGATCTAATCAAAAGAGATAATTAAGGAAACTGCATTCTGCTATATGGTACCATAGACAATGAAGCTATATCTTTACTAAACATATGTGCTCCATGCTCCAAATTCTTAGAGGAGAGATTTTGAGAGATGCAGAAAGAAACAGACAACAAAACTATTCTGGTGGGGAACCTCAACTTCATCCTCTCTGAACTTGATAAATCTAACCTCAAAATAAACATGAAAAAAAGTTAAAGAGGTAAATAAATCTCTGAATAAAGTAGATATGATAGATCTCTGGAGAAAATTGATTGAGAATAGAAAGGAATATACCTTTTTTCTTAGTAGTACATGGCATATATACAAAAACTGATCATGTTCCAGAGCAAGAAAACCTCATGATCCAGTGCAGAAAGGCTGAGATAGTCAATTCATGCTTCTCAAATCATAACGCAATAAAATTATATGTAAGAAGAAACCATGGGAGGATAAACCAAAAATCAATTGTAAACTAAATAATCTAATCCTAAATAAGAAGTTTAAACAAAAAATTGTAGAAAAAATAAACAATGTCATTGAAGAGAATGACAATAACAAGACAATCTATCAAATATGATAGGATACTGTAAAAGTAGTTCTTAGGGGAAATTTTATATATTTGAGTGCCTACATGATTAAAATAGAGAAAAAGGAGATCAATGACTTGGGCATGCAGCTCAAAAAACTAGAAATAAAATAAATTGAAAATCTCCAAGTAAGCAACAAATTATATACACAGGAAACCAAAGGTGAGTTTAATAAAGCTGAATTTAAGAAAGCTATTGAACTAATTAAAAAAATAAATACTTGGTTTTATAAAAAAACTAATAAAATTGATAAACCTTCGGTCAATCTAATTAAAAAAAGAAAGAAAGCCAAATTACCAATACCAAACAACGAAAGGTGTGAATTCACTTCCAGTGAGCAATACATTGAAACAATAATTAGAAATTATTTTGCCCAACTTTATGCCCTCTAATTCGATAATCTAAATGAGATGGATGACTATTAAAAAATAAAAATTGTTCAGATTAACAGAAGAGGAACTTGAATATACTCAAATCACCATATTTCAGAAAACAGAAATTGAACAAGCCGTGAATGAACTCCTTAGGAAAAAATCTTTAGGTCTGAATGGATTTAGAAGCAAATTCTATCAAATATTTAAAGAACAGTTAATCCAATACTATTTAAAATATTCAGGAAAATTGGGGAAGAAGGAGTCCTCTTAAATTTTTTTTTATGATACAAATACCTTTTGAATCCTAAACCAGGAAGAGACAAAACAGAGAAAGAAAATTATAAACCAATTTCTCTAATGAAATAGATGCAAAAATTTTAAATTAGATTTTATTCTTTTTTTTATTTTTCATTTTTAACACAGTTCATATCACCTAAAACAATTCCAACTTTTGATCAAGTGATACTTCTTTTAAAACATTTCCAATTTAGACCATAATCATTTTTTTTAAACATTAACCAACTGAAACACAAATAATAACTATGTATGCTAACTTCACAAACCCTTAACCTAATTGTCTCCACAATATTACTGAGAATTAAAGGACCCTAACTTATTGTTGTTGGTCTAAAGTCTTAAGCATAATAGCTTAATTTAACTCTTAACCTCCAATGTTCCCCAACCAACAATCTATAATTTGATAGATCTGATATTAAGCTTACATATATTTTGACTATAGGAAATTGCCACTAAGAGTAGGGACATTGCAGGGAAACAATATCTCCCAACTTCATGTCAGTTCCAGGCAGGAGTAGATTATCAACTTGCATTCAGTCAGGCTTAAAATCTGCCAAGTGTCAGTGGGGTAATTGAGTAAAGAGAATTCTACCTCACCCCAGGCTGAGCAGATGCTCTCCCAACCTTCCCTTGAGATAATCTTTTTCAGTTCCTACCACCATTTCACAGGCTTATTGGCATCATGGATTGGCAACTCAGACTGCCTTTCTTGCTATCCATACCTGGAGTTAGACTCAGAAGAACAATAGTCTGTTAATCGTCCCATAGAATCTTAAAATAGCAAGTTCCCATAACTGATTTTAGATATGAATCTAATTTCACATTGTTTAAGGAACATCTTTTGTGGCAAGTCTTAAGTGGCTTACATGTATGTGTTCAGTATGTGTTCTAGTTCCTCTTTAAATAGCAATCATAAAATCAAATTTACCATCAAAACCTTAACTTTTACATCAATGCCAAATTTCACCTGAGCTTACCTTTTTCTAGGAAACCTGGACTAAAATTATTTCCCCTAATCTAAAAATTTCTCTGATTTAGTCTCACTAATTAGTTAACTCATTCAATTGTTTTAATACTAATTGCTTTTACATCATTTTGTAACATACCGAAATTTTCTCCCCATCTCCCTCCTCCTCCCATCCCCTAATGCCTTACATTCTGCTTACCCCTTCCTTCCATTTACCCTCCCTTTTATCACACACCATTCTTCCCTTATCCCCATCTTTTCTCTTTTCTTGTAGGGCAAAATAAATGTCTGTACCCCATTACCTATGTTTCTTATTTCCTGGTTATATGCAATAATAATTCTCAATATTCGTTTCTAATACTTTGAATTCCAACTTCTCTCCCTCCTTCCCTCCCTACCCATCCCCACTGAGAAGGCAATACTAGTTATATTGTCCTCTCTCCTACTCTGTCCCCTCTTATTTATTTTATTCCTTCATTTGGCCTTGCCCCTTCCCAAAAGTGTTTATTTCTAGTTACTCCTTTGTCTCATTTACATCTTCTATCATTAACCTCACCTCACTTTTCACCTCCTCTCCTACTTTCCTGAAGTGTAAGAAAGATTTTCATACCAAATTTAGTGAGCATGTTATTCCCTCCTTACACCATATATGAATATAGTAAGCTTCACTTTTTCTCTCTCCCCTTCTCCCTTTTCTCCTCCATTGACCAAGATTGTCATTCTATTTCTCCCTTTCTCCTTCCAGTATTTTATACCCTCATCCCTTAGTTTTCATTTTATTTTTTGTGGATATCACCTCTTCTGATTCAACTCAACCTGTAGACTCTGTATGTGTGTGTGTGTGTGTGTGTGTGTGTGTGTGTGTATGTGTACAGTCTCTCCATCTACGCAAATACTGAAAATAGTCTCGAGTTACAAGTATTATCTTTTCATGGAGGAATGTAAAGAGTTCAGCTTTGGAAAGTATTTTATCATTAGTTTTTCCTGTTTACCTTTTCATGCTTCTCTTGATTCTTGTGTTTGAAAGTCAAATTTTCTCTTAACTTCTGGTCTTTTCATTATGAATTTTTGAAATTCCTCTTTATTGTTAATGACCATTTATTCCATTAAAGTACTATACTCAGTTTTGCTTGGTATGTGATTCTTGGTTTTAATCCCAATTCCTCTCAATTTTGGAATATCCTATTCTAAGCCCTTCAATCACTTAATGTAGAGCTGCCATATCCCGTGTTATCGTCATTGTATTTCCAAAATACTTGAATTGTTTCTTTCTAGCTGCTTGGAGTATTTTCTCCTTGACAACACAATTGATGAAATGAAAATTACAATTAATAAAGACTATGGAAAAATAGCCTAAAAATATTGGAAATTAGATAATCTAGTCCTACAGAATGAGTGGATCAACAACACCTCATAGAAAGAGTCAATCATTTCATCAAGAAAATTATCATAATGAGAAAATATATTAAAATTTATGGCATATAGCCAAAGCTTAGAGGAAATTTTATATATCTCTATGCTGACATGAATAAAAGGGGAGAAAAGGAGATGAATGAACTGACATGCAACTAAAATAGCTAGGAAAAAAAAACATTAAATATCCCCAATTAAATATCAAATTAAACATGCTGTAAATTGAAAGGGAGATAACTAAAATTAAAAATTAAAAGAAATTGAACTAGTAAATAAAATTAAGTCTTGATTTTATGAAAAAATCAATAAAATATACAAACCTATCTTTAATTTGTTATAGAAACACATCCATAACATAAATAAAAAGGGTGAATTCTCCAAAGAAGAGACAACTTAAAAAAATAATGAGCTATTTTATCCAACTGTGTGCCAATAAATTTGACAAGTGAAGTGAAATGAATGAAGATTTAAACATATGGATATATATATATATATATATATATATATATATGTGTGTGTGTGTGTGTGTGTGTATATATATTCATACATACATATACATACACATATATTTATATATATATATGCATTATATACGTGTGTTTATATGTACATATATATGTATATTTTCCATAAGAGGCTATAAAACACTTAAATTACCCCATTTCAGAAAAATAAATTAAACAAGCCATTAATCAAGTACCTGAGAACAAATCTCTAGGGCCAGATGGATTTACAAGTGAATCTTACCGAACATTTAAAAATGAATTAATTGTAATAGTATATAAATTATTTGTGAAGACAGGAGCATAAGGAATGCTACAAAATATCTGTTATGATGCAAATATGATGGTTGTACATACCAATATCTTTAATGAATACAGATGCAAAGAATTTCAATAAAATATTTGCAAGGAGATTACAGGAATTTTTTGCAAGGATAATATACTATGATCATTTGGTACTTATACCAGGAATGCAGGAGTTGTTCAATAATGGGAAAACTATCAATATAATTAACCAAATCAATAAAAATAACCAACAGAAATCATGTTACTACAAAATTGTTTGTGAAAAAGGATTATGAAAAAATATGGCATCAATTCCTATTAAAAAACACTAGAAAGCATAGTAATAAATATTTTCCCTTAAAATGATACTTTGTATATATCTAACTATCAGCAAATCTTATACATAATGAGACTGAGGAAGGAATATTCCCAGGAATATCAGAGGTGAAACAAGGATGCCCACTATCAACATTGTTATTCAATATTGTACTGAAAATGTTAGTTTTAGGAATAAGAGAAAAAAGGTAAATTGAATTGGAATAGATAATGAGGAAACAAATTTATCACTCTTTGCAGATGATATGATGGTATCCTAAGAGAGTGACTTAATAATCTACTGGAAATAATTATCAACTTGGGGGGGGAGGAGCAAAGATGGCAGAGTAGAAAGATTCACATATCCCTGCAGAAAGATTCACATATCCAAGCCCAGAACCAACCAACCATAAATTACCCCAAAAAAGGAACTCTCAACAAATTCTGGAGCAATGAAAGATGCACAACAATGGAGTAGAGGAGATTTCCGTACCAGAGAGCACTGAAAAACCAAAACCAAAGGTCCATCGCGCACTAAACCTGGAGCAGAGCCTGCCTTGGTCGTGTGGCACCAAGAGGAGAAGATCCAAGCAGGTTTCAAGGACAGAATCTCCGGTGGATGCAAAGGTCTCTCCACCCACCAGCACTACAGGACAGTGAGAGAGGCTTCTGGGCGGGCTGAGAGGGGAGCAGGGTGTCTCCACAACTCAGGCCCCCTCAGGAGGCAGAGCAGAGGCAGCAGACCAGGACTCCCAAAGCAGGCAGGAGTTTAGATCCATTTTTGAAGGTCTTGACATTAACCCCCTGAGGGAACTGATCCCTGTGTGGCAGCCCTGCCCCACCTGAGCACCAGAACTCAAGCTCACATTGAATGGCAGCCCCGCCCTCCCACAGAAAATCCTGAGGCTGGGGAGCAGCATTTGAATCGCAGACCCCAGGGCCAAGCTGGGTGGATCTGGAGGTGAGATGAGTGTGGAAAGGAATCTCAGAGGTCAAGCAACTGGCTGGGAAAATGCCCAGAAAAAGGAAAAAATATAGGAACATAGAAGGTTACTGTCTTGGGGAAAGATGTTTCCTCCTTCCCTTTCTGATGAGGAGGAAGAACAATGCTTACCATCAGGTAAAGAAAAACAAGTCAAGACCTCTGTATCTCAAACATCTGAAATATGTATTCAACAGGATCAGGCCATGGAAGAGCCTAAAAGGATTTTGAAAACAAAATTAGACAGGTGGAGGAAAAACTGGGAAAAGAAATGAGAGATATGCAAGAAAAGCATGAAAAACAGGTCAATACCTTGCTAAAGGAGACCCAAAAAAATTCTGAAGAAAATAACATCTTGAAAAATAGGCTAACTCAATTGGCAAAAGAGGTTCAAAAAGCCAGTGAGGAGAAGAATGCTTTCAAAAGCAGATTTAGCCAAATGGAAAAAGAGCTTCAAAAGCTCACTGAAGAAAATAGTTCTCTCAAAATCAGAATGGAACAGATGGAGGCCAATGACTTTCTGAGAAACCAAGAAATCATAAAACAAAACCAAAGAATGAAAAAATGGAAGAGAATGTGAAATATCTCATTGGAAATACAATTGACCTGGAAAATAGATCCAGGACAGACAATTTAAAAATTATGGGACTACCTGAAAG
>CM053771.1:439686094-439701148 GCA_028658325.1 Potorous gilbertii | reverse complement strand
AGATCATCGCCTGAAAGACACCCAAAAAGAGAAACTCCTAGGAACCTTGTGGCCAAATTCCAAAGTTCCAAGGTCAAGGAGAAAATATTGCAAGCAGCTAGAAAGAAACATTTTCAGTATTGTGGAAATAAAATCAGGATAACACAAGATCTAGTAGCTTCTACATGAAGGGATTGAAAGGCATGGAATGTGGTATTCCAGAAGTCAAAGGATCTAGGAGTAAAACCATGAATCACCTGCCCAGAAAAACTGAATCACCTGCCCAGAAAAACTGAATATGCTACTTCAGGGGAAAATATGGACTTTCAAGCATTCTTGATGAAAACACCAGAGCTGAAAAGAAAATTTGACTTTCAAAAAAAAGAATGACGAGAAGCATGAAAAAGTAAACAGCAAAGAGAAGTCATAAGGGACTTTATAAATTTGAGCTGTTTACATTCCTACCTGGAAAGACAACATCTATAACTCTTGAAACTTTTCAGTATCTGGGTAGTTGGTGGGATTACACACACACACACACGCACACATACACACACGTATAAACACACACACACACACATACTCACATGCACATGCGCCTGCACACACACACACACATATACACATGCACAGACACACAGTGACAGAGAGCACAAAGTGAATTGAATAGGATGGGATCATATCTTACAAACAATTAAGGTAAACGGTGAGAGACAAATATATTGGGAGGAGAGAGAGTGAACTGGAATGGGGCAAATTATCTCTCATAGAAGAGGCAGACAGGAGAAATTTTAGTGAAGGGAAAAAGAGAAGAGTTGAGAGAAAAACATGAAGTTTACTGACATCACATTCGTCTAAAGGAAGGAATAAAATGCACACTCATTTTGGTATGAAATCCTATCTTATAATACAGGAAAGTGGGGGAGAAGGAGATAAACAGGGTGGGGGCATGATGGAAGGGAGGGCAATGGGAGGAGCGAGCAGTTTGAAGTCAACACTCGGGGAGAGGCAGGATCAAAAGACAGAATAGAAACAATGGGGGGCAGGATAGGATGGAGGGATATGGCCTCTATTGATTTGCCTGCCACCCCAAAGGGAATTGGTGGGAAAGGAGGGATGGGTAGAAGTTGGAACTCAAAGTTTTAGGAACAACTGTTGAGTATTGTTCTTGCTACTAAGAAATAAGAAATACAGGTAATGGGGAATAGAAAGTTATCTGGCCCTACAGGACAAAAGAGATGATGGGGAAAAGGGAAGGGAGGGATGATAGAAGAGAGGACAGATTGCTGATAGGGCAATTAAAATGCTCGATGTCTTGGGGTGGGTGGAGAGGACAAACGGGAAGAAAATTTGGTACCCCAAATTTTGTGAAAATGAATGTAAAAAGTTAAATAAATAAATTTATATAAAAAAGAGAAATAATTATCAACTTTATCAAATCTGTCAACTTTCAGCATATAAAATAAACTCATATAAATCCTCAATCTTTCTAGGTATTACCAACAAAGGCCAACAATAAGAGATAGAAATATAAATTCCACTCAAAATTACTGCTCACAATATGAAATATTTAGGAGTCTTCCTGTCAAGCCAAAAACATAAGTAAATAATTACACAATAATTTTCACACAAATAAAGTTAGATCTAAACAATTGGAGAATATCAGTTGCTCATGAGTAGGTCAAACTAATATTACACAAGTAGCAATTTTAAACTGAGTTAATCTACTTATTCCATAAAGTGCCCATGAAACCACTAAAAATATTTTATAGAGCTAGGCTAAACAGTAACAAAATTCATCTGGAAGACAAAAAATGTCGGGAATATCAAGATTAAATGGAAAAATGCAAATCCAGTTTGACTAGCCATAACAGATGGAAAACTATATTATAATGTGGTTATCATCAAACTTACTTGCTACTGACTGAGAAAGAATAGTGGATCAATGGAATATGTTAGATACAGATGATCCTGTAGTCAATGACTATAATAATTTAGTGTTTGAGAAACCCAGAGATTCCAGCTTCCAGAAAAAGAGCTCACTATTTGACAAAAAACTGCTAGAAAAACAAAACAAAACTAGAAAATATGTGATAAAAAGCTGATGGTTTCATCTTATGGAAAACTACTCTAATGTCCTTTTGACACAGAGAGCAGCAGAATGTGTGGAACTTTTTCATGTTAATGTACTGTTCAAAATTAGATAAATTAATACAAATCAATTTGGGCTTTGCTAAAAATGCAACGGGGGAATGACAACCATTAAATTAGATAAATCATATTTTTAGTGTTTTATCCCTTTTGACTTTTCTTAGTTACATATTTTAGGATATTCTTGATCTCTTACAATATAAGATCCTTGAGATCAAGGAATTTGTTTTTCGTTTTTGTCATTTATTACTAGGTGTATAAGCAAAATGTCTTGCACACAATGGTCTTGATAAAATTATTACCAATCTTTGGAGAGTTTACTATATTCTTTTCTATTTCTGGCTTCATTTTTCTTTCCTGGGTCATGCCTTCCAATCACAGTAATATCCCAAGTTCTTTGTGTGGATGATATCAAAATGTAGAGACAGCAGAAGAAACCAAAATGATATGGAAAAAAATGTGCCCATTATTTTGACACTTTATTTGTCTCAAAGATGACTTCAGTAATTCCTCAGAAGATAAATTTTATATTCACTATAATAAAATACCAAAAAAAGATGTATTCTCTATCTATGCAAAGTTTTACTGAATACTAAGTACAAAGATATATAAGTAGCATAGTTATTTGTCTTTGGGCTATTTCTGTCTGAGCTCCTTCCAATCATAACACAATAATGTGGAGCACAATGCAGAAATATTTTCTGTCATTTATATGAAGCTAACAGGCAAAGATGTTGATTTTGAATTCCCAGAGTTCCAACTTTATATACAGAAATGATTAAATAAAGTCCATTTTTCATTAGAAAGGGGTGATCACTAGTAAAAAGAATTAAAATTACCTTAACTTTACAGAGAGTTTTGGCTCTCTAAGTTTGTAATTTGCCCAGGGTCATATAACCAGTATATTTCAGAAACAAGATTTGGTATGACATATGTCAAAATTATCAGTTTGCAAATAATTGAAAATTTAATTCTATATTTTGAACAAAAGATTTTAGAAATTTCAATAAATCTGTACTTTAGATAAGAAAACTAATAAAGACTGATTAGAATTGGTTTAATAGGTAGACTCAAAGTGTAGGCATAAATGAATGGTTAGCCAACAATCTGTAAGGACTTTCCTAGTGGAGTGCCTCAGATATCTGAGCTTACTTGTAAAAGTATAATTTCTTTCAATGACTTAGATAAAATAATAGTTGCATATTTGTAAAATTTAGAGTTGACCAAAAGCTAGCTGACCTAGAGAGTGCTACAAAAGAACAACAAAAAATACAGAATTTGAAAAAAGCTCGTTATTTGATGGAAGCAAGTAAGAAGAAAACTGATAGGGATAAACACAAAATCTTACATTTTGGTTCAGATAAGATAGGGAATGGTCTAGAAGACAGTTGAGGTGACTTAAAACAATCATTTCTCAGGATTTTATAAGATTTCAACTTCACAACGAGTAATTAATTCTATGTAACTGCGAGACAATTTATTGAAATCTTGGACTGCGTTAAAAGCTAGATATTATCCAGCAAATAGAGAGGAGAAAAGAACTGATAGTTCCAGTCTATACATTTGCTTTGTCAGTTCATAGCAGAAGGATTGTGTTCAATTCCCAAAGCGACAATTTATGAAAAACAATGACTATCAGTAGAACGCCATTGGAAAACAAGTATGTCAATGTATGGCCTCATCAGTATTCCAAAGGACGATCTATTGATATAACTGGGAAGAATGTTTAAAATTTCGTGAGGCATGTCATAGCTATCCTAAAGTATTTTTTAAATTTTTATTTATTTTTAGTTTTCACCATTCATTTCCACAAAATTTTGAGTTACAAATTTTCTCCAAATTTTCCCCCCATTCCAAAATACTGGGCATTCAGACTACACCTTCTTCAATCTGTCCTGGATTCTACTACACTCCTCCCTTCCATTATCACCATCTTCTCTCTTTTCTTGAAGGGGCAAGATAGATTTGTATACCCGATTACCTGTATTTCTTATTTCTCAATTGTGTGCAAAAACAATTCTCAACATTAGTTCCTAAAACTTCCAGTGACAGCTTCTCTCTCATCCTTCCATCCCACCCATTCCCATTGAGGAGGCAAGCAATTCAGCATATGCTATATATGTGTAGTTTTGCAAAAGTCTTCCACAATAGTCATGTCGTGTAACATTATATTTCCCTCCATCCTATTCTACCCCTCATTTATTATATGCTGTCATTTGACCTTGTCCCTCTCCAAAAGTGTGTACTTCTAATTACTCCCTCCTCCAATTTTCCCTCCCTTCTATCATGCTGCCAACCCACTTATCTCCTTCTTTCCTATTTTCCTGTAGTGTAAGATAGATTTTCATACCAAATCGAGTGTGCATGTTTTTCCTGCTTTAAAATTAATGTGAAGAGAATAAGCTTCGCTTTTTCTCTCTCACCTTGCAACTTTTCCTTGCCATTGAAAAAGCTTTTTCTTCCCTCTTTTATGAGATATAATTGGCCCCATTTGGTTTTACCCTTTCTCCTCACAATATATTCCTCTCTCACCCATTAATTATATTTTTTTAGATATCATCTCTTCCTATTCAACTCACCCTGTGCTCTAGGTCTATGTACTACATATGTGCATCCACATGTTGTATATACATACATATATACATGTGCGTGTGTGATTGCGAGTGTGCATGTGTGTACACAATGCTTCCAACTATGCAAAAACTTAGAAAAGTTTCAAGAGCTACAAATATTGTCTTTCCATGTAGGAATGTAAACAGTTCCGCTTTAGTAAGTCCCCTAAGATTCCTCTTTTCTCTTTTCCCTTGAATGCTTCACTTGATTCTTGGTTTTGAAGGTCAAATTTTCTATTCCACTCTGTTCTTTCCTTCAAGAATGCTTGAAAGTGGGGAAGAGCCAAGATGGTGGAGTAGAAAGACACACTTATGATAACTTCAAAACCACAGCCTATAAAATACCTGTAGAGAAGAACTCCTAACAAATTGTGGAGCAGTAGAAGAAACAGAACAACAGAGTGGAGGAGACTTCTGTTCTAGAATGATCTGAAAAACCCTGACCAAAGGACCATCGTGCACGGGACCAGAGCGAAACATAACCCTACCTTGGCTGCACAGCCCTGGGAGGAACACATCTGAGCAGGCCTCAGGGAAGGAATCTCTGGTGGCCACAGGGGTCCCTCCACCCACAGACGCACAGGACAGTGAGAGAGACTTTCAGGCTGGCCAACAGGGGAGAGGGTTGTCTCCATAACTCAAGCCCCCTCAGGAGGCAGCGGCAGAAGCAGTAGGGGCCAGAGGCTCCTGGAGCAGTCAGGAGGTTGGCAGCAGCTCCATTACAGAAGGCCTCTGCATAAATCCCTTGAGGGAACTGAGCCTGGGAGGCGGCCCTGCCCCCACCAGAGAACCTGATTTAATCTTATCCTTAACAGCAGCCAGGTCAAGCAATGAAAGCCCTGAGGCTGGGGAGCAGCATTTGAATCTCAGACCCCAAGAACTAGCTGGGTGGACCTGCTCAGGGGTGGAGAGAAATCTCAGAAGGCAAGTAACTGGCTGGGAAAATGACCAGAAAAGGGAAAAAAAAATAAGACCATAGAAGGTTACTTTCCTGGCTAACAGATGTTAGCTCCATTCCTTTCTGAGGAGGAGGAACAATGCTTACCATCAGGTAAAGACATAGGAATCAAGGCGTCTGTATCCCAAACATCTGAAATAGGTATCCAATGAGCTCAAGCCATGGAAGAGCTCAAAAAGGATTTTGAAAATCAAGTTAGGCAGGTGGAGGAAAAACTGAGAAGAGAAATGAGAGAGATGCAAGAAAAGTAGGAAAAGTGGGTCAATACCTTGCTAAAGGAGACACAAAAAAAAATTCTGAAGAAAATAACACCTTGAAAAACAGGCTAATTCAATTGGCAAAAGAGGTTCAAAAAGCCAATGAGGAGAAGAATGTTTTCAAAACAGAATTAGCCAAATGGGAAAAGAGGTGCAAAAGCTCACTGAAGAAAATAGTTCTCTCAAAATTAAAATGAAACAGATAGAGGCTAGTGACTTTAGGAGAAACCAAGAAATCACAAAACAAAACCAAAAGAATGAAAAAAATGGAAGATAATGTGAAATATCTCACTGGAAAAACAACTGACCTGGAAAATAGATCCAGGAGAGACAACTTAAAAATTATGGAACCACCTGAAAGCCATGATCATAAAAGAGCCTAGACATCATCCTTCATGAAATTATGAGGGAAAACTGTCCTGATATTCTAGAACCAGAGGGCAAAATAAGTATTCAAGGGATCCACCGGTCACCGCCTGAAAAAGATCCAAAAAGACATACTCCTAGGATCATTGTGGTGAAATTCCAGAGATCCCAGGTCAAGGAGAAAATATTGCAAGCAGCTAGAAAGAAACAATTCAAGTATTGTGGAAATACAGCCAGGATAATACAAGATCTAGCAGCTTCGACATTAAGGGATCAAAGGGTGTGGAATATGATATTCCAGAAATAAAAACCAAGAATCACCTACCCAGCAAAACTGAGTATACTACTTCAGGAGAAAATATGGTCTTTCAATGAAATAGAGGACTTTCAAGCATTCTTGATGAAAAGACCAGAGCTGAAAAGGAAATTTGACTCTGAAGAAAAAGAATGAAAAGAATCATGAAAAAGTTAACAACAAAGAGAAGTCATAAAGGACTTACTAAAGTTGAACTGTTTACACTCCTACATGGAAAGACAATATCTGTAACTCTTGAACCTTTTCAGTATCTGGGTAGTTGGTAAGATCACACATACATACACACACACATATTCTCGCATATACAGAGACAGAGCAAAGAGTTAATTTTCTAGGAAGGGATCATATCTTTAAAAAATGAAGTTAAGCAGTGAGAGAGAAATGTATTGGGAGGAGAGAAGGAGAAATGGAATGGGTCAAATTATCTCTCACAGAAGAGACAGGCAGGAGACGAGGAAAAGAGGGGAGCTGAGAGAAAAACGTGAAGTTCACTCTCATCACATTTGACCAAGGAAGGAATAAAATGCACACACATTTTGGTATGAAACCTGTCTTACAATACAGGAAAGTGGCAGAGATGGGGATAAGCAGAGTGGGTGGCTGATGAATGGGAGGGCAATGGGAGGAGGGAGGAATTTAAAGTCAATACTCGGGGAGGGACAGGATCAAATGAGAGAATAGAGGCAATGGGGGGCAGAATAGGATGTAGGGAAATATAGTTAGTCTTACACAACACGACTGTCATGAAAGTCACTTGCAAAATTACACAGATATAGCCTCTATTGAATGACCTGCCTTCCCAAACGGAATGGGTGGAGAGGGAGAGGTGGGGAGGAATTGGAACTCAAAGTTTAAGGAACAACCCTTGAATATTGTTCCTGCTACTAGGAAATAAGAAATACAGGTAATGGGGACATAAAGTTATCTGGACCTACAGGACAAAAGAAAATATGGGGTAAGGGAGGGGAGGGATGAAAGAAGAGAGAGCAGATTGGTGATATGGGTAATTATAATGCTTAGTGTATTGGGGTGGGGGTCGGGGACAAATGTGGAGAAAATTTGGAACTCAAAATTTTGGGAAAATTAATGTAAAAATTTAAATAAATAAATGTATATAATAAACAACAAAAAAATAGAATGCTTGAAAGTCCTCTGTTTCATTTAATGACCATATTTCCTCCTTAAATATTATACTCAGTTTTTCTGGGTAGGTCATTCTTAGTTTTAGTCCTATTTCCTTTGCCTTCTGGATTATCATATTTGAAACCCTTCAGTCCCCTAATGAAGAAGCTGCTGCACCTTGTGTTATCCTCATTGTATTTCCCCAATACTTGAATTCTTGCTTTCTAGCTGCTTGAGGGATTTTCACTTTGACCTTGCAACTCAGGAACTGGGCTACAGCATTCCTACGTGTTTCTCTTTTTGAATCTCTTTCAGGAGGTGATTGGTTAATTCTTTCAGCATTTATTTTGCCCTCTGATGCTACAATATCCAGGTAGTTTTCCTTGATTATTTCATGAAAGATGATGTCTAGGTTCTTTTTTGATCGTGGTTTACAAGTGACCCCATAATTTTTAAATTTTTCCTCCTGGATTTATTTTCCAAGTCAGTTGTTTTTCCAATGATATATTTCATATGATGTTCTATTTTTTCGTTCTTTTGGTTTTGTTTTGTAAGTTCTTAATTTCTCATAACGTCATTAACTTCCATCTGCCCCAATCTAATTTTTAAAAAACTGATTACTTTAATGAAGTTTTGAACCTCTTTTTCCATTTGACTAATTCTGCTTTTTAAAGCATTCTTCTTTTCATTGACTTTTTAGACTTCTTTTTCCATTTGGGTTAGTCTATTTTTAAAGGTATTATTTTCTTCCACATTTTTTGAGTCTCCTTTAGGAAGTTGTTGACTTACTTCTCATGATTTTCTTGCATCACTCTCATTTCTCTTCCCAACTTTTTCCCCACTTCTCTCACTTGATTTTCAAAATCCTTTTTGTGCTCTTCCATGACATGATACCAATGAATATTTATTTTAGAGGTTTTGGACTCAGAAGCCTTGAATTTTAGGTCTTCCTCTGATAGTATGCATTGTATTTCCTCTGTAAGGATGTAAGAAAATATCTGTTCACCAAGAAAGTAGCTTTACATAGTCTTATTTTTCTTCCTTTTTAGGGGTATTTTCTATCCAGTTTCTTGACTTTTGAGTCCTTTGTCAAGATCAGTGTATACTCTGTGGATCTGTGAGTTCTCAGTTCCTCCAAGGTGACACAGTCAGTGAACAGGAGTTTCTTCCTTTCCTGGCCAGTGCTTTTTTCTGTGAGCAACAGCAAGCACTCTGTTCTGCCCAGGATCTGCCAGTAGAGTTATCTCTCCAGATTTTCCACTGCTAGTGTGATTTCCTCACCCCAAGAGAGCCACTCAGGGCTGAGATCTAGACCAGCTGCTCAATTCCCCCAGGGTCCTTAAGCCTAGGTCTTCAAAAACGAAGACTGTTGCTGCAGTTGCTGCTGCTGGAGTGATCAGAACACACTCTTGTCTCACCCAGGTGAAAGTTTTTCACTGACCTTTGAAACTGTCTGTTGTCTTTGTGGGTTGATCAATCTGTGAACTGCTCCTGAAGCCTGTTCTGGTCCTCTTCCTGTCACGCTTGCAGCCCATGCTGGACTGTGCTCCACTCTGAGCACTGTGAGATAGACACTTCATGTTAACCTTCCAGGCTGTGTTGGGATGGAAATATCTGTCATTTTGTGGCTTCTGCTTCTCTAAAATTTGTTTAGAGTCATTTCTTACAGATGTTTTATGAGTCATGAGGGGGAGCTTCCACAGGTCCATATTTCTACTCCACCATCTTGACTCCACCTCATCTTAAATTATTTGAAAAAGAGTGATGTAGAAAACTGATAAGACTTTTTTCTGATTAAGCCCGGAAGATAAAACTAAGAATATTGAGTAGAAACGATAGGAAAAGCAATTTTGATTTAATTTAAGGAAAATCTCCCTAATAATTAGAGTAATTATGAAGAGTAATACAGTGCCTTTTGGAAACTGTGTCTTCCTTCAAAAGGATGAGTGAGCAATGGAGGAGTATGTCCTACCTGTTATTTCTATTCAGGATACAGTTTGACTAAATGTCTTCTGAAGTCTTACCTAGTTTTGAGATTCTCTATACTTCATTTCACAGTTAATGGTTTTGGAGGATTGACAACTAAATCAATTCAGAAAAAAAATGAACTATTATTTTATGTAGCATTTTTTTGTCTAAAGCTATGGATTCTTTTTTGAAAAGTCATAGAGTATTATATGGGTTTAAAGAATATGTGGTAAATTAAATGTGATCAAATTCCCTCAAAAAATAATGTTTTGATAAACCATTTATTCTTGGGCCTCCTTTTCCTTACCTGCAAAGGAGATAAGGTCAGAATAATTTCCAATGTTTCTTTTATTGATTTTATGAGATCATGTGGTAGTTCTGTAAGCATGTTACACTTGTAGTACAGCTAACTGCTTGTTCAAATTAATATGTATTTATAGTTTTCTCTTTTGACGATTACTAATCCTGAACAATTTCTTGTTAATATGGAAATTATTAGTAGTCTGAATGGACAATGTGAGAAGCACATGGGGTAAATGACAGCAGGGGATAAATCACTAAATATTTATGGAGTAAGTACTGTGTTACAGACACCTAAGAGGCTTCGAAGGTGCAAACATACACACACACACACACACACACACACACACACACACATCCCCACATGCAAATAATTGTATAAAAACAAAATGGATAAAACAAATGTAATCAACATCAGAGGAAAGCAGAAAATCATGGATAAAATATCGACAGTTTCTCAGACAAATGACTCATATCTCAAATATAAAAAGAACATTTTTAAAATCTGTAAGAATACAAGTCATTCTCCTGTTGATGAATGTTCAAAGGATATGAACAGATACTTTTCCAGTGAAGAAATCAAACTATTTGTAGTTATGTGAAAATATGTTCTAAATCACTATTAGAGAAATGCGAATTAAATCAGTCTTAAGCTATTTTTTTATATCGATCAAATTGGCTAAAATGATTGAAGAGGAAAGTAACAATTGTTGGAGATGTGGAAAATCAGTATACTAATTCACATTTGATACAACTGTGATATGATCCAACCATTTTGGAGGGCAATCTGGAATTATGACCAAAGAGTTATCAAATTGCCTGCACTTTATGACCCAGTAATACCACTACTAGATCTAATTGCAAAGATGGTTAGGGAAATAGTAAAATGACCTATGAGTTCTAACACATTTATAACTCTTTTCTTTGTGGTTGTAAAGAACTGGAAAGAGTGAAGGTGCTTTTCAATTGAGGAATGCCTGAACAAGTTGTGGTGAATGATCGTGATGGAATACTGCTGCGTTATAAGAAAAGATGAGTGTTTTGGTTTTAGAAAAACAACAAGAAAGGACTTGCACAAAATAATGAAGAATGAAATGAACAGAATCAAGAGAATATTTTATACCCAACAACAATATGGTTTTTTGAACAACTTATGTGACCAAATCCTTTTCATTATAATGAACGCTAGGTACAAAGCACATATGAAGGATGACACTATCTGCATCAAAAGAAAGAACTAAAAAATAGAAACATGTGTAAAATAATTACATTGTGTGCTTGTGTATGTGAGCACACACACATGCCAGCACATATTTGTTACTGATGGTAGCTACCTCCAGTGTGGGGGTGTGGTGAGGGTTGAATAAAAAGGAAAAAGGTACATGATAACATATATATATATATATATATATATATATATATATATATATATATATATACAAATATATGTGTGTACATATACATAACTATAAAATAGCAAATTGAACATAATAGATGTATGGTTTCTTGTGCAATTAATTGTTTATTTTTTAATTCTTTTATATTATGAAAATGTTTTATTCCATAAATTAAAAGTTAAATAACAATTCAAAACAAAAGAGTCATAATAAATAACTTTTTCCTTTATTTTGTTTGATTTTTAAGTAGAAATACTAGAGGAAGTGGAATCAAGGAAATTCACATGTAGAAAGTGAAGAAAGAGGATATTTTAGGTAAGGGTAACAACATATGCAGAGGCAGGGGGGATGAAAAATGGAATGCTATGAATACAAAAGAATAAGTAGGTCAGCTTGTCTGGAAGGCAAAATGTGTGAAGCGGGATAATGTGTAATAATCCTAGAAAGGTAACCAGAAAAAGACTATGAAAGCTTTCAAGTGTCAAAGAAAAGAATCTTATTTTATCCTAGAAGCAATAGGGAGTCCACTGGAGCTTACTGAGTATAAGAGATATATTGTTAGAGCTAGGTTTTCATATCAGTCTGCAGTTTGATTGGAGGTGGATGACAGTGGGGTGTACTTGAGCAGAGAAACCAACTAGGAAGATATGGCAATAATCCAAGTAGAAGTTGATGAGGGACTGAACTAACGTTTAACCCTCAGAATGACTAAAAGGGATGGATTTTGCCATTAATAACACAAAACATATCCCTGGATGGGAACAAAGTACCCATAGAGACAAGTGTTTTCCCATGAAATAGCATTCTGCAGTGCTTGGCTGTTTTACAAATTAGAGTATTAACACTATATATGGATTACTTTTGAAAATCCTTGAAATCACATAATGTTTTCTGTTTTTCTTTTCTGCAAAATATATCTTCCAAAATCAGAAATATTCAAAGACTCAATTGAAAATTAAATCCATTTTTATCAAGAAATAGTCACTTGCTGCTTTAGTCATGATCCATATTGTATATCTCACAAGAGTTTCAAAACTTTGTGTTCCTTTTATCTACTTCAGTGTTACTGAACATGAACTTTGTGTTTTTAAGAATTTGTTCTGAGATTGGAGCCATGATTGACAGTCTGGTAATTGCCTATCATGTTCGTTTTCTTTTGTTAAAGACTGGAATTTTGCTAGTATTTCCTTAGTGTCAGGACATATCACTTGTTAAGCTATGTCAAGTGTCATTAATGTTTCAGGTAAAATTCTTGTATTTCTGTATTTGATTTCTTTAGAGCCCCTGGGTTAGACCCCATCTGACCTTCCAGATTATCTCACTTTAAATAATCAGTCTCCTTTAGCTTTTCCTTCCTAAGTTCATACCTAAACTTTGTTATGCTTTTGTTATAAATCCCTATGTTTTCACACAGAAGCTGAAAGAGATTTCTTTGGGAACATCTTTATTTTTTGTTTGGGTATTAATTGGTAACATGGTTGCCATTACTTACAACTTTTGCTTTGTATTGTACAAGATTTCATATTTTTATGAATGGAAGTAATAATTTATGAATGCTAAAAAATCAACAGTTTATTAGGCAATAAAGCAGTGTTAGAGACCAGTCAAGTTTACCCTCAGATCATTTTCTGATTTCTTCCAATTCTGAGACACACAATCAAATTTTGCTATATGTATGTACATAAACATACACAGTACATATATGGATATGTATTAGAAAACATATTTTCAATTATTTTTCAAAGTTTTTGCATTATTATAGAATTTCATGAAGCTGAAATAAAGGAAAGAACTGTCCCTCAAAATATATACGTAGAAGACACAGAAATTAACTATAAGAAATGCCAAAAGAAAGCAGGGTATAAGGCTGAACAACTGTGATATTTAAAAAAGAATCCCAGGAGTCTAATATCTGCTATAAATAGGTTAAAGTAAACATTAAGAGGGGGAAGAAGAAGGACAGAGAGTGTTTTAGTAAGAAGCAAAAGAAAAAGCAAAAAAAAACAACACACTCATATAAAAAATAACCCCTAAAACACTGGAAACCTAGCTTCTATTCTCATTCTCATTAGATCAGAAATCTCAAACTTTGGACTCAAAAACCACATGGAGATCTGCCATCCTTAGTTCACTCTGAACCTGACTAAAATGTAATTGGCAACTTAAAATAAAACATTATATAACAAAACTATATTTTAAAATTAAGTCAATATGTGCCCAGAAGGGATATTATTATTTAGAATAGTGGATCCTGTTCTATTTAAGCTTGACACCAGTGTACTAGATGAACTCAGACAAGCCACAGTACCTTTCTGGGCCTCTCATATTTAAAATTAGATGTTAGTTTAGATGATCTCTAAATCGCTTTTAACCTTAAAATCCCAATGTTCTATAATTTAACCTGGAGAGTATGTCTGAGTAGCAACAAAAATTGTACCTACAAAGATAATAAAATTAAAACCTGTGTGGGAACTAGCCATTTTGCCATTTCCTTTGGTGCAGAAACAATCTAAAATAGCTTCAGTTTAATCTCTTTTGGATAAAACACAGTGATTTCAAGAGTAATGGGAGAGGATTTTGTCTTCCAGGTAATATTAAGGACTAAATTAATTCAGTATAGAACTAGAATTAAGGTTTATTAAATTTTCTGTCCAACATCTAAGATTACTTAATGTACAAAGTTCAGACAACTTTTTGGACTCAGCCACTTCATATTTTTATAAGTCCAGGAGGAAAGACAGAGAGCTTAAATTAGCCTAGACTGTTATGGTAGCCTAATGACCCTAATGACAAACATACTTTTGTTGAATAACATTTGTCTCTCATGAATTTATTGTTCAGGCCTGTAATACACTTCTCTCTGTCTTCATCTTTCAGAATCTTGTCTTCCTCAAGGATCAACTCAGATGCTATATTCTATATCAAACTTTCCCTGATCCCTCTTGTATTAAGTGTTTTTTCCCCTTTTGAGTTTTCCTTGTATTATACTTATTTATTTTGTGATATTCTTGACCTCTTAGACTATAAGTTCCTCGAGCTGAAGATTGTTTTTCATTTTTCTCATTTAATGCTAGGCAAATAAGTAAAATGTTTTGCATGCAATAGTGTTGATCATCTTATGTCCAGTCTTTATTTTTTTTATTTTTTTTCTTCCAGTTTGAATTTTTCTTTTTTCTTTTGTTAAAAATTTTTAAAAAGACTTTTTTTTATTTTTTTTATTTAACTTTTTACATTCATTTTCATAAGATTTTGGGTTCCAAAATTTTCTTCCCATTTGTCCCCTCCCCCCTCTCCAATACACTGGACATTCTAATTACCCATATCACCAATCTGCCCTCTCTTCTATCATCCCTCCCTTCCCTTACCCCATCTTCTCTTTTGTCCTGTAGGGCCAGATAACTTTCTATTCCCCATTACTTGTCTTTCTTATTTCCTAGTAGCAAGATCAATACTCAACACTTGGTCCTAAAACTTTACGTTCCAGCTACTCCCCATCCCTCCCTTCCCACCCATTCCCTTTGGGAAGGCAGGCAATTCAATATAGGCCATATCTGTGTAGTTTTGCAAAGGAATTCCATAATAGTCGTGTTGTGTAAGACTAACTATATTTCCCTCCATCCTATCCTGC
>CM053771.1:439667060-439685594 GCA_028658325.1 Potorous gilbertii | reverse complement strand
CACATACACACACGTACACACACACATGTACAGGTGTGCACACACACACATTCACACATACACGCACACACAGAGACAGAGCATAGAGTGAATTGAATAGGATGGGATCATATCTTAAAAGAAATCAAGGTAAATGGTGAGAGAGAAATATTTCCAGTCTTTAGAGAGTTCTTGCTATTCTTTTATATTTCTGTTCTCATTTTCCTTTCCTGGGCCATGCCTTCTAACCACAGTTATTTCTCAAGTTCTTCTCCTGGGACCTCTTCAATTCTTTCTTCAGGTTATCAAGTTCCAAATTTCTAAAGTGTTATCTGGAAAGAGCTGTCAGAGGTTTCACTCAATTTCATTAATTAAATAAGGGTTTATGAGTGAAAGCTAGATCTAGTATGACTGAGCCAGTAGTGGACCCTTGAAAGGGAATATTAAAATAGATAGCACAGACTTTTAACCCAGGGTGCTAATTACATGACATATTAGAATTGAAGATCACAGGCCTAGAGTTCATAGAGACTTTCACAGTCACCTAGGCTAACACCTCTTAAAGCATATGGAAGACTTAGGGAGGCTAAATTACTTGCTTACTATCATACACCCATTAAAATTAGAGATGCAGCATGAAATTCTAAAACACAGAATGTCTAAACTGAAAGAATAAACTTAAATGGAATCCTTCAAAATTCTAAGTTTTTAAAAGATGATATGAAAGGCAAGAAAAGTGACTTGTCTAAAGTTCTTCTCTGGAGGTGCATTTTTTAAGAATCAAATATCTATTCCCCTCCCTCTCCTTCCCTGTTTAGTTATTTCCTCAGCCACCTACCATGGTTTGAAATTTATTCTATATACAGATGGTTATACTATCTGTATAACTAAACCTAATCTGCCTTTTTGATCTGTAGTCTCTTATCATTTCTATCTTCACAAAATCTTTCCCCTAAGACATCTTCTCTTCACCTTCACAGCCACAAGTCAGTTGTATGCTCTTATTAAGGTACACTTAGATCAGTGCTGTAGACAGGTTTGGTTGTGCTAACTCAAGTTTCTTGTCATTCCCCTCTTTTGTACACGTAGCCACCAAGATAATATTACTAAATAACAAGTCTGAACATGTCGTGCTCTACTTCCCTCAGTATTTGTCTATGACTCATTAGTATCCTTCAAAACAAATATAAATTTACAAAATCTTCTGATTTTTAAAGTCACTTGAACTTCAACCTCTTCCTACATTTCAATCTTTTTTTTACACATTACTCTATGTATTCACTTGTGGTATTCTGGTACAGACAAGAAACGCTTGATAAACTCTTATTGTGTGCCAAATACTATTCCGTTATTTTCTACAGCCTGTCTAACATTGACGATTCATTTTTTCTCCCCCATCTTTAATGATTTTGTGCTTTTTCACTTAGGACAATCTCTAAATTCTGTGTCTTTCCTTGGTTCCCCTCATCAATTTGAAATGTTTTCCTTTCTCATAATCAACCGCTTTCCCTTCTTGGTGAAACTTTCACATTCATCACAAATATTCTTATTTTCATTTCTTCATTTCCCAATAATTACCTCTTCCTTTCAATCCATTTGCTTTGATGTTACTTTCCATCTGGATATATCTTTGTATGTTTGCTTCCCCATAAAAATTTAAGCTTCTGAATGACAGGTACCATATGCTTGCCTTTCTTTTTTATCACTGGACATAGCACAATGACTCTAACATAATAAAGTTTTAATAAATGTTTTTTGACTGTATCTAAATTCAGCTCCCACACATAAAACTAGATGTTTGCTAATTATTTGGAAAGATAGTTCTTTAGCAAGGATTGAGAAATCTGTTATTACTGCAGTGTCACATATAAAAGATATTTATTAAAGATTTTTCTATTAACAGTGACTTTGATGGTAGTAAGAATAAAAGCTGGTCTAGGTGACTTTACCTGTTTCTATGAACAAATTCCAGTCTTCACCTAGAATATATGTGTTTTACATCAGTATGGTGAGAAAAACACATTACAGATAGAACTCTTTGTATGATCATATTTGCTGCTGGTTGCCTACCTCTTTAACCATGAATTCACAAAAAGTTTTTAATGTCTTGGAATTATCTTTTCTTTTCCTTCCTATTTGACAACAATAAGATAAAAAAAGAGGGCAGATCTCACATCAGTCTTAATAAACTACTTTAAATATTGAGTGGAAGAGGCATGCAATTTATTTAACTATAATTTTCCAAACAGTCAGAAGGATTAACTATTTGATATTCACATAATGCATATACTTATATGAATACACACATACGTTGTCTTGTATTTTCATATCACATTCATTTTCCAATGTGACCTACCTAATTCTATGTAGTGAGATTCTCTGTATATAATAATAATTAAAAGCAAACCAAACATAAAAATAAACAAAATCCATTGAAGATATTGACTGTCCCTGATAGCTTACATAACACTACAAATGTATAGTCCCCAGTCTTTTCAGTAAAGAATGGAAAGTGCAGACTATTATTTTTTTTTTCAGATTTAAGCTAAATCATCACAAATTACACAGTATCTGGCTTCATTTTGTTTTAATTTCTGTTTTCATTTTTGAAATCATCTAGTACATTCTCATTGCAATTTCTCCATTCTGCCTCAATCCACAAATGTGATTTTTTTTTATATTGCGCAGATTTGCAATTTATTATGGCAAGATCCTGTTATATTGCATTCGCATATCACAATTTATTTAGACATTCTCCAACCTAAGCTCAAGTCCACTTTAATATTTTTTTAAAAATTAAAGGTCTCTTATAAATATTATATATACATATATATGAATATATATGTGTGTGTATATGTGTGTGTGTGTGTATACATATATATATATATGTATGTACAAATTTACCCCGGGTTTTATTGATTTTTATTGATTTTTTTTTACATCTGGCATCTGTTCTCAACAGTGAGATCTCTGCATGAATTTGTAAAGATATTTTAGATGACCTTTCAGAATGATTGAACCATGTCACAAGTCTAAAAAATTCAACATTTTTTTCTTCAGTCCAAGCAACATTGACTATGCGATCTCTCTCTCTCTCTCTCTCTCTCTCTCTCTCTGTCTCTGTTTTCATCATTGCGATTTTGAAATGTGAGGTGAAATCTCCAAGATGCATTTTACATTTCTTATTATCTATATTTTGGAGCAATTTTCACTAATTTGTTTGCAAGTTCATTTTCCCCTTTAGAGAATATTCTTGGAGAATTGCTCTTAGTTTTTATATTTCTGTGAATGGTCTTTATAGTTTGGATATCATAAGTTTATCAGAGAAGAGATGATTTTTTTCTATATGCAAATTGTTCTTGCTCCTGGGTGATTGGATTTTGTTCTTATAAAAATTTTTATATCATATCCATGGAAAAATTATCTGTTTTTTTTTTTAATTTGTGACTATAGGTGTTGCTTGAACAATAATTCTCCATTACATATGAATGTTAATGTTTTCTCCACCTATTTTACTCAGTTCTTCCTTTTAACTTTTGTAATGTGACCTCTCCATATATTTTCTGATGTGACTTGTCTTCAATTAATTCTTCCTCCTTTACTCTTCATTTTCTAGATAAGAATGGTTAGATAGATTTCCTTTAAAAATGAGTGGTTTAATTATTTTCCTAACATTGATTTCTTCTTGCAATGGTGTTTAATCACAGATAGGTCATCTTATGTTTTAATCGATTTCACAATAATTTTTATATTTAATGTAATTGTATAATTATAATATATAAATGATGTAATAATTTAATAATTTTTATTAGTGTATGCATACACATAGGTAGTATGTGCTCCTGTACATATGTCAACATGTATGCATGGACCACCACATGAATAAAGAGATACACATGTATACATATGTACACATATATGCATGCATGTTCATATATGTGCAGATAGATGCACATATAGGTATATAGATAGTCATCCATATATGTGTTTGTATGTGTCTACACATATTATATACATATGCACACACATACATACATATATCAGTATGTGTTGATGTGTACATATAGGTAGTTGTTTTGCTAGAATTTAATAAATTTGCAACAATGTTCATTAGTAATACTAATCTATGGTTCATTTTCGTTCTTTTATCTGCCCAACTACTACAGTGATAGATATATTAGGAAAAGGAATTTGGTAAAGTAATTTAACTATTGAGATCAATTATTAAATATATTGAGTCCTCTCCACATATTTTAAATAATCCCCTTGTAAATTTGTCTGCGATAGGTAAAATCTCTGTATTTCATTTTATTTTTTTGTGGAATTTTTTGTTAGATTACCCAGGAGGGTCTTTATTTTGGGAGAATTTGTGCTGTCAATAGAGTTGCTGAGTGTGAGCACAGTACTTTTGTTGTTCAATATTATTGCATAAACATTTACTATTTATAGTATTTTCTTAGGTTGTAGATCAGTACAGGATTTCAAATATTGTAGACATAAAGCTTATATCTTCTCTTTTTTGTCCTTTTTTTCTATTTTGGAGAAGTATATGGAAATTGATTGCTCTATTTCTTGTTATTTGCCATTTTCTTTTCAAAGTTTAACTTCATTTTCATTGATTTAAAATAAAATTTCAATATTTAATTTTAGGAACAGAGAAGCAGTTCTGGGAGAAAGTTTAGAATTCATGTACTTGAAACCAAGGCCATATAGGTACCACATTTTACTGAAGGAATTAGCATTAAATTCCTCTGATGTAAATAGATACTCTTTCCACTCTGCCATAGTGATGGTAATAAATTATTACCCTTCACCCTATGTAGTGTTAAAATCATGACTTCAATAATAAGAGCCTTATGCTCTACCAATTAAAATAGATTGGTACTATTAAATGAACTCTTTGGAAGGACTTCATATGACCAAAACGAGAATAACCCTGACCCAAACCTAAATAATTGAAAATTAAAGAGACTATTAAATGACCGGAAGCTAAAGCTAATCTGTTTTTGTAACAGTCACTCTAGCGTGAGAACAGTTAATTTTTTCATAGAATTATAATTTTACTTTCATCTCATATAATAAATCATGCTTATAGTCACGCAGACAAAAAGTCACTTATAACTTTATTGACCCTTGAGTTGTTTTGGAAAAAATGCTTCCCCTTCTGCCTCTCAGAATTTTTTTGTCTTTCTTATTAATCTCTTATTAGATACTTCATTATAAGAAATGAGGAAAGGATACATTGACACTTTCAAGTAACTTTTAATTGATGAAGTTCTAAGGTATTCATTAAAATAAATCAAAGTAAAACAAAACAAACAATATCCTTATTAAAATATTTTTCCTCTCTTTAATTAAACAATAAAAGATCACATTTAGCAGAAATGACAATTTCACAATAAACTGATTAATTTGGAATTGATTAATCTGAATCTGTTGTTAATAAGCAAGTGTTCTTTGATGATTTACAACTGCTCCTAGAAGTAATGTTGTTACCACTATATACTACAGATTAAATTGCTTCTTTTCTCCAGTCTCTGAGGAATAGGCAGGACCTCCATAATTTCATTTAGTGAGATTTATTTACCTTGGAATTGCTTTTGTTGGTATATTTTACAGAATATTGGGGAAAAGGTGGTGGTTTTTGTTTTGTTTTTAACCTAAGGCTGTCCAACATGCTTCATTAATTTATAACTTGTCATCAGTATAGTCAAATCATACCAAATAATAGTGAGTTGAAGTAATAGGTACTGGGGCTAATAGCATTTGACTATTTGATGAATGTCAGTATTGGTGTAGCTATGCTCCAAGTCATCAGTTGAACTGACATTTCCTGTACCATTCTGAGAATATCTGGCATCACTTTCTTTTAAAGAAGCAGCTGTGTTCAATTTCAACTTCACTAATCTTCTTTTTTTAGTTTCTCTTCAATACTTTCTTCCTTTCTATAACTGGAAAAATACAACCTTCCTCACTCAAAAAAATATACATGAAAGTTGTTGAAAAAGTAAGTTACACACTCATTTACCAATTCAGCCTAAACAAATATTTGGGTGATGTTTCAGCACTTGATTAGGCATGTCTAACAATATTGTGGAATGATTTAGGTATAACTGTTTGTAACCTAATATGTCATTACCTAAAAATAACTGCACTGAAAGGCACATGGTCCCCAGATGGAATTTATGTGAAGATTTTATTTTTAATAATAAAAGCAGCTTCTGCTGCAGAAATCATGCCCAACTTGTTGAAGTTCATGAAGAGAATGTTTTCAGTCAAAATCTATAAAAAGAAGTGTGTAAAGGTACAGGAAGGAAAACCAGCGATACTTCACGCAGCAAACCATTCATTAATGAACGGATATTGGTGTACAGCTACCAGGATACAATGAAGGTTTGCTATCTATTAAGAGATCGTGTTAAAAAAAATAAAACCAAAAAGAAAATATGCCTTGTCTTTTAAATGTTTCCATTGATTATTGATGATTGAAATAGTTTCTTAAAAGCATCTTGTAAACTTGCATTTTTTAATGATAGATGAGGAAACATCAATCAAACAATAAATAAATATTTGATCAGTAGTTCTAATTTCTAGTTACTGAGAATAAAAACTAAAAACGTGAAACAGTTTTTGCTTTCTGATAGATTATATTGTAATGAGTGATACATGCATTATACACCAAACAATATAAGGAAACTTTAAAAGGGAAAACACTAGTATGGGGGGGGGGGGGAATACCAACGGAATCCTGATGTAATAGTTTTCTTCTGCTTCATCTAACTGAATAGCTAAGATGAATCCCAACATGGAATGATAGAACCTTAGATTTGGGAATTTAGGATACTTTCTAATATGAGCTACAATATCTGCAGCATAGGAGTTGATCAATATGTAATGACTGAATTATTTTGTCTCAGTGCCACATTAGTTGAAATATGAAATCCCATCAAAGAGTACTGAAGAAGAGTAATCCAACACCTGCCCAAAGATCTTCATTTATAAGAAATTTATTACTTCAAAATCCTTCAAAAGTAGCCTATTCTAATTTTAGATAATTTCTTCTGTTTGGAAGTTCATCATTATACTGAACCAAATTTAGTGTCCCTACAACTTTACCCCTGACCCTAACTCTATCTTCTATAGCAAAACTTTATACATTTTCTATATTTTATCTTCTAGAGCAAACTTTATATCTCTTCCATATAAATACTTTCAGCTAATTGAAAATATTAACTATCCTTGTTTTGCCACTCAAAGCCTTCAGGAAAACTCATAAAAGCAAAAGTTGGTGGAATGAAAGTAAAAGGGCATTCTTGACAGACCTCAATAATTTTGTATGATTGGTAATGGTGGTCGATTATAAAAGAGTTGGGGTAGTCTAAGATGCTTCTCAGATTTCAATCATGATTGACAAGGAGAAATGTAATAATAGTAAAAGAAATAAGGAAATGAAAAACAAACAAACAGAAATAGGTTGAGGTCAAGTGACGAGCTTGACTTTGAAGTTTGGTGTTTTGTTTTTTTTAATTAAAAGAAATATGTTAGTATTGGAGATGTCTAATGGACATTTAAGAATAAGACTTCATACTGAAGAGACAGCTTGGTGATTGGGAATCATCTGCATAAAGTGTATATGAGCCTAAAATTTGTATAATTTTCATCTGAATGAAAAATAAAGTGATGTTAATTATTCTGGAAAGAAACTGTCAGTTTCCAAATCTCATGTTTATGACTGCTTTTGCCATGTGTACTATTAATCTTGAATTAAATCATATTAAATTTTGGTGCTCAATTTGCAAGTATGTTCTTTTCCCTAGCCCCCATGGATATGTTTCTTTTGTCAGCCACTGCCTTTCTCCTGGTATTGGTTCACTGGTGACTCACTTGCGTCTCTACTTGAATCATATCTATTTTCCCTGACTTCACTATCCCTGTGTATCTGTGAATCAGTCAATAATTCAAGATTCATCTGCAAGATCACCAGTAAAAGAGAATAGGACAAGAAAGAAAATGTTACTTTAAATCTCAAAATTCCATAATATCAGCAGAAGAAATAGTGAAGGAATATTTTTAAAAGCAAAAATAGCTGAAGAAAAACTGTCAAATGGCTACGCTGAAAAAGAAGATGAAGGAATATTCCTGCCAAAGAATACTTAGAAACACTTGCAAAATAGGATGAGAAGCAGAACAGTACAGGGTCACTGAAAGCAAAGGTAATGAAATTGTTAAGAAGAACTGGGTATCATGTGTGAGAATCAAAACATATTATCTGACTTTCTGTGGACCATGGCTTGAATATAGGAACTAAGCTTTATGTTTTTATTTATTCAGTCACCTTACAACAAAAATACTTTGCATATCTAAAATGTGATAAACATAATGTGAGTTTTAGGGTGACCAATTTTTATTTAAAAAGACATATGACACATAAGAAATAGGCTCTTTTCATTTCATTAACCCATCTCTAAAACCAAGTACAGAGTGAGATTATTCTAAGTACTCAGCAAATTATTTTGATAAATAATAATGGAGCAGTACAAATGCTTTTTCCTACTATAAACTGTAAAAGATATTCACTCTCTTCCAACACCATGGTGCTAAACCAGACACAAAAGCTTCTTCTAGCTTTAGAACAAGGCAAATCAGGTGCCTAGACAATATCTTTTTCTCGATTTGTTTTCTTTTCTTTCTTATTTTGCTTTCCTTTCCCAAAACCTCCCATCATCTATTTTGTGTTTTAGCCAATTTGAGTATATCCTAACTTGTACCCATTAATCAGATTTTCCCCAACCTGTTTAATCAAATGATCATTTTATCTCAAATCTATCTTCATGACTTCATTCTGAACCCAAAGATGTACTGTCTCTTTAAAAATCAAAATTCTTATGTTCAAGACATCATTCAAGTACCATCTTTTCCAAATCTATCAAGCTCTTTGGGTTTTCTCCCTTCTTAAATTATTTCCCTATTATTCTTTATGATACCATAATTCTTCAGTTATCTAGATTAAAAGTCTTGTACTAATTTTCAAGTCTTATAGATCCAGCGTCCATATCCTTTCTTGTATACTTTCCCTTCTTTACACTCATATAACACTTTTCCTAAATCAGACTGCAATACCTTTACACCTAGAATGTATTACTAGCCTCTGATTTGGTCTTTTAGCCTTCAATCAATTTGCAATCTAATGAATCATCCACTAAATGAGTCTCCCTAAAGCACCAATCATATCATACGTCTTCTCTACTCAAATATCTTCAATGGTGGAGTTTTCCTCCATAATAAAATTCAGAATCCTGTGCTTTTCATTTAAAACTATCCACAGTCTCATTTCCATTTGAATGTTCACTTTTATTTCAAATTATTTATCTTCCTGTACTATATATTTCAAGCAAATTGGCCTCCTTGTTATTCTACATGAGAAAATATTTGCTTACATTACTACTACCCTTCTCTAGTGTAAATGGCATTCTCCTCTTTACCTCCTGCTTGTAGACTCCCAGTCTTTCTCTAGAATATGCCTCCTAAAGATGTCTTTCCTTGACCTTTCTTTTATTACTCTGTTTCTCAGCAGAAATTACTTTTTAAGACTTTTTCTTTATGTACTATTATATATGTTGTTTCTTTCCAATAGAATATAAACTTCCTGAAAACAGAGACTTGCTTTTATGTGCCTGTATATCCAATGCATAACACAAGGCCTAGATCATAATAGGTGATAAAAATTTCATTGAATGCATTTAAGTAACACTCTATTTACTTAGCTATATTGAACTGCTTATTATTGTAAACATATTATTTTGAAGTATTTTAACAATATTTATTCACTTTTCAGGGCTCATGTTTTTAGACCGCTGAATATTTGGAAATGATTAGGAATTTCTTTATTTAGCTTGCTGGTATTTATGGTTTTACTATTATTTTGAAATTATATTAATAGAACAAAAAAGAAAAAAATGAGAATCGAAAAAGGTATACAGTTATCTAGCAGGAAGAATTTCCATTTCTTCAGCATTTTATGGGAATGCTTTCAACTTGTCAAACAGAAACAATGTTTGTTTTCAAGATGGAGAAAAATGTTCAGAGCACATGGTTTTAAAAAAATGTCTGTCAATCACACAATGCTACAAGTTCCAATCTTTGACAAAAGCTATCAAAGCAAGTGACATATGGGTTATACCACTATAATAGAGGAACTTGGGTGTACCATGACATTTTATAACCTGTCCTAGAATTCAAAGTACATTGTGATACTCAATAGGTCTTAAAGAATCATAAAAAGTATTTGAAACTCTCTGACAACTGTTGCCGAAACCTATGTCAGGGTATTAAATAACACTGCCTACATAGGGAACACTGAAAGAACTTTATTTCTGATATGTTATTATCACAATTTACTTAAAGTTATAAAAGTCAGTAGGAAGCATATTTTAAATTATAAGTCTACATTTATTTTGGTGTTTCTTTAAGGCCACGACATGAAAAATTTGATTGATATAAAAATGTTCAAAAGCAAAAATAAAGGACTTAATCATTAGCCTTATTTAAGCACCTAATGTGTACAAAGTACTGTGTTATGTACTACAGAAATATAAAGAAGATAGAATATTTGCTACTTTAAGGGAAGGAATGTCTTTGTGTTTGTACCTTTTGAGTTACTAAGCTTCTTGATTAATAGTTTTTTTTTTCTTTCAACTACAGTATTGAAGACACAAAATTAGCCACATATTATGTATTGAAAATGACGTTGATCCACCTGTAGCAATAATTTAAGTTTAAAAAAATTGTGACTTTTAAACAATGTTTTATAAGATACTACTTTACCATCAGTGGAGGGAAGTCAGTTCAATCTATGATATCTGATTGGAAGGGGAAAGTTGGAGTTTTATGGAGAATGAAGTTTAAATGAACTTTGAACTTAAGTAACTATACCGTGATCTTAAGTATTCATATGACTACGGTTTTCTTTATTTTGTGAAATCAAAATATATCTCAATGAGGTTTGCAAAGGCTCTACACTCAGTATGCAAGTTTGAACAGCTATTTATCATCTATATTTAACTGCCTTATGATATATCATGAATATCATTTTAATAATCTGTATAATATATCACTTCAAACTGGTTAAGGCCAATGTGTCTTAAAAATGTCTTTACCATCTTCCAATGTATTCTTGTATATTTCTAGTTGCTTCCTTTTAGTTTTTCTCTATAAAATGATTTCTATAAAAAATTGAGTTTGGTTCTACTAAGATATAGATCTATTTATGTATCTTCCTCAAACTGTAAGTAAAATGTCTGTTGCTTAGTAAGTGTGTCTCGGTGTTTGTTGTTCTTGTTAATGATGATGGTGTATCAGTAATCACTCCAAGATACACAGAGGGGCCTGCTGTGACAGGTTCTTTGACCTGCTTTTCTGAAGAGAAAGGCAAACTCTGAGGGATCAACCTTTGAGAAGGAGTAAATCTCTTCCTATCAAGCAAATATATCATTCACTTAGTTCAGGGGAAAATGTCAGTAGCCTGAACTTCAGAGAAAATATAGAGAAATCAAAGATCAACGACATGGTTTTCAATTGTCTGACCATAATCAATACATATATCACAAAACAATTGCCAGTTCTAACAGTGGGTCCATAATTATGAGAGAGAGAAGCACCGTCATCTGAGTTTTCAAAGCTAGGTAGCTCCTTAGCAAATTCCTAGAGTCTCATGCCACTAAATACTTTGTCATTAAGCCTCAAACTAAAATCTCACCCTCAGAGAATTTATACATTTCTATAGCCAGAGGGCATCCCAAGCTTTGAGAATCAGTGCCTCATTAGCAAAAGGTACGGGCCATCCTACAAATATTCTCTAATGAAACTCCCCTTAATAGCTTGGGCCATTAATAGATGGAGAAACATTTAACCATATTAAAATAATTAACAATGCATAAACTGTTTCTAGTTAAGGAAACTCTTCCGCTTTATATTTTACTCTTGGTAAAGACTCTTGGTTGATAAAGGAAAAATTCAATCAGAGGCACTCGATTATACCAAAATAAAAACAGCAAAAAGTCCCCCTTTGCTTGCTATCACACACCACTTAGGGTGCTTTGCCTTACAATCTAAATGACCATGAATCATGGAACGAATTGAGGTGTTATATTTCTTGTATATATTGAAACAAAAGAGTAAAAGATTCTGCTTTGGTAGCCCTTGCAGATGGTGGGGGTGGTCATGAAGATGATGATGATGATGAAAATGATGATGATGATGATGATGATGATGATGATGATGATGATGGTGATGATGATGATGATGATGATGATGATGATGATGATGATGGTGATGATGATGATGATATCATTTTCCTTTCAGGTACCACAAAACTACCTCTATCCACTCAATTTGAAAATAAGGCAAAGCAATGTTTGGGAGAGAAGATGGTTTAAGAATATCATAGAATATGTTTCTTTCCCTTTGGTGTTTTGAGTAAAAGAATAATATGCACTTTACTGATTATATTTATGTGGAATAGAATATTGTATTTGCTTGATTCCATATCTTAAACTTTTCTACACTTCTATTTCCTTTGCAGTTTGATGTAGGATTGTTGATATTATGCTAACCATGAGCGTGTAATACATGGACTGAAAATATAAACAAATAGCAGTTAAAGAAAATGCAGGTAAAATCAAAGGTTATTTAAAGATTTTTTGTGTCTGATCAATACAGTGCATACACAGAAACATAGTAATTGCAGTGCCTGAATAACAGTTTCAGAAGGTTCACAAAGATGAAATATTTCCAATTTTGATGTTGTTTTATGTTTCAGTATTGTAAAGGATAACAAAAAACAGAGAAAAACATACACAAAAAACTTCAGCAACATAGAGCAGATCATTGTTCATCCTATGCTTTTCAGTTACCTGTTCAAATATTAAATATGAGGGCACTCTGAGGTCACTGGCTTCCCATTGATTCATAACAAATTCATAACAAAAGTGATCCCACAGTTAGGTCTTTCTAAAAAGGCTTTTATTTTCTATAGGATGATGCAAAGCAGTACTTTCCTTTGGATATATACTCCTAATATCTAATATTTGTATCATAGGAAGAATTACAAAGTTCCTTTCTTCTCTTTTTTCTTTGTTTCTTCTCTCTTATGTCTCTTTTCTTCTCTTATCTCATTTTAGTGTCCTTTTCTATCTCTGTCTCACTCTCCCTGCTTCCTTTTCACTGTGTATCTGATATTGACTGTTTCTGACTCTGTGTTACTCTCTACTAGAATGTATATTTCACCGTACATGTTGACCATTATGTGGGATATATCTACCTCAGTACCTATAATGGTGGTGCTCTGATGGTGGTGCATGCATAATTATACACACATACCATTAAATTTATTTGTTTAAAATTGAAAGGAAACCTTTTATGTTTCTTCCCTTTCAAAATGGAAATAAGAACTAATTCTCCAGCTGCATAATATTTTTTCTTATAATACAATAAGGAAGAAAAGAGGCATTATGCAATAGTACTAGCTAGGATTTAGCCTTAAAGTAAAGAAGAATTAGATTTGTGTCCCATCTCTGGCACATAAACCTGAGCAAATAGTTGAGCGATTTAGTGTTCCAGTGAACTCTCTAAAATTGTGAGCAGGTGCCAATTTACTTTTGAAAAAGGGGAGTTTCCTCTCCTGGACTTGCCTATAATGATGACTAGGTAAGCTTGGTCCAAGTTATTAAAAAGGTAAATGAGAAAAAAAAGACATGTAACAAAGTTCTTCGAGAACTTGGAAGCAGTAAAGGAAAGGAGGCTTACTAAAGTTATTTATATTTCAGAAGAAGGAAGGAGTGCAAGGGTTAAGAAATGAGCTTTGGTACATCATAACCTGTCTATATCCATATAGATACATTGATGTAGATACACATGTGGACACAAATGTTTGTATGTGTGTGTGGGTATGTGTGTGTGTCTATATATATATGTATATATATACACATATATATATACATATATATATGTGTATATATATACATATATATATATATATATATATATATATATATATACAGAGAGAGAGAGAGAGAGAGAGAGAGAGAGAGATTTAAGCTTTGATGGTATAGAGGGCAATGACTTATGCTTTGGTCTTGGGTTCAGAGGAAGTTACCCTTGCATACCCCAAGGTTTCTACATTGATAAAAATGAGACTACTGAGGGAAGGAAGTAGGCTTATGCTGCTGAGGCAAAATTGGAGAGGAACAGAGGGTTCCAGTGACTGAGGACCGTGATTGTCATAGCTATTAAGGATATGGCTTGCAGTGGAGGTAGTGCAAAGGAACCTATTGCCAAGGTCAGTCAGTGAGAGCAGAGAAAAAAAAAATATAAGGTGATTCTGTCAACTCTTTACAAGTTCTCCATCCAGGTACAAAGCTCCAGTTGACGAACCTTATTTACAATTTTTTTATATTGAGTTTTGTCAGGAGATTTAAATGGATTTTTCCTTAGGAATAACGTAATGAGATAGCCTTATTTTACAGAGACTGAGTGTAAATGATAAGATACAATAAGGAAAGTGAGGCACGATTCTTGAATGATGAAAGAGGAAATCATGGAAATGTTGATGTTGTGAAGGAATTTGTCAAAGAAACAAGGAAAAAATGTTAATTTTGAATATTAGCTTCTAGTATATTATGAATAACACCAATTTTTCTTTTTTCTAATTTTTTTTCTTGAAATACTATTTTAATCTCACATGGGCACAGGCTAAATAGAGGAAAGATGGGAGAGAGGTTTTTCTAAAAGAGACAGGTTTAGGTCAAGTGTAGGAAGAATGTGACTGAATAATCTATTGCTTAACTGAAGTGGTTCAGTTAAATTTACTTGGATACACTGAAGACTGATTTATGAAAACTTTTAGTGAGGAATATTACTTATAAAGACATGAAGTTAGAGGTTGTGAATAAATAACTAGTCTGTGCACAGGGTTTTTGTACTCAAGTTGGAACTTTGGGAAGTTTCCAAAGAGAGCATATTATTTGTCTGTACTTTTCTTTCCTATTTTTATTAGCTTTCAAAATGAGAAAAAATTTTATGAATAAAATGCATGTAAATGGTTACTACAAAAATTGCAGAAGAAAAATAATTTTCCAACTTAATTGGAATTTCAAATGATATATGAGTGTTTTTTATTGCATTTGGTGTACAGCATATGTTAAGTGATTTTAATGCTAATTTGTTTGGATTATATTTGGCATTTCAACAAAGTAAATCAGAACGCAAAACATTTTCTTTTCTACAATAGTTGATTTAGGTTTGTCTATTCATATGCTGGTGAATAATAAAAAGAAATATTTTTCTTCCATGTTCTCTGTCACATTCTCTATAATCTCTGTTTAATACTCTTCAGCTTCTGTGAGCAAGAACAGAGTTTTTTTTATTTTCTAATTAATTAATTAATTTAATAATAAATATATAATTTATTATTAAATAAATTTAACTTGTTTATTTTTTATTTGTCTGAACACCATGTACCTATAGGAATAAAATAAATATACATTACCCAACATGTATGATGCACAATATGTCTATTTATGGAAAAGGGAAGTGGGAGTCAGATACTATTTAATTATTTCAGTTGACTTCTAGCCTTCAGATGATTTTTTTAAATATTCAAGACATATACTCTCTTCAAAGTGGGTATTCCCTTCAGTGAGTGACCATATTCTATTTCTGTTTTGTCTGCTTATCTTTTGAGAGTTTTGCCAGTGCCCTCTGATGAATTTGCTGTATTGGTCTGTAAAAAATCAGACAAGTCAAAAGTGATACTCTTTTAAGAGATATGTTTATTCATAAAATCTTATAGAGGAGAATGATGGGAAATTATGAGTTTCACTACTTCATACTACAAACTGAATCAGTGCAGGAAAAATTATAGAAAATTTGGCAAGAAGTATAACATTTTAAAATTCGACATTTAAGAATATCATATATAATCATTTTGTTTAATGGTTAGATCCTGATTTAATTCCTCCACACACTCCATTGATTTTGAGCTTGAACTGAGTACAAGTAAACTGACTAGGACACTTAATGTAATGACTTTTCCCCCAGTTTTTTGTTCTCCTAATCTTGGTTGCAAAAGCTTTCAATTTAATATGATCAAATTTTTCTATTCTAAATTTCCTAATGTCCTGTATTTCTTATTTGGTCACGAATTCTTCTCCTCTCCATACATCTGAAGGGTAAATAATTTCTTGTTCCTATAATTAATTTTTCATTATCTATGGTATGATACAGATTCCTTCTTATATCTTTAAATTAGGTCTATTTTTTCTTTTACTTTGTCTAAGATCAGGATTGTTACCACTCCTTTTGTACTTCAGCTGAGGCACAATAGATTCTGCACCTGTACCTTACTTTTATTTTGTGCGTGTCTCTCTGCTTCGAGTGTTCCTTGTAAGCTGCTGTTCCAAGAATTTTTTTTATTTACTTCCACTTGTTTCATGGGAGAGTTCATCTCATTCACGTTTAAAATTATCATTACTACCTGTCTATTTCCATCCACCCTGTATTTAGTCCTTTCTGTCCTCTCCTTTCACCCTTTTACTCCACACCATTGTTTTGGTGGAAGTCTAACACTTTTCTGGATCTGTCCTCTTTTCTATCAGTGCCCACCTTCCCATCCGTGCATACTTTGATCTCCTTCCTTCCCATTTGCTGTTGGGTAAGAAAGATTTCTATATTTACTTGATTGTACATATGATTTTTTTGATTCAGTATTGATGAGATCAACGTTCAAGTGTTTCCCGTCACCTGCACTCCCATTTTCCTTTTCATTGTAAAAGATCTTTCTTGACACTCCATGTGAAATAATTTACCCCATCCTACCTCTCCTTTCGTTCTGCCCTCATTGTGCTTTTCTTCTTGCCCCTTATTTTTAATGTAATTCCCTCAAATTCACCTGAAACCTGTACCCTCTGTATATGTATATTTCTTCTATCTATTCCATTAGCGATATATTTCCTTAAAATTAAAAGTATCATCTTCCTGTGTAGGGTTGTAAACTGGTTATCTCTATTGAATCACTCTCTGTTTTCTTTTCCATTTTTTATATTTTTTATTTATTAATATAAATTTATTTAACTTTTTACATTCATTTTCACAAGTTGTTGGGTTCCAAAATTTTCGCGCCACTTGTCCCCTCCCCCACCCCAGTACACTGAGCATTCTAATTTCTCGTATCACCAATCTGCTTTCTCTTCTCTCATCCCTCCCTTCTCTTGTCCCCATCTTCTCTTTTGTCCTGTAGGGCCAGATAACATTCTATTCGCCATTATCTGTATTTCTTATTTCCTAGTAGCAAGAACAATACTCAACAGTTGTTCCTAAAACTTTGAGTTCCAAATTCTCCCCATCCCTCCCTTCCCACCCATTCCGTTTGGGAAGGCAGGCAATTCAATAGAGGCCATATCTGCGTAGTTTTGCAAGTAACTTTCATGATAGTCGTGTTGTGTAAGACTAACTATATTTCCCTCCATCCTATCCTAACCCGCATTGTTATTATTCTCTCTTTTGATCCTGTCCCTCCAAGGGTGTTGAATTCAAATTGCACCCTTCTCCCATTGCCCTCCCTTCCATCACACCCCCCACCCTGCTTATCTCCTTCTTTCCTACTTTCCTGTATCGTAAGATAGGTTTTCATACCAAAATGAGTGTGCATTTTATTCCTTCCATTATTCGAATGTGATGAGAGTAAACTTCATGTTTTTTGTCAGCTCTCCTCTTTTTCCCTCCACTAAGAAGTCCCCTGCTTGTGTCTTCTATGAGAGATAATTTGCTCCATTCCATTTCACCCTCTCTCCTCCCAATACATTGTCTCTCACCGTTTACCTTGATTTCTTTTAAGATATGAACCCATCCTATTCAATTCACTCTGTGCTCTCTGTCTCTGTGTGTGCATGCATGTGTTTATGTGCATGCACACGTGTACATGTGTGTGTGCATGTGGGTGTATGTGTGCGTGTAGTCCCACCAACTACTCAGATACTGAAAAATTTCAGGAGTGGCAAATATTGTCATTCCATATAGGGATGTAAACAGTTTAACTTTGCTAAGTCCCTTATGATTTCTCTTTGCTGTTTACTTTTTGATGCTTCTTCTCATTCTTGTGTTTGAAAGTGAAATTTTCTTTTCAGCTCTGATCTTCTCATGAAGAATTCTTGAAAGTCCTCTATTTCATTGAAATACCCTGAAGTATTATGCTCAGTTTTGCTAGGTAGGTGATTCTTGGTTTTAGACCTAGTTCCTTTGACTTCTGGAATATCCTATTCCACACCCTTCCATCCCTTAATGTAGAAGCTGCTAGATCTTGTGTTATCCTGATTGTATTTCCACAACACTGGAATTGTTTCTTTCTAGCTGCTTGCAATATTTTCTTCTTGACCTGGGAACTCTGGAATTTGGCCACAATGTTCCTAGGAGTTTATCTTTTTTGATCTCTATTTGTTTTTGGTATTTGTATTGTTTGAATTCTTTTTTTGAATTATGTTTTTTTATTATGTGTTCTTTTTG
>CM053771.1:439634544-439666560 GCA_028658325.1 Potorous gilbertii | reverse complement strand
ATGGCTTTCAGGTAGTCCCATAATTTTTAAATTGTCTCTCCTGGATCTATTTTCCAGGTCAGTTGTTTTTCCAATGAGATATTTCACATTCTCTTCCATTTTGTCATTCTTTTGGTTTTGTTTTGTGATTTCTTGGTTTCTCAGAAAGTCATTGGCCTCCATCTGTTCCATTCTAATTTTGAGAGAACTATTTTCTTCAATGAGCTTTTGCACCTCTTTTTCCACTTGAATAACTTTGCTTTTGAAATCATTTTTCTCCTCATTGGCTTTTTGAACCTCTTTTGCCAATTGAGTTAGCCTATTTTTCAAGGTTCTATTTTCTTCAGCATTTTTTTGCGCCTCCTTTATTAAGGTGTTGACCCGTTTTTCACGCTTTTCTTGCATCTCTCTCATTTCTCTTCCCAGTTTTTCCTCCAACTGTCTAACTTGATTTTCAAAATCCTTTTTGAGCTCCTCCATGGCCTGAGCCCATGGGGTATCTATTTCATATATTTGAGATACAGAGGCTTTGACTCCTATATCTTTGCCTGATGGTAAGCATATCTCTTCGTCCTCAGAGAGGAATGGCGCAATCTTCTAGTCACCAAGAAAATAACCTTCTATGGTCTTAGTTTTTTCCCTTTTCTGGTGATTTTCCCAGCCAGTTACTTGACTTATGAGAGTCCTCTCCACCCCCTGGCCCAGATCCACCCACCTAGTGCTTGGGGTCTGAGATTCAAATGCTGCTCCCCAGCCTCAGGGCTTTTGGCAGCAGGCCTTCAATGGGAGCTTTTCTGCTGGTTCTCAGGTGGGGGCAGGGCTGCCTCTCATTCTCAGTTCACTCAGGGGGTTCATGCAGAGATCTCTTGCAATGGAGCCTTGGAGGAGCCCCTGCCCGCCCCAGGAGT
Organism: Potorous gilbertii; assembly: GCA_028658325.1. Taxonomy (NCBI): domain Eukaryota; kingdom Metazoa; phylum Chordata; class Mammalia; order Diprotodontia; family Potoroidae; genus Potorous; species Potorous gilbertii. Next base: position 439,665,673 of record CM053771.1, on the reverse strand, counting down.
CTCTGACAGCGCTGCCTCCGCCTCTGCCGCGGCCGCCGCCTCCCAAGGGGGTCCGAGTCCAGGAGATACCCCGCTCCCCTCTCAGCCTGTCTCTCTCACTGATCTGTGATTCTGTGGGTGGAGGGACCTTCGTGGTTGCCGGAGATTCAGGTCCCTGACGCCTGCTTGGGTCTGCTCACTCTGCTCAGTGCTGCGTGGCCTAGGCGGGGAAGGGGAGCACTCCGCAGGTCAGGGCTCCACTCCCGTCCGGAGTACCTTTGCTGTTGGTTTTTCAGGGCTCTCTGCAAAGGAAATCTCCTTCACTGTGTTTCTGCGCCGCTTCCACTGTTCCAGAATTTGTCAGTTCTTTTTAGAGGGAATCCATGGGCTGTGAGTTCGGAGCTAGCAAATGTGAGTCTTTCTACTCCACCATCTTGGCTCCGCCCCCATAATAAGAACTTAAAACACGTTTGATGAATGACTGTTTAAAAGATCTACTTAGAAGAACTTAGCAGCTTTCTCCCTCCAAAAATAATTCAGAAAACAACAATAATTACTGATCCACATACTTACTTTTCCATCTTTTTAGAATCTTTGAGAATTATCTATATGTGAATCAGAAGTATAATTCATAAACATATGAAAAGAAAATAAGCAGACTTCCACAAACGATTTCCTGAAGGAGTCAAACAATTGAGTGGTAGAGAATCAAAAATCCCATTGTATTTTTTGCTTTTTGGTTATAAAAATGCATTTTGCTCAATATAGTAAAACACAACATCCAAAATGAAATCTCATAAGTCTATGTTTAAAAAAAAAGGCTTGGAAAATGCAAATACATGGAAAATTTTAATAAACTTTTGATCATTAATGCAAAATGAGGAATCCAAAAGAAAGTTGTTTGCCAAAAGTGTGCTATCATGGGAAATATGCCACACCACATGATAACAGTACCCAGATGCTTATGTTTAGAGGTAACATTGTAATGATCATATCAAATTCCAGAAAATGTAAGTATACGGATTTTTTTCACCAAGAATTGTGGTTTTTCCAAAGATGGTATAAAAGTCAATGCAGGAAAAAATAACCTAAGTGGATGAAAAGTCTATTACCTATAACACTGTCTCCAAATTAGGGTGCATATAATTCCCCATGTGTACAACAATCCACTTGGGTGTGCAAATAAACTATTAATGCTGAGGCTTATGCACTGCGTCCATTATCTTTGTACCCACTGCTTGCCTCTGAATGTGTGAAGTGTTCTCTGTGCAGATTCAACTGCTGCAAATTCTCTCAGTGATAGAGATGAAGCATTAGTCAGGACCCTTCCCAATATGATCCTGTCCTCCATCTGATCATCCCAGTGCAGCATTTGTGTACACATCTAGTAATATCCTTTAGATTGGGTTATATAACTTGTTGAAAAGACCTTTCCAAAGATTTAGGGCTCTTTTGTCTTCTGACTTCAGGAGAACAGAAGAGTAACATCTACCCACACAAATATGAAATGAAGAATAGCAGGACAGGAAAATATATAGCCATGTCAATAGCAATAGAAAGAAAAAGAGAAAGGTGAATTAATTAGTAATTGTTGACAATAACTGCTGTTTTCAGTGGTCTAATGTCAGGAGTATAATTTTCTACTCAACTACTGCCAAACTTCTCTTCTCCCAACTTATAATAGCTACTCTTGGATCTGAGATCTAATAGACTCACTTAATATTAAATTTACTGGTAAGTTTTCAATAAATATCTTCGCATAATTAGTGTATGGAACAGAAAAATAATAATTTAGTATAATTTTCTAAGTATAGCCAATGTTGCATTTTTATTTAAAAGATCATCCGTTTTCTAGGGATCTTTTTCAGTTATCAAGGCCAATAAAACTTTTGAATGAAACTTAACATAGAACCATTGCATCAAATATGTATCACAACATGCAAAATCAAAGTTTCAAAACATTCCATCAATTTACTCTCAGTGAAAATCATATATTAGTAACAACAAAAATAAATTTTATCCCACAAATGAAAGAAAATTTATATGTGCATATAAATAATATTTATCCACTCTATCTTTTACTTCCCATTATATTTATGCTGATATTTTATGAGGAATATGACATAAGTGGATTGCAGTACGTGTATAATATAAATAAGATAACATGATTTATTTGGTAATGGCTGATGATAAAAATTAAAGATAGTGACTCATATTTTTGATAGATACTGTGGTTGAACAGTAAAATAGATTCAAAGATGAAGGATAGGATGACAGACAATTTATATGATTATAAGATTAAATGTTTAAATTTAGAAAGGACTGAGTTTCAACCACATAGTTGAAAAATGGGTTTGAATTTTGGAAGTTAATATATTTTAAATGATTCAAAGAAAATTCTTTGTAAAGACATAACTTATCAACACATATTTTCTTACAATGTCAGAAGTCTAATTCCATGTATCATTGAATACTACAGTCTCAGAGAAATCTAATGTATGAATAATCAAAAAAATAATGGAAAGAAGTTTGGTAGGCTTAAATAAACTGTGGGAGTTTTAAAATAATAAACTGCATTCTAGGGGAATGTTAGTGAAGGAAAGAAGTGGGCTAGTCACATGAACAGATAATCAGATTGAACTTTACACAAGTACCCTGAATGTGTACAAAAAATGAAGCCATCATCTTGGACATCTTTCTTTTGGAACACTTATCTATAACTTGGAGTAGTATTACTCAGTATGAAGAAGTGTAAAAGGTTGTTAATTGCTCTAATGGCAGCAGTTGCTCATTGATAATAGCATAAATTCAATGAAGTTTTGGAAAACTGAATAAATTGTACAACCATTTAGTTACTGTAATGTGAAAACTTGTGCATTCTCTTTTTTTTCCCCTCTTCCCTACTTCAGTTCCTCAATTGTGCTTCTTGCAAGAAGATAATTAGACAAAATTCCTTGGTCAGTCATCTTCCTAGGGGAAGTAGATTTTTAATAAAAAAGAAATATGTGAAAGGCAAAAGTAAAGCAGACTATGAATGGAGTCACTGATGTAGCAAGAAAGTTGAATAATGACCTTTATAGGATAAATGTAAAAATACTGAAAGACAAGGTTTTGAATTTTCCCAAATAGCGGAAACAATTTCAAAAGCATATGTGTTATTCATCTTGGAATATTTTCCCAGCAGCACTTAACCTTCTTTACAATAATTGTACTTAAAAAAAAAGTGACAACTTCTAAGCAACATTTATTTGGAATATGCATAATATGAAATTTTATAATTGAAAAGTATCAAAAATTTCCATGCTTTCACAGAAACACAAATTCTGGCAAATGGTAAGTATAATAAATTCTATAGAACCTGGGGAGAACATCTGAAAGATACTTCACATACTATTAAGAAAAGGAGTTTGAGGTTATCTGTTTAGGATTCACAAAATGTCTTTTCTAATTCGAGCTTCACAATTATAAACAGTTCCAATATCACTGCAAGGCAACTGATCCATTTTCCAAGTTCATTAAATGTTTATAACAGTAGAAAATGCCTTAATTTCTCAAATCCCAAAATAATGTAACATTTAATGCTTTCATAACATTCACCACATTATTTTCTCTCCAGGTTTGTTTCTTTAAACATTTTATGGGGGAAGCCGAGCCAAGAAGGTGGAGTGAGAGCAACGACTCTCTGAAAAACTCCTTCAGGTACCTCTGAAAGGAGAATGTGACTAAATTTTGGAGGTGCAGAATCCAGTGGGAGACAGAAGGTGAAAGAATTGGAGCTCAGGTTGGGCTAGAAGATCCACGGGAAGGATCTGTTCCGCTGGGGTTGAGTCCACAGCGCACAGGGTAGTGTGGACAGCAGAGCAGAGCAGAAGGGACCCAAGAAAGCTGAGGGTGAGCAGAACCAGAGTAGTGGCACAAAGGACGGGAGACAAGCTGAACTGACTCAGTGAAAGCCACCAAGCACCAGCTATCAGCACAGCAGCTCCTGAGACGTTCAGCCCGAAGATCGAACTTCGGTAAGTCACCTACTTGAACTTCCGGAAGCCAGGATGGCGGAAAGAGCAGTAAATGCTCTCTCCTCTCCCCTTGATGACCATTACAGAACCATAAAATATTTCCCCAGAAAAATCCCAGATCAGCAGAAACAGTAGAAGGAGGCCAAGAGTCTCATAACACCTGAGAGAAGGAAAAGAGTTAAGGGGGATTCCTCCTACAGTGGCAGAGGCAAACCAAAAAGACAGAGGACCCATGGCAGGGAAAACTTGCACCAGTACCCAGGCAAGCCTCAGCACCAGGAGAGAAGCCCCAGGAGGGGTGGGAACATGCATTAGCATCTAGGCGTGCCTCAGCTGTCCAGGGGAATCAGAAAGACAATAGGGCAGCTAGGATTACCAGCCCCTGAGCTTGCCTTTGCCACAGTTCAGCTGAGGAGATCTCCTGTGACCAGACCACTTCTCCCCCACACTTAACAAGCTAAACCAAGGGCTGATTGGGGAAACACAAAACAAAAACCTGCTTTTAGTTTTTTCACACATCAGCTCAGTAAAATGTTCTCTAGTTTTGGACTGAAAGAACCAGAAGTCACAACACTCAATCAAAATCATGAATAAGAAAAAGCAGAGGACCGAAAGAATCATAGAATCTTTCTATGGGGATAAGGACCAAAACACAAACACAAAGAGGTCACAGCTGAGACTGTACTTCCATCTGAATCTTCAGAAGTGACTATGAAATGCTCAGCAGCACAAGCAGCTCTCCTGGAACAGCTGAAGAAGGAAATAGAAGATAAACTGGCCAATGATCTAAAAATTATTAGGAAAGAATTCACTGATGAGAACATCTCTTTGAAAAGGAAAATTTAACAAATGGAAAAAGAAGTTCAAAAATTAACTGGAGAAAATTACTTCCTAAAAGGGCAAATGGAAAAGGAAGTACAAGAATTAACTGGAGAAAATAACTTCATAAAAGGGCAAATGGAAAAGGAAGTACAAAAATTAACTGGAGAAAATAACTGCTTCAAAGGAAAAATTGGGCAGATGGAAAAGGAGATGCAAAAGTTACTGCAAGAAAACAATTTGATAAAGATTAGAAATGGGAAAGTAGGAACTAATGACACAGTAAGAGAGAAAGAATCAGTCAAACAAAATATAAAGAATGAAAAGATAGAAGAAAATGTAAAATATCTAATTGGAAAAACAATTTACCTGGAAAATAGTTCCAGAAGAGAAAACTTAAGAATTATTGGCCTGCCAGAAACCCATTATGGAGAAAAGAACCTGGACAATATCTTCCAGGAAATCATCAAGGCAAACTGCCCAGAAGTACTAGAGTCAGAGGGCAAAATAGTCATCGAAAGAATTCACCATTACCCTCCTGAAAACCCCAAGAAATATGGTTGCCAAATTCCAGAGCTATCAAGTTAAAGAGAAAATTTTACAAGCAGACAGAGAGAAACAAATTAAATATCAAGGAGATACAGTCAGGATTACACAGGACCTAGCAGCTTCTACATTAAAAGATCGAAAGAACTGGAACCCAATATTCTGTAAGGCAAAGGAGTTGGGACTACAGCCAAGGATCAACTACCCAGCAAAGTTCAGGATAACATTTCAGGCAAGGAGAAAGTCATTCAATGAAGTAAGGGATTTCCAGAGCTTCCTGACCAAAATTAATAGACAATTCAATCTTCAAATACAGGTCATAAGAGAATCATAAAAAGGTAAACAGGAGGGGTGGGGAAACAACTTGTTACTCAATTAGGGCAAACTGTTTACCTCTCTATAAGGGAAAATGATACCTGTTAATCTTGAGAATTGTGCGGTTATTATGAAATATAAAAGGGATATACATAGAGGGAACCGGTAAAAGTAAATGATGTAATGATAAAAAATATGATTTAAGTATGAGAAGGGATTGTAATAGGAGGTGTAAAAAGGAGGAAGCAGAAAACGGCAAATTACATCACAAGAAGAAGTAAAAATCATAGTTGAGGGAAAGAGGGGAGGGAGATGAGCATTGTGTGAGAGGTACTCGCATTGGATTTGTTTAAAGGACAGAACAATAAACTTAAGTAGATAATCCCAACTAGCTCTATAAGCAGTAGGACAGGAAGGGGGAAGAAAAGGGAGGGAGGCTAAAATAAGGAGTTTAAGGCAGTAGGAGGAGGTGGTGAAAAGTGAATACTATTGAGGAGGGGAAGGGAGAAAGGAGAGCTAAAAGCACAAAAAATGGGAAAGATGATGGAGGGAAATACACAGATTGTAATCATAACTGTGAATGTGAGTGGAATGAACTCTCCCATAAAACAGGGATGGATAGAAGAATGGATTAAAAACCATAATCCAACAATATGCTGCTTACAAGAATTACATTTGAAATTGGGGGATACACATAGGATAAAGGTCAAAGGATGGAGAAGAATATATTGTGCTTCAGCTGATGGAAGAAAGGCAGGAGTAGCAATCTTAACCTCAGACAAAGCAAAAGCAGAAATAGATCTAATCAAAAGGAATTAGGATGGAAACAATATCCTGCTAAAAGGCACCACAGACAATGAAGCAATATCATTTCTAAACATGTATGCTCCAAGTGGTATAGCATCCACATTATTAGAGAAGAGGTTGGGGGAGTTGAAGGAAGAAATTGACAGCAAAACTATCCTAATGGGGGACCTCAAAGTCCCTCTTTCTGAACTTGATAAATCTAACCTCAAAATAAACAAGAAAGAGGTTAGGGAGGTAAATAAAACTCTAGATAAGGTAGATGTGATAGATCTTTGGAGAAAATTGAATGGTAATAGAAAGGAATATACCTTTTCCTCAGCAGTACATGGAACATTTACAAAAATTGACCATGTAGTAGGACATAAAAATCTTACAATCCAGTGCAGAAAGGCAGAGATAATCAATGCATCCTTCTCAGATCATAATGCGATAAAAATTATATGTAACAAAAGGCCATGGAAAGAAAAATCAAAAACCAATTGGAAACTAAATAATCTAATCCTAAAGAAGGAATGGGTTAAAGAAGAAATCATAGAAACAATCAACAACTTCATTCAAGAGAATGACAATAATGAGACAATCTACCAAATCTTATGGTATATTCAAAAATTTTAAACAAGATTTTAGTAAAATGAATACAGCATCTTATCAAGTGAATATTACATTATGATCAGGTAGGTTTCACACCAGGAATGCAGGGCTGGTTCAATATTAGGAAAACTATTAGCATTATTGATCATATCAACAACAAACCTAACAAAAACCACATGATTTTTCAATAGATGCAGAAAAAGCTTTCGACAAAATACAATACCCATTCCTATTAAAAACACTGGAGAACATAGGAATAAAGGAAACTTTCCATAAAATAATAAGATATACCTAAAACCTTCAGCAAGCATTCTATGCAATGGGGTTAAGCTAGATGCCTTTCCAATAAGGTCAGGGGTGAAACAAGTATGCCCACTATCACCACTATTATTCAATATGGCACTAGAAATGCTAGCGGTAGCAATTAGACAAGATAAAAAGATTGAAGAAATAAAAATAATCAAAGAAGAAACTAAGTTATCACTCTTTGCAGACAATATGATGATATACTTAGAGAATCTCAGAGATTCAAGTATAAAACTACTTGAAATAATAAACAACTTTGGCAAAGTTGCAGGTTACAAAATGAACCCCCACAAATCTTTTGCATTCCTATATATTAGCAACAAAGTCCAACAGCACGAGATAGAAAGAGAAATCCCATTTAAAGCTAGAATAGACACTGTAAAATACTTAGGAATTCACCTGCCAAAACAAACCCAGGGATTACACGAACACAATTACAAGACACTTTTAGCACAAATGAAGTCAGATTTAAGTAAGTGGAAAAATATCAGGTGTTCATCGGTAGGCCGAGCTAATATAATAAAAATGACAATTCTACCTAAATTAATTTACTTATTTAGTGCAATACCAATTAAACTATAACAAAATTATTTTCTAGATCTGGATAAAATAACATCAAAATTCATTGGAAAAACAAATGGTCCAGAATATCAAAGGGGTTAATGAAAAGAAATGCTTGGGAAGGTGGCCTAACGCTACCAGACCTCAAATTGTATTATAAAGCAGCAATTATCAAAACCACTTGGTATTGGCTAAGAAACAGAGGGGTAGACAAATGGAATAGACTTGGCACCCAAGACACAGTAGGCAAGGAATATCACCTCCTGTTTGATAAACTCAAAGACCCCAGCTTCTGGGATAAGAACTCTGTTCGACAAAAATTGCTTGGAAAACTGGTTAACTGTGTGGTGGAAATTAGGCATAGACCCATGCCTGACACCATACACAAGAATAAAGTCCAGATGGGTACATGATTTAGGTATAAAGATTGATACCATGAATAAACTAGAGAAGCAAGCAATAGTGTATTTATCAGATTTATGGAGAGGGGAAGAATTTTTTCTAAAGAAACGATAGAAAGTATTATAAAATGCAAGATGGATAATTTTGATTACTTTAAACTGAAAAGCTTTTGCACAACCAAACTCAATGCATCCAAAATTCGGAGGGATGTAGTAAATTGGGAAAAAAAATTTTACAGCTAAGCTTGGGGATAAAGGCTTCATTTTTAGAATATATAGAGAACTGACTCAAATATATATATAAAACAATACAAATCATTCCCCAATTCCCAATTGATAAATGGTCAAAGGATATGAACAGGCAATTTTCAGGTGAAGAACTTAAAGGTATCTATAATCATATGAAAAAATGTTCTAAATCACTAGTGATTAGAGAGATGCAAATCAATACAATTCTGAGGTACCACATCACACTTATAAGCTTGGCAAACATGTCAGGGCAAGAAAATGACAAATGCTGGAAAGGATGTGGGAGAGTTGGAACACTAATTCATTGTTGGTGGAGCTGTGAGATCATCGAACCATTCTGGAGAATGGTTTGGAACTATGCCCAAAGGGCTACAAAAATGTGCATACCCTTTGACCCAGCAATATCGCTACTAGGACTGTATCCCCAAGAGATTTTAAAAATGGGAAAAGAACCCAAATGTACAAAAATATACATAGCAGCCCTCTTTTTGGTAGCCAAGAACTGGAAATCAAGGAAATGCCCATCAATGGGGGAATGGGTTAATAAATTATGGTATATGAATGTAATGGAGAACTATTGTGCCATAAGAAATGATGAACAAGAAGACTCCAGGGAGGCCTGGAAGGACTTACATGATCTGATGGTGAGTAAAAGGAGCAGAACTAGGAAAACTTTGTGCACAGCAACGACCACAGTGTGCGAGAGTTTTTTATGGTAGACTTGGAACTTTGTAATAACACAAGAACTCACTAAAATAAACAATCCCAATGAAGATTTTCTGAGGCAAAATGCCTCCCACACTAAGAGAAAGAAATATGGAAGTCATTCGCACTATGTAGCAGATCATGTTTGTGTTTGTGTGGGTTTTAGTTTATTATGTTTTGATTTGTTATATGATTTCTTCCATTTATTTTAGTGCAACTACATAGCCTGAGTATAGTGAAAATGTGCTCAGTAGGAAATTATATGTAGAACCTATACAGAATTGTATGCTCTCATGGGGATGAAGGGGGATAGCCGGGGGAAGGTGTGGGGGGAATAAAATCTTAATTTTAAGGAAGTGATTGTAAGACATTTAAAAATAAATAAATAATTTTTTTAAAAAAAGAAACTTTCCCAATAAATATTGGAATAAAGTAAAAAAAAAAATTTATAGCATAATAAAAATCATGCTGTGGTTTTCATTATGATTTTTAAAAACATATCCTTTGTTTTCCCATCAAAGAATAAATGAATAAGTCAACCCACCTTGGATTTTAACTAAATGTCATATGAAGACCCTTATATGCATCCTTTCTCTTTAGAAAGGATCTTGAACTCTAAATCTCATTTGCTCATATTTTCAAAACATTCAGAAATGTGAAATTTAAACACTTCCATTTGGAATATTACTTGTGGTTTTTCATTCTTTCAATTGACAATTTTTTTATCTCTCTGTCAAATAATTTATAACACAAATCTTTCATGTCATGATACATTCATCTTTAGTGCTTATATGAGGAAACTTATTCCAAGAAATATGTCCCTAGATTCATGCTGATTATTTTCCAGGGCCCCAAAATGAAACGGAGTGCAGTAGAAAATACTCAGAGACAATTAAGTTGTATTATTACTAAATTATTTAGTTTCCTTAGCAAGGGAAATCATACCCCTACACACAAATATACACATACACTTACAAATGGACATAGATAAATGTGTACATGTAAATGTGTATACGTACATAGAAAATTATGAGTGAGACATGGAGTGTGAGAAGAAAAAGCCAATGGTTTATGTGTTTGAATAATTAGAAAAAGAAAAAGGATAGACAGCAAGACACAAGGCAAAATATTTAATGTCCCTATTAGATTTCTTGACTCCTCATGCTTTATTCAGAAATTGTATTCTTGCCAAAACCTTTCCATCTTATTTTTCTATATGCCTGTGAAGGATTAGAGTCACCAAGCAAAGCCAAGAATGAACACCAAGAAGACAGAATGGAGGTTATTTTGGAGAAAATCGTGATTTTCTTTTGATGAAAGATCTAGGAAATTTGATTTGCACAACCCTGATTCTGCATCATAACTGTAAAATGACTGATAATAGTTTTATTAAAAACAAAATCAACCATCTACTATAAATGTTGGGTGGGTTGTGTGTGTGTGGTGTGTGTGAGAGAGATTTAAAGCAAATGCATGATATAGTTTTTCTCAAGCTGTAAAACATCATCTGTGAATATATGTGTTGTTGTGAAATAGTAACTTCTATTTATCCTTAAGGAATATACTGTTTTTAAAGGGATAATTGTCGATATTTACCCTTCTTCTATATTTATATTTAAATAAAATGAAAAATATTAATAAAAATTAAGTACTTCTAAGCTACTGGCCCCAAATTTTGGGATCTGATGGAGTTTTCTTCCCATCATTCCCCATGCCGAGTAAATCTAGAAGATATATTGGACACATGATGATTCCAGTGCTTTCCACGTAAAGCTGTTTCCTTACAACAATTAACTTGTATTGCATTACAAAACATTAAAGGACAAGAATACCTGCAGATTGGAACTGTCTGGATTTCTGTAATATCTGTACTAATGCTTGACGAATCTTTTTCTGTTGTTGTTATTGGGCAAACCTATCACAAAGTGGTATGAAAAAAGATGTTTAATCTATAGGTAAAAGATTTATATTCAAATCACCAACTTTGCAGCCATCTTCCTATCTTGCTATTTCTATAATGTTAGTCAAGAGGATTCACCTCAATTTTCCAAAATATATATTTAATATAAAATATTATATGAGATTGAATTATGTAATATTTAAGGACCATCCATCCCAGTGTTTTAAAAGTGTTGGATATTCCAGTGGTTTATTTTAGAATTACTTTCTACAACAAAAGAAAAAAATGTTGAGCAAATTATTGTGAAATACATTATTTTATTTAAATGTATATATATATATATATATATATATATATATATACACACACTTGAAATAGTTGTTGCATACAAATACTATGTAAAATATTAGTATCTTTAATAAACTAATTGAAGGATAAATAAATGGAAACTTATGAATATGTCCATTTTACTTGACTTGAAACTTAAATTTCAAGTCTAAATATTAGCAGAACAGTATAATCATGATATATTAAAAAGGAAAATAAATTTCTTTCCTTGAACTTACATATAGAGAATATTTTACAATATATAGGAAGTGCCATCTCGTACTATAAATTGGATTCTTATTATCCAGAAAATTCTTTATTTCTTGCTTTGAGTAAGGATGGAGTTGAGGTAAGGACACCAATAAGAAAGACATTGCAATAGTTTGGGTTTTGAAAAATTGTACTAGAAAGGTAGAAATTTCAGTGGATAGAAAAAGGCATGTATGAAATTTTTATAAAATTTATAAATATTGTTCCTTAATTCTATATAAATTTTATTGGTTAAACCAATAGAATTTGGCCACAGAATGAACATGAAAGAATGAGGAATTAAATATGATACCTAGTCTATTAACCTAGGTGACTGGGAAGATGGTACCCTTGAAGGAAATAGAGAAACAAAAAGTGTGGAAGATTTAGGAGAAAATATGGGTTCTGTTTTACACATGCTAAATTTAATATGTCCATTGGAATTCAGTTTGAGAAATCTTATCATCAGTTAGAGATGATAAACTGGGAATTGGGAAAGAAATTAAAGTTGAGATTCTAGAGCTCATGGTTTAATCCATTAGAGCTGATGAGATCAACAAGGAAAAATAATATAGTAGCAGCAGAGTATTCATTACAGAGCTTTGGGGGAAGAACCAATTTTAGCATATATAAGGTAGATCAGAGTACAGAAGAGGAGACAAACAATGAGTAGTCAGACATGTATGAGAAGAAGTCATGGAAAGCAGTGTCATGACAACTTTAATAGGAGAGTATCAAGAAGGACACCATGTTTAACATTGTCGAACACAAGGATAAGTTGAGAAGGATAAGGATTGATAACTAAATTTTCTGTAGCCAGAGACCATTTGTAAGTTTACGGAAAAACTATTTCAGTTGAATGATAAGATAAGAAATCATTGATTAATGGAGGAACTAGTTATAGATACCTTTCTGAAGAAATCAATCCATTAAATGGGGTGACTGTGAAGGAACGCAAGACAGATCAAATAGGTGGGTTTTTTTGAGTCATGGTATATGTAGGAGTCTTAAGTATGTTTGTATCGAGTAGGGAGACATGGAGTAATGATGAATTTGAAGCTCAGTAAGAGAGTTTGGAGGACAGAAGGAGAAATATCATGGACAAGGGAGACAGAATGGGATCATGCCCAAGTAGAAGGAGAACACAGTGGCCGAAAGCAACTGTGTCATATAAGATGAAGAGGAAGAGGAGTTCTTGGTAAATGGTCTAATGTTTGTCAGAGACGTAAGAGGCAAGTTTCTCAATTTGGTGGTTGGGAGGAAGACCCATGTGAAGTTTGAAAAGGGAAGAAAAGGTTTAGAAAAACCATTCTTGTGACTGTGTGACTGTGAAATCAGCAATGATTTCAGGAGGTGCAAAAGTGTTGCCTTGTAGTAGTGAGGGACCAATTGAGACTATGTAAAAAATTAGTGATAGACCCAATTTATTGCATTTTTCTAGTGGAAAAGAAATTAATTTTATTCAATTGTGCATTTGATAATGACTTGTCCCAGAAAAAATGTTCCGTTTGAATTCCATGGAAAAAACAGAAGACTGAAATATAAGAATACATGTTGCTTCCATAAATGATTTTAAATAATATTTAATATGTCCAATAACATGTAAACATAATTTTTAACATTACTTTATGAAATTAAACATTAAAACTTCTCTCCCTACCCTCCTCTCAAAAACAACAAGTAAATTTACACAGTTTAAACACGAGGAACTTTGCAACACATATTTCCTTATTAGTCATGTTGTAAAAGAAAATGCAGACAAAAATAATTAAAACTTAAGGAAAATGAAAAATAGTATGCTTCCATCTGCATTAAGAATCCATCTGTTCTTTCTCTGGAGATGTATAGTGCTTTATATCATGAGTATTTAGGGTTGTATTTCTGATAATAGCAGGTGTTTTTCCTTCATTCTCAAAGAAGGCTATGACATCATGTTGCTGATGCCATGACATCCAAGTGAATTGGATTTAACTAAAGCAGGCTGTGCAAAGTAACCAGTTTCATTTTCTCCTCCAGAAACATATGGTTCAAGTGGCCAGATACAACTAGAGATAGCTCCAAATGTGATGGAAGACCTTATCTTTTAAAGCAAAAGTTTTTAGCATCTCTGCTTGACTGGGACAATGACCATTTAGTAAGTATAGGTAAACAAACAAACAAACAAAATCTGAGGCAAAGAATGGCATCTTTAACATAGCTCAGAAATAATATAGTTTCTGACAAAAACAGAAAGTTGATAGAGGCTCAAACAATGACCAAATGGAGCTTGACCTGGGAGCTATTATTGGTCAGTTCCCAAGAACAGAATGGTTTGGGTTTAAGGCATGGAGTTTAGGAAAGAACTCTATCTTGTAACCCCCAATATATCTTACAATAGTTCAGAAGTGTAAAGAAGGAAGAATGAAAGGAAAGAAGTATGAAAAGAAGGAAGCAAATAAGGAAAGATAAGAGCTATATTGACCAAGTGGTCAGTGCCACTTGGGTCCCCAGTGTGGTAACTCCTAGGGCTCACAGAATTGCTGTTTTTCCTTTGTTCTTTGAGAGGACCAAAGCTAAGTCATTCATAATTGATCACCAATCAATATTGCTGTTATTGTGTACAATTTTCTCCTGGTTCTGTTCATTTCACTTTGCACCAATTCATGTAACTCTTCACAATATTTTTCTGAAATGATCCTGCTTATCCTTTCTTGTTGTGTAAAAATATTTTGTTTCATTCATATGCCACAACTTCTTCAGACATTCCCCAATTGATGGGCATCCCCTCTATTTCAACTCCTTGACACCAGAAAAAGCTTATATAAATATATTTGTACATATAGGTTCTTTTTCCTTTTCTAAAGCATTTATTTTGGAATGACTAAAGAAGATGTAGTATATGAACTCAATGGGATGATACTGTACTATAAGAAAAGATGGACAAGTAGACTTCAGAGAAATTTGAAAAGACTTGTATGACCTGATACTGAGTGAAGTGAGCAGAACCAGGAGATCACTGTACACAGTAACAGATGTGTAATGACTGACTTTGATAGACATCTCTTCTCAGCAATGAAAGGACATAAACTGATTCCTAAAGACTCACGATGCCACTTGCATCAAGAGAAAGAACCATGAGGTTTGAATGCAGATTGCAGCATACTATTTACTCTCTTTTTTATTCATTGGTTTTGTTTTGCTTTGTTTTCTTTTGTTTTTTATAGTTCCTCCCATTCATTCTAATTCTTCTGTACAACATGACTAATGTAAATAAGCTTAATAGGACTGCATATGTTGAAATCATATTGGATTTCATGCTTTCTTTCAGATGGGTGAGAGAAGGGAGGTAGAGGGAATTTAAAATTTGTTGAAGTGAATGTTGAAAATTAATGATTAATTAAATATAAAAAAAGAAAAAAGTCTCTTTGGGATACAGACCTAGTAGTGATATTCTGTAATTTATTCTGTGTAGCCAAAAATGGATGGTGAAGGATTTGATAAGCTCAAATAGAGGTCCAAAGAAAACTGGCTTTCAAGGATTTTGTCTTCTCTTTTTTGCTGTGATTTTTGTTGTTGTCATTGTTTAATCAGTGTTGGTGACCTTGTATAAGTCATTTAAACTCTACTTCAAGTCATGCCTTTTACACATGCTATCTGTGTGATAAAAGATGAGTCATCCACTTTCTAATTGTTTCAGCTAATATTTAAATTTAAGTCCTTCCTTTTTAAAATAGTTGGGAGTGGGGAGAGAAAACATTGAATCTGCAATAGGAGCCCTTTTTCAATTTCCATCACCCACAACCTATGTGACCTTAACTTCTTTGGACTTCAGATTCCTCATCTGTAAAATGACGAGGTTATACTTGATTGGATTTGAGACTATTCCAGTTCTAGATTTTTGATTCTATGATACACATGCACACATTTACACACACGTACACATACATATGTGTGTAAGTATCAGTAGTTTGAGAAGCTCTGAAATTCATTATCTCTTGCTATCTGCCCATCCATCTTTTTCTGTGTCTCCTTTGTTTATCTATGTATCTTCCCACAATACGTACACACACACACATACACACATATATATATATATATATATATATATATATATATATATATATATATATATATATAGGTATGTGTATACATATATATATATATATATATGTATACATATAGGACTGGAGTAGACAATGTTAGTGTGGAAAATTACTGGTCTAGTTGGAATTGGCTCCTCTTCTGTAATCTATAGTCTTAGGCAGTTGTTCAGGAATATTGAGAAATCTAATGACATAATAATTAACCAAGGATGGACTTGAGTCCAGTTTTTTTTTTTTCCTGAATCAAAACCTGAATCTCTTTCCACTCTGTAATTCTACTTCTAGACAATATTAACAAGAATAAGAAGCCATAAAAAGAAAACTATTGTTATTGTGAAGATAACCTTGCACATTTGAGAGACAACTTTCACAGAACTTCCTCATAAATATATTCAGATTAGTACATAAAGAAGTGTTATTAACATTATTTTGTGAATGAGATAACTGAGTTATAAAAGGGAAGGACAGTGAATGATGTAATGTTGTACAATGAGTAAGTTGCCAAATCAGATATTGAAACTGACTTTTCTCATTTCAAGTCAAGTGGTCTCACTTAGCCATATAATTCTTCCTCTGTGATAGTGAAAATCAATTTTCCTTGTTTTTTCCCTTTTCAATTAGTCACTTGTCATCTGGGAGAAGTAGCTAAAGTAACTGCCAGTTTCTTAAAATCTAAGAAAAGTAGTTCATTGAATTATTTGGAAGAAGATATTCTTGGAACTTTTAGTAAAAGGACTGCTAGCATTTTCCCTTAATGATGTTTTTCCCATGATAACACTTAATTTTTAATCACAGAAAAATTTTACTTCGTCATTTTAGCACTTTTTATCTGTTAGGAGGAATATTGCACAGCATATATTTTCCAATTAAGTATTCATTCTATTTATAAAATATATTTTGGGATTCTTTGCTTTCTAATAATTACCCACTACAAATGAAATGTGACTTATGTAACAGAGTGACATTTACCAAATGACTGACAGCTGGCTCAGAAGAAGAACATTTCCTCAACTAGACATGTATTTTACAAATTTGGAAGACTAAAATAAACACTGCCTTGAGTCATCTCTGAATATGCTATTTGGCAGTAATGAATGTATATACTTTTAATTCCCTGAGGAGAATTTCTGGTTTAAGTAATTAAGGACTCAGTGTCTCTTGTTAACATTTCAAAATCCGGGAATAAACATAAAGTCAGTCGGGTTTATTTTTCCCTGTAAACTTAGTATTTAGCATTCTTTCCTAATTTCTAGCTCTTTCCTTTTTAATTTTATTCCCCACCAAAACCCTTCTAATCCTTTTGGAATTATACAGCATAACTACTATTGAATATCACTTAAAAAAATTAAAGCTACAAGATTAGACGTGTATGTTTTCTCTATAACTTTGCATAGTTAGACCAAAGCTTCCAACTCTTAAGAATGTGTTATCAATGATAAGGAGGAGAAAGAGGAAGGATAGGAGGAGAAACTAGGAAGAGAAGGAGGAGAAGAGGGGAGAGAATGCAATACAGTTCAAGCCATGTTTTTTGTTTTTTTTTATGAATATAAATACTGGAAAAATTCCAGGACTACTGCAGTTCAGAACAGAGGGACATATGTTAGGAATGGTTTCCCAAAAGGAGTAGTTGAAAATTAAATAAAATCATGGAGACAAGAAAAAGACAGACAGTAGTTCCAGCAGCCAGTTTAGTGTCTACTTTTTATTCATCCAGAAAATAAGACTCTTACTTCATAAAATGTAGCATTAACATATGAGATATGTGATCTTTAGATGTAATCTTTATGATACATAAAAATTCAAAAAAACATAAGAAATATAATTTCAGTCCTTGTTTCACCATAACCATTGTAGAACAAAAGTAGAGAGATTCTACAGAGGTTTCAGACCTTGTAATTATTTCTGTGATCCTGTATCAGCAAGGCCCCAGAATACACAGGAGGGCCTGCTGCACAGATTTGTAGATTTGCTTTTCTGAAAGGAAAGGAACTTTTTAAGGATCAACAATCTACTTTAGTCAAGCACATATACCATCCACTTGGTTCAGGGGAAAAAGTCAGTCCTCTGAACTTCAAGGAAAATACAAACAGAAATTACTAGCAGAAATTACAAATAGAAAGGCCAGCAAATAGGGCTTCCAGCTGTCCGACCGTACATCACAGATGAACAGACAAACCCAACTGTCTGACTATACATATATAACTACCAGAGAGAGAAGCACCAATATGTGGGTTTTCAAAGTCAGGGATTCCTCTGTGGCACAGTGTCTCTTGACCAAACAAATACTTCCAGTGAGAGAGCCAGAGGGCATTACAATCCTTAAGGACTAGTGCCTCATTAGAAATTAACAAAAAGTTTGGGCCTTACTATAAAACAAATCTCCCCCAATCAAGCTTCCCTTAATAGTCAGGCCCATGAATTCATGGGGGAGATCTTTATCTCTCTTATTAACATTACAGATCCCATTTGGATTTTTCTTGGCAAAGATACTAGAGTGGTTTCTATTTCCATTTCTAGCTCATTTTATAGATGAACAAACTGAGGTAAGCAGCATTAAGTGACTTATTCAGGATCACATTGCTAGAAAGTTTCTGAGGCCAGATCTGAACTCAAAATATGAGTCTTCCTGACTCCAGGCCCAGCATTCTATGTACTGCACCACTTACCTAGTTCCAAAAAAGATACTGTCAGAGCAAAAATGGTGGAATAAAAACAGCTCTCCCCTAAACCTCTTCAAAGTCTTTTAAAAAATGAAACTCAATGAAATCCAGAGCTACAAAACTCACAAAATGACACAGTGAAATAAATCTACAGCCCAAGACAAACTGAAAAGTCAACCGGAAGGACATATCACACCAGCCTAGAAGTGGAACACCTTATGACTTGGACCTTGCCAGCACAGACAGTGCTGAAACAGGTTTCAGGGGAATGAATCACTGGCAACTGTGATGGTTTCCAGATTTCTCAAACCACATACACCAATAACAGGATAGGTTGGTGGGAAAACTCTGTGAGAAATTGGAGAAAGAGGAGAGTGAGTCCACCTGGGGTCTGGCTGCACCACAGGTCTGGGAGGTGGCAGCAGTAATAGTGTCTGCTTGCAGAGTTCTTGGCTCACAGGCAGTGCAGGATCAAGTGGATGACATAAAACCTCTGAAACCTGGGACACTACACCAACTTCCACCACTCACCACTATTGGAAGCAGAGCCCTACCTTGACAAAGAGTTTGAAAATCAACTCTTTGGGTAGAAAGATGAGAAAACAGTGAAAAAAAAAAACTTAGAATATAGAATCTTACCTTGGTGGCAGAGAAGACCAAAACATACAAGCAGAAGACAACAAAATCAAAGGTCATACATGAAAATCTTTCAAGAAAAACAGGAATTGGACACAGGCCATGGAAGACTACTGGTTCACTTTGAAAACAGCAACATTTTGTATACCTGCATTATGCTAATATATTTTACTTATCACTTCCTCTAATTAGAGACATTTGCTATAAAAGGAAAAAGCAGGGACATGCCAGATATGATAAGATGAATCATCCTTAGCTCTGCTTAAATTAAGTTTAGAGTCACTTTAATTCCATCTCATAGCCAGATTTAGGATTAGCAAGGTGGGAAGCATTCCTTTCCATAGGAAGATAATGGGGAACCTGAGCTTGGAGGGTCCCATCTCAGGTTGTCTAAAATTGCCCTCTTGGCTTTTCCCAAAGAAACCCTCTGAGTAGTTTGTGGCATTTCTCTCAGATACCAATTCTTTGCAGTCAACAATATCTACATTCAAACTCAAAGTAAAATCAGTGAAATCTCAAGAACTTTTACCTCAAATGACAGGCCTCACCAATCACAGTTTAATGCTAGATACAATTGTTTTTACTCTTATAGAGTTTCAATAAGCCATACAAATGTAACATGCCTTACACATATAAGAGATTTCATTTCTTAGTAAGCCAAGTTCATTATTTCTTGGAGATGATGACCTTGCCCCTCAAATTGTTTCTGGGAATTTGGCAAGTTTGTAAAAAGAAAAGGAAAAACCAATAGGGTCCCCAAAAAGTGGCTTATCTGCCTCCCAGCTCTGCTCTAGCTCCACTTCTTCCTGTTCCACCAGTTCAGCAAATTCCTCCCACCACAGGCTCCATGTGACTCAGACTCATGTGACTCAGGCTTCCATGTGACCCAAGCAGGTCACATGGGCCTATTAATGAATTAAAAATATCTTCCCATTTAAATTACCATTACATAGTACCAGGAGGTTGTAGAGTACAGCACCTGAATTAAAGTACAGAGACCAATGAGGAGGGGGGTTTGGTGGATGAGGAGGAGGGTCCTTTAAGAGCCTAATAGATTTCTGATAGGGATTGCTCTGCTTTAGGGAACTTGGAGTAGAAGTTCCAATTCTGCAGGTAGGAGCAAGAACCTGGGGTTTTAAGAAGAAAGCTTCATCTTCTTGAGTAGAGGAGTGGGTATCAGGGTGCCCAGACTCAGGGCTATTGACAGTGGGGCCCCTGCTGCAGTTCCTGTGCCTCACCCCTCATTCCTTTTGCCAGGTGGGGGAGGGTAACTCAAATTCCCTACTATTCTTCTAACTTTTCCACTACAATCTTAGCTTGGTCAGAGCCAGCATGATAGACTGAAGGATCTTAGTAATTCAAGCATTTCACTGTACCTGAACATTGGTCAGAGCTGGGATGACAGGGAAAAAGCACTGAAGCCATAGCCTCGAAAAAGCTGGGATCAAAGAGAGGAGAATTTTAGTGGTTCCAAACTTTCACTATAGCCCTGGTCTTCTCAGAACTGAACCACAGAGAGAAGGTACCTTAACCCTATCATCCTCAGATGTAAGACCACAGGGAGGTGAATGTTATTGGTGTTTTTTTTTACTCAAATAAACATTGCTTCTGTGTCCACTCCTTAAAACTTCTCTGAAAGTGAAAAGTTTTAACCCACCAGTCAATATCAGTGGGACTCTGGAAAAGATCTGGTGGTGACTAATTGACTCTCCCTTGTACTCAAGAGCTTAAAGCTTCATCTTCTGTTTTTTAGATCTGTGCATTTTCCAAATTTATCTAAGTGCCAAATAGTAATCAAAATGAATTCAATTATCTTGATCTATATTCCAAACGATATGACACAGTTCTCTTTTTGAGACCCAGGAAAATGTGAAGTGATAGTCCTATTCAAAAGTGCATCTTTGAAACCTGGCTCTCTTTGATAAGTGAATTGATCCCTTTGCTCTTAGATATGAGGAGAGAAATTTTCCCTGTCCTCTTTCCATCTTTCTTTCTACCTCAAGAACTTGGCCACAGTCGAGAGAGAGAGAGAGAGAGAGAGAGAGAAATTTTTTTGCAAACAACTTTTCTTTTTTTGTGATTCTTTTTTTTAATTTTTTATTTTATTTTATTTATTTATAAATGTTCTACAATCACTTCCTTAAAATTAAGATTTTATCCCCCAACACCTTCCTCCCCCTAACCCCCTCACTCCCCATGACAGCATACAATTCTGTATAGGTTCAACATATACTTTCCTATTGAGCATATTTTCACTATAGTGATGCTATGTAGTTGCACTGACATAAGTGGAAGAAATCATATAAGAAATCGAAACATAATACACTAAAACCCCCACACACACAAACATCATCTGCTACATTCTGTGAATGACTTCCATATTTCTTTCTCCGAGTGTGGAAGTCATTTTGCCTTAGAAAATCGTCATTGGGATTTTTTTTTCAGTAAGTTCTTGTGTTATTACAAAGTTCTAAGTCTACCAGAAAAAACTCTCACACACTGTGGTGATTGCTGTGCACAAAGTTTTCCTGGTTCTGCTCCTTTCGCTCAGCCTCAGATCATATAAGTCCTTCCAAGCCTTCCTGAAGCCTTCTTGTTCATCATTTCTTATGGCGCAATAGTATTCCATTACATTAAGAGACCATCAATTTTTTCTAGGCCAGATGCACATTTATTTGTTTGTTTTTCTTTTTCTCGCTGGTTGTATTTTATATCTGACAAGACGGCAGCGTCAGAGATTTTTATGCAGACACTGAGTAGTCAGACACTAACAGAAAACAAAAATAGTGATAACTTTTACTGTTCTTCTAGATTATACAGAGACCAAGTGCTATTACTGTTTTAGGTTTTGTTAGGATGGAAGTTGGGAATGAATGCTAGTAAGACTAAGGAAATACTCCTATAACAATGTTCATCTCTCCAGTGGTGTCCCACCAAAAGATGAGAAGAAAAATAAATTGAAAAACTCCCAAATAGATAGTCCTCTGTCTAGAGAGAATTTTGCTGACCACAATTGCTTTTGTCATTAGGTCCCAAGCAATCCAGTCAAACCTTCCTAGGTCCTTGAAAGACTCCCCAGAAAAGAGAAGGGGAAAATGATAGGCTAACCTTTGGATTAGAGAGGGTCCAATTCAGAAATTGATCCACAAGGAGAGGGAGGACATTAGCGACCCAAGGATGACCAAAACTCTTGCAGTTTTGTGATATATCAGGACGAAACTGTCTTAAAGAATTCATGGACAGACCACTTCTAATTCAAATATAGACATTTATTGACATTTGCAATTTCAAGAAGTAGACAAAGTTCCAAGAGGAACCAGCAACTTCAGAGAAAGCAAGACAGATTTTTCTAGGGCAAAGATGATATTATGAAACAGAAATTTAAACAGAATACAAGAATATGATTAATATTAAAAAACAGGAGGGGTTTTTAAGGGAGGAGGGGGTCCAATCTATGGTTCAGTGATTGAAAATTCTTGTCGTGCTGTCCTCCATTTGGCTAGCTATAGTGGTCCTTTCTGTTCAGGTCAGATAGGTATTATGCTACTGTCTTAGTCTAGCTCGATAGTGTGATTGTGATTGACCAAAAGAACAAACCTGTTCAAATGTGTGGTAATGGGTCTGGGGACAGTAACTAGGTAGAGATGGTGACTGGTTTCCCATTATAAGGAAACACTTGCTATTTCTGTGGGAACTAAGAGAGCAAAGACACACGTATTTTTCCGGTGAGCAGAGAGGCATACATGAAAAAGTTAATAGTCAAGAATCACCTACCCAGCAAACTACCACACAGAACAGCATATAATACTTCAGGGGAAAAAATGGTCATTCATTGAAATAGAGTACTTTCAAGTATTATTTTCTTAAATTGAATTATTTTATTTGTTTCTGTTTTCAAAAAATCATTAACACATATCTTAGATTTTTTTTCCACTCCCTGTCTCTTATTCCCCCTCCCTCACCACTCCCTCCGTGAGACTGCTTACAATTTTATAAAGGTTCTACACATGCATTCTTATTAAATGCATCTTGCATAGAAGAATTAAAATGAACTGGGGAAACCATAAAACAAAACAAAACATAATACAAAAGAAAACGGTCTATTTCTGTCTGCAATCCAGTTCCAGAGTTGTTTCTCTGGATACGGAAAGTGTTGTGCCTAAAGAGTCCATTGGAAATTTTATACATCTATGCGTTTCAATGACGTGCTATGTATACCAGAAAAATTCCTCACCCACTGTGGTTGTTGCTGTGTATGGAGTTTTCCTGGTTCTACTCCTTTCACTTGGCATAAGTTCATATAAGTCATTCCAGGCTTCTCTGAAGTCTTTCTATTCATCATTTCTCATAACAAATTACTATTCCATTGCATTCATATACCATTACTGGTTCGGTCATTTCTCAATTTATATTCATCCCCTTGATTTCTAGTTTTTGACCACCACAAAGAAAGCTCCTATAAATATTTTTTTTTATATGTGGAACTCTTTCCAATTTCTATGATCTCCTTGGGATAGAGTCCCAGAAGCAATATTGTTGGGTCAAAGGGTATTAATATTTTTGCAGCCCTTTGAGTATAGTTCCATATTGGTCTCCAGAATGACTGGATCAGCTCACAGCTTCACCAACAATGAATGAGTGTTCCAACTCTCCCATCTTTTCTCTAACATTTATCATCCTCCTCTTTTGTCATGTTAGCCAATCTGATAGGTGTGATGTGGCACCTCAGATTTCTTTGATGTTCACCTTTTTCATCAGTAGTAATTTAGAACATTTTTTCATATGATAATAGATAGATATAATTTCTTCCTCTAAAAATTCCCTGTGCATATCTTTGACCATTTATCAACTGGGGAATGACTCGTACTCTTGTACATTTGACTTAGTTCTCTATATATTTTATATATGAGGCCTTTATCACAGACAACAGTTGCAAAAATTCTTTCCGAGTTTTCTGCTTCCCTTATAATCTTGGTTGCATTGGGTTTATTTGTGCAAAAACTTTTCAATTTAATGTAATCAACATTATCCATGTTGCACTTCATAATGTTCTCTATCTCTTGTTGGGTCATAAATGTTTCCATAAATCTGACAAATACACAATTCCTTGCTCTCCAAATTTGTTTACACTATCAATGTTGATACCTAGATCATGTATCCTTTTCAACTATATTCTTATATATGGTGTCAGGCATTCATCTATGCCCAGTTGCCACAACATTACTATCCAGTTTTCCCAGTATTTTTGGCAAACAGTGAGTGCTTATCCCAGAAGCTCAAACAGCAGATTGCTACATTCTTTAACTAGTGTGTCTTGAGTGCCTAACATATTCCACTGGTCTAACCCTCTGTATCTTAGCTAGTAGCAAATGGATTTGCTGCTTTACAATACAATTTGAGATCTGGTAAGGCTAGGCTACCTAATCTAGCATTTCTTTCCATTAGTTCCCTTGACATTCTGGAACTTTTTTCTCCCAGATAAATTTTGATATTATTTTTTCTAGTTGTAGAAAATAATTATCTGGTAGTTGATTACTATGACACTGAAGAAGTAAATTAATTTAGGAAGAATTGTCATTTTTACTGTATTAGTTTGGCCTACCCACGAGCTACTGATGTTTTTCTACTTACTTAAATCTGACTTTATTTGTGTGAAAAGGGTCATGTAATTGTGTTTATATAGTTCCTGGGTTGGTTTTGCCAGGTAGACTCCCAGATATTTTATATGTTCTACCATTGCTTTAAATGGTATTTATTTTTCTATTTATTGCTGTTGGGCTTTGTTAGTAATATATACAAATGCAGATGATTTATATAAGTTTATTTTGTAACCTGCAACTTTGCAAAAGTTGTTTATTATTTCAATTAGTTTTTTTAATTAATTTTATTTATTTTCAGTGTCCTATAATCACTACCTTATAACTTGGATTTTCACCCCCTCACCCCTACCTTCTCTCTCCCTCCTTGAGACTGCATATAATTTTATATATGTTCTACAGATACATTCCTATTAAATGCATTTTCAACTTAGTAGTTGTATATAGAAGAATTAAAATGAATGGGAGAAATCATATAACAAACATAATACATAATACAAAAGAAAATTATCTGCTACATACTGTGATTTAATTTCATTGAATTCCATAGTACTTTATCTGGATGTGGATGGCATTTTGCCTTAAAAGACCACTGGGAATTGTTTTAAGTCCTTGCATTGCAATGAAATTCCAAGTCTACCAAAAATACTCTCACCCACTGTGGTAATTGCTGTACATAACATTCTGCTGGTTCTGTTCCTTTCACTCAGCATCAGCTCATATGAGTGTTTCCAGGACTCTCTGAAGTCTCTCTTCTTCATTTCTTATAGTGCAACAGTATTCCACTACATTCATATGCCATAATTTATTCAGCCATTCCTCAATTGATGGGCATCCCCTTGATTTCCAGTTTTTGGCCACCACAAAGAGTGTTGCTATAAATATTTTTCTACATGTGAAACCCTTTCTAATTTTTGTGATCTCTTGAGTATACAGTCCTGGAAGTGATATATCTGGGTCAAAGTGTATGCATATTTTTGGAGCCCTTTGGGTCTAGTTCCAATTGCCCTCCAGAATGTTTGTATCAGCTCACAGCTCCACTAACAAGGAGTTAGCCTTCCAATTCTCCTACATCCTCTCCAACATTTATCATCTTCCTATGCTGTCATGCTAATAAATCTGACAGGTGTGATGTGGTATGTCAGAGTTGTTTTGATTTGCATCTCTCTAATCAGTATTAATGTAGAGCATTTTTTGTTATGACTATAGATATCCTTAATTTCTTCCTCTGAAAACTGCCTGTTCATATCTTTTGACCATTTATCAATTGGGAAATGACTTGTATTTTTGTACATTTGACTCAGTTTTCTATATATTCTAGAAATGAGGACTACATCACAGACATTGGCTACAAACATTCTTTCCCAGTTTTCTGCATCCCTCTGAATCTTTGTTGCATTGAGTTTGGTTGTGCAAAAACTTGTCAGTTTAGTGTAATCAAAATTACCCCTCTTGCACTTCATAATGCTTTCTATCTCATCTTTAGTCACAAATTCTTCATTTCTCCATAAATATGATAAATAAATTATTCCTTGCTCCAAAAATTTGTCCATAGTATTAATCTTTATACCTAGATTATGGACCCATTTGGACTTTGTTCTTGTGTACGGTGTCAGGCATTGATCTATGTCTCCGCGACACTGTTATCCAGATTTCCCAGCATTTTGTGTCAAATCGTGAGCTCTTATGCCAGAATCTGATGTCCTTGGGTTTATCAAACAGTAGATTGCTGTATTCATTGCCTGCTGTATCTTGAGTACCTTGTATATTCTACTTGTCTACATATCTGTTTCTTAGCCACTAACAAATGTTTTTGATAATTGCTGCTTTATAATCCAATTTGATATCTGGTAGTGTTAGGACACCTTCCATAGCATTTCTTTTCATTAGCCCCCTAGATATTCTGGACCTCTTGTTCTTCCAGATGAATTTTGATATTATTTTTTCTAGCTCCATAAAATAATTATCTGATAGTTTAATTCGTATGGAACTAAATAAGTGAATTAATTTAGGTAAAATTTTCATTTTTATTATATTGACTCAGCCTACCAATGAGCAACTGATGTTTTCAGCAAGGTAGATGCATTTCCAATTAGGTCACAAGTGAAACAAGGATGTCCAGTATCACCTCTGTTATTCAATATAGTATTAGGAATGTTAGCTGGAGCTATAAGAGAAGAAAAATGAGTTGAAGGAATTGGAATAGGCAAAGAAGAAACTTAGTTATCTCTCTTTATAGATCATATGATGATATACTTAGAGAATCCCAGGGAATCACATAAAAAGCTACTTGAAATAATAAACAAGTTTTTCAAAATTGCAGGTTACAAAGTAAACTCATGTAAAGCAGCAGGCTTTTAATTGACCTACTGACATAAATCACATATCAACAGAATATTGTTGACATGCATCTGAGACTACAATATCTATATTTACTTAAAACCAAAAACCAATGAGAATGCAAACAAAAAAGTAACAAAAAATTAACTAAATCTTTTACAGGAAAAACAAAATATTACCCGAAAGTTTCTCAAATTTCTTTACCTCCTAATGTTATATCACACAAATTTTCTTAAATTTTTAACAAATTTTTCCAAATGTGTATCAGTTTTTCCTACTCTCTGGTTTTTTACTACAAAGCACTTTATAATAAATGTCTACAGTATACTTAATCAAATAAAGTTTATTAATAAATGGTGAGACTGTGATGCACATGACTTTACTGGTAGCATCAATTTACAAAATTTATATTCTCCTTAATGAGATACATGATATTTCAAAATAAATATGTGAAATTCTACACAAGAGACAAGAGCAACAGATGAAGGATGATATCTGTTATGCAAACTATAATGTGCTTTTAAATGATCAATGCTTAGAATCAGTTAATACTCCATCATTCTTTGGATGGATACTATAAATGGATTGTTAAATGGAATCAGGACATAATATCAGTAGAACAACCTGAGTAATCTTTAGGAAATTGTAATTTTTAACAATTAACTAAATGTTCAACTGTATGTGTATGTGTTATGGCACTATTTTCTACCTTGCACAAAGGTTGATCGTTTGAACAAAATTTTTTTCTGTTTCTTTGAGTAGTTGCAGGTCAATTAATACATTTGTATTGTGAAGAGGTTGAGAAAAAGTTGATCCAACGGGCATTAGTGAGATGTATGGTCACAAAAGAGGATCCGCATGAAAGAAGTCTGCTGAAAGATGTTATTATACAAATCTACATACAATAACATTTAATTAGGACTAAAGAAACCTCCTTCGCCCTCCATAGCTGCACTGCCTTTCCCATTTCCACCTCCATTTCAAAAAAGAAATAAGGAGGAGGAAAGGAGACAGGGAACTGGGGAGAAAGTTAGGACCAGGGTATTTGTCTACCTGTGGCTTACTGCCAGCTTTGCTTTACGAGGAAATTTTAACCACAAGAGATTTTATTTTATTTTTTCTCTACTTTCAAATGTTAGCATCTAACTCCAACATCACATGTAGTTATAGTTTAGCATGAAATGTGTCATGAGTTTTAGACAACATAGGCAATAAAAAGCAAGTTCCTTGATATTGTTCCGTAATTTCTTTCATTAGCTGCTACTACTGTGTGTCTTTCTGAAATGTATTTTTTTAGTGCTAGGTGTGAAAGGTTAATAGAGATAACTAGACACTGGGTGCCACGGATAAGTAAGCTAAGGTTGTAATTAGAAAAGGAAAGTTTCAAATACATCTTCAAAAAATTATAAGTTTTTTTAACCTTGGACAATTTACTTAACCCCCATCTGGAAGTGTCCTTATCTACGAAACGGAAATAATAACATCACCTGTCTCCCAGGTTGTTAAAAAATCAAATGATTTATTTCTTAAATGATTAGCACAATGACTGATACAAAATTGGTGTCATACATACTGCCTATTACTATTAATTTTTTATTATCAATTATATTTATTATTAACTGGACATGGCAACTCTCAAGAAACAGATCATAATATGACATCATGAATTCCTTACTCTCCCTTATATTGAGATTTCTCTATACATCTTGATGTCAACATCTTCTTTTAAAATATTTTTTTCGGGGGAGGAGCCAAGATCGTGGAGTAGAAAGATTCACAAATGCTAGCTCCGAACTCACAGCTCATAAATTATCTGTAAAAAGGAACTCCCAACAAATTCTGGAGCAGTGGAAGCCACGCAGCAATGGAGTGGAGGAGATTTCTGTTATAGAGAGCCCTGAAAAACTAACACCAAAGGTCCATCACGCACTGGACCCGGAGCAGAGCCCAGCCCTGATCTGGCTGGGCAGCACCAAAAGGAACATATCCGAGCAGGCTTCAGCGATGGAATCTCTGGCCTCCGCAAAGGTCCCTCCACCCATAGGTGTTACAGGTCAGTGAGAGAGACCTCTGGGCAGGCTGAGAGGGGAGCGGGGTTTCTCCATAATTCAGGCACCCTCAGGAGGCAGCAGGAGGGTAAATGGGCAAGGGTTCCCAGAGCAGGCAGGAGCTAGGGGCCATTGTTGAAGGTCTCTGCATAAACCCCCTGAGGGAACTGAGCCCTGTGTGGCGGCCCTACCCCCACGTGAGAACCAGAACTTAAGCTCACATTGAAGAGCAGCCCGGGCCCCTGCTGAAAGCACTGAGACTGAGGAGCATCATTTGAATCTCAGACCCCAAGCATGAGCTGAGGAGATCTGGAGGTGAGGTGGGTGTGGAAAGGAATCTCAGAAGTCAAGTAAATGGCTGGAAAAAATGTCCAGAAAAGGGAAAATATAGGACCATAGAAGGTTACTTTCTTGGTGGGCAGATGATTTCTCCTTTCCATTCTGAAGAGGAAGCACAATGTTTACCATCAGGGAAAGACATAGAAGTCAAGGCCTCTGTATCCCAAACATATGATATAGAT
Organism: Potorous gilbertii; assembly: GCA_028658325.1. Taxonomy (NCBI): domain Eukaryota; kingdom Metazoa; phylum Chordata; class Mammalia; order Diprotodontia; family Potoroidae; genus Potorous; species Potorous gilbertii. Next base: position 439,636,018 of record CM053771.1, on the reverse strand, counting down.
ATTCAATGGGCTCAGATCATGGAAAAGCTGAGAAAGGATTTTGAAAATCAAGTTAGACAGGTGGAGGAAAAAGTGGGAAAAGAAATGAGAGAGATGCAAGAAAAGCATGAAAAACCGGTCAATACCTTAATAAAGGAGACCCCAAAAAATGCTAAACAAAATAACACCTTGAAAAATAGGCTAACTCAATTGGCAAAAGAGGTTCAAAAAGTCAATGAGGAGAAGAATGCTTTCAAAAGCAGAATTAGTCACATGGAAAAAGAGATTCAAAAGCTCACTGAAGAAAATAGTTCTCTCAAAATTAGAATGGAACATATGGAGGCTAATGACTTTCTGAGAAACCAAGAAATCACAAAACAGAACCAAAAGAATGACAAAATGGAAGATAATATGAAATATCTCATGGGGAAGACAACTGACCTGGAAAACACATCCAAGAGAGACAATTTAAAAATTATGGGACAACTTGAAAGTCATGAACAAAAAAAGAGCCTAGATATTATATTTCATGAAATTATCAAGGAAAACTGCCCTGATATTCTAGAACCAGAGGGCAAAACAATCATTAAAGGAATCCACCAATCACCACATGAAAGAGATACAAAAAGAGGAACTCCTAGGAATATTGTGGCCAAATTGCAGAGTTCCCAGGTCAAGGAGAAAATATTGCAAGCAGCTAGAAAGAAACAATTCAAGTACTGCGGAAATACAATCAGGATAACACAAGATCTAGCAGCTTCTACATTAAGGGGTCAAAGGGATCGAAGATCGAGTAGGATATTCCAGAAGTCAAAGGATCTAGGACTAAAACCAAGAATCACCTACCCAGCAAAACTGAGTATAATACTTCAGGGGAAAAACTGGTCTTTCAATGAAATTGAGGCCTTTCAAGAACTCTTGATGAAAAGACCAGAGCTGAAAAGAAAATTTGACTTTCAAACACAAGAATGAGAAGAAACATGAAAAAGTAAACAGCAAGGAGAAGTCATAAGGGACTTATGAAAGTTGAACTCTTTACATTCCTATAGGGAAAGACAACATTTGTAACTGTTTTCAGTTATCTGGGTAGTTGGTGGGATTACACACACACACACACACACACACACACACATACACACACAAACATACATATGTGCGAGCACACACACACATAAACACATGCATGCACACACAGAGACAGAGAGCACAGAGTGAATTGAATAGGATGGGATAATATCTTTAAAAAATTGAGGTAAATCGTGAGAGATAAATGTATCTGGAGGAGAGAGGATGAATTGGAATGGGGCAAATTACCTCTCATAGAAGAGACAGGCAGGAGAGATTTTAGTGGAGGGAAAAAGAGGAGAGCTGAGAGAAAAACATGAAGGTTACTCTCATCACATTCGACTAAAGAAAGGAATAAAATGCACACTCATTTTGGTATGAAAGCCTATCTTACAATACAAGAAAGTGGGGGAGAAAGAGATAAGCAGGG
>CM053771.1:439570110-439634444 GCA_028658325.1 Potorous gilbertii | reverse complement strand
GATGGAAGGGAGGGCAATGGGAGGAGGGAGCAATTTAAAGTCAATACTCTTGGGGAGTGACAGGATCAAAAGAGAAAATAGAAGCAGTGGGGGGCAGGATAGGATGGAGGGAAATATAGTTAGCCTTACACAACACGACTATTATCGAAGTCATTTGCAAAACTACACAGACATGGCCTCTTGAATTGCCTGCCCTCCCACAGGGAATGGGTGGGAGGTAGGGATGGGGAGAAGTTGGAACTCAAAGTTTTAGGAGCAACTGTTGAGTATTGTTCTTGCTACTGGGAAATAAGAAATAGAGGTAATGGGGAATAGAAAGTTATCTGGTCCCACAGGGCAAAAGAGAAGATGGGGACAAGTGAAGGGAGAGATGATAGAAGAGAGGGCAGATTGGTGATGGGGTAAATTAGAATTCTGGTGTATTGGGGTGAGGGGAGGGGATATATGGGGAGGAAATTGGAACCTATTATTTTGCGAAAATGAATGCAAAAATTAAATAAATTTGTATATATATAAAATAAAATAAACTATTTTTCATATTCTTCAGAGTCCATTTTACAGTAGGTTTAAGAAAATATTTATTCTTTATTGAAGGATTTAATGAGTAATTTTCAGATATAATTTTCATTTTTTTCCCTGTAACATTTGTTCTACAAACAACACACTTTTTTTCACAATCATCTTATTCTCCTTGAAATACTTAACAAAATTTCATATCTCTGTAAATCATTCAGGTACCCCTGAAGTTATGTTCTCTGATAAATCAACTGAATTACAGAAAATTATCATTCCTTTCAGTGTTTATCTCACTAGTGGAGTAATGAAGTAGAGTAAAAACAAAACAAAACAAAAAATAAAACAAAACAGTCAACCAGAGATGGACTTCTTCATTTGCTGTAGCTGTCTTTTGACCTTCAATTTATATTCTTTTTTTTTAACACCATAAAGTTTTCCAGACTCACAGAACAATTTCAAATATTAACTCTGGCTCTTATACTTGTTCACTTCTGCTTGTTCTTTCACCTCTGTGAAGTTCTTCATATTTGTTATGGAGGCTGGCCAAATATACAGAAGCTATGCACAGCAATTGTTTGATAGCTATTCAAACTCTTTTATGACCATTAGTGTAGATATTGCATTTTTCTAGCAAATATAAGCTTCTGTAAAGGAAGAGATTATTTCTACTTTGTTGTTAAATCACTAGCACCTATAATTCCTTCATATAGTTGATTTCGAGTAATGTTTTTTCTCAAATGCATTCTTTGTCAAATAAAATGAGATAATTGTAGAATAGCTTTATTATATAGTATTTTTATTTATCATATTAAGTTTTTTTATGAGGTTAATGGAATCATAGTACTTGAGAAACTTCCCTAAGGTATAATACATTCAATACTATGTCTGAGAAAATATTCTTGGTTATATTAAATATTCTAAAAATTCCTTCTTATGCAATTTTTCCTCAGACTCAATAATTATATGATTAATATTTGCAAAGACTTATTTTTAATGTATTATATATGAAAATGTAGAGAAGTGGAATGTGGATGTTCAGATTTTCTTGATTGCTTCTGGTAATAACATTACACCTAACTTACATAACACATCTGGTACCCTACTTTCAGAGATATTTTGAGAAAATCTTCCTTTGATTAGTATGTCACTCTTTAAATGTATTATTTCTCTCTGTATTTGGTTTGTTCTGACTGTATTTCCTGACCTACTTCTCAGGTAACCTTTATAGTTCCTCCCGAACAAAATTGAATGTAATAATCCAAATATCTTTATTTCTCTGTCATGCATAATTGTAATAAGTCACTGTAGAAATCGTAATTTTCTTCAATTTTATCTCTATTCTTAGCTTTCCATTTAAAGAAATTTATTTCCAATGATCTGGCTTAGCTGCATCTAGAGTTAAATTTTCTAGACTTGTTTTCACTTTCTCACTCTTTTTTTGCTTCGGTTTGAGGTACTAATATTTATAGGAGTCCAATATCCTTCTTCACAATGTTCTTGAAATGAACTTGTTTTGTAAACTGATACAGTATTTGTCATTTCTGACTTTGATACTGATAAAATTTGTTCTATCTGAAGAGACTTATAGGCTGATATTTTCTCATTCTTTTGAAAAATGTTTACCTACTTCAAGATCTCAAAGAAATAAAGGGCACAAGTCAGATTATTTTTATATTTTTGAGTTTTCTACAATCAAGACCTCATTTCAATAGGATTTATTTCATTAATAAGATTTATTTCATTTTATTCCTTCTTTTATTTTTACTTTCATACATTTCTAAGTTCGTGTTAATTTTAACCTCTGCTATACCTAGTCAGTAGCTTTTAATGAACACAAACATATAAATCTGAAGTGGTTCTCAAATTGATGCTTTATTAATTTCTACTAAGAGGCAATCCATTGTGATTTTTGTGATCTATGGTGGTGCTCATTGGGCCTATCATCTTCTGACTCCTTTTTGCATAAGAAATAAATATAAAAGAGTTAATGGTATACAAGCCACTGAAATCCTTTACTTTAGGCCCAGTTCATATTTACTCAAATGTATGTGTCTCTTTTCTTTCTTCTTTTCATATTTTTAGTGTCAATATATAAAACTTATTTATTTTTTCAATTTTCAATATTCACTTCAACAAGAATTTGAATTTCTCTTTTTCTATAGGGCAAAATAGATTTCTATTTCCCCTATTGTCTGTACATCGTATGTCCCAAGAGCATGCAAAAACAATTCTTAACATTTATTTTTAAATATTTGAGATCCTTATTCTTTCTCTTCCACCCTCCCTACCCACTGTCACTGAGAAAACAATCAATTAAATGTTAGTCATACATGGATATCCATGCAAATCACATTCATAACTGTGAAGTTGCAAAAGACTATTTTTCCCTCTGTCCTGTCCTACCCTCCATTTATTCCATTCTCTTCCTTGACCTGTCCCCCTAAAATGATTCTTTCTTATTATTATCCTTTCCTCCAATTTCCTGTCCTTTTTGTTATCTTCCCTCTCCCATTCCCTTTCCCGTTGCCTTCCTGAAAGGGTAAAACAGATTTCCATATCCAAATGATTGCGTGTTATTACCTCCTTGAACCAAATCCCAAGAGATTAAGCCTCACTTATTCCCTTTCATCTTCCCCTCTTCCTCTCCATTTTCAAAGGTATTATGTAAGATGATTTGACACATTCTATACCTTTCCCTGTCTCTTACTCCTAGTATATTCCACTCAGCAGTTAATTTTATTTTTTAAGTATTCTCCCTTCATGAACAGCTCACCCTTTGCCCTCTGTACACAGACATACACACATATTTAAATGTGTATGTATATATGTACAGATACATGTGTATACACATATTCATATACGTGTCTGTGTATGTATATGTTCATGCATATGTGTTTATGCATGCACACACGCATATACATGCACACATATGGAAACAAAAATGCATACATGCATACATATATACTGTTATAAATATCCATTTTTGCACATATACATACACATATATAATATATGTATATATAGATAGATATAGCAAGCTATAGATTTCTGTATATATATATATGTACATATATATAAATATAGATAGACAGATAGATCATAAATAAAGAGACTGATTATAGATAGAGATTGATAGATTGATAGATTGATAACTACTCTAGTACTGAAAAAGATATCATGAGTTACAAACATAATCTTTCCATGTTGGAATATAAGCAGTTTAAATTTAATGAGTTCCTTTTGGCTGATGTTTCCTGTTTACCTTTTCATATATTTTCTTGATCATAGTTATACGAAAGTCAAATTTTCTATACAGCTCTGGTCTTTTCAACAAAAATGCTTGAAAGTCCTCCATTTCATTGAAATTCCATTCTCGGCCCCGAAAGTATTATACTCAGTTTTGCTGGGTAGGTGATTTTTGTTTTAATCCTTGCTCTTTTGACCTTTGGAATATCATATTCTAGGCTCTTTGATCCCTTAATGTAGAAGCTGATAAATCCTGTGTTATCCTGATTGTATTTCTGCAATACTTGAATTATTTCTTTCTGGCTTCTTCAAATATTTTCTCCCTGACCTGGGAACTCGGCAAATTGGTTGCAACATTCCAGATGTTTTCCTTTTGAAATCTCACCAGGATTTGTGATTGTTTAAATTTATTTTTATGTTATCCTCTGGTTCAAGAATATTAGGTCAATTTTCCCTGATAATTACTTTGTAGATGATGTCTAAGTACTTTTTTGATCATGGTTTTCAGGTAGACCAATAATTTTTAATTTATCTCTCTTCAATCTTTTTTCCAGATCATTTTTTTTCCAAAGAGATATTTCATATTGTCATCTATTTTTTTACATTTCTTTGATTTTTCATAAAGTCATTAGCTTCCATATGTTCCTTTCCAATTTTTAAAGAACTATTTTCTTCAATAAGCATTTGGACCTCCTTTTTCATCTGGCCATATCTGCTTTTTAAGGCATTCTTCTCTACAACTGGTATTTTGGTACTCTCTTGCCATTTGAGTCAGTTTATTTTTAAAGGTGTTATTTTCTTCAGCAAATCTTGAAGTCTCTCTTAGAAAGTTGTTGACCCATGTTTCATGATTTTCCTGCATCACTCTCATTTCTCTTCTCAATTTTTATTCCACCTTTCTTACTTGATTTTCAAAATGCTTTTTGAACTCTTCCATGGCCTTAGACTAATTCATATTTTTTTTGAATAGTTTGAATGTAGAAGACATGATCTTCTGTCTTTCTCCAGCTGTATGCTTTGGTCTTCCTCTGGTTGTATGCTTTGATATCCCTCATCATAAATGATGGAAAAAATATAATTTCACCAAGAAAGTACCTTCTATTGTCTTATTTTTCCCCATTTTGGAACATTTTCCCAGCCAGTTACTTGACTTTTGAGTCCTTTGTCAAGTGGAGCACATACTACCCCAGGTGTCAGAACTTTTTTGCAGTTGTTCTCTAAAATATTTCTGGGACCTATAAGTTCTCAGTTCCTCCAAAGTCTTGTAGTCAAGGCGGAAGTGGTTTACTCTTCTCCTGACATGTCCTCTGATCTGTGAGTAACCACACACACTGTTTTCTGCCCTAGAACTGTGAGTAGGCTTCCCTTTCCACAGCTGCCAGCACCTCCGCTTTGCCAGTCCTTCTCACCCCATGATTGCCACTCAGGACTAATACCAAGATCAGCCATTCAATTGCCCCATAATCTGTAGGGTGATAGCTCCGAAAGTATCTGCTGCTTTGGCAATGGCCACAGTCATCCTGGTTCTGGTGCTATGTTCCCCTGTTACTCAGATAAAAAACTTTCCCATTGGTCTTTTAAGCTGTCTTTGGTATTTGTGGGTTGAGAAATCTGGAAACCTCAGCAGTTTCCCCTGATCCAACTCCCTGAAACCCACTCCAGTCCTGTCGGTGCTTGTGCAATCCATGTTGGGCTGCACTCTGTTCAGAGCCCAGTGCAGTGGACACTTCCTGTCATTCTGCCAAGTTGTCTTGGGATGGAAATCTGTTTTGCACTCTGATTTTGTGACTTCTACTACACTAGAATTTGTTTGAAGTCATTTTGACAGGTATTTTAAGGGTTTGGAGGGGAGAGAGCTGGAGCAGGTTCATACTTCTACTCCACCATCTTGGCTCCACCTATGTGTCTCTTTTCTCATGTGATTATCTAGGTATTGAGATCAGCAGAATTAATATTTATTTTCAATTTGTTTAGAGGAATTTGATATTTATAGTTTCTCCTATTATTCATCCTGTGCAATCAATACTGACATACAAAATCCAATTATATTAGTTGCCCATCTTATAATTGTGTTGAGCACTGGAAAATGAGAGTTACATATCCACAATTACTTATACTTTTGATTGTCTTGATTGTCTCTGGGCACAAATGGTAACAAATTCTGTGAATTAGAAAAAAAAAACAAACAAACTTTCTAATAACCTGTGAGACATCCTCACATTAATCTACCACCTGTTACCATTTTTTGGTCTAATTTAAGTGTAATAAATATGTCAATATTGTTGTAATTGTGTTCCTCCAGTAGTGTATCAATTGAAAAAAAAATTACCAGCTAAATAATTACTCTGTGAAAGATTGGACTTGTGTTTTCATTGTAAAGGCAATGCAAATCAGAAACTCATTTGCAATTTATAATTGTCTGAAGGCACAGACAGGTAAAGTGTCTTACAGATTGTGACACAGATGTCATATGGAAAATATGAACTTAAATTTAAAAGTTTCCAATTCCAAGTTGAACTCTATATCTATCAAATCATACTATTTCTGATGGTGATATAGGGATTGGAGTAAGTGAGATATAGAGTTTAAAGGAAAGGGAAGAAATAGTTGAAGACAATTAACAGTTTTGGAGGCTGATAGCTAGCAGAAGGCTGGTATAGAAAGAAAATATACATTTATTGATGCATGTAAATTCAAATGTATTTATTTTTGTTGTGCTGAAATTCAAAACCCACTAAATGAGATAGATCATAGCTATGAAAATTTTACTCCAAAATTCAAAATTTTATTTTGATTTGGATTTTGAGAGGACATCATTCACTCAATTCTCTGCAATAGTGTATTTTGTTTGGATTTTGTGTGGTAAAGCAGTTAGTTTTAATAGAAATATGTATATAGATTTTCCAATATATTTGTAATAGCTGGGTATTTAGTATTACTCCTTTCCTTGGAATAAGTAGAATAACTACAATACCTTACCATTCACATTGTGTTATGAAGGTTTTGTCACAGAATTTCTGGGAAACAAATGTTTGCTTAAGATTACTCATTTGGGAGCTCTCATTTTTCATTCTTGGATTTTTCTTGTAATTGTTGTTACTGTTTTTAAATTTATGATTGCCTTGATGATATCAACAGAAATTTATAAATCTGTGATACCCAGATAAGTGAAGTTATTTCTTCATAGTTTTGTGAAATACATATTTATTTTTCTTTTGACAATTCCATGTTTTCTCCCTTTTGCAAGAGGAGTCTTAGGTTCCATTTAGCTTGATAATTTTGAAGGATGTGCTATTCTAGGAAAATACGAGCGTTAAAAAGAAAGTCTATCAAGACAAAGAGCACATGACAAACACTGAAATCATTTTTAAATGCCTTCCAAAAATATGGAGTCTATTTACCTAACATTCACTTTTAAGATTAGTTCACTTCATCAATGGTTAAAAATAATAGACTAAAAGACAACTACTACAAAGGAAAAAATAAAGCAATATTCATCAAGGTACTTGAAAGAAAAAGAAAATTACCTCAAAAGTTTCAGAGTAGTTAACAAATCCAGAAATAAAATCATTTTATATATTTATAAAATTTGCACATTTGTAAAATTAAAACAATAAAAGAGACTTTCTGAAGTATTTAGTGGAAAAATAATAAATTGCTGGATGTACTGAGAAATGACATGGCTTCCATTGAGAATAAAATTTCATTGGGAAATAAATAGTAAAGCAGGACTGTATAAACAAAAATCAAACCTGGAAAATTTTATATCTCTACTGATGTAGGAAATACAATAGGCAGACAGAAATTGATGAGACGAGAAAAAAATATTATTAACTTCTCCATACGTATGATGGAAGAAAAAGTACCAATATCTTACTTTTTTTTATATCATTCAAGAAAATTAGCCAGAAAATCTTGAGAAATAAAGACAGGATTTTCAAGTGTAAATCACTCAGAAGTATAATTGTTAAACTCCAAATGTTCAGTGACAAAAAAGCCTATAGAGTTGGGAAGAAATAATTAAAACATTATAAAGCATCAATTCAAATTACACTACATTTCCAAAAGTGAAATGAAAGGGGATATTAAAATTTTAACTGTGTCAAAATATTAGAGATTGGTATTCAACCCTCAAGTTATATTCAAATTGTATGTGTGTTTGGTACACACACACACATATTTGTACATGTATATGTATACATGCATGTATGTATTCATGTATGTGATCAAAAATAAGATTTTAATTTAACCCCAAGTTCTCCATAATTCTTGTTGAATAATCAAGTTCTTGAAAACACTTTTGGTATTTCAACTAATGATGTAGCAAAACCTTAACAAGGAAAATAGGTTCATGGTCTCTCTAGAATGGCTTCTCCTTTCAGAGAAAAAATTTGTACTCCTTCAATTACACAAATCTCAACATGTGTGATTTTATGTATGTCTTTCCAGATATCCTCTTGAAGAACCTACCCAATATATTGGGGCCCTCATTTTGATTCTTATTTTATTCCCTGATAGCCAGCAATTAAATCAGGTAATTTATCTACTACTCTATAATTTTTGTTTATTGCTTATTCTTATTTTATGGAAATTATGTTTTGTAATACTACACTGCTTAAATTTTATGCTTTTTATCAAGTATTTCCCTAAAAGTGATTGTTTCATATATGGAAACTTAAACACTGTGATGACTTAATAAAGGATTCATTTTGAAATGTGATGAAAAAAGGTAATACATTGTTGCAGAGTGTAATGTGTACTCTGAAATTTCTCCCAACATATCTATGAAAGAAGCTGACCATGAAATCCTACATTATAGATTTTTCAACCATTTCAGTTAAAAGGGACTTTAAAAATTCCCTAATCATCATAATAATAGTATTATTTTATCAGAATAACTTTGAAAATTCAGTTTGTCTTGCTGTCCAGAACCCTCATTTCTGGTCAGTGTTAGTAAGGCTTATCTCCCCCAAAACTCTCAGTATGATCCATCAGAGGGAGGGGACATAGTATTAGGCTCACCTAATCCCAAGAAATCATACTTTAATTTGTTTCTATATATGCATAAAGATATTTATGCAAACCAAACTGATTTGGGTTGATGCAAAGGTGAGAAAAATATACCTGAAATGGTATGATCAGGCCAAAACTAATCACTGAGAACATGTTGAGACATTTGGCTGAGAGGTATCATAAAGAAGTAGTGAACAGGATATAGATGTTTGTGAAAACAGACTGTACTCTTCTCACTTTCAATTTATGAATAAGTTATTACTCAATGGGCTTAATGTTCTGAAACTGCAAAAGATGTGATATTAGCGCAAGGTTGTGTTTCCACCTATACATATTGGATTTAGTCAAAATGACATGTGACTTGGAAAAATGTTCATTTAATAAATTGTGTGCTTCACAGAATATCTCTATAGTTTATTTTTAACATATACTAAGACTTAAAAAATTAGGGTTGTCAGGGATGGGGACAGGGGCCAGACTTGATTTCGTTAAGGCAAGTCATACTTCTGAGACAGTATGAAATCTTTTCTTTCTTAACAAAAGAATGTTCAGTGGAGGTTGTTTTGTTGTTGCTGGGTTTTTTGTTGTTGCTGGGTTTTTTGTTTGTTTTTCACTTATGTACTTTGTGTCTTTCCTGAAAGTATTTCAAAGTTTAATGAATTATCCAATCTGATTTCTTCATCAAAATAAATTCTTTAATTAAAAATATAACATAATGGAACTAGATGATCTCCCAGGGCCCTTTTAGCTCCAGATCTATGATCCTACAAAATACGGTAAAACCATTGCCCTCTATCCACTGCCTAAATTGAGAGTAAGTAGTTACATGGAGGAAAAACATACTTCTATTTCATATGCTTTCAAGATTCAACCTTATTTAGAAAGCCTAATCAATATAACTTATTGAAAAATGACCTGAAAAACAGTTTAACATTTGTGATATTATATTGTATTAATCAAATATTGCATTAAGATAAAAGATCTCACATTCTTATGATTTGGATTTTTGTGTCACTCATTCATATAATCACACTACAGTACAGGGAAGTTTGTGGAGGCTTGCATAAGGTATAAGGGGCAGCAGTGAAGTGAATATTCACCATTTTCCTTCCAAGACCCAAATGTTATAAATCAAGGTTTTCTTAAATTTTTTCCTCTCTTGATCCCTTCAGTGTTTCTGAACCCATGGGTTCACAACTCGTAGTTTAAGAGATGTTGTGCAGACTTTCTATAATCTATAGAGTTTCTCTGCTCTGTCCAATATAACTCTAGTAATTGGAATGGTATTAACTTGTACCTGATGCCTTCTTTCATAAATCATATTAAATGAAGGGAGTTCTTAATGATTTTTACTGCATAAAAGACAAATGTACAGAGTAGAAACAGAATTATTTAAGCTCACCTTTGCTCCAGGTTATCTTTTTGATTTTTTCCACAATCACAACTCCAGTTTTGATGAGAACATGAGCTTTGAAGCCTAGTGTTTTTCTTTGAGAACACTGAAAGCACTAGTGTAGATTGCTTTCTACTGTTAGGCTGTGATGATAAATAAAACTTCTCTATGAAATCACTAACAAAACTTTAAGAGAGTCCCTGTCTAGAAAGGGAAATAAAACATGGTTATCTTTACAGGATAAAATCTATTAAAACTTTCTACTTGTTATCCATATTGGACACATTAATATGGTTTAAAAACTATTTGCTGACAAGTAAAATATTTATTTTTTTAACTTTCTGTCCTGTTCAAACATATTTAAATCGTCATTTTTGAGGTTTTCCTGACAAAGATGCTAGAATGGCTTGTCATTTCCTTCTGCTCATTTTACAAATGAAGAAACTGAGGTAAACAGGATTAAGTGACTTTTCCACAGTCATACAGGCAGTAAATATCTGAGGCCAGATCTGAATTTAAGAAGATCAGTCTTTCCATCTCCAGATTAGTGCTATGTGCATTGCATAACATTGCTGTCCTTTGTCCTATTGTTTTACATTCATGTGCTATGTTTACGTGTTTATATTCATGTTGTTTGCTTTATGTTCATGTACTATGGAGAAACTATTTAACCTTAAGTCTCATTGATTAAAATGGACCACTCATGAGAGAAGGTTGTTGAAGAATTTGTTGCATGGCTGATATCTCAATTGAAGAAATAGGGTTCCATTACCATTTCAACTATTAGTTATGTAATGATGGGAGAAATTTTTAATTTTTCAGAGCCTGTTTCCTCAGATATAGAGTAAAGGATAATAATTAGTGCTATACTAAAACTTTCATAATTGTTTTGAAGAAGAAGATTTTCACTTTAATAGGAATTAATAACTTGCCTAGTTCAATTTCTAAAGAAATTAAATCAATGGATTATTAAAGAAAAACACAATTTTATCATGTTATATTTTGCTATGAATTTTAAATACTTTGATAATTAATGGATGCAATTCAAAACACTTTTCATAAATCAGACTTATTCATTCATGCAAGGTAAAAGGTATCCCCCTTCTTAGCTGAATTATTTGTTACTATGACAACAAACCACTGCAACAGCTCTTGATCTTCTGAAAAATGTGCATTCTAAAGCCACATTTTACTCTTTTGAACATGTTTACCAATATTGTTTCACTAATAGTAAGAATAGGTTAAAAGGAGGAATTATTGCCATTCTTTAGGCATGAAAATGCTTAAAAATTGCTTTCATAAGTCCAGGTTTCCTTAGTTGTGTTTAAATTATTTTGATTTCTTTTGGCAAAAAATAGAATAATGTTATAAAGTATATGAAACACCAAAGCAGATGACAAAGTTAATACTAATCTCTTTTCTTTATAAGTGATAATTATCCTCAAATTTATTCCATATCTAAAACAGAAGTAATCTGAATATTTTTATTTTTTTCAACTACCTTTTCCTTCTGTATTTTCTTTAATTCCACTCCCTTTCTACTTCTTTCAGTAATATATCCATAACTGTAATGAGATCTCTCCAAGAGAAATAAAAATGTGTATCAGGATTGGGATCAGACTAAAAATATTACAAATGAGGAAATATTATATTGAGTTGAGCAATGGTGAGATTTAGTCCTGCAAAATTTATTAAGCACCTAATATGTGCCCTGAAATGTGCTAAGTACAAGAGATTCAAAGGAAAGCAAAGACTATCTTTGCTGTTGAAGATTTGACCACATAATGGAGGAGAAAATATGTAAACAACTATATATAAACAAGATATAAACAGAACAAATTGATAATAGTCAACAGAAGACAAACATTAGAACTATGAGAGAATTAATTTCTTATAGAAAGTGGGGTTTTATTTGGGCCTTGAGGAAAGACAGAGGGCAGAGTTGAGGATGGAAAGAATATTCCATGCATGATAATCAGTGAGTAAAAATTCATGTAGTGGGAATATGAAGTATATTGTGTAAGAAAGTGTAAGTAATTTAATAACATCATTGAAAAATAATCGTGTAGGAAAGGGTTTAAAGTTTAAGAAGACTGGAAAGATGACAGTGGGGATGGAGGGATGCATGGTTGGGAAGAGCTCTGAATGTCAAATAGAAGGTTTTACGTTTCATCCTGGAGGTGATATGGAACCACTAGTTCATCAAGTGTGGGATTGACAGGGTCATATCTGTGCTTTAGCAAAATTGCTTTGATCGTTAAGAGTAGGATAGACTATAATAAGAACTTGTGGCTAGCAGAACAAGTAGATTACTATAATAGTCCAGAAATAAGATAATGAAAGCCTATGCCAGGATGGCAGCAGCGTCAAACAAGAGAAGGGGGCATATGTGTAAGATATTACAGAGAAAAATCAACAAGACTTGTCAACAGATCTGATATCAGACAGAAAAAGGAGTTGAAAATGATACTTAGATTCCTTGTCTGGCTAACTAGGATAATGGTTATGCCACAGATAGTGACAGGGGAGTTTGGAAGAAGGGAGTTTTTGAGAGGGTAAATAAGTTGTTTTGAACGTGTTGAATTTAAGATGTCTATGGGAAACCCAAAGAAAGATGTTCATTGGATGGTGGTGCAGTGATTGAGCATTGGCCCTGAAGTCAGGAGGACCTGAGTTCAAATCTGGCCTCAGACACTTGAAAATTACTCTCTGTGTGACCCTGGACAAGTCACTTGACCCTGTTTGCCTCTCTCAGAAACAAACAAAAAAAGATGTTCAATTTCAGTTGATGATATGAAACTGAAATCTTGGAGAATAAGGGATATCCAATTGTCTGTTTGCTCTATGGCTGTCTTCACAATATCAAAGTAATGTTTGGGAGTCTCAAGTAATTTGACTTGTTCACCTGTAGTATACAGATATAAGAGGTATCTAAATGAGTAAGTTAGCTTATTTTGTGAGATTAACAAATTACTTAACAATTTAAGGACTTAATTCTTTACCTCTAAATTGAGAATTAGGCCTAAATGGTCTCTAACTTCCTTGGAGTTATCGATATATTATTCTATGACCTACATGGATCATTCCTTATAACCAAACAATTAAAAAAACACACACTGATTAACAATAATTACTAAATGGACAAGGTAGCAATTCAGTCCTAATCTAGAGAAACAAATAACCTAGTTTTCCTGTTATATTGTTATCTTTTTCATTCATAAAGGTATGTGGAGACTAAAAAAGTCCAATAAAATTAAGAAGTGAGAATTGCCCAACTTGATATAAATGACTATGTTATTAAAACACTCATCATTCAGAAAACAACAAAAATCAAGGTCACAGTTGTAGAAACAAGAAGGTTAAGGTTCTAAGGTTAGGGACTCTGGATGTTAGATTTTTTTACAGGATTTAGGAGCCGGAAGGTAGGAAAACAACCATTTTTCTGGGGTGTATATGGAACATGGCTAGGATGGTTAAATGTAGTAGGCTATGTCATGAATTCACAAATTCATATGCTTGTTTTCAAGTCCAGATTTTCCTAATAGACAGTTAAATGCTCAGGGGCATAGTTTTGGGAGGTCCACTAATACAAAGGGCTCCTAAAACATAAATGTCCTGTGGTAGGGCACTAAAGAATGAAATTAGTATTTGTGATACTGATGAAGATGATAATTCATATCTTTCAAGTTTTAATGTTTATGATGTGTTTTCTTCAAAAGAAAAAAAATATCCTTATGAGGTTAATAGAAAGGCACACCTGCTGTAACACAACACATGTTTCCCTAAAAATCACTGTTATACAAAATAATGAGAGAAAATTCCCAACTGGGATTATGAAAAAATGAATTTAGGGGCCCAACACTAAAATTCAAATCTATAAGAAATTAAGAGTCACCACTCAAGGAACTATTACAAAGGGATCTGAGTCACTGACACTGACAGTAATGAACAGACTTTAGCAAGACTTCTTTTGTGAAGTACACTGGAAGATTACCACCACACTCATAATACTGGATCCATTTCCACTGCACCAATGAATCTCCAAAACAAGCTTTTCTCTGGGCATATGAAAAGGGGTCTACAGGGCCAAAGGAGTCAGGCCATTTTTTCATCTCTTCTGCAGAGGGGGGAAGGCATTTAGAGTCACTGTCTCCCCTTCATTTATGTACCTGCCTTTCAGGACCTCCTCACTAACCCCTTAGATTATTATAACAACACTCCCACCACCAGTAGTTTTCAATAATTCTTGGGAGAAGGAAGTCAACCTATGCACGATTTTCCCAAGATGGAGTCAGATAACTCTTCTTCCCATGATCCACATACCATGGTCACTGTGGTCACTCTACGATACTGTATCAGTAGGCAAGATCTACTCCCTTTCACATCTTGCCACTATGATATAATTTTCATTGAGAACAAAATTATGCATTAGTAAATATACAAAATTCCAATTTTTCTAAGATCATACTGCAATAAGGCAATCATTTGAAATACTTTCAGAAAATAAGTCTTAGAGCAGGGCTGTCTCTAGTAATTTTATAGATGAAGAAGTTAATACAAAAATATGTAAAAACATACAATTCTTCCATTTATAAATCTTATACTGTAGAACAGCAAGAGCTAAATAATTATGACTTCATATGGAATGAGAAAAATGCAATAAAACACCACAAAATAAGTAATTTCAGACTTTAGAGGAGATAAAGATTTTGATCATCGTAGAGGATCCCAGACACTTGCTGAATGGATTAGTGCTTGGGTTGGACTGAGTTTTGAAAGGTGCATAAGAGGAATATATGGATACAAGAAAACACAAGTATAAAATTATAGGAAACTTGAGGGAAATGTGGAAAAGTCCACTTTGGTTGGATTATAAGGTAGGGAATAATGAGAAATGCAACGGGCATAGTAGGTAAGGAACAAACTATTGGAGGACTAAGGAGTCTTTACTTTATTTCCAAATCACCAGGGACTTAATTAAGGTTTTTCAGCAAAGGAACAATTTAATTCAATTTGTTCTCCTAGAAGACAAATTTGACAGTAGCTTACAAAATGGGTTAGAAAGGAAAATCTATAATGTCCTAAGAATAGTAAATATCTATTATAATAGCCTAAACAATAAATAATTAGAACTTTATAGGATGGTGTTTTTGAATGACTATTGGATTAGGAGATATAGATTCTGCTTAAAGATCTGCCAATCACCAGGTCTATGACCTTAGTCAAGACTCAATATACATATATATATATATATATATATATATATATATATATATATATTTTTTTTTTTAAATACAGGATTAGATTACCTGTAAGGTTCCTTACAGATGTTCCTGATTCTATGGTTTCATAAACTATGATAGTAGCAGTCAAATAAAAAGAAGACAGATCACAAAATATTTTATTCGTTGGTAGAATCAATAATATGCAACATTCAGTTAGGTGTAAGGGTAAAGGGAAAAGGAAGCATTAAAAGTGAGTTTTGGGGCACTGACTAGGTAATCATAGGATTACAAAATTATAACTTCATTATTGGAAGGGAATTTAGAAGTTTTCTAGTCAAAAGTGATTTTGTATGTGAAGAAACTGTATGGTAGTTTTAGAAATATGTTTCAGCCAATATATGGACTGAATTTTACATGAAAAATGTGAGGTTCTGACGGGAGGATTATACATGATCATGTGAGTCATGTTAAGCCATTTGGTGTGGATTTTAAAAAGATAAATATTCAAATTGAGACAATGCGTAAAATAACATTTTGTGAGTACACAGAAAGAAGAGATAAAGTCTAATAGAGAAACCTATAAAACATCATTTCTGGGGTGAGATAAAAGGAAAGGAGGTATGACAGTGGTTATCACAGAAAGGAAATGCATAGAAAGGTGATATTATGGAAACAGAGAGTTTCTACAAATTCCACTTATTCTTAACATGAAATGAAGGAATTATTGTATGCCCCACTCTCTATTCTAATCCAAAATACTATTCTGTCACAAATCTTGAAGCAGGTTTCATTTTCAAGGCCATACTATTTGATAGTAAACAATCATCTCCTCTTATTACCTAGTTGACTTCCAGGGCATTACTCTTCATATCAACCTCAGTAATTTCACTAACTCTATTAATGACTCCCTCAAGGTTGTGCTTTTCCAGTGACACCTATCTCTTCTCCACTTTGCTACAGATGGCACAATTGGGAAGAAATGATCTCCACTCCACTCCACCAGTAAAGACAACATAGAAAGTAGCTGAAAGAAAAAAAATAGTAGTAGAGACTCCAAAATTTTCAGAGTAAAAAGTCACAGCCTCAGACACTGACACAAAATTTCCCCCCCATTCCAACAGGACTAGCAAGCAGGAGGAATTAGAGATTTAATGAAAGAAGGCAATTTGACCTCATAGTTAGAACTCTTTAAAATTATGAATTGGAGAGAAGGTGCCAACCTTCACCAACAGAGGTCCTGAACCCAGGAGTTCACTATACATACGAAATAATGTGTATATCAAGTCCCTATATAGATCTCATTGAGAATTTTTTTTGAAGAGACACAGGTGGAATATAATTACAAATGGGTAAACCTTATTCACAAGAATGGTAGAGAAATCAAGGTAGAAACAAATTCAACATCACTATCAGAGTATATGACCTAACATGAAATGGAAAGAGAAAATAGATGATGAATGTAGGAAAAAGATCACTAGCCTTTCAAGGAGACACAATGCAGTAGAAAGGAGGGACTTCTATTATCTAGACGTCAGATTGAGCTATATGTACATTTGTTTCCGCTTATGTCTACACACTGTGATAAGCACTGTTTGCCAAAAGCAAAAACTGTCTATTGTCTTTATTTGAATACAGGATTAGATTGCCTGTAAGGTTCCTTACAGACGTTCCTGATTCTATGGTTTCATAAACTATGATAGTAGCAGTCAAATAAAAAGAAGACAGATCACAAAATATTTTATTTGTTGGTAGAATCAATAACATGCAACATTCAGTTAGGTGTAAGGTTAAAGGGAAAAGGAAGCATTAAAAGTGAGTTTTGGGGCACTGACTAGGTAATCATAGGATTACAAAATTATAGCTTCATTATTGGAAGGGAGACAATAGACAGTCTTTGCTTTTGGCAAGCTCACAATCCAATGACGGAATGATAACACAGAAACAAAATATATACTGGATCAATTGGAGATAATCAACAGAGAGAAGCCAATAGCATTAAGGAACGTTGAAAAATGTTTTTTGGGGGAGAAAACTGGAATGTTAACTATGACTTAAAGACAGCCAGGGAAATTAGTAGAGAGAGATAAGGAAGAAGAGAATTTGAAGTACATGACTCAGATCATGCAAATGCCCAAATTCAGGAGAAAGAGTCTCTTATACCAGGAATAATAGTCAGGCCAGTGACACTGGTTCAGAGAGTATACAGGAAGTGTAAGGAATATGAAAACTGGAAAGGTTGTAGGTTGTGAAGTGTTTTCAAAAGCCAAATGAAGAAGATTATATTTTGTCCTGGAGGCAGTAGAAAGCCACTGGAATTGATTAAAGGAGGGATTAGCGTGGTCAGATTTTCACTTTAGGAAGATAAATTTGACAGTCAAGTAGAAGATGGACTGGAGTAGAGAGACAGGGAGATGAACAAGAAGGTTGATAAAATTGTGCAAGTATGAGGTGATGAAAGTTGGAAAGAGTTGTAAAGGTAGAAATGTCAGAACTTGTCAACAAATGGGATAAAAGTCAGTGATATGAAGTTAAACATCATGGATAACAGCAACGTTTGGATCTGGACAATTGGGAGAATAGTGGTACCTCCAGAGTAACAAGGAAATTTTGAAGACAGGAAAATTTGAGGAAAAGCATAGTTTCTAGAAAAAGTTTTCTAGAGATTGGACAGGATGGACAAGAAATTCATCAGACAATATGTTCCATGGAGCATAGTGAGACACAACTAAATGGATGAAAAACAAAGACTAAGAATGATGAGAGATTATATAGAGTAATTAGGAAAAAACATACACATGTAAATGTATACACATGTATATATATAATGTATATGTGTGTACACACATATATAGGTGTATATTAAATTTATACACACAGGTACATACATTAATATATTACAAAATATAAAATATAAATACATGTAAATATATTTATAAAATGCATTACACAAAAATATCTATGTATACATGTGCATGTACATATACATGTACACATATGCATGCATATACATATAGATTTATACATATGCATGCATACATACGTGTGTGGGTATGTACATACCTATACATACATATATGTGTGTACATACACACATAGCGTTAGAAAGGATAGGTTTGCTGCTTAAGACAGATGACCCACTTAAAATGGTTAAGAAAATGTCAGTGAGAACTATCCAAATCTCATTTTTCCTCTTTTCTCTTCTAAGGGTTATTTTCTCTAGATTAAAAAAAAAGCAACAACAAAACCAAAATAGTCATCTAGGAATGTTCTGTTGAAGACAAGTAGGGAGGTTGTAAAAACCAACCAACAAACAAAAACAACACCAAACTGATGAGGCAAGTTTATCTGACACATACAATCAACATCCTCTAAAACTGTCAAATGTGATTGTTGAGCTGTTCTAAAAGATGACCATCTTTTATAGGGCATGGAAATGGAATAAGTATCACGCCGCAATATAAGATTAACAAATGTTTAATTTTCAAAAAAGGGAAGAGAATGGAATTCGCAAATTAAGCTAGTGAGCTTTGACTTTGACTCTCAGCCCAAATTTTAGATGATGTTGTTAAAGATGTTGAGGACCTCTATAAGGAAGGTGGTTATCATAGAGATGATGTGAGTACCGAGACTGTTGCTGTGATTTCATCAGGTCAGAGAATGTCTCTTTTCTAATGCAAAGTGGAACATTCTCTACAATTTATAGATTTAGAGAACTGGCCAAAGCACTGAAAGGTAAAGCTATTTATCTGGGATACCACACTTGATATGCCTCATAGACAGGACACTTCTTGTAATCAAGTTCAGGTTTCTATCCATTATGCCTCATCACCTATCTACTATGTATGATAGTTTAATTTCATTTCTTTTAGTCATAATTTTTACCAGATTAGGAGATCTAGGAATGATGAAAAATATGATTTTCTTAAATCATTTGACAAAGGCATCTTTGCCTTGTGCATGCATGATATCATAATTAGCTGTATTGAAAAGTGATTGAATGACTGGACCTGAAGATTAGATATTAATTATTTCAATTAGGAGGCAAGTTTATCCAAAGATATTGATCTTTGACACAATGAGGTATGACATTTTCATTAAATACTTTGATAAAGATAAAATTGATTATATTATCAAGTTTTTAAATAGCCCAAAGCCTGGGAAGGATATATTGAAGGCAGAGTTGGCATTCATAATAATTTTGATAGATAAGAATTTGTACCTAATCTAAGTAGCAAAATTATACAGGAATAAGGATAGTATCTTTGACTTGGATTAAGAAATTGAAACTTTAAAATGGCAGAACTTCTGAAAGATAGTAGTTCAACTAGAAAATATTTAAATGTGTTTGGTTTTGCAGATTGCAATTTCAGTATAGCTAAGTGGTTTAATATAAAGCCACAAAATATGATGTGATATAACATAGCACCCTTGAGTAGGGAAGTGATAGTACCTCTATACTTCTCCAGGTCTGAACAATATTTAGAATATGTATTCATGTCTGTTTACCACACATTTTGAAAGGCATTAATCATCTGGAAAGAATCAAAAGAGGAGAAACCATTATGCTGAAGTTTGTTGGAATCACATGAAGGCTAATGAAATAAACTCAGGATTTTTAGCTTGAAGAAAAGAAATCCTGTTTGTTTGTGCTGCAAGGTAGAGGTCTTCAGTTACCATAGGGACAACTACAATTGAATAGGAATAAACATGGTTTTTTTTAGTTTTGGTTTTTGGTTTTGGTTTTTTTTTTGGCCTTCTGTGGAAGAATTAGCAGCAGAGCATAATGACATATGCTATGTGCCATATTATATAGTTAGTGTTATGACACACACACATATACAAATACACATATATAAATGTACATATGTGCACACACATATACATATGATTTGCTTAAGGATGGTGCAATAAATGTTATGCTTTACTTTATTGAACATTGCTTAGTTTATTGCTGTCAATAGAGAATTCATCATATTCTGTAATTAGACCCTAAAAATTATTCACATCAACAATCTTCAGGTGTGCTGCCATGATTGGTGTTACACCACCCTGAAATCAAAGATCAAATACAGAATGTTAGAAGCATAGTCAGATACAAATTAATATACTTGTATGGCCATATTTCCCTTAGTTTGTAATTTTGCACCCAAATTGATCTCAATAGCAAGTTTTTATATTTGACCATACTAAAGTTTATCTTACTAAGAATGGCAAAATTTTTGATCTGGAGGTGGGATGAGGGTTTCTTTGAGTTATTTTTTCTCTCCTCTTACAGCTTACTGATTGGATGAGCAGTTCTGTAGTTTCATTCAAGCTAGTTTTTTTAAAATGTGAAAATTAAACAAAAGCAAATAAAAGCACTAGGTTAAGAACAAATTCTTAGGGTACTCAACCAGAAAATTCTCCATAAATTGGCATCAAAAAATTAATGTAATTATCCTTTGTGTATTTTCTTTTAATGCGTTTTAAATATAGATAACTCTACTGCCTATTTGCAATACATTTTACTCTTCTCCACAAAGATTTTAAAAGAGGTATTTTCTAATGCCTAGAACTAGGGCAAACCTTGTAAAGAGGATTTGGTTGAAGATTAAACTAAGGAACATAATCAGTAATTTTTGTGGAGGTATGCTGAAGATTACATATAAAGAAAAATAGAAGAGACGTTTTAGGGGGGAAATAACAAAACTGACAGAAATATGGGGGTTCAAATATTAGACAATCTATTTGAGGTCTTGGTGTAAAAAGTAAGTGTAGCTGAGAAGTTTTCCAATTTGTTTTAAAAGATAACTTAATTCTTTTAATATAAATAATGAAAGAAACAGGATCTTTACTCCACATCTTATTCTGAACACTAAGAAAGAAATATTTGCTTATATTGAAGAATTATCTACTTTTTTTTTCTCTTGTTTTATTTGAATGGGATAACAACCTTCCCAAAGAGATACTGGATATTTGTACCATTAAGTCTCACCTGTATGTCTAAAGAAATTAATGAAATAGGAGAAACTGGTCTAAACAAAAATACTTTCTATTTGATATAAACTATTAAAATGTCATTTATTCATCATTAATTTCCTTCCTTGCTGAATTTAACACACCTGTCAAAATTCTTTCTCTACTCTCAATCCTTGAAACTCTAATCACTCCTAATTCCCTAATGGAATTAATTTATCTCCCACTTTATGACTGTAATAACAAGACAAAAACACAACAACTGGCATTTATAGAGTGGTTTGGAAAAAGCAGTTTATAAATATTATAATTACTCTTTTATTCCAGGAGGCAGATGCAATTATTATCTTGACTGTAAGTCAATTTATATGACTTGAACAAGATAGGTAGATAGTTGTGTCTGAGGCTAAATCTGAATTAGTTTCTTCCTGATCCACTGTTTTACTGAAGTTCCATTTTCTCCTCTGAAGTATTATACTTGGTTTTTCTGAGTTGGTGAATCTTGGTTTTATTCCTATCTTCTTTCACCTCTGGAATATCACACTCCAAGATGTCTAATCCATTAATGTAGAAGCTGCTGAATCTTGTGTCATTCTGAAGATATTGCCACAATATTGAATTGTTTCTTTCTGACTGGTTGTAATATTTTCTGCTTGAGCTAAGAGCTCTGGAATTTGGGTACAGTATTTCCTGGAGCTTTCCCTTCAGGAAGTCTTTTTTCTATTTCTATTTTACCTTCTGATTCTAGACTATTAGGGCAGTTTTCCTTGATAAGTTCTTGAAACATGATGTGTGGGCTCGTTTTCAGTCATGGCTCCAGTTCAATTTTTCTTCCAGTAAGATACTTCACATTCTCTTCTATTTTTTCATTCCTTTGGTTTTGTTTTCCTAATTTTCTGATTTCTTCTAAAATCATTAGGTTCCATTTGCTCCATTTTAATTACAAAGGAATTACTTTCTCCAGTGAGGTTTTGGACCTCTTTTTTTCCATTTGGATCACTCTGCTTTTTAAGGCATTTTTCTCATTGAAGTTTTGGGCCTCTTTTGTCATATTGGCTAGTCTAATTTTAAAACTATTATTTTCTTCATCACTTTGAGTGGTTTCCTTTCATTGGTTGATGACTTTTTCATATTTTTCTTTCATCATTCTTATTTTTCTTCTTAATTTTTCCTCTCCTTCTTTTCCTTGATTTTCAAAATCCTTTTTGAGTTCTTCGATGACCGGATTCCAAATCATATTTTTCTTGCAGGCTTTGGATGCAGGAGCTTTTGCATTGTCAACTTCTGGTAGTATGTTTGATCTTCCTTGTAATGAATAAAGTAAGAAAATATCTGTTTGCTCATTTTCCCAGCCAATTACTTGATTGTTGTCCTCTTTGTTAAGTAGAGGTTTCCACAAACAGCCTCTGTTTCAGCCTTGGCAGCTGCCACCCTGGGATTGGGTCCAGAGCTGGTTCCAGGGTTGGATCTTGTTCTGGGGCTGGGATTGGAGCTGGAACTGGACCTCACTCCCCTCATAGCCAGGTTAGAGATCTGTCCTATTGACCTTGAACCTGTCTTTGGCTTTTGTAGGTTGAGAGGTCTGGAAACCACAACATCTACCAGCAATTCAGTCCTCTAAGGGCCATTTCACCTCTAACCAGCTATGCCAAACTATGCTCCCCTCCCAGAGTGTCATGATAGACCTTTTACATTGAACTTCAAGATTGTCTTATACTTGAAATACATTCAGCAAAATTTCATGAAGATTTTCAGACAAAGAAGAGTGAAGATGCAATAATAAGAAATTTGATGTTATGAGTTTCATCTTTAAAATTTAAAGTCAATAGTTACTCTCATTAATAGATTAATCCAAGAAAATGCTGAATAACTTATCAGGAAAAATACTATATATTAGCAGAGAAAAACTGATGGAATCTGAATACAGATCAAAGCATATTTTTTTGCCTTTTTTTTAGTTTATGCTTTCTTAAACAACATGACTAAAATGGAAATGTATCTTTCATGACTACACATATCCGACCTGTATCAGGTTGGTTACCTTCTCAATGTTTGGGGGTGGGTATATCAGTAAGCCCGCCAACACACAGGAGGGCCTGCTATCACAGGTACTTTGAACTGTTTCTCTAAAAGAAAAGGCAACTTTTGAGGGATTCTTAATGACTTCAATCAAGCACAGGTATCAGAGAAATTCAAAATAAAAATTTCAGAGAAATAAAAACTCAACAGACAACAATTCCAAATGGCCCAACCAGTAATATACATACATCTTTACCAGAGAGGGAAGCAAAAATATTTGGATTTTCAAGGTTGGCAGCACCTTAACTGCTTCCCAGAGTCACATCTGGCAAAGAAAGCTTCTCCAAAAAACTAAGCCCCAAAGTCAAATCTCACTCTCAGATTATTTTAACACTTTTCAGAACAAGAAGACATAAGTCTATGACTCAGTATTTCAATAGAAGAAAAGAAAGGTACTTGAACTTCTCTCAATGAGCAGCCCCATGGATGGGTAGGGAAGATCTTCTTTAAGCACATTCAAATAAACACATGATTCTTCTTGCTACTAAAACAAAATCAGCAAAAGGTCTTACCTTGCTTGGCCTTACTGTGGGGAGAGAAAAGTTGGAAGTCAATTAAAAAAATGAATATTAAAATTGTTTTTACATATAATTGGGAAGAGGGAATTAAATACAAAAAAAAAAATTAAAAGTAGAAAGCATTGAAAGTAGCACATGAGATTTTCAATCCAAGCAGAAATTGGGGTTAGGTGTGGGACAAGTTTCTAATGCACACATTCATAAAATTAAGATGGTATCATATCAGTATTCTCAATCTCAGTACTAAAGTGTTGTTATTAGTTTGGAAATTCACAACCATTGATTTAACATCTAATAAAGCTAAATAACCAAAACTGTTTACTTAAGCTGAATGAAAGAAGTTATGATGTTTCATTTAGCACCTAAATATCATTCAATCAAATGTACATTTTTTGAAAGAGTTACTATGGAGAAGGCACTGGAATACATGTAGCCACAGATAAAGAAAAGGTTAGTATTCTATCAGTCTAAATATCTCACCTACATCATAAACGTAGTAGTTTTGATAGGGTTTAGACTCTGGGAACCTCCTTTAACTCTCCTTCAATCTTTCCATGTAATCTAGCCTTTCATACTCAAATCTAATCTTCCCACTTAACCTAGCCTTTCATACTCAAATCTGTTGCCCTTAACCTAGCCTGACCTTTCTTTGTCTCTTACCTCTTGATCGCCCTACCTGCTTCCCACCCAAGCTCTCCATTGTCTGATAACTCCCAATTGTCTTCAGCTGTTTCAAACCCTTGATGACATCACTAGTTACCCGAGTCTCATCAAGACCACCTATAGATCTTTCCAAAGGACTTTCTGTATATAGGTTCCATCTCACCTCTATGATTGTGCTCATTTTCTATCCAGCTCAGACTCTATCTAATTGAGATTCTATATGGCCCACTTGTTAATACAAGTGTCACAAATGCTAAGACTCCTCAAGAGTCAACCCAGTATGGAGAACTTTTAATAAACTTTGTTTTTTCCTTGGCATTAAGAAGGTTTGGGAGGTGGACCCAAAATGGCAGAGTAGAAAGACACACATAGACTAACTCTTACCCTACAGCCCATAAAATACCTGTAAAGAAGAACTCTCAACAAATTCTAGAGCAGCAGAAGCCACTGAACAATTGAGTGGAGGAGATTTCTAGACCAGAGTGACCTGAAAGACCCATGGGAAAAGTCTGTCACCTCAGACACAGAGCAGAGCCCATCCAGGCCTTGGCCATGCAGCACACAAGAGGAGCTGATCCAAGCAGGCCTCAAGGACAGAATCTCCAGCAGCAATGAAAATCCCTCAACCCACAGGCACCCAAGGACAGTGAGAGGGACTTTTTGGCTGGCAGAGAAGGGAGCAAGATTTCCCTATAACTCAGGCCTCCTCAGGTGGCAGCACTGAAGGCAGCAGCAGACAGGGGCTCCCAAAGCAGGCAGTAGTCAGCATCCATTGTTGAAGGTCTCATCAGAAACCCCCTGAGGGAACTGAGCCCTGTGTGGTGGCCAAGTCTCCACTTGAGCATCTGATCTTAGTATCACACTGAATAGCAGCTCTGCCTCACCTACAACCCATGAGGGTTTGGAGCAGCTCATCTGAATCTCAGCCCCCAGTGCTAGCTTGGTAGAACTGGACAAGACATGGTTGTGGAGAGGAAATTCAGAAGTCAAGTAACTGGCTGGGAAAATGCCCAAAAAAGGGAAAAATATAAGACCATAGAAAGTTACTTTCTTGGGGTTCAGGTGTCTCCCCCCATCCTTTTGGATGAGGTAGAACAAGGCATACTGTCAGAAGAAGTCAAGTCCTCTGCCTCCAAAGGGAACTTAAACTGAGCTCAGGCAGCAGAAGACCTTAAGAAACAAGTTAGCAGCTTACTAAAAGAGAACCAAAAAAAAAATGCTGAGGAAAGTAACTGCTTTAAAAATAGTCTAACTCAATTGGAAAAAGAGGTTCAAAAAACCAATGAGGAGAAGGAGGCTTTAAAAAGCAGAATTAGTCAAATGGAGGGCAAGGTTCAAAAGTTCACTGAAGAAAATAGTTTGTTGAAAGAGAGAATTGAGTTCAGGGAAATGAATGACTATGATATAAACCAAATATTAAACAAAACCAAAAATTTGAAAAAATAGAAGATAATATGAAACATCTCATTGGAAAGACAACTGACTTGGAAAAAGATCCAGGAGAAACAATTTAAAAATTATGAGACTACCTCAAAGCCATGATCAAAAAAGTATCCTAGACATTAGCTTCCATGAAATTATCAAGGAAAACAGCCCTGATATTCTAGAACCAGAGGGCAAAGAAATGTTGAAAGAATCCACAGACCACATCCTGAAAGAGACCTGAACAGTAGAACTCCTAGGATTATTAGAGCCAAATTTCAGAGTTCCCAGATAAAGGAGAAAATACTACAAGCAGCTAGAAGGAAATAATTTGAGTATTGTGGAAATACAAACAGGATAACACAGGATCTGGCAGCTTCAACATTAAGGGATTGAAGGGCTTGGAATGGGATATTCCAGAGGTCTAAAGAACTGGGATTGAAACCAAGAATCACCTACCCAGCAAATCTGAGTAAAATACTTCAAAGGAATAAATGGTCATTCATAGATATAGAGGACTTTCAGTCATTCATATGGAGGAAAAGACCAGATCTATATAGAAAATTTGACTTCCCAAGACAAGAATCAAGAGAAGCATGAAAAGGTAAACAGGAAAGTAAAATCATAAAACACTCTGTAAAGCTGAACTGTTTAGATTATTATATAGAAAGAAAATATTTATAACTAACTCTTTAATTTTTGTCTCAGTTTTTGGGTAGATGGAGAGATTGTATACACACACACACACACACACACACACACATATATAGACAGAGAGTACAGAGTGTGTTGAATCAGAAGAGATAATGTCCAGAGAAAAAAATAAAATAAAATAAAAATTAAGGGATAAGGGAGGAAAATACTGGGAATAGAAAGGGAGAAATGGACCAGACAGGCTACACCTCACAAAAGAGATAAAAAAATTCTTGTATTTTCGAGGAGAAAAGGGAGAAGGGGAGAGGGAAAAAATCAAGCTACCCTCTTCACATGTGGCTGAAGGAGGGAATAACATGCTCACTAAATGTGATATGAAAATGTATATCATACCACAGGATAGTAGGGGAAGAGGTGACAAATGAGATTAGGGGAACGACAGAAGGGAGGGCAAATGAGAGAAAGGAGTTACTAGAAATGAACACTTTCCAGAGGTGACTAGGTCAATTGTGGAGGGATAAATAAGGGGGGATACAGTAGGAAAGAGGGCAATTTAGTTAGTATTAAACAACATTATTATTATGGAAATCTTTTGCAAAATGACACATATGTAATCTCTATTGAATGGCTTTCCTTCTTGGTGGGGTTGGGGAGGGAGGAGGGGAGGGAGAGAAGTTGGAATTCAAAGTATTAGCAACAAATGTTGAGAATTTTCATTGCATATAATCGGGAAATAAGAAATATAGGGAATGGGGCATAGAAATTTATCTTGCCCTACAAAAAAAGAGAGAAGATGTGGATAAGGGAAGGGGAGGTATGATAGAAGGGAGGGTACATTGAGGGAACAAGTAATCAGAATACAAGGTATTAAGAAGCAAGGTGAGTGGAATGATGGGGAGAAAAATTGGACATGTTACAAAGTAAGGAAAAAGCAATTAGTATTAAAACAATTGATTGAATTAATTACTGAGAATAAATCAATGGCATCTTTAGATTGGGGAAAAGAATTTTAGTTTAAATTTCCTAGAGGAATATAACCTTGGGTGATATCTGGCATTGATGGAAAAGTTAAGGCTTTAATGGGAAATTTGATTTTATGGTTGCTATTTAATCAGGAACTAGAACATGTATAGAAAGGAATGTAAGCCATTTAAGACATGCCTCAAAAGATGTTCCTTAGTCAAAGTGAAATTATAATCATATGTGAAGCCTGGTTATGGGAACTTGCCCTTTTCAGATGCTGTGGGACTATTAAGTGATTGTTCTTCTGAGTCTAACTCCAAGTATGGATAGCAAGAAAGGTGGTCTGAGCCTCCAATTCATGATACCAGTAAGCCTGTGAGATTCTGGTATGAACTGCAAAAGGTGATCACATGGGAAAGGTGGGAGAGTAGCTGTTCAGCCTGGGCTGAGGTAGGATTTTCCTGACTCAATTGCCCCACTGACACCTGGCAGACTTTTAAGTTGACTGAATGCAAATGTACAGTCTAATCCTGCCTGAAATTGACATGAAGTTGAGGAGATACTGTATCCCTGCAACGTCCCTACTCTTGATGGCAATTTCCTATAGTCAAAAGGTTTGTAAGCTTAATACTAGATCTATTAATTTATAGATTATTGGTAGGGGAACAAGTGAAGTTAAGTCTAAAATTAATCTATTAGCCATAGGATTTTAGACCAGCTACAATAAGTTAGGGTCCTTTAATTCTTATTAATACTGTGGAGAAAATTACGTCAAGAGCTTGTGAAGTTAGCAACTACAAATATTATTTGTGTCTGAATTGGTTAATGTTTAAAAGAAGTTCTTTTGTGGTCCATATTGGAAATGTTTTAGAAAGAGTATCACCTGACCAAAAGTTTGTATTGTTCTATCTGTTTTAAACTGTGTTAAAAATGAAAATGAAAATTAAAAAATGCTTGTGTCAAATTCATTCGAGCAGGAACCAGTGTGTGAGTATTTCTGGGTCCCCAGGACCCGAACCTTGATAATGTGTCTTTCTCAATTTAGCATTTGTCCTCCAGTTATTGTTCTGAATGATTTCTTAGGGTTGCTTCTAGTTCAAAATTCATCATTATGTGATCTTTGGGAATTCCCTCTATCAATGATAACAGGATTAATAATAAAAACTTCTACATATTATGGTTTCACAAAGTTACCTAGGGTTTTATGTGTTTAAGTGACTTGCCAAGTATTAAGTAGGTAATGTGGTTTAGATAAGACCTCACACAAGATTTTTCTTATTCACCACCTAGTTTTCTATCTGCTCCAGGAGAGCTTTTCACATGCCTAACTACTTTTCCACTACTTATTCCTAATAGCTCTTTTCATAATTGCTTGCATGTATAGCTTTTTAAATGTACATTATTATTAGTGATTTTCTGTCAGTACTAAATTTCTTCTTTCTCTTGACTTGAGAAATTGCTTCCAAGTACTGTGAGTCAAGTGAAAGTTTCAAAGAACTGTATGTTGTGAATTGTGATTATGTAAGTATACTTTTTGTTAATAATTACTTTTACTGTCTGTGAAAATTGCACTTTAATTTCAACTAGTTTAGTATCTTCATAGAAAATAGATCT
This sequence comes from Potorous gilbertii, assembly GCA_028658325.1. Classification (NCBI taxonomy): domain Eukaryota; kingdom Metazoa; phylum Chordata; class Mammalia; order Diprotodontia; family Potoroidae; genus Potorous; species Potorous gilbertii. Next base: position 439,605,183 of record CM053771.1, on the reverse strand, counting down.
TACAATCACTTTTATTGACTACATTTCTGCAAGATTTTTCATGTGGATCATAGGGTTTATAGCCATTATCATTAATTTGGAACTTTACAACTTCTCCAAAGAACAAAAAGAGGCTTAAAATAGACTTCATTCTGGTGATTAACGTTTTTGAAACACAATGTTGGGAGTTGATGTGGTCACATGCTCAGAATGTTACTAAGGTAAAATCATTGTCATTGATTAGACAGTCATTGATTAGATAGATGCATTGAGACAGAATACTCCCAGTACTGTAGCTGCGACTTAATTGATTTAACCAAATAAAAAGTTTTAAAGTGATTTTTTGCATCCTTATTGAAACAAAAATATTCTAACAAAAATAATCATTCAATGGAATAAACATTAACGCAATGATAGCAAAGATAATGTGGAACTTAAGTGTAGGGAATTGTTTTTTCTGGATTTTGTCTTTACCTGTATAGTGGAGTAGAAAAAAAGTTATAGGTACATGCAATAGTAAAATAAATGTATACAAAAATATTATGGACCAGTGAAGAAAAGTTTGAGTTAATATAGCAATGTCTTCAGAATTTTTTTAAAAAGCAAGAAGAAGATAAAACGCTGACAAATAAAATTTATAATTTGTACATCTAACTTTAAAAAGTAGCATTAATCTAAGCTAGAGAAGAGGATGTAGTAGTTTTTTGTTTCATCTGAAAAATAATAAACATAAACTAAAGGGGAGTTAGAAATGTTCCCAGTTGCTGTGCTTTCAATCTGATTTTTCTGAATCTATTTATCAATCAAAAGACTATACAGGCAACATTTGTCTGATCAGAACAAAATCGAAAATGATATAAGAATCAGAAAATTTTACTTTGGTAACAACCACCTAAACCAGCAGAAAATACCCGAGCATATATTTGATTTCTATAAAATGAAATAAAATTGGATTTTCTCCCCAATATATTTAGTATAAATATATGTCTCCTTTTTTCCCCTTTAATTCATTAAGGAATTTTATTCTACTAATTTGAATCATTATTTTCCTTTAATTCATAAAGAAATTAATAATTGAACTTTTCTTGACAGTTATGACCTGGGTGCTTTCTTTGTGAACAAGCATAAGTTCTACAGAAGCAAAACAAAAAAACTGAAATATAACCAAGGAAAAGGACAGTAAATGTGAAATTATTTTGAATGAAAATTAGTAGTAAAATTATGATTATAATAACTCAAATAATTTCGGAAATACAATTTCATAAATATTTGGAAATACGATATTCATAAAAAACTTATCCCACTAACTAGAAGCTATTTTACATTTGCAATGAAATTCTTAAAAAATAGATTTTATTGGTCTATTTTTTGCATCTAATTCTCCTGGACTCCTGTTCCCCCAGATCTTCCAGACAGCCATCTTTTATAATAATGACTGTGTTTTTAAAAAGGAAAAAAAACAAATGCAAAGAAGGGATAGAGGAAGATAAGAAGGCAAGAAAAATAAATGAAACATGATTTGACAGACGCAAACAATGTTGGAGAAAAAACTCACATATTCGATCTTTCACCGTCAAAAATTCCCCTCCTTTAAAAACAAATGGAGTGCAATTTCTTCTTTTAATTCATATTTGGGGGCAAACTTGTTCTTCATAATTTTCACAACAATGATTTCTACATATAAATACATATATGCATGGATACATATGCGAACAGATGTGTATCTATTTAATATTTCTCTACTTATCTACCTACCTATGAAAATAAGCATATTCCTCTTTGGTGCCTATGCACTCCACCATCAGGAGATATTAAAAAAAACTAAAATAAATATTTGTAAGTAATATGCATAGTCAAATGAAACAAATTTCTATGTTGACTAAATAATTTGCATTTTCAAACCGTTGACTTTTTGGTATAATTTTGACATCAAATATATATATATATATATATATATATATATATATATATATATATATATATATATATATATATAGTGGTTTCAGAGAAATTTTAGAAGACTTAAATCTGTTCAAAATGATTTTTATTGTGTGATTATATTTGATTTTCCGATGACATTGTTTATATAATTTTTCTAGACTTTCTTCTTTTTCCTTTGCATAAGTCTTTTCAAACTTCTATATATTTGTCATTTTAATTGATTATTATAACTTAGTAACATCACTATACTGATTTTGTTTACTCATTCCTCCAATTCCTTTTTTTCCTAATTCTTTGTTACTACAAAAATGCTGATAAAATATTTTTGTTTTTTATCAGTAGTTATCTTTGAGAATGTACTTACATTGCAACTCTCAGTTATAGATTATGGGTATCTTAACCACTTTATTTGAATAATTTGAAATTTCTTCCAGAAAGGTTTTGCAAATTGACAGTTCAATCAAAAATTAACTAGTGTATCTTAATACTACATTATATAGTGTTTGTTTATCCGGTAATGATTATTCTTTCCTTTTCATCTTTGGCAATATACATGGTGTCAGATGAAATTTTAAATTCATTTTTATTTGCATTCTCTAATTAGTGTCATATTGTTATTATTCTGCAATTTTAATTTTGAGGAATAGGTGTTTATTTTCTTTGATTAAAAATATTTAAACAGATTCCCTGGAATATACAGTACAGGAAAGGTGATAGATGTGAAATCAGTCTGAAAGTTCTTGATTAGAGATGGGTGGGGTGAAATGGTCAGAGTCAAACCGTAAGTATTTTACTTTGGCAGCTATATAGATAGTGAAATTGAGAGCAAGAGTGATTGTTTGAATCTAAATAAACCAGATAATAAAATTCTAAGGAATGGTTAAAAGGGTCTAGATATGGCAAATAGATATTTTAGAGGAATAATCATCAAAATTTAGAAACTGATATGATATCTACAGCTATGAGTAAAAGCTCATAGATAACTTTGTGGTCCTAACACTGGTGTCATTTAAATCAATGGCTACTCTGCAGTTACATAAGCAATACTGGACTTTTTGGTCAGGTAGGCTGCTGTGTACAGTTATATTAGTTAATGGCTTCATGACATAGTTATAGAAATTTAGCACCTAAGTCAACCAAAGATTTTAGTGATGACAAGGAAACAACCAAAATTTCATTCAGAAAAAAAGTTACATATTTTCTCCTCTGATTTTAGTTAAGTAGAGAAAAAAAGAAGAAAAACTGAATCTTTCCGAAGATTTCATATAAGTAAGAAACAGAAAAATCCACAAGCTTAAGAAAACTTCTCAAATCTCAGGAAAAAAAATAGAATGGAATGACATACATTCAATTGGGTATGAAAAGGGAGAAAATGTGAAACTTAAAACTTTCAAAATGACTGTTGAAATTAGTTTTTGCATGCAACTGGGAAATAAGATGTACAGGCAATGGGGCCAATTGGGGAAAAGGGTGGTTGGGGTGCAAATTGTGTTGGGTTGGGGAAAGTGCTAGAAGAGAAGAAAATTTGGAATTAAAAATCTTATGGAAATGGATGTTGAAAACTGAAAATAAATTATATTTAAAATGAAGACAGACTATAGACCCTAGAATAAATTTGATATTGGGAATAAGACATTTCTTTTTCATCAAAGTTGCTTTGTGAACTGATTTTTAAAGTTTAGGTGCAATTATTGTAAAGGAAAATAAAAATGAATGCTATTCATATAGAACAAAATGGCAATTCTGTTACCACTGATGCAGTGATTTCCAAGTTAGAAATTACTTATCAATAATCACAATCTGTATGTGTTTTCCCATCATTTGTATAATTCATTAATTTTTTTACCCTTATAAACACATTCTTATTTTATTTTTGTTGTTGTTGGTTTGGTTTGTTGTTTTTGTTCTTGTGTGATTTGGGAGGAGACTGGTTCTTTTCTGTCTTTCATTATGACTCTTCATATCAGCCTGTCACATGTTCCTCCATGACAATGAAATTATGGTTAGAATTTTTAAAAAATATTATCATACTTTTGATTCACAGTTTTATAATTTAGTAAAAAGGTTTAAAGAGTAGAAAATGCAATTGTATTCATATTTTATTACATTTCAATCAAATGCAATGTAAATATACAAAATGTACAGTACATATAGAGTAAAATATACAATTATGAGTTCTTTTGCAATATAGTGCCCTGTTTCCCTCATAGGAGTAAAATTATGCAAGAGTTTTGGAAGCACAAAAGAGATAACAGTCAAATTATTTACAATGTTGTTATTAGTATTAAGTAAAGCATAAAACATGAAGCAATGTGTTCCCTAAAAGCATGTACCACTCTTGTAGAGAATATTCAATAAAAATTTGAATTAAAGAGGGATTTATTATATAGCTGAATATAAAGTCCTCATAGTCTCCTGTCTATATTGATAAGATCGATGGAGAACAGAAAGAGATAAACCTAATAATTCACATAGGAAAAAATGAATTAATCAAAAATACTTATTGTCTAAACAGAGTTACTATCTTCCCTCAGGAACTCTACTTGTTTTCAGCCTCTTAGAGCATCATGTTTCTCACTGGACAAACTGATCTCCTAAAATACCATATTGCTCTTTGACTCAGTGTTGTTGTTGTTTTTAATACTCAACACCTTCTCAATTCCATCAGGTAACTCCATCTTCTTATTTGGTGACTTGAGGGTAGAGCAATAAATTCCTCCCAAATCTTTCCCTTATAGAAGGATCAGACCTTTCAACATTCTGAGGTAACTCTTCATTTTTCATCAATAACTCTGATTGGTTTCATTTCCATGGAACACCATAACTCTTCTTATCACACCAGTGCCTGGTTTTAGCTTCATTTTGTATCTTTGTTTATCCCATTTGAATGTGAGATTACCAAAAGCAGAGATAATCCCCTATTTATATGTGCAACCCTATCACTTCACACAGTGCCTCTGTAAGTCCATATAGTATACACTTAATTAATATTTATTTATTTGAAATTGAATTAAACTACAATTAATTATATTGAAAATACCTATGTAATTGAATTAATTCATCCAATAACAGTGTTAGGTGGAAAATGGAGGAATCTAGAACAGAAACTGTAGTTGATGGATTTTGGAAAGTTATATGTCTCTAATGATCTCAAGCTTCTGGATGATGCCAAAACTTAAACTTTTAACATTTTGCTCTGGTGTTACTGTGAATCATGGCTTGATATGTCTTTAAATCATGATATAGGGCAATTTTTAAAGAATCACAATTATAGGCATTGCTAAGAACTATGTAGAGACACATATTGGGCATAAATATATATGGAATATGACTAACAACTTGTACATAAGAAGAGCTATAAAATATATTCACAAATATGTAATTAACTCTTCATGTTATAAGAATAAGTGATGACTAATACATAGCTGAAATAATACTTGTATATCCAATTATTTTAAAACCTCCACTAAGAAATCTAGTGCATTAAATATTCTATGGTAGATTTATAGAAATGGGTTCAGATTGAAAAGATCCACTTAGTTGATCTACATCCACTTAATATAGAGTTAGATGGTGACTAGGTTTTTGAGTGTATTGGTATAGGGAACTCCCAAGGGATGAAACCATTAGTAATTCAAGTTGGCACCCTCCCTGTACATTTTAGTATTCATAAATTGCCTCAAATGCTGAGAGTTTAAAAAAAATGCTGTGTCACACAGCCATTATTTGTTAGAGGAAAAACTTGAACACATAATCTCTTATGCCATACTGCATCAAGATTTTATTTTTTTAAAAAAAGCTGCATTTGCTGATCTATGGGTATTTCATAATTACTATGGGAAATAAATATTTTAGTTAATTAATCTACTTTTGAAAGGAGAATTAATGAGTTAAATAAGGTCCTCTGATTTTGTTTTTTAGAATTTATCTGTAAAATATTTGATAGTGGATTGGATGGGTTGTTGGTGTTACATTTTCTTAAACTTATATCCTCAAGAATATTATAATTACTATACCCACTATGATAAACATTCCAATAGCTCAGTCTCCAGTTTTTACCTCCTACATCCTGTACAGGTCTGTATTTAAAATTTCCTACGAGACAACTCTTTTTAAATGTACTAGATGTCCTTAGACTCCACTTGTCTAAGAGAAATACTACAATTCCCCTCCACTCCTACCAATCTTAGGTTGCTATCTTTGAACAGCTTCCTATTTCTGTAAATGGTGCCATAATTCTATTTAATCCTAGAGACCTTTAAATCATCACTGACTCTTCCTTCTTCATTATCTCTTCTACATTATCTTGTATATTATTTTTGTGTGCATGCATGTATGTATATATATACATGTAAATATACATGCATACACATGTATATATGCATGCATACATATCTATGAAAAGAGAGAGAATATAAGAGAATTGCAGAGTTAATAGGGGTCTCAAATTTACTTTGATAAACTCCCTTATCCAAAGTACAATTCCTATGATATTCCCAAGAGTTCAATTAATTTAAACAGAATTGTTGAAGAATGCAGAGCTTCCCACACATCATATTTATGGATGACAGTAGGACTTTTGTGGATAACTATTAGAAAGTTCTTTCTGAAGCATCAATTTCATTATAAACTCTGAAAATGAATTCTTAGTTATTTTTGTCCATTGCAAAAATTGTGAGTTTTTTCTTTGCCACAAAATCACAAAAAATGTCCTGGAATGATCTCCCTTTTAAAAATTATTTATTCATTTTAATTTTTCATCAAAAATCAAGTTTTAAAGAAGAATTAGAACGAATGGGATGAACCAATGGAAAGAAAAAACAAAACAACACAAAAAGGAGAGAGTAAGTAGTACGCCTTGATCTGCATTCAAACACCTCAGATCCTTCTCTGGATGTGGAAAGCATTTTCCATTTTGAGTCTTCTGGTGTTCTCTTAGAACCTTGCATTACTAAGAAGAGTGAAATCTATCAAAGTCAGGCATTGAAAAATGTGACTGTTATTGTGTACAATATTCTCATTGTTCTGTTCATCTTCCTCAACCTCAGTTCACAGCCTCAGTTCCTATGTCTTTCCAGATTTTTCTTAAGTCTTCTTGTTTGTCATTTCTTATAGCACAATATTATTCCTTCCATAATTTCTTATCCAAATTGCTATGAAGTAATGCATATTTAAAAAGACTTTATTAATATTTACTTAGTTTCATCATTGAAAAAAAGATTAAGGAATTGCTCTGACATCTATAACAAGAAAGTTTTGTCAATAGAAATCAATGTAGGAGATAACCACTCTACTTAACACTTTTTGAGAATTGATAAAATGATTTCTCTCTTATAATTCCTCTTTTTCCTTGTTGAAATCTAAAGAGAAATATACAAGTAATCTATCTCCCTTTCTTTTGCTACAGATCATCCTGAAGTACGAAAAGTTCTGTTAAATAACTTTGTATTCCACTGTTTATCTTCTAAATTTCTTTTGTAGGTTTCAGAAACTAATTATGTACGTGCAAATAATTTGGTGCCTTAAGCTATGAAAAATTGCTTTTTCTGCTTATATCTCCCACTCATCCTTCCCATTTTTGTTATTTCTAATTATTTAATAGTGCTTAAAAACACATTGGTTTTCAAGCTACAACAGCTCAATTATATGTTACTTTTTGTCAGTGATTATTACAGTTCTAATTGAGAAAATTTGTTTATATTATCATATTTTTATTGGACAACGAAACAAGTGAAATACTCTCATCCTCTTTTTAAGGATCTTAATGAACTCTGATATTCATAGTTGATTTATCATTGTTTTTTCTCTTACATCTTTTTCCATTCTTTCCTAACAATAAGATTATACCATAAGAAAAAACAAACAAACAAACAAGCATGATGTAGTGGAAGGACTGCAGCACACCAGAATGAGAGAGGTCTAGATTTTAACCGTATTATTTACTTTCTTAATGGCTATGATAAAATAAATTACTTTTAGCCTCATTCTCCTTTGAAAAATGGGTACAATTTTACTTGCTGTTAGTACCTGTCACAGTCATTAGGATAAAACGAGGGAATGCTAATAAAAATAATGGAAATCTTAAATTCCTCTTTTAAAAAAAATATTTTCTTTGTATTCCTTCAAGAAAGGGACCTGTTAGACTAAATGTAGGAGTTTACAATCAAATTAATTCTAAAATCCATAGCTCTTCTGAAATTCAGTGCTTGGTCCTTCATTCAATGCTAAGTTCACTCTCTTTATCAACTACCACTTCTTTTCTAATGACTTTTAAATCCATGTGAGCAGGCCAGATATTTCTCTGAATTCTCACTGGTTTTGTTTGTAGTATGAAACTGCATTTTTCCTTTATATAAGACAAGGGAGAGAAAACTTAAAGAAAGGACATATTTAGTTGCCCACTAAATTAATTATTGGTTTTCTTCCTCTTTTACCTGCACAGAACGCAACACTATTTTGATTTATTTTTTTAACCTTTTTATACATGAGTTCTAATTTCTGTGTTTAAAAGTAATGTTGGGGGAAGAGCCAAGACGGTCCAAGATAGCAGAGTAGAAAGATACACAGACGCTTAGCTCCTAACTCACAGCCCATAAAATACCTGTAAAGAAGAACTCTCAACAAATTCTAGAGCAGTAGAAGCTGCAGAATGGAGTAGAGGGGATTACGGCCTTGGCCACATGGCACCAAGAGGAGCAGATCCAAAGCAGTCATCAGGGACAGAATCTCCAACAGCAATGCAGGTCCCTCAACCCACAGGTGCGAAAGGTGAGTAAGAGGGTATTTTTGGCTGGCTGAGAGAGGAGCAGGGTGTCCCCATAACTCAGGATCCCCCAGGAGACAGCAGCAGAGGTGGCAGAGGATGGGGATTCCAAAAGCAGGCAGTGACCCAAGCCCATTATGTAAGGTCTCTAAGTAAACCTCCAGGGGGAACTAAGCCACTGAACTTAATCTCACACTGAATAGCAGCCACAACCACGATGAAAACTCCTAAGGCTTGGGAGAAGCACTTGAATCTCAGCCCCCAATCACTGGTTGGGCAGGACAGGAGGCAAGGTGGGTGTGGAGAGGAAACTCAGGAGTCAAATAACTGCCTGGGAAAATGTCCAGAAAAGGGAAAAAAAATAAGACCATAGAAGGCTACTTTCTTGGGGAACATGTGTCTCCCTCCATCCTTTCAGGTGAGGAAGAACAAGGCATACTGTCAGAGGAAGTCAAGGCCCCTGCCTCCAAAGGGGACTTAAACTTGGTTCAGGTAATAGAAGACCTTAAAAAAACAAGTTTACAGCTTACTAGAGGAAAATAAAAAAAAAAAATGCTGAGGAAAATAACAACTGATCTGGAAAATAGATCCAGGAGAAATAATCTAAAAATTGTGGGACTACCTTAAAGTCATGATCAAAAAAAGATCCTAGACATTATATGCCATGAAATCATCGAGGAAAACTGCCCTGAATGTTATAGAATCAGTGGGCAAAATGAATATTGAAAGAATTCATTGATTACCTCCTGAAAGTAATGGGAATAGAGAAACTCCTAGGAATATTGTGGCCAAATTTCAGAGTTCCCAGATGTAGGAGAAAATACTGCAAGTAGCTAGAAAAAAACACTTTGAGTACTGTGGAAATACAATCATAACAACACAGTATCTGGCAGTTTCAACATTAAGGGATCGAAGGGCTTGGAGTGGGATATTTTAGAAGTCAAAGGAACTGGGACTGAAGCCAAAAATCACTTACCCAGCAAACCTGAGCACAATACTTCCAAGAAAATAGTGGCCATTCAGTGATATAGTGAAATTTGAAGATTTCATGTTGAGGAAAAGACTAGATGAACTTCCCACAACAAGAATCAAGGGAATCATGAAAAGGTAAACAGAAGAGAGCTGAGGGGGAGGAGCCAAGAAGGTAGAGTAGAAAAATTCACATATGCTAGCTCCAAAACCACAGCCCATGAATTTCCTGTAAAAAGAACTCCCAACAAATTCCGGAGCAGTGGAAGCCATGCAGGAAAGGAGTGAAGGAAATTTCCATTCAAGAGAGCCCTGAAAAACGGATCCCAAGGGTCTGTTGTGCACCAGTCAGGAGTGGAGCCTAGACCTTCCCTGGCCACACAGCAGACAGGAGCAGATCCAAACAGACTTCAGGGGCTGAAGTTCTGGCAGCAGCCAAGGTCCCTCCACCCACAGACGCACAGGTCAGTGAGAGAGATTTCTGGCCTGGCCAAAAGCAGGGCGGGGTGTCTTCATAACTCAGGCCTGCTCAGGAGGCAGCAGAAGAGGCAGCAGGTGACCAGAGGCTCTCAAAGTAGGCAGGAGCTCTGCAGCAGCTCCATTACAGAAGGTCAATGCATAAACACCCAGAGGGAACGGAGCCTGGGAGGCAGCCCTGTCCCCACCTGAGCACCAGAACTTAAGCTCACATTGAATAGCAGCGCGACCTGCCGCTGAAAGCCCTGAGGCTGGGGAGCAGGATTTGAATCTCAGACCCCAAGGATTAACTGGGCAGAACAGAGCGGGCCTGGAGAGGAATCTCAGAACTCAAGTAACTGGCTGCGAAAATGCCCAGAAACGGGGAAAAAAATAAGACCATAGAAGGTTACATTCTTGGTGAGCAGATGTATGCTCCTTTCCTTTCTGATGAGGAAGAACAATGCTTAACATCAGGGAAAGACATAGGAGTCAAGGCCTCTGTATCCCAAACATCTGAAATAGATACCAATGGACTAAGGCCATGGAAGAGCTCAAAAAGGATTTTGAAAATCAAGTTAGACAGGTGGAGGAAAAACTAGGAAGAGAAATGAGAGAGATTCAAAAAAGCATGAAAAACGGGTCAACACCTTGATAAAGGAGATCCAAGAAAATGCTGAAGAAAATAACACCTTGAAAAATAGGCTAACTCAAATGGCAAAAGAGGTTCAAATAACCAATGAGGAGAAGAATGCTTTCAAAAGTAGAATTAGCAAAGTGGAAAAAGAGGTTCAAAAGCTCACTGAAGAAAATAGCTCTCTCAAAATTAGAATGGAACAGATGGAGGCTAATGACTTTCTGAGAAACCAAGAAATCACAAAACAAAACCAAAGAATGAAAAAATGGAAGAGAATGTGAAATATCTCATTGGAAAAACAACTGACCTGGAAAATAGATCCAGGAGGGAAAATTTAAAAATTATGGGACTACCTGAAAGCCATGATCAAAAAAAGAGCCTAGACATCATCTTTCATGAAATCATCAAGGAAAACTGCCCTGATATTCTAGAACCAGACGGGGAAAAAACTATTTGAGGAATCCACTGATCACCACCTGAAAGAGATCCAAAAAGATAAACTTCTGGGAACACTGCGGCCAAATTCCAGAATTCTCAGGTCAAGGAGAAAATATTGCAAGCAGCTAGGAAGAAATAATTCCAGCATTGTAGAAATACAATCAGGATAACACAAGATCTAGCAGCTTCTATATTAAGGGATCAAAGGGTGTGGAAAAGGATAGTCCAGAAGGCAAAGGAATCAGGACTAAAACCAAGAATCACCTAACAACAAAACTGAGTATAATACTTCAGGGGAATATATGGTTTTTCAATGAAATAGAAGACTTCCAAGCATTCTTGATGAAAAGACCAGAGCTGAAAAGAGAATTTGACTTTCAAACACCAGAATGAGAAGAAGCATGAAAAAGTAAACAGCAAGGAGAAGTCACAAGGGACTTACCAAAGTTGAAGTATTTACATTCCTACATGGAAAGACAATATTTGTAACTCTTGAAACTTTTCAGTATCTGGGTAATTGGTAGGATTACACACACCCACACACACACACACATACACACACACACACACACGCACACACACACACATGTACACGCATGCGCACACGCAGACATACATACATGCATACATACAGAGTGCACAGAGTGAACTGAATAGGATGCGATCATATCTTAAAAGAAATCAAGGTAAACGGTGAGAGAGAAATATAGTGGAAGGAGAGTGGGTGAAATGGAATGGGGTAAATTATCTCTCATAAAAGAGGCAAGCAGGAGACTTCTTAGTGGAGGGAAAAAGAGGAGAGCTGAGAAAAAAAAAACATGAAGTTTACTGTCATCACGTTCGACTAAAGGAAGGAATAAAATGCACACTCATTTTGGTATGAAAACCTATCTTACAATACAGAAAAGTGGGGGAGAAGGAGATAACCAGGGTGGGGGGATGATGGAAGGGAGGGCAATGGGAGGAGGAAGCAATTTGAAGTTAACACTCAGGGAGGGACAGGATCAAAAGAGAGAATAGAACAATGAGGGGCAAGGTAGGATGGAGGGAAATATAGTTAGTCTTACACAACATGACTATTATGGAAATCATTTTCAAATCTACACAGATATGGCCTATATTGAATTGTCTGCCTTCCCAAAGGGAATGGGTGGGGAGGGAGGGATGGGGAGAAGTTGGAACTCAAAATTTTAGAAACAACTGTTGAGTATTGTTCTTGCTACTAGGAAATAAGAAATACAGGTAATGGGGAATAGAAAGTTATCTGGCCCTGCAGAACAGAAGAGAAGATGGGGACACGAGAAGGGGGGATGATAGAAGAGAGGGAAGACTGGTGATAGGGGAAATTAGAATGCTCGGTGTATTTGGGTGGGGGTAGGGGACAAATGAGGAGAAAATTTGGAAGTCAAAATTTTGTGAAAATGAATGTAAAAAGTTAAATAAATAAATTTATATTAAAAAAACAGAAAAGGTAAACAGAAAAAAATCATAAAAACATTTTCTAAAGGTGCACTGTTTACATTACTATATGGAAAGGATATATTTTTAAGTCGAATCTTTTCTCAGAATTTGAGTAGTTGGAGAGACTATGCATATGTACACATACAAATAGATGGAGAGTACAGGGTGTGATATATCAGAAGAGATGATATCCACGTACACACAAACGAGTAAAATAAAATAAAATAAAAATTAAGGGGTGAAGGAGGAAAATTCCTGGAAGAGAAAGGGAGTAATGGAATGGGGCAGGCTACAACTCACAGAAGAGATAAGAAAAGTCTTATTCAATTGAGGAAGTAAGGGAGATGGCCAGGGGGGAAATAAAGCTATTCTAACTACGTGAGACTGAAAGAGGGAATAACATGCTTACTAAATTTGATATGAAAATTTATGTACACCACAGCAAATTAGGAGAGGAGGAGACAAGTGGAGTCAGGGGAATGTTAGAAGAGAGTAAAAATGGAAGCAGGGAGTCACTAGAAATAAACACTTTCGAGAAAGGACAAGATCAGTTGTGGGGTGGGGAGGGGGGATAGGGTAGGTAAGAGGGCAATATAATTGACATTACGCAACATGATTACTATGGAAATTTTTTTCCTAAACAACATATATTTAGTCTGTATTGAATTTCTTCCCTACTCAGTGAGGCTGGGACGGAAGGGGGAGAGGGAGAGAAGATGGAATTCAAAATTTTAGAAACAAATGTTGAGAACTTTTATTGCATATAATTGGGAAAGAAGAACTAGAGGGAATGGGGTATGGAAATTTATCTTGCCCTGCAAGAAAAGAGAGAAGACGGGGATAGGAGAGGAATGGGGTGGGATGGAGGGGAGGGTGCATTGAGGGAAGGAATAGTCAGAATTCAAGGTATTAGGAAGCAGGGGGAGTGGAGTGATGGGGAGAAAAATTGGATATGTTACAACGTGAGATAAAAGCCATTAGTATGAATAAAATAGACTGAATTAATTACTAAGAATAAATCAATGACATCTTTAGTTTGGAAAAAAAGAATTTCAGTCTAAATTTCCTAGAGGAAAGTAACCTCGGGTAAATTTGGCATTGATGAGTCAAGGTTTTAATGGTAAATTTGATTTTATGATTGCCATTTAATCAGGAACTAGCACACGTATAGAAAAACATGCAAGCCACTTAAGACTTGCCTCAAAAGATGTTCCTTAGCCAAAGTGAAACTATAATCATATTTGAAACCTGGTTATTGGAGCTTGCCATTTTTCGATGCTATAGGACTATTAAGTGACTTTTTCTGAATCTAACTCTATTTATGGGAAGCAAGAAAGGCGATTTGAGACTCCAGTCCATGATTCCAGTAAACTGTTGAGATGCTGGTAAGAACTGCATAGGTTATCTCAAGGGATAGGTTGGAGAGCAGCTGTTAAGCATGGGCTGAGGTGGGATTCTTCTGACTCAGTTTTCCCACTGACATCTGGCAGATTTTTAGCCTGACTGAATGTAAGTGAATTACCTATTCCTGCCTGGAGTGGGGAGATATTATATCCCTGCAATATCCTTACTATTAGTGGCAATTTCCTATAGTCAAAAGGTTTGTAAGCCTAATACCAGATCTATTCAATTATAGATTATGGATAGGGGAACATACGAGGTTGTCTAAAATTAAGCTATTAGGCATAGACCTTTAGACCAACAACATTAAGTTAGGGTCCTTTAATTCTTAGCAATACTGTGGAGAAAATTAAGAGATTGTGAAGTTAGCTACATAAATATTATCTGTGTCTCAGTTGGTTAATATTAAAAAAAAAACCTTTTGTGATCCATATTATAAATGCTTTAAAAAAAGTATCACCTGACCAAAAGTTTGAATTGCCTTATCTCTTATCAACTGTGTTAAAAATAAAAAAATAAAAATAAAAAAATGTAATGTTGGCATTCCTATACACTTTGATATTTCTTCTGTACTTATCTACTTTCTGGCACGTGACCTAGAGTGTGGAAATGTAAGTAACTAGTTGAAGAAAATAAATTAAGATTTCTTCCAAAACTGATTCCTATGAAAATTTTGTAAAATCATGAAAAAAAGTTAAGCATTTACTGATTTTTTCAGGTCAACAGCCTTGATTTTCCTTAAAAACCTACTGAACATTTTACATCTTATAGGTCAAACTTGATTTCAATAATGGTCTGTAATATTCTAATTTTCCTGCCTAGAGCAACCTTTGGAATATTATTAATCCTTCAAAACTCCTATATCAGCAAAACCTTATCGATAATCCTTAAAACATACTATTAAAGCTCTGGACTCTTCCCCTTCCTAGGGAGTCAGGGATCTGAAATGAACTTGTGAGTGTCTATGTATGCATATAAAAACAATTCATTATCAGATATGTCACAACACTGAGGGATGCTACATTTGAGTTGAAAGTGCTGATTCTATTTTCAGTTTTCAGTTCAACTTAAGGAGGTTCATTTATAAACATCCCATTTTTTTCTAAGAGTATAACATGAAAGAGAAAAAGATTTTCAGCGATAATATGCAAATGTGTTTTGAAAGTTAGGTACTGTATCCAGGAGGAACTTATCTCTCTTAGATATCTGGGCATATTTTTTACACTAAGTTATTCATTCAAAAGTACTGAAGAGAAGGTCGCACTTAGAAATGAGTCTTCCTTTATATGCTAGAAAAAGAATTTTGCTTTCTCACTTCCCCTATCCATCAATATATTCTTCAGTCTGGGGAGATCATGTGAGCAGATGATTGCAGATGAGGTTTGTTTTGTTTTGTATTTTATATTTTAAAAACATATTTCCATATTATTCATGTTGTAAAGAAAAACCGGGAGTAAACCAAAAAAAAAAATGCAATGAGAGAGAGAGAGAGAGAGAGAGAGAGAGAGAGAGAGAGAGAGAGAGAAAGAGAGAGAGAGAGAGAGAGAGTAGTACACTTTAATTTGCGTTCAGACTCCATAGTTCTTTCTATGGATATGGATATCAAATTCCATCCTGAGTCATGGAATTGTCTTAAATCCTTGTATTGTGGAGAACTATGTCTGTTACAGTGAATCACAGCACAATGCTGTGCTGTGTGTACAATGCTCTCCTGGTTCTGCTACTTCACTCAGCTTCAGTTCATGTAAGTTCAGGTTTTTCTGAAATCTGAAAATTCTGAAATATTGAACAATAATGTTCCATTAAATTCATATACTACACCTTGTTCAGCCATTCCCCTATTGATAGACTTTCCCTCAATTTCCGATTTTTGGACACCACAAAATGAGATGCTATAGATAGTTTTTCTCCATGTGGGTACTGTTCCCATTTTACTGATCTCTTTGGGATACAGACCTACTAGCACTATTGGTAGGTCATAGGGTAATCACAGTTTTATAGACCTTTTAATTCACAACTCCACCAGCAATTCATTAGTGTTCCAATTTTCCCACATCTACAACATTTAACATTTACTGTTTTATCACGTTAGCCAAAATGATACCTCAAATATTTTTAATTTGCATTTCTCTAATCAACTGTGACTTAAGAAGTGAATCAATTAAGCAATGGGGTGACAAAAAATACAAAAGGTAACACAGGAGTATAATGTTTGATAATCCCAAGCTAATGATCCTAGGATTTGCTATTTCACAAACCCACACCCGCACCCATTCACACACCACCTCCCCAGATGTCTTCCAAATCTGTACATTGCCTGTTTTAAAAAGTTCATATGATAAACCAATTAGGTGAGCAAGGAAAAAAATCTTTTTAGATTTACTTATACAGTAGGAGTTCATGAATAAATAAGCAACAGAGATGTCCACATAAAGTAGACAGTTTTAACTATAATAAATCATAAAAATTTTGCACAAACATATCTCATATAATAAAAAATAAGGAAAGTGGTAAATATGAAAACATTTTTACAAGAGTTTTTCTGATAATGATCTCATTTGTAAGATATAGAATGAACTGATTCAAATTTATAATACCTAGAATGCTTACAGAATATAAACAGGTAGTTTCAAAAGGAGAACAAATTGTGTACATTATCAAAAACTATATGAATAAAATATAACCTTTCACTATCTTACAGGGATCTAATTCTTCGTTCAAAGAGGATTAAGAGACTTGGCAAAATAAAGTATTTGAATTTCACTAAGAAACAAAAAGCTGTGTTGACTAAAAAACATCTTCTATGCTGTTTCTTTCATTGACTTTTCTTCCAAAAATCCTTGTTTATTTTGAATATAGTGAGTTTAAAAGGAATGGATAGATAGATGATAGATAGACAGATAGATAGATAGATATAACTTATAGTTCCTTGGGGGAAGAGTTGATAAACTCAACATCA
The DNA here is from genome assembly GCA_028658325.1 of Potorous gilbertii. NCBI lineage: Eukaryota > Metazoa > Chordata > Mammalia > Diprotodontia > Potoroidae > Potorous > Potorous gilbertii. The sequence continues at coordinate 439,588,179 of CM053771.1, read as the reverse complement.
TACAAATACAATACAAATAATAGAAAAAGTCTGCTATTTTGACCCAGTTTCTTTCTTCTTGTGCAGGAATTAACACTGAAAAGGACAGAAAAAAATAATCAATCGGAAGTTAAATTTAAACATGCCTGAGTAAAAGAGAGAACTTAACATCTTTAATTCTGTTTAACCCCCAGGACTAAATAAAGTATTTTACAAGTTATTGGATGGACAGTATCCCATATATTCTAGGCTAGTAAAACATTTATCATATATGACTGCCTAGCCTCTGTAAATGATCATTGAAAGATTTTGTAAAGCAGAAGTGTCAAAAGATTGTAGAAGTTTAACTGATAGTTGTTTTTTTTTTTTAATCGAGAAAAATTTATTGAGAATCCACCAGATCCAAAATGGTTTGGACACATCAGGCAGCTTCTTCTTTTGCAACTCGTTCCTTCTTGAGTGGTCCCATGAAAGCTTTTTTCTCCTCCACAGTCTGGAAGCGACCGTGACCAAATTTGGATGTGGTGTCAATAAACTTCAGGTCGATCTTCTCCAGGGCGCGATGTTTGGTCTGTACCAGCAAAGACTTTCGCAGAGTGAGGACACGCTTCTTGGTCCCAACGACACAGCCTTTCAGCATGATGAAGTCATTGGTCACTTCACCGTAGTGGACAAAGCCTCCCAGAGGATTGATGCTCTTGTTGGACAGATCGTAATCTGTGGATGCATTGTTTTTGATCAGTTTGCCATCCTTGATCTGGTAGCCCTGGCCAATCTTGCAGATCTTTTTGTTGATCTCAGTGCGATTGTGGTAGCCCTTCTGACCAGCTCGAGCCACAGAGAAGGCTACCCGGGCAGGATACCAAGCTCCAATACATGCCACCTTACGCAGTCCTCGATGGGTTTTTCGGGGCAGTTTCTTGGTGTGCCAGCGGCTAGTGACACCTTTGTAACCCTTGCCCTTTGTCACCCCAATGACATCAATCATCTCATCTTGCCCAAACACCGTGGACACGGGCACCTGCTGCTCCAGCTTCTCACGGGCCCAGTCCAGTTTCTCAGCCACACTACCGCCATTCACTTGGATCTCCATCAGATGAGACTTCTTCTGCTTCAGAGGGAGCAGGCGCATCTGGGTGTGGGCAATGACGCGGATCACCTGGCCGTACTTCTTCACGCTGCTCAAGTCTTTCTCCAGCTGCTTTTTGCCATCTTCATCTTGCCACTTTTTGCAATACTTGGTGAAGGCCTTCTTCTTGGACTTATGCCAGTTCTTATAGTATCGCCTCTTACACTCATCGCTCATGTGCTCGGCAAAGATGATTTTAAAGCTCCTCAGGCCTCGTGGGGTTTGCACATAGCCCACGATGCCCACAATGACCATGGGGGACGTCTCCACAATCGTCACAGCCTCCACCACTTCCTTCTTATTGACCTTTGAGCCAGGCCTGTCCACCTCTCGAACAATATGGGTCATGCCTGCCTTGTAGCCCAGAAAGGCAGTTAGATGGATAGGCTTGGGGGGGGGGGTCATCTTTGGGGAAGCTCTTAACCTTCCCTCGGTGCCTGCTGCTTCTCTTTAATGGCAGGAAGCCCAGAGACCCATGCCTGGGAGCGGAGAACTTCCGGTGGGAAATGCTGCTGCCGATGTACCTGCGGCTGCCGCCCAGGCGAGTTTGGAGCGATAGTTGTTTTTTTAAAAATAAAAGCAAAATCTCAAAACTATTGGGAAGAGGGTTTTACTTTAGGTATTTGGGAAATTCTAGAATGTATTATTTAAAGATTAATTATTCTTCATGTAAAATAAAATAAGAAGTTATTAATAATAGCTAGTATGATTTTACTCAGAAAAGGTTATGCTAAACAGATATCCATTTTTACAAACTGTTTTTTTATTAGATGAAGAAAAGCAAATAGATAGATGATAGATATAGATAGCTATGATTGCATCTACATCATAAATTTATCATATCTATATGTCATATATAATGCATTTGTATATGATATCTAATACACATAAATACATACATGTTTCATATGCAATATATTATAGAATATATATATATGTATATATATATATATATATATATTTGTGTGTTGTGAATACATATGGGATATATAATATATCTACACCACACATCCTTGACACTCTTCATAGCTATTATTTAGGGTACTTGTAGTTTTATTGGTTATTTTCATTGGTACAGGAAAACATTTGATCTGATCTCTGAGTAACTACTTCTGTTCAATATATTAAAGTTGGGGAACTTCTATATTCTAAAAATTGAATGGAACATTCTATTGTAGATTCTTCAATCTCTGTTTTACTCTTACTTTTTTTTCACATCTTGTTTCTTTCTCTTTCTGGCAGAAATTATACACATGCACACACACACGTACACACAGTACATACTTCATATACAATAGCTATCATATGGGTGCATATATTTCTATTAGATATAATCATCTATCTTTATGTCTCCCTTAAATTTATCTTTCTATGACAGATAAGATCAAATTTTCCTAGTTCTATCTATTTGCCATCTAACATAGAAAATAAAGTTTTTAATTTAGATTTTTTTCATTTTTGTCTTTGAATCCTGAGCACTCACCACAGTATCTTATATAAAAGCGATATTTAAATAATGCGTGACTGATTGTCCAATTGGGTGATTATTAAATTTTTTATCAGACGTCTTTAGTATCCATCAATTCTGACTATTTGAAGTTTTATTAATTGCCAACTGCACTAGATAAAGATAAAGTGATCAGAATTTTGAGAAGACTTAAAATTCTTTCTGAGAGTATCCACTGAAAATTGGACTTGGAAAGGACCTTGGAGTTGCTTGTCTAGCCCACTATAAAACGCAATATCTTTCTTAATGTTCTTGTCTCATAGACCTCTGTATTACACGGAGAGTTTCTACTCTCCCAGAACTAAGACTGTCATTTTTGGTAAAAGAAAAAATATATTCCATAAGAAATAACTTCTATCTTCTAGTATCACTTTTTCAACCATCTTTGGCACTTTTCTTCCGATTAGACTTCTTCAGGTGACTTGCAATTTTATTGGTTATTCTTAGTAGTCAAATATGCATTTTAATATCCAGTTGAGCATTTCTGTTCTATAACTGGTTCTGAAACTTTTATAAGATGAGAAAGGGATAAAATATTCCATTGTTGATTCTTTTTAATCTCTGCTATTCCTATTTCAACCAATTAACTATTTTTTTAATTTAACATCTAAAATGTGTATGTCATTGTGTTAAGCCTTCTATTATATAATAAAAGTATGCATTTCTATGTTGTCTTAAAGTTTATGAAGCAATCTACATCTGTTTTTTAGTCCTTATATTCCTGTGAGACTTAAGCAATTTATCCTCTCCATTTTGGGAAATGAAGATGGAGACATTTAATATATGTGACTTTCCCAAAATCAGATGGCTAGTAAGTAGTAAAGGCAAGTTTCATACACAGGACTCTTCTGACTAAACAGTGGTATTAAAATATATGCCTGCAAAGATCGACTAGTCATGAAACAAAAGACAAAGTTAACCAATGTACATTCCATGTGATTAGTCAGTATCTACAGACTGTCGGTAAAAATAACAACACGAGCTTGTTAAAAGGATCTTGGTGTACCACAGGGTGAAATGGCATGAATAAATTATCTTTGCCATCATTGGATGAAATATAGATAAAGATATAGTTAGCTAGATAGATAAAATTGCAGACTGTTGAAAGCATTTTCATAACTACTTTCTAGCTGTTGTATAGAATCTTTTACTGTCATACAAAGATTTTAATCTCTATGAAGCCAGGTTGCACCTTTTATCTGTTTTTAATTCCCAATTGTTTCCCTGGAACAATTCAGCAGCAAACATTAATTAGATTCTTACTAGGCACTTATAGTAATTGAGAGGCAAAATATATGTCAGTGCCCTTTCTCTCTTATCCCTTTTAAAATTTAAATATTGATTAATTATTAAATTAAAATGTTTGCCTATCTAAGAGTCAAAAGACAGGGGAAAAATATATGAGGGAGGATCCTGCCAAGACACAGAAATTTTGGAAATGTAATATTCTGATATGTTTGTATGTAAGTTAAAATTCAGTCAGACTTAGTTATCATGATTTTTTACCATAGACCCCAACTTCTGATTCCTCCTTCTAACTCTGCAATCATAACTTGCCTTTATTTCCATTTCCATTATGAATGGAATTTTTGATAATTATTAAAGGCCATCATAAATTTTCTTACTTTTTCTTTTAAATTTTTTATGTGCTATTGTTCCTTTAGAACTATTAAGAAAAAAGGAAGTTTCAGAAAGCTTTATTTCTATTACATAGTGCAGAGACATATAAATTTAGTTTCTCTAAGTAGTTAATGTCTCAGCAAGAGAAGGAAATGAAGAATCATGAACACTTTTAACTACTATATTTTAAGAAGAAAGGTAATTGTCCTTCCTGATGTGACTTGTAGAATTTATGCTTTCTAATCTACACAGTTTTCAATTTAGTCTGCTCAGGTATATCCTTTTTGGAATACCATTTAAGTACCAAGATGACACTCTTCTTAAATGTTGACTAATGCCTCAGGTACAAAAAGATCCACACATTCTTACAGCAGAAAGAGTTCAATGGAGAAAAATGGAAACATTTGTGCTAATAATATTTTACTTCCCCAGTTATTAATAATATTTCATTCAGGGATGAGTTTTAAGCAAATGAAGTCATAATCCATCATTTTTCAAAACTATATTCACCTTTCCAACATAATATAAATTAACATATTTACTTCTCACACTGGGTCATGCATATTTCCTGCTCTCTATCATGACATAATCCCATTTCCAAATAATCACTCACAACCAGTGAGTCTCTTAACATTTGTGAGGAAGAACGCACCAAGGATCATCTCACTGAATATGACAACTGTGGACCATAGGAATATAGGAAGTAGTTGGACATACTCTGGTGACTATATATAAGCAGACTCTTAACACAGAGATTACTGAATTGTATGTAATTACATGTTTACACAGGGAGGTCACTCTAAAGTTATATGATATTATGAGAAACTTCTTTGTACTTTATTCAAGTTGTTTTATGACTACTTGTAAATTAATCACATCTAGAGCTTGATCCACCATAGACAAAGAGAATATTACTAAAGCCAATCAAAAATTTTGCCATTAAAACACTTTCTTAAAACAGCATTTGAGTTAATGGAGCCTTGATGGTATATGCCTTTCTGTATCTTCTTGAATTTACTTTTAGATAAACTTAATTAAAACCATAACTCTTGTAAGAACAGAATTTGATCATCTAAACAGATCCACAACATTTAGTATCAAAATATCCACTTATTTTTTAGGAAAATGTTGTACAAATATAGTGTTACTTGTTTACTCACTGGTTATATGAAAGTTAGAGTGATAAATTTCAGGCTACTTATTATAATGTATACATAATTTAAACCACCTGATTTGGCCAAAGAGAACACATTTAAAACTGTAGGCTTTGCTAGGATAAAAATTAAAAATTAACTCACGCTTATAAATAAAATGTATTTCATACATCTACAGTTGGAACTATTCTTTCATAAGGACACATCCAAATTTCAAAGGGAAAATTTACAGAGTAGTCTAACTATGCACAATTTCTGAAAAACAAACAAACAAAACCCATCACCAATAGAAGAATATAATGGGTTTAACATACACTTTGTGGGAAAAAAATTGCAAGTAAAGTAGGAATACGCAATGATGATGCAGCAAAAGTACTCTGATAACTTCAGTGAGAGGAATAAAAGTTAACACATTATGGTTATAAGAAGGAATATTCCCTGAGAATATACTCAAACATGGAACAATTTAAAAATCAAGGATTTTCTGGCCATAGAAATCCATGATCTTGTGCCACAATCTGAATATAAAGGAAGACATAGTATATACCATGGTTTTGGAAGAAACATGTAGTGGGAAGAGTGTCAAGCCTGGAGTCAAAAAGATCTGAGTTCAAATTCTGCTTCAGACACAAGTTATGTGACCGTTAGTAATTCACTTAACATTTTTGCCTCAGTTTTCTCATCTATAAAATGATATGTAGAAGGAAATGGCAAACCAATCCTGTGTCTTTACCAAGAAAATTCCAAATGAGGTCATCAAGAGTTGGACACAACTGAAACAATCAATTAACAAAAATGGTTCTTCATACGGTTAGTACGTACAAAACATTATAATCCATTTCAATTCATGTCGTTAATAAGACTTATTGAAATGCAAAATTAATATGAGTCTTTGGATAGAGAGAGCAAACTAATTGAGAATGAGAAATAATAACATCAGATCCTGCAAATGTCAAGGGAAAATCATTTGTCGAGTTGCTACTCTTCAGATTTCTTGAATTAAAGCTGTACTATGAAGTGACTGGGGATTTGAGGGGAGAAAAGAATTATTAGTGTTTAGGGAATCTCTGTCAAGATATTCTTGGACTATCTATCATTATCAGGGGGTCTTCTTTCACTAAAATGCAAAGGATCTATTCAACTAGCATACATTATTTGAAGTTTGTAAAGGGAAGAATTTAGTTGCCTCTTCTGTATGCTCCTTCAGCTAGAAAGACTTTTGATACTCTCTTTAGAGTCTTTATAGTAAGGTTTCCCCTTTCCTCCCATTAATGAAAAATAAGTTATCTTGTTTTTAGTAGGTTATGAAATAGTAGTTTTACATACAAAAATTTGATAAGCCATTCATAATAAAAGAGATAATAAAATTTTGTATGCAAAGGTATAATCTTCCTTTCCCCTCCCCTCCCCTACTCTACTTTCCCCTCCCTTCCTCTATTCTCTCCTCCCCTTCCCTCTTCCCTCCTGTCCCTTCCTGTACCCTGTCCTGTTCTCTCCCCAAACCTTAAACTTACTTCCCTCTGGAACTGGGACTCCACTGGGACCCTGCTTGAGGTCTCTTCTGGGCGCTTCTAGCTTGAGAGTGATTATCAATTTCAACTGTTGCTGTTTCCCACCCAGCCTGATGTCTTTCCTTTCTTGACCTCATTAAAGGGGCCATGGCCTGGCTACATCTTGAACAGGCCTATTCAATGAATGGGCATTACCTCACCCTAAGTGACTGCCTGCAAAGACCTGCGCTAAAGGGCCCAAGATCTCTCACTGCATCCTCGGTCGTCTCCTGTCATCTTGAGAAATATCAGGTCTCTGGATTCAGATGGCTCTGGAAGAGAAGTGAGACTGGTGACCTGTGCAGTCCTCTCTCCCTCTAAACAAAGTCAAGTGCCAGTCGTGCCATCATTTCTCTGATGATGTTTTCTTTTTCGACAACAAAGTACAAACAAGTTTTTTTTTGAAAGTTGCAATCAACAATGATAGTACGATAATACACTTTCAATTATAAGACAGAGCAAAGGACTGTGGGATCAAGAAAACCTGAGTTGGTTTGGCCTATATTATGTATGTAAACCTGAGCAACTTCCTCCTCCTCCTCTTCTTCTTCCTCCCCTTTTTTTCTTCATCGTCATGCCCAGAGTTGTTCTGAAGCTGCTTTTATTGAGATTGTAAAGAGTAAAGTTAAATCACAATCATTTTATTCATTTGTAAAAAGTAGAAATTTTGTTCATTTGGTGAATAATCCAAGAATATTAAGTCTAAAATAAAATACAAAGATAGTTACTTGTTCTCAACTGATTTATTCTGAAATCTTCTTGATCTATAAATATAAAGATTATAAAATATAGATACTAGTTATAAAATTGGTAGTTTTTATTTTACATAAGGGAGAAATACATAATGCAGGTTTTGAACTTAAATTATGGATCAAAAAGATACAGTGGACATATATTTAGACCTTCTCTTCCCTCACAAGGAGAATATCTTCAATATAAGTTTTAGGATGTAGCCACCTAAATCAATGGATATGCAAGCTTCTTGATATGAAAGCCTAATATCAGTAAAACATTTAAAGCAAGTGGCACTTTATTTTTAAATTTAATTAATTAATTTTCAGTTTCCAACAGTCACTTCCATAAGTATCAAATTTTCTCACACTCTCTCTCCCCTCCTTCCTTGAGACAGTATGTATTAAAAACATTTACACATTAGTCATGTTGTATTGAAAAATTTTCAAAAATGGGAGAAATTGTGAGAAAAATCAAACCAAAGAAAGACATAACACAAGAGCAAGCACTGTGCTTCATTTTGTATTCCAATTCCATAGTTCTTTTTCTGGATGTGGATGGCATTTTGCCTCGAGTCTTTGGGAATGTTTCAGGTCCTGTGAAGGGCTTAATCTATCAGAGTCAGTCCTCACAAACTGTGGCTGTTACTCTTTATAATATTTTCCTGGTTCTGCTCTTTTCACTCGTCATCATTTCACATGAGTCTTTCCAGGATTTGTTCATCATTTCTTACAGCACAAAAATATTCCATTACATTCATGTACCAGAATATGTTCAGAGACTTCGAATTGATAGGCATTCACTCAATTTCCAGTTCTTGGCCACCACAAAAAGAGCTTCTATAAATATTTTTGTACATGTGGAACCTTTTCCCATTTTTATAATCACTTTGGGATACAGATCTAGAAACGATACTGCAAAAGTTATAAATATTTTTGTAGTCCTTTGGGCAGAGTTCCAAATTGCTCTCCAAAGTGGTTGGATCATCTCTGAGTTCCACAAACATGAATGAGTGTTCCAACTCTCCCACATCTTCTCCAACATTTATCGTGTTACTGTTTTGCCTTGTTAAACAATCTGATACATGTGATGTGGTACCTCAGGGTTGTTTTGATTTGCATCTCTCTAATCAATAGTGATTTAGAACATTTTTTCATATGCCTGCTCATAGCTTTAATTTCTTCTTCTTAAAACTGCTTTATAATATCTTTTGACTTTTATTCAATTGAGGAATGATGTGTATTCTTTGGTTTTTTTCATTAATTTATTTATTTTTAATTTTCAATATTCATTTACCCAAGATTTTGAGTTCCAAATTTTCTCCCGTTTTGTCCCTTCTGCCCACTCCTATAGCATACATTCTGTTACCCCTTCCTGAAATGTGCCCTCACTTCTATCATGCCCCTCCCTTCCTTTATCCTCATTTCCTCTATTTTTTTGTAGGGCAATATAGATTTCTCTACATCATTACCTATATATCTTATTTCCCCATTGCAGGTAAAACAAATATTAACAGTCGTTTTTAAAACTTTGAGTTCCAACATTTCTCCTTTCCTCTCTCCTCATCCATCCTCACTGACAAAGTAAGGAATTTGTATATTGTTTTACATGTGTAGTTATGCAAAATAATTCCATAAGTGTCTTGAAGTGAAAAACCAATTGTAATTCCCTTCGTCCTATCCTGTCCCCTCCTATTTATTCTATTCTCTCTTTTGATCCTATCCCTCCTCCCTTCTATCATTCCCCCAACACCTTGCCTATACTCTTCTCTCTCAGCTTCCTGTAGTGTAAGATAAATTTTCAAAGCAAATTTAATGTGCAAATGTGATGTGAGTAAGGTTCACTTATTCCTTCTAACCTCCCCCCTCTTTGCCTTCATTGAAAATGTTTTTTCTTACCTCTTTCATATTAGAGATAACTTGCCTTATCCTATGTCTCCTTTGCTCCCAATATATTCCTCTCACACTTTATTTCTTTATGCATTATTCCCTCCTATTCAACTCACCCTGTGCCCTCTGTTTATATAGATATAATCCTTCCAACTACCGTAATACTGAGAAAAGTCTCAAGAGTTACAAATATTATCTTCCCATGTAGGAATGTAAATAGTTCAACTTTACCAAGTCCCTTAAGATTTCTCTTTTCTGTTTACTTTTTCATGCTTCCATTGCTTCCTGTGTTTGAAAGTCAAAAGTTCTATTTAGTTCTGATCTTTTCATGAAATATACTTGAAAGTCCTCTATTTCTTTGAATGACCATATTTTTCCTCTGAAGTTTTGCTGGGTAAGTGATTCTGAGTTTTAATTCTAATTCCTTTGATATCAGAAATACCATACCCCAAGCCCTCAGACCCCTTAATGTTAAAGCTGCTATATATTGTGTTATCCTGATGGTGTTTCCACAATACTAAAATTGTTTCTTTCTGACTGCTTGCAATATTTATTTCCTTGACCCGGGACTTTTGAAATTTGGTTAAAATATTCCTGGGAGATGTTTTTCTCATATTTCTTTCAGGAGGCAATCACTGAATTCCTTAAATATATGCTTTAACTCTGGTTTTAGAAGATTAGGGAAGTTTTCCTTGATAATTTCTTGAAAGATCATGTCTAGGCTCTTTTGTTGATCATGACTTTTAAGTAGTCTCATAATTTTTCAGTTTTTCTCCTGGACCCATTGTTTTTTTTCTAATGAGATATTTCACAATGTCTGCTATTTTTTGTTCATTTTTTTATTGGTTTATAACCAATTTATTGGTTTAATTTTTCATAAAGTCATTAACTTCCATCTGCTCCATTCTAATTTTTAAGAAATTATTTTCTCCAGTGAGCTTTTGGACCTCCTTTTACCTGTGAACAATTTTGATTTTTAGAGAATTTTCTCCTCATTGGCTTTTTGGATTTCTTTTCCCATTTGGGTTAGTCTATTTTTTGAAGAATGATTTTCTTTAGCATTTTGGAGGTCTCTTTAAGCAAGCTGTGGACATGTTTTTCCTGATATTCTCGCAACACTCTCATTTCACTTACCAATTTTTCATCTATTTCTCTTGATTTTCAAAATCCTTTTTGAGCTCTTCCATGGCTTGGAACTGTTGAATATTTTCTTTTGCAGACTTTGGATGGTGGAGTTTTGACTTTGTTTTCCTCTCTTTCCATATTTTATTCTTCCTTGTCCATAAAGTAAACTACAGTTTGATTTTTTTTCCCAGTTTTTGGTCATTTCCCCAGCCATTTACTTGAATTTTGAGCTCTTTGTCAAGGTAGTTCTCTGCTTCCAGTGGGGTGGAGGCAGAACTGTCAGTTGCTCAATCCCCCCAACAATCTGGGGGCCTAGGACTTCAAAAACAGTGGTTGCTACTTCCTCTGCTGCTGCTGTGATAGCCACAGTGGGTTCCTCTGATCTCTTCCCACTATGCCACCTTGGGAGTTGGGCCTGACCACATTGTTTTCATACATAGGTTCCACCGGGTTTTTACACTGATCTTCCAATTTGTCTTCAGTGTTTTGCAGTCTTGAAGTCTGGAAGCAGCCACAGGTACCAGAGATTCAGTCCCCTCAAAGCATGTTCAGGTCCCCGCTGTAGTGGTGCTGCAAATACTGAGTTTTGCACTCCTCCCAGCATGCCACAAAGGACATATTCCAGCAACTTTCCAGGCTGACTTGAACTGGAGATTTGTTTCACTCTGTCATTCTGTGGCTTCTGCAGCTCCAGAATTTGTCTTTTTTAAATAAAATTATTTTATTTGTTTTCAGTGTTTGACAATCACTTGTATAAATCTTAGATTTTTCCCCTCCCTCCTCCCATTCCCATCTCCCTTCCTGAGACAGCATGCAATCTTATAAAGTTTCTACATTAAGTTTTCTATTGAACACAAGTTTCATGGAAGAATTCAAATGAAGGGGAGAAACCATAAAATAAAGCAAACAAAACAAAATACAATAGAAAATGATCTGTTACTATCTATGAGCCAATTCCATAGTTCTTTCTCTAGATGTGGAAAGTAATTCTCCTCAAGAGTAAATTGGAAAATTTTTAAGTCCATACATATCAATGAAGTACTAACTCTATCAGAAAAATTCCTCGCCCACTGTGGCTGTTGCTGTGTACAAAGTTCTCCTTGTTCTGCTCCTTTCACCCAGGATCAGTTTATATACATCTTTCCAGGTTTCTCTGATGTCTTTGTATTCATCGTTTCTCATAGCAAAATAATATTCCATTACATTCATATACCACAACTCGTTCAGCCATTCCCCAATTGATGAGCATCCCTTTGATTTCCAGTTTTTGGCCACCACAGGGAGAGTTGTTATAAATACTTTTGCATGTGTGGAACCCTTTCCAATTTCTGTAATCCCTTTGGGATAGAGTGCCAGAAGTGTTATCACTGGGTCAAAAAGTATACACACTTTTGCAGCCCTTTAGGATTAGCTCCAAATTGCTCTCCAGAATGGTTGAATCAGTACAGAGCTCCGCCAACAATGAATTAGTGTTCCAACTCTCCCACATCTTCTCCAACATTTATCATCTTCCTGTTTTGTCATGTTAACCAATCTGGTATGTATGATGTGGTACCTCAGAGTTGTTTTGATTTGCATCTCTCTAATCAGTAGTGATTTAGAGTATTATTTTATATGATCAGAGATAGCTTTAATTTCTTCCTCTGAAAACTCTCTGTTTATATCCATTGATCATTTATCAATTAGGGAATGACTTGTATTCTTGTACATTTGACAATTTTTGTACATATTTTAGAAATGTGGCCTTTATCACAGACACTACTTGCAAAATTTCGTTCCCAGTTTTCTGCTTTTTCCATAATATTGGTTGCATTGGGTTTGTTTGTGCAAAAACTTTTCAATTTAATATAATCAAAATTATGTATTTTTCACTTCATAAAGTCCTCTATTTCTTGTTCAGTCATAAATTTCTCCATTCTCCATAGATCTGACAAATATACTGTTCCTTATTCCCTTACTGTTTTTTATGGTATCAATCTTTATACCTAGATCATGTATCCATTTGGAATTTATTGTTGTATAGTGCCAGACTTTTATTCATGCCCAGTTTTCATCACACTGTTACACAGTTTTCCCAGCAATTTTGGTCAAAAAGTGAGTTCTTATCCCAGAAGCTGGGGTCTTTGAGTTTATGAAGTGGTAGGTTGCTATATTCATTGTCTACTATATCTTGAGTACCTAACATATTCCACTGGTCTTACCCTGTGTTTCTTAGCCAGTAACAAGTAGTTTTGATCGTTACTGCTTTGTAATACAATTTGCGATCTGGTAGCATTTTTTTTCATTAGTTCCCTTGATGTTCTGGACATTTGTCCTTCCAGGTGTATTTTCATATTTTTTTTAGCTCTATAAAATAATTACCTGGTAGTTCTATTGGTATGGCAATGAATAAATATGATAATTTATGCAGGGTTGTCATTTTTATTATATTAACTCAGTTTATCATTGAGCACCTGATATTTTCCACTTACTTAGAACTGACTTTATTTGTACAAAAAGTGTTTTGTAATTGTGTTCATATAGTTCTTGGATTTGTTTTGGCAGGTAGATCCCCAGATAATTATGGTGTCTACTGTAGCTTTAAGTGGGATTTCTCTTTCTGTCTTTTGCTGTTGGGCTTTGTTCATAATATGCCTGGATTTACTTTGCAACCTGTAACCTTGCCAAAGTAGTTTATTTTTTCAAGTAGTTTTTTACTTGATTCTCTGGAATTCTTTAAGTATATCATCATGTCATCTGCAATGAGTAATAACTTAACTTCTTCTTTGCCTATTCTAATTCTTTCAATTGATTTTTCTTTTCTTATTGCTATAGCTAGCATTTCTAATAACATATTGAATGACAGTGGTGGTAAAGGACACCCTCGTTTCACCCCTGATCTTATTGGAAATTCATCAACCTTATCCCCATTGCATATAATGCTTGAGGATCATTTTACATAGATGCTGCTTATTGTTTCATGGAAAGTTCAATTTATTTATATGCTTTTCAGTTTTTTTAATAGAAATGGATGTTGGATTTTGTCAAAGGCTTTTCCTGCATCTATTGAGATAAATATGTAGATTCTGTTAGTTTTGCTGCTGACATATTCATTAATTTTAATAGTTTTTTCTAATATTGAACCAGCCCTGCATTCTTGATGTCAATCCCACCAGATCATAATATTTTATTCTTGTGATAAGTTGCTGTATTCTTTCTGCTAATAACTTATTTAAATTTTTGCATCTATATTCATTATAGAAATTGATCTATGATTTTCTTTCTTTGTTTTGACTTTTCCTGGTTCAGAACCATATATGTACCATAAAAAGAATTTGGTAAGAGTCTTTCTTTGGCAATTTTCCAAAATAATCTATTTAATACTGGGATTATCTGTTCTTTTAATGTTTGATGGAATTCACTTGTAAATCCATCTGGCTCTGTAGATGTTTTCCTAGGGAATTCATTGATGCTTTTATCAGGTTCTGTTTTATGAGAATGAGTTATTTAAGTACTCAACTTCCTTATCTCTTAATCTAGGCAATTTATACTTCTTTTAAAAGAGTCATCTGTCTAATTAAGATTATCAAATTTGGTAGAACATTCATAAGAAAAGTAATTTCTAATTATTATTTTAATTTCCTCCTCATTGGAGGTTACTTCACCCTTTTCATTTTTGATATTGGTAATTTGACTTTATTCTTTATTTTTTTAAATCAAATTGACCAAAGATTTATCAATTTTATTTGTTTTTTTCATAAAAACAACTCTTTGTATTATTTATTAGTTCAATAGTTTTCTTAATTTCAATTTTATTAATCTCTCCTTTGATTTTCAGTATTCCTAATTTGGTATTTACTTGGGGATTTTCAATTGATCTTTTTGTAGCTTTTACAGCTGCATGCCCAATTCATCCATCTCCTCTTTCTCTATTTTGTTCATCTATGCAATCAAAGATATACAACCTCCCCTAAGAACTGCTTTTGCAGTATCCAATAAGATTTGGTAAGTTGTCTCATTATCATCATTCTCTTGAATGAAATTTCTTATTGTTTGTACAATTTTTTGTTTAACCCTCTTATTCTTTAGGATTTGATTGTTTACTTTCCAATTTATTTTTGATTTATCTTTCCATGGTCTTTGATTACATGTGATTTTTACTGTGTTATGGTCTGGAAAGGAAAAATTGACTACCTTTGCCTTTCTGAACTAGACTGTGAGTATTTTATGGCCTAGTACATGGCAAATTTTTGTTTATGTGCCAGGTACCCCTGAGAAAAAGGTATATTCATTTCTATTCCCATTCATTTTTCTCCAGAGAGCTGTCATATCTATCCTATCCAGAATTTTGTTCACCTCCTTTACTGCTTTCTTATTTGTTTTGCAGTAAGATTTATGAAATTCAGAGAGGGGGAGGTGGAGGTGTTAGAGGGCCAGTGGTGATGTAGTCCAGAATGTGAGGATCTGGCCAGGTTTTACTTGAGACGTGTACTAATATCAGGGGCTAATTTTTTCAGGACAATTGGCTCATCAGCCCCACTCTTTGATATCCAAGGATGAGAAAGTCCTATCCAAGGTTATGCGTCCCCAAGGCTGTCTTGCCAGGAGGAACTAGATTAAAGAGTATGAGAAATAATCTAAAAATTTTCTGATGGAAATTACTTTAGTTGCTTGAATGTTTTCACAATGAACAATTCTGTTTGCTTGCCTACAATAACCTATATAAATCTTGACTATCCAGTTAATAAATGAAAGCTGTTCTTTACAACTCTTTTCCTGGCCTCATGTCTACTTTCCTTTCACGATCTTTCAGAAATCACAATTGGCAGCCTTGCAGTTGGCCCATGGCAATTGGTGCCCAGAACAGGGACTTACACTACTGTGACCAGTGTCTGATCGCCATCAAGAGCAGATACCTGAGGGATCACCCTGAAAATCAGAGCTCTGGACAATGCAAAGGTAAGGGCAAAAACTGTGCCTCCTCATCAGGGAGAGTTTCTTTGAGTCAGTCACCAAGGTAACTGGGGATAAGGCACACAAAAGAAAATAGTTTTACAAGCTTCCTCATCAGGGAGGGTTTCTTTAGAGTTAGAATCAGAAAATAGGTTTACAAAATGCAGTTTTAACAAAACAAAGTATTGGGAAATGAAAGTAACAGTGACTCACACATTCAAAAGATAAAGAAACAGTATTATTTAAAGATCTTAAAGAAGCAGGATAGAGGAATTTCATTCACAGAAATACTTCAGGGAATGCAAGAAACTTTTCCTAATTTCCTATACAGTCTCACACAGGCATTACAAAGATTTGTAACTGACCAAGAAGCATGTGCAATTTTATTACAAAAGTTAGCTATAGAAATATGTAAGGAGGACTGTAAAAGAGCATTAGCTGGGGGTAGACCAAACATGACAATCACAGAAATGATCCAAAGATTTCAAAACATAGACATCACAGCTTGTCATATAGACAAATTAGCCACAGCTTTTAATAAAAAGACAGGTGACAATAAGAAGCCCACTAACAGATGTTATAAATGTGGCAAACTGGGACACATTAAAAGGAATTCCCAAGCCCCACTTAATAACCCCTCACAAAAGAAAGCCAATAACCCTACCCCGACCATGTCCTAAACATAATAAAGCAAGGCTTTATTTGGACTTCTCCGTGCAGATCCAAAACAGACAGATATGGAGCACCCATTTCAGGAAAACACATTCAGGGCACCCTCTGACCCCTTTACCCTCCACAACAAAAAGGTAATTTTTTTCAAACCACACTTTGGAGTGTGGGATTTGATCTTTTCTCACTAATAACATATAGAATTTCAGCCTCAAGAGGAGTTGCCCCACTACCCACAGGAGTCTATCAATGTCTAATTTGTGCAGAGAATTTCTGACAAATCTTTTCTCAGTTTTTGGATTCTTTTTTATCGTCTGTATACATGTTCTCTTTTTATATATTCTTTATGTGTGTGTGTGTTACTATGGTCAACTTTATTGTAGCTGGAATTTGGGATGTGGTTATCTTTTTCCATCCCTGTCTTCCTTTCTCTCAGATGATTGCACCATCAGAGAGGAGAATGGCAGAAAGAGAAGCTTATATTATTTAGTTTATATGATTGCTAAATGCAGTTTCAGTTTAGAAATAGAAATAGAAATATAAAACAATAATGTGCAGCTTTAAGGAAACGATAAATGTTTTGGAAATTGTTGGAAAGTTGTTGGCAAGATTCTCTCTCTCTCTCTCTCTCTCTCTCTCTCTCTCTCTCTCTCTCTCTCTCTCTCTTTCTCTCGCTCTCTGTCTCTCTCTCCCCTTTCTAACTCTGGCCAAGTTGTGAAGGTGGGGGAGACAGACAAGAAAAAATTCAGGGGAGCAGAGCCAAGATGGCGGAGTAAAAAGACTCACATTTGCTAGCTCCAAACCCACAGCCCATGGATTCCCTCTAAAAAGAACTCCTGACAAATTCTGGAACAGTGGAAGCCGCGCAGAAACACAGTGAAGGATATTTCCGTTGCAGAGAGCCCTGAAAAATTGACCACAAAGGTACCCTGGACACGGGAGCGGAGTCCTGCCCTGCGGAGCGCTCCCCCATTCCGGCCCCGGGCCGCAGAGCTCTACCCGGCCACGCGGCACTGAGAGGAGCCAGCAGACCTAAGCAGGCTTCAGAGACCTGAAGCTCCGGGCGGCCGAGAAGGTCCCTCCACCCACAGACGCACAGGTCAGTGAGAGAGACAGGCTGAGAGGGGAGCAGGGTATCTCCGGGACTCAGACCCCCTCGGGAGGCGGCGGCCTCTTGCCCACAGGCCCACAGGGCAGGCAGGAACTCCACCCCAGCTCCAGTACAAAAGATCTCTGCATAAACCCCCTGAGGGAACTGAGCCTGAGAGGTGGCCCTGCCCCCACCTGAGTACCAGGAATTAAGCTCCCATTGAAGAGCAGTCAGGCCTGCTGCTAAAAGCTCTGAGGCTGAGGAGCAGAACTTGAATCTCAGACCCCAAGCACTCCTGGGCGGATCTGGGCCAGGGGGTGGAGAGGACTCTCTGAAGTCAATTAACTGGCTGGGAAAATGCCGAGAAAAGGGAAAAAACCTAAGACCATAGAAGGCTATTTTCTTGGTGACCAGAGGATTGCGCCATTCCTCTCTGAGGACAAAGAGATATGCTTACCACTAGGTAAAGACATAGGCGTCAAAGCCTCTGTATCTCAAATATCTGAAATAGATACCCAATGGGCTCAGGCCATGGAGGAGCTCAAAAAGGATTTTGAAAATCGAGTTAGACAGGTGGAGAAAAAACTGGGAAGAGAAATGAGAGAGATGCAAGAGAAGCATGAAAAACGGGTCAATACCTTAATAAAGGAGGCCCAAAAAAATGCTGAAGAAAATAGCACCTTGAAAAATAGG